>CM045768.1:92492669-93103201 GCA_025200525.1 Camellia lanceoleosa
ATTCAAAAAGGCACGATATTAAGAAAAGGTACTAATTGAAAAATGATCCATATTGAAAAAAAATCTAATACAAGTGTGGATATATTTTTTGGGAGAGCTATGGGCGGTCCTATGGACCAGTTTATTACCAACAAGTCCTACTCAAAAAAAAAAAAATCAAATAGGCGTTTTCATCATTTTACCTAGACTCAACAACATGCAAATTTATCACTAGCTTAAACAAATTTATCATTGATTTATCCTTTGGTTTAAACAAATTTATCATTACTTTAAACAAATTTATCCTTTGGTTTAAACAAATTTATTATTGATTTATCGCTAAGCTTAAACAAATTTATCACTAGTTTCAGCAGTTATCATTGGAATCTTCCCCAATATACAATGTGAGAGAGAAGACTGTGGCAAGAGCCTAGATCCTAGATCTAGAGGTGGAAGCGACAGCGACTATGGAGGTGGAAGCAGTAGTGGTTGGTAATAACGGTGGAGATGGGTGAAGACATCGATATGGCGGTGGAGGCGAAGACATCGGTGAAGGTGGAAACAATGGTGAAAGTGGAATAAGATGTCGGTTGAGATCGCCGTGACAATAGCGATAGTGGAAGCGTGATGGTTGTAGCGGTGGAGATGCTTGATGGTAGTTGGTGGAGAAATGTGCAGAGAGAGAGAGAGAGTAATGCCCTTGAAGGACCAAAATGTTGGTTGAGTATAAAATCTGAGGGCAAAAATGGAATAAACAAAAATGTTAGGACCTATGGGTAAAGAGTCTTCATTAAGGACCTATTAGGTAATAACCCTTGAAAATAGGGTAAAGGCTTGTAAAAATCCTATATTTTTCTCCATAATGGTAGATCAATAGGAGTACAAAAATATATACAAAATCATTGCAACATGCACTTTTTATTATTTTTTACATTTAAGGGTCCATTCAAAATTAACATTTTGTCCTTTATATTTTTATTTTGGTCAAGTGATAATGTTATTTTTTATTTTATTTTTTCATCGACAAAAAGCAAATTTTATTAACTCATAATATAGAAGTATAACAAGATAATAAAGTAAAGAATAAGAAAGAATGCTTATATGGTGTGGGATTGGGGAATGATCTTGGCAACCACTATTACCGCAGTTAATGGAGATTTTTGGCCTTCATTTTGACGATTCGAACTGTTCACTTTTTAGAAGACATTGAGTAGATATACCTATAAAAATTTAAATTAATCAGAGATCGGTATCCTATTCATCCAGACATATTTGTATCTAAAAAATTAAATGGTAAATTTAATTTTTAAGTATAAATATGAATCTGAACGTAATAAATAATGAAAGGGATACGAAATTCAATTAACGAATTTTTCCATGCATATTCTACTCAATTTCTTCTAAATTGAATGGTTCGGATCATTGAAATGAGATCCAAGCAGGCCCCATTGACTATGCAACAGTCTTGTGCCGATCTCCCAAAATGAATATGATGTGATGTGACATGAAAAATGATATACAATCTCATTTTTTAGACTTATTTTCTAAACATAATAATATATAAGTGAAATGATTAATTAATAATTTAAAAGATATTTAAAATTTTAATTTTTTGACGTAACAGCATTATCTATCTCACATTACACTCAAAAATCACACATTTTGTTTAGAAACCACCAACACCTCTATTTTGTAGGGGCCAACATATGACGTGGTTCATGCCATATGGGGTGCCACATCAAATGTACCCACATATGGTAACAAGAAATTACTCTGTTTTTGTACTTTTTATGTCCTTGTCTTTTAACAATGTCACAAATTTAGACTTAATTATTTAAAATTATCATTTTTTAATTCAGATTTATTTTACATATAAACCTTACACTATACAAATTTAATTTACACCAAACAATTACTTATCTAAAAAAATCTAAATGGATAAGTCTAATTTTTAAATTTATTGTCTTATCTTCTTTAACTATATTCTACCACTTTATCCGTCTGCATTATAAAATGCATCCATAAGCACAAGTTGTAATTATTTTTTAGTTAAATGATTATATGAGTTTAAATAAAATTCAGGCCTTTTTTTTCCTTACGATGTGTTTGGTTGGGGGATTTGGGAAGGGATTTGAAAAGGGAAAGGGAAAGGTGTGTAAAACTAAGTGAAATATAAATATATTTTATTCACATTTCACCTATCTTTTCCATTTTCCTTTCCAAATCCTTTCTCAAATCCCCCAAACAAACATAGCATTAATGATTTAGTTTTCTTAGGGTTTTTTTTTTTTTTTTCAATTTAATTTGCTTGTGTGATTTGTAATTAGTGGAAAATTAGCTAGAAGGAAAATGCCTTGTAGCTCGAAGCTACCAGGCTCGATTTTGGCTCGAAAGAAGAACAAGAGAAAAAAGAGAGGAGAGAAAGCGAGAGGAAGAAGCGATCGTCGGCCATCATCGATCGCCATGTCGCCGCTCCGTCGTCGTCGTCTCGTCGAAGAAAGCGAAGCTTCGCCCGTCGTAGTCGTCCATCGCCTCTCATGACAACTTCGCCCGCCTCCTCCTCCTCCTCCTCCTCCTCCTCCTCCCTTCTCCAGCCGATTTTATGGCCCCCTCCCCTCCTTCCTCCTCCCCCTCCCCCTCCTCCTCCTCCTCCTCTCTTTCCCTTCTTTTCTTCTTCCTTCTTCTCCCTTCTTCGTTCTGCTAGAAAAACTAGGAAAAAAGAAAAAAAAAAAAAAGGGGTCAAAAGCGATGTCGTTTGACCCCTCGGCTCTAATTCGAGCCGTGCCTCTCGAGTTACCAATCACTGCCGTTAGCTAGAATTGATAGGATTTAACTTAATATTTTGCCTAGTGCACCATATAGTCCAGGGCAACACCTTCTGCAGTTCTCCTTTGTTGCAGTGTCTTATATTGGCGGACATATCTACATCCTTCTATCGGCTCCCCTAGCAGATAGGGTCTACTTCAATCACACTAAATGTGAATTTTCAAGCTTCTACCTACCTTTTTTCCCAAACCACAAGAAAATGAATAAATAAATAAATAAGAAGAAGATAGAAATAAAATAAAATAAATAAATACAACCCCAAACAATAAGAAATTACTCTAGCAAGACTAGGAATGTAGAACACGATGGCGACTGAGTTGGCCACGTTGGGCAGAATGGAGTTCTGCTAAAATTCTTTCTAGTCATTTGGGCTAATCAAGGGCAGAAATTAGGCCCAAACCGACCCAAGCTCACTCAAAATAGAGACCCTGAAGGCCGTGGGGCAGGCCAAGCGCCTGCACAAACCGGGCCTGATGGACCTTTATTTATTTATTTATTTATTTGCAAAAACTAATTGATATATATATATAGATTATTTATGAGGGATAAGAAATAAAAGAAAATTTCTACTATAGTATTTTAGTTAAAATTAATGAGTTGTTTGGTTATATTTCATGTGTTGGTATTTAATAATAGTTATGTATGACTTATGTTTTTTTTAGTTATGACTAACAAAATATGAAATTATGCAGTTTTTTTCTTTTGTTATGACATTATTTTAATTTTTATGATTCATAAAAGTTATTTGGTATGGCTCGTGTGGTGTTTAGTTATGACTTTTTTTTTTCTTTTTTTGCTATGACTAAGTATCAAGTTATGTCATTTTGTACTTTAGTTATGACTAATTTTCTTTTTAAGTGTCGACACCAGCCTTGGAGGTGTTGACACTTATCTTGTTATTGGCCTCAAGAATGACACGGTTTGGAAGGGTCAACCTTGTCTATTCTTGAATCTGGGTTTGGTTCTTTGAAATTTAGTGTCGATACCTTGGGTCCAAGGGTTGACACCTTAGTTCTTTGCCAACATTGTTTTTCTTCACTTCTTTTTGAAGAGTCGACACGGTCAGGAAGGGTTGATCCTATGAGTTCTTTTCTAGATTTTTAGTTGGTTTGGCCCCTATTTCTTGGGGAGTTTGACTTGTTCTTTTGGGTTGACTTTGAGACTTCATTTCACTTTGACCTAGCACTATAAATAGGTCTCTCCACTTAACCTTGCTCCTTTGAGATTAAGTGTAGAGAGCTTGTCAAGGGTTTCATTTTGATCGAAGAAAATCATTGTTTTGTCATAAACTTTTGGGCTTTTCTTCCTTCTCCTCTTCTATGTTTAAGGTAGCGATTTTCTACACTTTTCTATGGGTTTCACGTTTCCTATTTGGTATTTGAAAAAGATTATGGTATTTTGGAGGTTTCTGTCAAAAACCTAGGGTTTGGAATCAAAATGTAAAGAGGGTTTTTGCCCAAAAAATGTGAATGTTTGAGATTGTAAAGAGAAAATAAATTGATATGGAAATTGTGAAATTGAAATGATGATAATGATGATGATGGAGTTGGATATGTATTATCACTCCCATTTTGAAGTTTTTAAAAAGTGTATCTTTGATGAAATTTGTATATTTGTTTAGAAATACCTATTTTGGGCTATCGGTGGAGGATAACTATGATTATTGTAGAAATTGCATGAGAATTAGGTGAATTGAAACTAATTTTCTCATCCATTTATATTGAGCCTTGTCACATCTTAAATACATTGCACATGTATGATATTTGGGAGAAGAAGGGGATGTAATCCGTTGAATTAAGTAGGTTAGAGTGTCTATGGTGAAATTCAAAACTATGAATATACATGGGTCATGGAATTCTTGTGGGCGAAATATCTATAAAATGGCAAGCGAAAGTGTTTTGTATAATGATTGTATTGATTAGGGACCTTGAGTTGTATCCTCGGCTTAGTTGTTTGAATAGAATGAAAAGGACTCATGAATTGAGATAATATGGATTAAATTTGGAGTTCGACATAGCATAATTTTGTACAAAAGTTATAAATGATTTTATACGGGCATTATATGTGCTTACTATGCTTATATCTTTGTTAAAATCCATATATTGTGTTAGATTATCTTTCTTGGGCTTTGGCTCACCCTATGTGGGAAAAATATTTTGAGTCTTTGGTGATATGCCTCATGAAGACACTAGTTTGGGAGGATCTAGAGTAAAACTTTTTTTGGTGGCTATTATGTATAGCCAATGGCTTAACTGTATTGGATTTAAAGTCTAGTTTTGTTGTAATCAAGCCTCGTCTTGGAAATATATATGCCCTTAGGGCATTTTTATCTGTTTATCTTCCTTTATCTCCTTTAACTGGCAACATATGCTATAGATTCAGGGTCAGGCTTTATAAATGTATGATGCATATGTTTCTTTTTTGAATATCATATTGAATTAATGAAAGATAACCTTATTATTGTTGTTGTCATATATTGGATGTTGCGAATAGATTATTGTAATTCTTTTGGGGTGTTACAGTCGGATTAGGCTAAGACACTTTATCCTAAGCCGAATCAAAAAATTTCATAGGCTCAAGATTTTAGTCTAGCTCTGTCGTATGGCCAATTTTTTTTTCCCAAACCTTAAAAATATGAAAAATGATTTGGAGTTCTAATTCTTGAGCTCTAAAGCCAGCTCTAATGAACTGGCAATGGCTCCCATCCCCTATGATATGATTTTTTAGTCTTGGTTTGTTTTTTTTTCCCCCTTGCCATGTCATTAGTGCTCTGAATCATTGTTGTAAAAATATTAGGCTACACTGGACAGGTTGGGTAAGCCATCAGGCCCATGGTCACCCCTAGTTTGTGAGTGCAATTTTCATTTTTCATAAGGAAAATGCTATATATATATAGCTCTTTTTTCGCTCCAAAACACAAGTGAATGGGTCTTATATGCATTTATTGATGTAGGCATCATTACTTTTACGTCTTGAAATAAGAAAATAAGGTAAAACAATATAATAGTAGTGCTATTTAAATAAAAAATTAGACCTACTTTTCAAACTCAATGATTAATTAACCAATCACTGTAATGTGCTATTTCTCTCTCTTATATCTTTTATAATTATCAATAAATTATTTCACTTATATAACATACAACTACTAGCAGTTACGATCTAGGCTTACTTTTCTTTGACTATTTACTTAGCCTGGTCCATTAGCTGGGCATAACACTTTTTATTTCCACTTTGCAGACTTGACTAGGTTGGGCAGGCACACTCTTGCACTTTGCCCCTGGGTGGTTTTGCTCAACCAAGCCAACCAAAGTCACATCGTGGTAGACTAGGCCAGTACACTTTAACATAGCAATTTTATAAGTTAATGGGCAAATACCGATTTCTAGTGGACTCGGAGCCATGGCCAATTTCGAAGAGATTACCACATTCAGACAACATCTACCTTTCCTTAGCTTGAGCTAGACACCACACACTATGGGGAAGTCGGGGCTTTGTTCCTTTCAGCATGGTGTCCATTGTAGAGGAGGACTTGAGTTCTCTGACAACCCTTAATCTGTGAATTCTTTAGACAAACCCGGGCTATGCCCTACTCGGTTATCAACCAACACCTATAGGATCATTAACGGATTGCGAGCTAAATAAATGCCTTGGTCTCAACCTCAGTTTGGTCGAGCTGTTCCACCAATATTCGTTCGGCCAGAATGATGATAGCTGGGTTTATTACCTCTGAATAAGAAGAGTTCGAGAAAAAATTATCAAAAATACACAAGATAAAGATTTAAACAATGACGATTTCCTTTGGGTGTCTGGCCTTTTTAAAGATCGGAAAGCCGGATCTGGCTACAACATTGACTAGAACAAGGAGCAACCGAAGGGTAGTTTGGTTTTAATCTTTTCCACTACCTTTACACCTGCTGTGTTAACCCTTGTGAATTTGCCCTTGTTTTGTAGATTTATACCAACTTAAATCCATATACGCATACGCGGATTAAGCCGCCCTTTGGTCGCTATACACTGGGCATAGAGGCGGGCGAATTATGACGTGTAACCAACCTACCGTTCTGATGGCAAAAGAGGCAGACTAAGGACTTCCTCCTAGAATCTTCACCCGAGCTAGACCCCACTCTTTCCCAAATCAACTTAACCCCACTCACCGAAGAACAAGAGATGGCCAAGAGGAGAGCTGTGCAGGCTTTGATCACTGAATAGGCATCCAACTCGAATGTCGAGGTCCAGATTGAGCAAACTACAGCTGGTCAAACCATGAAAACTGTTGTTGCCTTGCCTTCCTCCCGGGCTACTTCATCTCAGCCCAACAAGAGGTCGCGCACCTCGGCCTTTCAACCGCAGCAGCTGTTAGATGAAGAAGACGTCGAGCCACCTAAGACTAAGCTCTTGCAAGCCAACTGTGGCAAGGTAGAGGTGCCCCTGGCCGTGCTAGTTCTTTCTCAGTGTGGGTGCCGGCTGTGACTTTCAAAGGCTGTGTTGTGACCACGACCGACTCCGTTATCGCCAAAAAAGATCACCTGCTGGCATTTGGTTTGTCCAAAAGCTTGTGCCTTCTGGCCAGGCATGGAAGGCATGAGAACCTAACAGAAATGAAAGCGATTTGGTCCTACAAAGTCAATGGTTACGGTAAACTTTGGACTTTTCAATATAATTGCTACTTTTCCCAATCTCTTAGCAATTAAACTTATCTCTTAGTACATTGTGTAGGCCATCGGAAAAATTACATTGCCCACCAATGTGTGATCGAATTGTGAAAAATGGCTAAAGTAGTCTCCAAGGTTAAGACAAAGAAGTCGAGCTAAAGGTCACGAAGGCTTCTCTGCATTTGAGTGCCAAGAATGAGAAACTTGCAAAGCATGTTTGCAATTTGAGCTAAAGCAAAAAGCTTTAGCGAAGAAAAAGATCGATATTCATAAACTTGCAATTTGGAGAAGAAGAAGGACATCGAAATAAAGGGTTGCAAAGAAAATGGAGGATCTGAGGAATTTGTGGTTTCAAGGAGGGTGAAGAAACCTATGTCGATGTCTGCTTCAAAAGACATATTCTTCAAATGCGGTACGGAAGGTTTGGAAAAGCGCTTCGGTCAACGCTGCGACTTGAGTGTTCCTGAATCCTCCTTCTCACTTTATACCGGTCTATATGACAGACTACGCAAATGCTGTCCAACAAAAATTCCTTCAGGTGGAAGCGGATGAGAAAGAAGAGGTCCCAAATCCAGCCGACATTCCCCCCGCCAATACTGACCTCGGTCGCCAGCCTTTATTGCAAGCATGATTGGAGCTGCCCAGCCAAGCCATGCTGAATCTTTCTGATAAAGCGGCCGAGATCGGTCAAACGCGATAAGGCGAAGTTGGAGAGGTTTGGGTTAGCTTGGATGTCGAGCTAGATGACCTCTTTGATTGATCAGGAGACCTTTCTTCTTTTTGTTTTATGATATGTAACCGGGCTATATGCCCCACCTTTGGTACTTAATTTCCAATAAATGAAAGAAACTTTTTCTTTTTTCATATCTTCTTGTTCGGTTATAGCACTTTTTTAAGCTTTATAGCGTATCATCTTTCTTGTAAGCCTAGGCGGCCTAGTTAGCTCGACCTTGCCTTATCACGCCCACCTTTTTAGCCGAGATACTTATCTCGGCTAAAGATATTAATCAAACACCTTACTTTCTTGAGTCTCAGCTAAAGATGTTGATCAAACCTGCCCACTTTCTTGAGTCTAGATCCTTATCTCGACTAAAGGAAAGAAAAAGTGTTGGTTAAACCTGCCAACCTTCCTGAGCTTGGATCCTTATCTCGACATGAGAAAGAAAAAGTGTTGGTCATACCTGCTAACCTTCCTGAGCCTTGATCCTTATCTCGGCTAAAGGAAAGAAAAAACTATTGGTCAAACCTGTCAACCTTCCTGAGCCTAGATCCTTATCTCGGTGTGAGAAAGAAAAAGTGTTGGTCAAACCTGCCAACCTTTTTGAGCCTAGATAATCCTTATCTCGACTAAAGAACAGACTAAGTGTTGGTCAAACTTGCCAACCTTCCTGAGCCTAGATCCCTATCCCGACTTGAGGAATAAACTAAGTGCTGGTCAAACCTGCCAACCTTCCTGAGCCTAGATCTTTATTTCGGCTTGAGGAACAAACTAAGTGTTGGTCAAACCTGCCAACCTTCCTAAGCCTAGATCTTTATCTTGGCTTTAGAAAGAAAAAAGTGTTGGTCAAACATGCCAACTTTCCTGATTTCCCCCAGTCGGGCGAACAACTTTTACAAACAGAGGAAAGAATTTTTACCAAAAAATGTCTACTTTTTTTATTGAAAAATAAAAATTACAAGTGTTTAGGAAAAAGCTAAAAATAAAACACTCTGAGATTGGCCGTACAATGGCTCAAACATTTTGGTAATCATCTGGTGGAATGTTGCCCCCACATTTTTTAGGCCAAAGGGCATGACCTTGTAGCAATATAATCCCCTGGGAGTTGTAAATGATGTGACCTCCTGGTCCGGTTCGTACATAGTGATTTGATGGTAATCGCGATCGCATCAAGAAAGCTAAGTCGGTTATGCCTGATTTGGGCCCACGGTTGGTCTATTCATGGTAGAGGAAAGTTGTCTTCTAGGCATGCTTTGTTGACTATTTTGTAGTCCATAAGCGCGCGATTGCCATTCTTTTTGGTACCACTCTGGTGTTGGAAATCCACAGGATAGTGTACTTCTCTGATTGCCCCTGTCTCCAGGAGGTTTCCCACTTCTTCCGCCATTATCTCTACGTGGTGGAGTGTCGATCGGCAAGTTTGGTGTATAATTAGTCTGGCTGTTGGGTGAACATTGAGTTGATGGCAGATGAAGTTGGAGTCAATGCCAAGCATGTCATATGGCGCCCGGGCAAACACTTCGATGTTAGAGGTCAAAAATTCCATGATCTCTATTCTCTTGGTCTTTGGACAAAGGCGAGTGAGCAAAAAAAGAACCTCTACGGTTTTTCTCATCTATCCTTACCTCTACCAAGTCTTCTCGCTTTACGTTGCTTTGCTTTGCCGGCGATACGTGAAACGACTCATTGCATTCTAGCTCCTCTGCCATTTGTACGAACCCTTTTGCAGCTCGGCTGCCGTTTACTATTACAACGCACTGCTTGGACATGATTTGGTCTCATAAGACCTCCTCAATCATTCTGATTTCATTGGGGAACCGTAATACCTGGTAGTAGGTTGATGCTACAGCTCGCATGGCATGTAACCATGCTCTTCCCAAGATTATGTTGTAAGTGGATAGGACTTTCAATACCTAAAATTCCACTTGTTTTGTCATTGTTCCTGCTTTGACTGGAAGAATTATCTTGCCCACTAGCCATTCTGGCATTAAGTGGAAGCTGACCAAAGGGGATGTCGCGGGTGCCAGAAAAGGTCTCATAGTACATTATCTCGCATGAACTGCCTTGGTGTAACAGGTCTGCGGGGGACCTCGCTACAGCTCGGACTCGATTTGTGTCACGGTTCTTAATCTGAACCAAAGAGTCCAAATCCGGCAAATCGTTTTGAGAAAACATATTTTTTTTGAAAGAAGTGCCAAACATGGTGCTTTGCGGAATCTGAGTCGCCACCTAAATATTTTATTTTGGGAAATTTAAAACCCGACTTCGTTGCCTAAGGCCCGTGTGCATTATCACCAAAGTTGCCTCGGCTCGGGAACTTAGATACGATTGGGGAAGGTCACTTTGTGAGCACCCTTCGCCATCCGTCAAAAGACCGCCTCTACTCTTTCATGATATCTAATTTTGAAAACATTGTGCGTTCTTATTACGGCTATTAGCCTAGATTTACTATGTGATCACGCATACAAGTATAAATGGATCGCTTGAATTGGAACAAAACACTTCATGTTTGTTTATTTGAAAATGGTTTGATGGTGCTACTACAAGTAGGCTAAGGCGATGGATTTGCCACCTTGGATTGGGCTTTAGAAAACATGATTTTGCCACTATCTAGTGGGCTTAAGACACGATCAATGATTTGTTCCAATCCAACTAACAACCTTCACTTACAGGCATTGACGGTTATATCACATAGCGATTAGCCTCATGGTAAGCAAGCTATTCATGGCGATCACTCCTGCGCATGCAAGGATGCTAAAGCATAAAACTCACCGAGTACTCTAAGCCAAAAAAGAAGCTAATTAGAAATCCATGCATGATCCTAAGTATACAGAAATGCCTAATGCAACACATGCAAAAATGCAACTATAGCAGGCTCGGCTATTCTAAACATGGCATATGGAATGCTACAACTAACACGTATTCAACTTAGAATTGAAATACAAATGCAGTTAGTATGATCTTGGCAGAGGCAGTGCATACAAAACAGATGAATGAATGCAAACATGCTATCATACTGTATGCTGATTGAAACATGCCCTAATCTAACCATCATAAGCTGATAAATAAAAGGGAAGAAAGGCGTGGGGTTGGAAGACATACATCACACAGACGCACACTTATTACAACATTGCCTTCGCGCAGAGGGTCCAAAAGAATAATATACAGTCCCGAATAAATACAGTCCAAATATGTACAAAAATCCTAATTAATTACCAAATTAACTAAGAAAACAATAAACTGGCATGCAAGCCAGGGACTGCCTTGACTCTTCTTTAGATGATGAATGATGCATATCCGAGTTGCCTTTGCGTGGAAATCCACTGTGATGCTCCAATTAGCCTCTGTTTTGTAATAATTTTTGGAAAGCGCGCCAAGCCCCGGAAGACTGCTGATTCTTGATTTGCTGCAACAGAGAGCAGGAAAGGGGCATGGCAATGTATTTTCACAAATGTATGCATGCCTCGATCCTCGTGCCACCAATCACGCATCTCGATGCATGATGGCCGAGGAGTCAGTGCACAACTTCGATATGAAATGAATGCACATGTAAACATAACAATACCTAAACCCCATCATGGATAATCTGGAGTCACGGTGGTAGAATTGAGACACGTTAGTCACTTGGGATGCAGCGTCCCTCGTTTCCTGTGCCCGGGCTAACTCCTATCCCAAACACAATGCAATATGCATGACATGCATGAATGCAAACTAAGATATAACCTAACATGCGACATGCTATGAAATGGCACACACGATACACGAGGTAACATGGCCTACACAATGCGCTAACATACAACCTAGCATACGCAATGCTATGGAATGAAATGGCATACACAATGCATAATGGACTTACACCAACATGAGTGGACCTCAACCACACTCACATAAGAGGCCATAAGATGAAAATGAGACAACTTGAAATCGTGCTCACGTTATGCATAAGCCAGGACCGAACCTAGGGCACGAATGCCACTCTACCAAAGCATGGCAAGGCATGGAATATGACATACAAGCATGCAAATTTCAGTACCAAAATATGATGCAAAACAGCCCCAAACATGGAAACATGGCACGATACATGAGATGAGTCTGAAACATGAAATTAGAGTCGTGGAATGAACTGTAGCTATGCAAAGCATGCATTATTTGAACATGAAGTGTGAAGACAGAATCAAGACAGTCCCAAAAAAATCATATTTCCAGTTTTAATCAAGGCCAAAAAGTGAACACAAATAGGGCTAAATCAACATACAAAAATGGCCCCGAAAGAGAGATAATGAAGCAAGTGGCAGCCGCTGGCCATAAATGGCCAAGATCCCTTCAACAAAGTTTAAGAGGGGCTCAAAATGAAGCACTTTAAAGTTTACAAAAAGTCACGAAAACAAACACAAGTATGGCTAAACTATTATGCAAGAAATGGGCCAAAAGGGAGACAAAGAAGCAAGTGATGGTTTCTGGCCTCAAACAGAGGAGGACCCTTCAACAAAGTTGAAAAGGGGCCCAAAAAATGTCATTTTACAGTTAGTGACCAAACCCAAAACAGTGCACATGCAAGCCTAAAATACTATGCAAAATAAAGCCTAAAAAGAGGTTTAAACACAAAGAGCAAAAAGGGAGCTTTAAACAGCAAAAGTCCCTTGATCAAACATGAAGACGAGGTCAAAATAAGGCTATTTACAGTTCAGACCAGTGCCCAAAAATATAAGCACAAGGGGCTAACCAAACATACAAAAATAAGGCCAAGAGGGATAAAGAGGCAAGTGATAGATGGAAGCCTCAAATAGTGAAGAGCCCTTCAAAAATGTTGAATAAGGGCTCAAAACAAGCCACTTTACAGTTTATGATAGAGCTCAAAACAGTTTATAAATGGGCCTGAAATACTATACAAGAAAGAGGCATACAAGAGAGCTAAAGAAGCAAGTGGTAGATAGGGACCTTAAACAGGGAAGGACCCTTAAAAAAACATGAAAAGGAGCTTAAAATATGATATTTTACAGTTAGGGTCGGAGCCCAAAAATGCAAGAAAGTATGGCTTAGATAGCATGCAAAATAAGCTTAAAAAGAGGAAAAAGTAGCTCACCCTTGTAGACCAAACTTTATGACCTCTTGGCTTGAGAAAAGGTGCTCCTAAGCTCTAAAAACCAGCTCCAAGTGTTGGAAAGAATGGTGGTGGTGTGGTGCTATGTGATGGTGAAGAAATGGTGTAGGGTTTGAGAGATTTTGAGGGTTGAAATGTAGAGAGAAGATGTAATGTAGGAGACTAAGACCAAAGCTTCTAACCTTCTCAAATGTATTTGGAGTTGCTTTGGATATATAGGCAAGAGGGAGAGAAAAAAATGAATTCAAATTTCCCCCAAAGTCTGACAAGGATACACAAACTGAGAGGAAACAAAATACAGATTTGTAATGTACCAAGAGAGGAGGAAGGCCGACCCATTATTCAGGTTGCAGGTGGTCGGCCGGGGCCCCCCATGGCCGGCCGGCCAAGGGTCAAGGTCAAGATTAGATTAGTGGCGGCCACCACATATTGGTGGCCTCCCATGTGTGCTTAACTGACCATGTAGTAAAAAACTAGAGAGCAGTGAACCGGGAGAGAAAATGCCACTTTTAGGAGGGGTTCAAAAGGGTCACACACAATTCTTGGCCGCCATGTGATATTGGTGGCCTCAGTGTGTGTACAACACAAATATGTGGTTTAGAAATTTGGAAAAAGTGGCCTTAAGGTGGTCAACATTGGCTTTCAAGTGAGAAAAAGCAGAGGCGACGGAGGAATAAGCTGGTTGTCGAACAATTCTTGGCCTCCCACCCTTCTCGACCTTTCTAACAATGAAACAAAGGTCCCTGCCAAAAATGAACTCAAACCGATGGAAAAGGAAGGTTCGGGGGCCAAAACGCGCAGCCCGGGGCCCAGAAAACTGATTGTTAGGCACCAGAAGAGGTGTTTGACCACAAAGTTGGTCTCTTGGCCCATAGTGTCCCTCAAAAGGAAGAAATAAGATGCATGCCAAAAGCAAGACAAGCGGAGGTGGTTAAGCGATCTGAACCGAGGCACCTGACCAGCGGCCAGAAAATCGAGCCGGACTCCAAGCGGGCAAATGGCCTCGACCACAAAGCGTAGCCTCTGCATTGAGAGATGATCTCTGAGACCTCTCCCTCTCTTGGAAGAAAACAGAGAAAACCGAGCTTGGTTCGCAAACCGAGGCAAAGCATGAAAGAGTCTGGAAGTCTGGAGGCAAGGCTCGCAGCCGAGACTCTGAAACCTCTGAACGAGCACGATATGCAACATCACCAAGCGCTCAATCGGTGACGTCTGAGTATTAAGGTCGGTCAAAAATGGGGTGTCTACAGTTGCCCCTCTTTGACAGAACTCGAAAGTCAAAAGTGACGGGAGTGAATGTCAAAGCCCAGAGACGACCCATTTTTTACAAGGCCGAAAACTTAGACAAACATGTGAGATAAACAGAGATGTGCCCGCAGGCGTGCTCGCAGGCAGGGGGCAAAATGCAAAACAGTATGCACAAGGCCAGATGTGGCTTGATGATCATGTAAATGTAGCAAGCTATAATGAAGAAAATATTCTCAAATAGATGCAACAGTTTTAAGCAAGAATGCAAAGCAACAACTACATTTCATGCAGTTAGGAATGCAGAGAATTATTCAATTCTCGTCGCGTCTCACACGGAGAATCTGATCGATACTTGCGTGATTAAATGCAGTCGCACGACTTCAAATGAGCTATACATACAATATCGTGCACAAAAAGAAAGAAACTCAACAAGCACAACATATCTAACAACATATGTTCAATGTGATGTCGAATCACGGACAATCATGGTGTCGGTGGAAAAGTGCATCATAATGCGGAAGAAACCGCAGCGTGACAATGCGAGTTTAAGCACGGAGGCTTGGTGATATCAAAGAGACGTGCATAACAATGCAAGTATGTGCATGAGAATGCAAGTATTGTGCATGATAATGCAGAACAAGCGTAAACCAGGATGTATGTTTGTCACAAAACAACGAGCAAGGAAATGCGCATTTCGGCGAGGGCGACCTGATCGCGGCCTCCGGTTCACCTCCCGGAGAGGTTACAACATGTTCAAAAGGATATAGCTCACTTTCGATGAGTAACGATGAGACATCGGAAGTTAAATTTGAGGTTCCGTGAATTTCACGACGGAAAGTGTACTTCTCTTGTACTTTTTCAGGTCCCGGGGACTCCAATCCTCCCCAAAATTTGCAGGGACCTTGGTGGGCATGTGGGGAACACCACCGGCCATCTTTATTGGGAGAGGGAGGCCACCAGCCAGTTTTTGAAAAAGGAATGGCCGACTGTTGAAAAAAGTGGCGTAGGCCACTTTGCCAAAGTCGGGCAATTTTGTACTTTCACCCTCTTTTCTTTAAATCCACTCATCCAAACACTTTGTGCTCACAAGTGCTGACTCAAATCATCTCCTCTAGCTTCCCAAACCATTTTCTCCCTCGGATCATGCTCTATCTGGCGTTTTCCAACGTCCCATAAGTTGTTTTCATGAAATCTTTGATTTTAAGCACTTTGAGCCGATTAAATTTTGATTTTGGGCTTCTTTTCTCATTTTCGCCACTTGAGGTGAGTTTGTCTCAATATTTGGAAGATTTTCTCGGAGTTGACTTTTGTTGACTTTTTCATTTCTGAGAGTTGACTTTTGTTGACTCTTTCCAATTTTGGCTCATTTTTGCCTTTTGCAGATTTTCTGAAATGGTGGTCATTTCCCCACGGTGGAGGTCCTCGAGCGGAGGTGATCCGATATCATGGCTCTGCCTCAGAGGGTTCGACCCTTCATGCAATAGAGTCCACCTATCACTTCACCAATTTCAGCGGTGAGCACCGGGGATCTCCTTCTGGAGCTAGAGTATCACCTCTCCCATGAGGCACGAGAGGTATTTACTTCATTCTTACCTTTTACGCAACATATTATGAATTTTTCATGCATTACGTTTGCATTACGAACACAGTTCAATCACTTGAATTTGAACACTTTCGGCCCATAAATTAATTGTGAACACACGGCACACCTTTGGTTGAGAATTGAACACACGGCCCAAGCAGCGATTTTCTAAGCACCGGCTGAACTAGAGGTGAACACGCGACACCTTGATTTATAGTTGAACCGCGGCCCAAACAGCGATTCCTTGAACACACCTTGAAATTGAAGGTGAACACGCGACACTGCGATTGAGAGTTGAACCGTAGCCCAAACAACGATTTTCTAAATGCGATCCGAATTGAAGGTGAACACGCGGCCCAAACAGCGATGTTGAACACACAGTCCGAATTGAAGGTGAACCGCGACACACTGCGATTGAGAGTTTGAACCGCAACCCAAACCGACTTTCACGAACACAGTTGAATTGAAGGTGAACCGCGGCACCTGCGATTGAGAGTTGAACACACAACCCAAACAGCGATTTCTGAACATACGGTCAAATTGAAGGTGAACACGCGGCACACCTTGATTGAGAGTTGAACCGCGGCCTAAACTGCGATTTCTGAACACACGGTCCGAATTGAAGGTGAACATGCGACACAGCTGATTGAGAGTTGAACCGCAGCCCAAACCGATTTCTGAACACGGTCTAAATTGAAGGTGAACACGCGGCACACCTTGATTGAGAGTTGAACACACGGCAAACAGCGATTTTTGAACACACGGTCCGCTTACTTTATTTTGCACACCTATTCATTTTATCTTTGAAATATGTATTCATTGAATCACGGTGACTTCTCGCACGTCTTGAGGATATGGCTCTACGCGGCGAGAGATTGGTATCCGAGCTCGAGGTCGTTGGATTTAGTTGACTTGGCGGGTTTGGGCCCTACATCTTGGGCTATCTCGTTGTTCTACTAGGAGGGCGTTGATGGCGCCTTGGTGGAGAGATGGTGGGACACCACCAACTCCTTCCATTTTTACGCCACGGGGACTTGACTATGACCCGCTTGACTTTGTATTGGTGGCCTTGGCGTGGGAGGTTGGCCCATCCCTTCTGGCGAGGACATGGGCGATGGGAGGCGCTTGGATATATTCTTTGGGGCTCGCCCGCTTTGTTGATAGATCTTGAGGCGGTCGATACACAGTTCTCTTCCCATTTTTGGAGGGTAGAGATGGGCAGGACTCTGAGGAAGCGGCCTGATATGCAGTGGTTTCGATGTTCCTCTTGGGACTACTTTGTTTGCCGATAGGGAACCTTTGTTGGGCTATATCTGTTGAGTGCTTTGGTGGACCTATCACAGGTCAGACGGTATGATTGGGGTGGCGCCAGCTTGGCTACTCTTTACTGCTACATGAGTGCGACCTCCCGCGGACGGGGGGACTTACTTGGCGGCTATTGGAGAGCTTGGGAGGTACTTTCTTCCCTCTTGATTCACATTTCTGCCCCTCATTACTTGTATATTGCACACACGGCGCACTTTACACTCTGTATTTTGCCCTCAACACTTTACATTTACATTCTGCACTGTTTTCCACAATTATGGGTCTATGTGTATTTCCCGACATTAGCCCTAGAGTTGGTGGTGGAGGGGCCCCTCATGACCCCGTACTCACTTGTATTTGAAGGCCAGCACCGGCCAAGACCTCGGGAGTCTCTCCTTTATCTCTGGCGATATTCGACCGTGCGGTCGATGGTATTCGAACTCTCGGTTCTTTGTGTTTTCATCTTTGATTCGTCTTGTACCTTCCTAATTCTGATTGGTTTATGCATCGGTTATCCATGAATAACATAGCGACCCTGGCGCCCTTAGGTGAGGTCTCGATTCGGTTTCTTTGGAGGCGGGGTGCCTCGATGAGATCCTATTCGAAGGGCCAGTTGGTAGGGCCTGGTTTCTAGGGGAGCGCTTCTTGCGTCAAGTATGGGGCTATACTTCTTAGGACCCTCCCTCAGCAGCCCCAGTTGGTATGCGGATTGCTGATAGGCTCTCTTCCCGGGATGTTGTTAGTGCTATGCTGGGTACTGATACTTTACTTCGTCTTGAGGAGGGGGATTATGCTACTTACCATCACATATACCTGATGCCTCCATTGACGGGAGTCCGTACTCCGACGATGAGGCCTGCTGGTATGCCATCTTCGAGTCAGGCCCAGGCTCGGGCTGCAGACGCCCCTTTCACTAGCAGGGTTGGTACATCTAGAGGTGGGGGTGGATTGGTTCCCCCGATTCCTTCGACTCATCATCATGCTGGGTGGCCAGACATGCCGACCGAGTTGACGGGATGGCGATTCGGGACTCCCTACCCGATCCTGATAGAGCCTCTCTGCTGATCACAGATCGTCGAGAGATCGATTCACCACGGTATGCTTTTACGACTTGATTTATTAGTCGAGCACTTGGACATTCATTCTCTTCTTGATAGTTTTGCATTTGTGTCTATAGCCTCTGTCGGTATGTAGATGAGATGCTCGGGATGATGGCCGCTTCGAGGCATGGTCCTATGGAGAAAGGTGATTGTCCATTATGGGTGTCGGTATTGTCGGTTTTCTTGCATTTATCATATTTCCGATGACATGCTAATTTTGAACATCCTTGCATTGATAGGCTACTTGTGTAGGCGCTTTTGACACACACCACTTACACACTATATTTACATGTACCCGCTTCATGTAGTTTTCTTGTATCTGCATCGATGTACCTTTTTCAATTGGACTCTTTATTTTCAGATGCCTCGGTATATCTTTCGGTGGTAGACCCTGGGCCTTCTCGGGGAGGTGGGCCATCTGGGCCTTTGAGGTGGGCCATCTGGGCCTTTAGCCATCTAGGCCTTTCGAGGCAGGGAGGAGGGTCATCTCATGAGCACACATTATAGAGGAGGAGCCGGTGAGGATGAGGAGGAGGAGGCTGGATCGTCGATCGGAGACATCTGTGGCAGAGAGGAGGTTGGTCTTGGCTCGGGAGTGGAGGCGGTGAGACCCCGAGGATGGCAGTTCCGACTCGGATGGTGATGGTGGTCTGAGAGGCTACTTAGCGAAGAGGATGAAGAGGGCCTCTTATTCTTGCTTTTGAGAGCATTGATGTTGCGGTTCCCTGTTTTATTTACCTTTTTGCTAGTAGTTGTAGCACATTGTACATTATTAGGCAGTTTTGTTCTTTTTGTAAAACTTGTGCCCTTGTTTGTAAAATGTTGTAACAAATGAAGCATGAGGGAATAAATGACTTTTGAAAAAGTGTTGTATTTTAAACTCTTAGCATCATATCGCATCATTTTGCACCATAATGAGATTGAATGGAAATGTGCATTGTGCATTTGCCCGGTCGAGTAGTGAGCAAGCACAATAACAAAACCTTAGCAAGTTTACAACTCGATAAGCAAAAATCGGCAGTCTTGACAATTTAATAAACAAGACTCAACAAAAATTGCTTAAACAAATAGTAACAACTCAAAAACCACGAAACACGATTTCGACAAACAACTCGATAAGCAAAGCGACAACTCGATAAGCAAAACAACAACTCGATAAACAAAAACTCAACAAAACAAAGAGTGCCGGACGATCACGGGCAGCGGAACCCATTGAAATAGAGGAAATGGAGGCCTTCGACATACCCGTCGCATGGAAATGCTTGAAACTTCCTCCTGGAGGGTAAAACAGGGCCAAAGACACACATTGGAGCATGGCCAGCCACTTTTAGGAGCCGGCCGACCAGCTTTATTGCAAAGGGGAGACCACCGGCCAGTTTTTTGAAAAGGAGATGGCCGCCCTGCTAGAAAAGGTGGCCGGCCGGCCACTTAGCTCAGCAACTGTCAAATTTTTGACACGTGTCCCCCGAATAGTGTCTTCTCCTCTTTAAAAACCTTAGCTCCGTGGTTCACTCAATTCATCTTAGTTTCGCACAAAAATGGAGGCGTTTCTCGCTGAAAATCTCACATCTTGGATTGCTTCTCTAGATGGCTCGGAAAAGTTGAACTTCCGGGGTTTCGGGTTGAATGCACTATTCACGCTGAGTCGTACTCCGCTGCATCTTCCTTTCCTCCATGCCACAGCGAGGTTTTGGAACCCGGTGATGCATGTCTTTAGCTTTGGTGGGCAAGGGGTATGTCCAACTTTCAAAGATTTTCAAGTTTTGATGGAATCTGAACGTTATGAAGAGATTTTTCCTTAGTTTCGTTTTGGCCATGCCCAAGCTTTAGGGCGGATGTGTGGACTTACCGCGCATGATGCTTGGTCTCTGATCTGTAATGGGGCTGGATATCCTCGGTTTGATTCATCACTTTTGGTGCGGTGACGCGGTGACCATCATTGGCAAGGTTTCCGACAACATGCGCTCTGCTTGTGCATGCTATCTCACTTCCTGCTTGCCTCGGGCCTGGGTGGACCCAACATCCGTTTGATTGAAGTTGCTCTGGGCTTGAAGGAAGGAAGAGGCGTATTGCTATGGCATTGGCGAAGCTTGATGGGCTTGGATGCTTTCCACCGTCAGGAGACGACCAGTTTTGCGGGGAGTCCACTACTGCTGTAGGTAATGTTTCCCACCCAATCTCACATATGTATTTGCTCACATCACTTGGCCCTCAGGCTCGGCTTTTCTCACAAAACCCTTGTCTCATTGTTCTCTCATCGTACGTCTCTCTATTCTTTATTCTCTCATTTTTCATCCCTCCCTAGGTATGGTTAATGGATAAATTGCAGGTTGTGGACTCTTGCCTGCTGCCTTTCGGCCAGCTGACTACTTCTTTCGACAATGCTGGTTGATGCGCTTGATGAGGATTGTGGTTCAAGCTGGATGTGCAATTTGTCTGTGACCGCATTGCTTGGCCCATCCTTGGCTCAATCTTCGGCATTGAGCTATAGCATGTCGGCGTGGGGTCGGTGATTGGTTTAACTCACTGTGTGTTCTATTTTTCGTTCGGTTCAGCCTTGATTTAGCCATGATCGAACTTCTGCGGAGGATTGAGTGCATTGCTTTCGGTCGCGGCTTGCAGATATACTGACATGGAGGACTAGAGCTCTGGCCCTGCTCCCACTTTCGTTGCACTTTGTCGGCGAGTCTTTGGGATTGGCTCAATGAAGAAGCCTGATTGGGCCTAACAGCATCAGAGGCTTCGACTAGCTCTGGGAGGGGGCGCAGGGACACCTGACTAGACTATGCCCCGGATTTATTGCTTTATTAGTACTTTCAAGTTTTCTTTATGAATGTAATAAAAAAGCAACTTCAATTGTATGTAAGAGCAAGCGAACTCTGTGTTGAAATCAATGAAATTGAAGGTTGTGGTACTGAAAATTTTCTGCTTTGGTCCAAAAATGGTCTTAGTTGTAAAAAGATTAATTTGAACAAAGTCAAATTTTATTAAAACTTTTCAAAACTATTTTCGATATGGATCAGAACTGGACACGCCTGAGATCATCCTTTGAGATGCACAACCGGATCTGGCAACTAGAAAGTTGCCCTAGTCTGAATAATCTTGTGGCATTGTGTGGCAGCGGAAAGTTGCCCCTAGTCTGAATAACCTTGCATGCGGAGATTGCGATAAATGATGATGGACAAAGATGACCGAGATGATCAAATGGACAAAGTTGATCGAGGAAAAGTTTATGGTTGAACTCCAGGATGAAGTTGCCTACGTATCCCAAAGATGGAAATCAAGCCTTACGTAGTTCAGGCTCAGGTTTGCTCGGGTATTTTCACTCTCCTTTTACGCTCTAACTTTTGCCAAGGCCGCCCTTTACAGGTTTTCAACTTTGCGAGCTCAGTTTTTATAATTTCAAATTTTTTGTGCTCTGAGTTTTGCCTAGGTCGCCCTTTCGGGTTTTCGACCTAGCAAGCCTCTCAAGGATAATATTTCTTCAACTTGTCCATGTTGATCGGTTGGGAGAACTCTAGGCCATCTAGATCCATCAGAACCACAGCTCCACTTGACCAGATTGACTTAATGATGTAGGGACGGTCAATTGGAGTGCGAACTTGCCCCTTGGGTCATGAATGGGAGCTCGGTTATCCTTGAGCACCAAATCTCCTTCTTTTAGATTCCTGGACTTAACCTTCTTGTTAAAAGCCCGGGCGATTCTGCGTTGATAACCTTGAACATGGTATAGTGCTTTCAGCCTTCTCTCATCAAAGAGGATGAGTTCCTCAAATCTGCTCTGCTGCCAATCTGCATCGGCTATTTGACACTCAGCCAGTACCCATAATGACGGGACCTCAATCTCAATAGGTAGAACGGCCTCCATCCCATAAACCAATGAATATGGAGTCGTCCCAGTAGAAGTTCTGATTGAAGTTTGGTAGCCCCACAGAGCAAACGGCAGCTTATCGGCGATCCTTGAGTTTCCACCATCTTCTGCAGTATGTGCATGATATTCTTGTTGGCAGCCTCAACTGCTCCATTGGTCTGCGGCCGATAGGTAGATGACTTATGAAAAGCCACGTTGTATTTTTCCAACAAATCAATCACCTCCTTCTTGAAGTGGGAACCATTGTCTGAAATAATCTCATTTGGGACTCCGTAGCGACAGATGATGTTGTTTCTGATAAATTTTGCGACGTGCGAAGCCTTCAACACTGCATAAGATTGGGCCTTGACCCACTTTGTGAAATAATCTATCGCTACCAAGATGAACTCATGCCCATTCGACCCCTTCGGAGTGACAGCCCCGATCACATCAATTCCCCAAATTGAAAATGGCCATGGCGAAGTCATGTTGTACAGTTTTGACGGCGGAATGTTCATGCGATTTGCTTGAATTTGACATTTGTGGCATCACCGGACAAAACCGATACAATCCTCCTCCATGGTGGACTAGTAGTAACCCTGTCTGAGGATCTTTCGTGCCAACATTACCCCATTCATGTGCGCACCACATTCTCCCCCATAGATGGCTTCCATCAGACGCTTTGACTTTTTGGTATCAACACACAGCTTATGCATTCCCAAATGACCTCTCTTATACAGTTTACCCCCACAGATGATGAACTAAACAGCCATTCTTCTGATTGCCCTTTTGTCTTTGGCATTTACCCCTGGCGGGTATGCTTCATTCTCCAAGAAATTCCAAATGTCGTAATACCAGGGGTTTTCGTCCTGAACTTCATCTATAGCAGCAATCGACTCGTAGGCAGATGTAAATTTCTAGTCAATGATGACTAGACGCATCCGGACTCCACACGGGATGTCTATCATGGAAGATAGAGTTGCTAAAGCATCTGCAAACCTGTTGTTCTCTTTTAGTAGATGAGTAAGACTTAGCTTCTCAAACCGAGGAATCAGCAAGTCCAAGGTCTAGTGATACATCATCATCTTTTCCTCTTTCACTTTCCAGTCTCCTTTTGCTTGAGACACAACAAGGTTCAAGTCCCGATGGCGTCCAACGTCTTGTCCCTAGTTCGAAATGCTTCTAGGCCGGCAATGCATGCCTCATATTGCCTTCATTGTTCGAGACTTTGAATCGGAGTTTGAAGGCTAGAGGATCTGAGGAATTGTCGGATGCTATCGCAACACTCCTATCTCATACCGTATTGATTTGACACTCGTCAAAGTACATAAATCAAGTTTAAATCGTCGATATGCAAAATGGCCTCATCTGAAATAAATACTCAATTGTTTCACCTCCTTCCCTTTGGATGGTCGGCAAGGAACTTCTGCTACGCTCTTCCTTTGGTGACTTGCGTGTCACATATTTTAGATCAAATTCGGGATAACAATGACAACCGCGAGCTAGCCTACCCTTAAGTCTTTGGTTTCTCGAAAAGATATTTGATGGGATCAAGTCGTGAAATCAACATTCTGAGTGAGCTAACGGTAGTGCATGACTTCACGGTAGCCCATAACAAAGCTAAGCAAGCCTTCTCCAGCGGAGTGTAGCGGGTTTCGTACTCTAGCGTCTTCTTGCTCAGATAGTAGATAGCTCTCTCCACCTTGTCCTCTGATTCTTGTGCAAGCATGCAGCCCATTGTAGTCTCAGTTACTGACAGTAACAGAATCAACAGTTTCTCCGGTTTTGGTGGTGACAGCACGGGCGGGTTCTATAAATATTCTTTAATCTGTTCAAACGCAGCTTGACATCGGCCGTCCCATTGGAACTTCTTTCCTTTCTTGAGGAGACCAAAAAGTGGTTCACAAGTCAAGGTTAATTTTGAGATAAACCATCTTATGAATTGCACTTTACTCAGAAAGCCTCGCACCTCCTTTTCAGTCCTTGGTGGTGGCATTTCTAAGATGGCCTTGATTTTGGAAGGGTCGACCTCGATGCCTTTGTGTGTCGAAACCCGGCATTTTTCGGCTGTAACACCAAATGTACACCGAGGGTTCGGCAACCGAATTCACGATCCTTTGAAAAAACTTGTGCAAGGCGGTGTAGTGGCCTTCTCTTTCTTTGAACTTGACAATCATGTAGATCCACGTACACCTCAACTTCTTTGTGGATCATGTTGTGTAATATTGTGGTTGCGGCGTTGATAAGTAGCTCGGCGTTCTTCAACCCAAATGGCATGACTCTATAGCGATATGTCCCCGGGGTGGTGAATCTGATCTTTTCCGGTCTTGGTGCCATCACTATCTGGTTGTAGCACGAAGCCATCCATGAATGAAAGCAAAGCATGCCTGCTGTGAAATCCACCAACTCATCGATATGCGGCAAGGAAAATCGTCGCCGGACTAGCTCTGTTCAAATCCTAAAATCCACATACCGGATCCTGCCATCTTTCTTCGGCACTGGAACAATGTTGGCCAACCAAGTCGGGTATTCGGATACCAGCAGGAAGCCTGCGTCGATTTGCTTGGTGACCTCTTCTTTAATCTTGAGAGCCCAGTCCGGGCGGATCCTCCTGAGTTTCTGTTTGACAAGTCGGGCTTCGGGGTCAAAGGGGATCCGATGTTATACAATCTCAGGATCGATTCCAGGCATGTCTTCGTAGGACCACGCGAAAACATCTTTGAAATCTTTTAATAAAGCGACTAAGCGCTCGCGTTCCTCCGAAGACAACGTGGACCCGATCTGGACCAGCTGTGGGTCCTCCTCAGTACCAATATTCACGGTAGTGATTTCATCCATTAAGGGTTTGACAAATCTCTCTTGCTCCTGCTCAATTAATCGTTACAAAACCGTAGGAACTTCGTCCTCATCGTTTTCGTCAAAGTTTTGAAAGTTTGAATTAATGCAATAAATCAAGGGCACAGAAAAGTAATCAGAAACCACAGTTACTTCATTCTCATTAAGCACATCCAAATCGTCTGAATTCTTGGTTACAACAGACTCAAATGAGAAAGAAAAAGTCGACCTGGACAAAACTGTGGTATCCGGGTTATCATCCCTAGGATTACCAGATTCAGACTTCGGTCATTGGAACACGATTAGACTCACAAGATTCGGTGGAATTAGATTAGGCTCACTACTGACCCGTCTTCTTGGACAAAAATCCTCATCGTATTGCCAAGTGAGAGAGGGTGCGATAGATGCATCAAAATAGTTCTTTGGCGGGGCTCATGGCCGTTTCATCCCCAATCATGGCGAAGTTATCCCCAAGCACTTATGGTCGATCGGAGGATCTGAAAGTAGACATGCCAATGCTACCCCATTTCAATTTCGCCCTCGAGTCAGCCTTACATTTCTCAACCTCGGTGATGGAGTGCATGCGCTTTGTGTAGCGTCATCCCCGGATAGTTGCAGGTCGAAGAAGATCTCGAAACCTGGCACGCACTTCTTCTCCGCATTTAGCCACGGCTCTGGGAAGCCACAAAATAGAAAGTCCTCCCCCTCCCGGACGAAACGTCCGTTCAGGGTACCCTGGATGGGCCTATGCATTAATTCAAAAGGCTTTCGGCTTTGCTCTCCAGCTCTTCGGCCATTTCCTTTCCCTTCCTCACCCAGTCCTCTTTGGTGGGCAGATAACCCAAGCCAAAGGTATGAGGGTTGTATGGCACTTCGGCCAATGCCGCGATACCTTTTCGGCCGCTCCTTCCTAATCTCATCCTGGGGATGTGTTGTAGCTTGTTCATGAGGTAGACGGATTGAGCACTGACGTACACTCCCTCATTCACAGCCATGATATTCTGCACCACCCGGGCCTCAACCAAAGTGAACCCTGATAAGAACACATCCTTTGTGCCATGCTCGATTTCCAAGACTGGTGTGGACACTTCTGGCGGCGGATGGATTGATGAATTCCCGAAGACAATAGCCACCCCCTTCCCGTAAGGGTACTTCAACATCTGATGTAAAGTGGAAGAGACTGCCTTCACTTGGTGCAACCACGGCCGCCCCACGAGTAGATTGAAGGTTGCGGGAACGTCCAAGACATGGAATTCAATGTTGTGTTCTCCTGGACCAACCTGGGTCTGAATTTTGACAGTCCCTATCACTTCCCTGCTAGTATTATCATATGCTCTGATCACCTGAGTAGTCGGCACGAAGTCCGCGGGCTTCAACCCGATTGCATCTGTTGTTACAGGTAGGCGGAACATTGATAGCGGACCCGGTATCAACAAGTACCAACGATATCCACTTGTCTCTACATTCCACGGAAACGTAGAGGGGTTTGTTATGATTTGTGCCCTTAGGCGGTGGTTCTTTGTCTGAAAAGGATAACATCGGGGAACCTCCTCCCGGAAAGACCAGCCCAACCAGCTGCTCTGGTGTAGTATCTATAGAGAGTTTGGCCTTGTCCATGGCGAATAGGACGGCCTGTCTGTGCACCCGCGATGCCATAAGCAGTCCCCAGATGGAGATGTTTGCTTGTATCTTCTTTAATTGCTTGAGCACAGCTTCTTCTTCAATTTACTTTTCCCTTTGTTTCTCAGCTTCCCTGTCTTTCCCAGATGCCTCAGGTTGGTCCAAGTACGGGGGCTTGAAATACCGCCCACTTCTTGTCATATTAGCGACCTCGTCAATATACCAGGTATCATCTGGCTGATTACTCCTCCAATCCTCATCTGTGTGGGCAAGACATAAATCATCGTCTTCCCACCACATTCCGTCGGCAAGCAGACACACTGTCGGCTCGATATGATCGTACTCGCGGTACCTTGATCCACATGCATGACATTTTACATTCCCGTGCACACAGCACTTTCGACCCCCATATGGGCCTTAGCTTTTCTAATTCTCTCGGAATCCTCAAATTTTTGTTGTTCCAACTACGTCAGTACAGCTATTTGTTCAATATTCACCGCATTTACAATGCCCAAGTTCTGAGCGAAATTCTTAGTGCCTGTGCTCTCCGGCGGTGTATCCTGACTTTCGACCCTTCCGGCCACCACTGATACTCTCACCCCTGCCGGGCCCTGTTCTGGTTGAAAATTCTACAACGTCTGGTTGATCATCTAACCATTTGGTAGCTTCTGCCGACTCCTCATACTCGAACCAGTCGATTGCTGCATCCGCTGATTCTTGGTCACTGAAGAACTAGAGGTTGGGAAGGCCCCCTCCTATAGTTGTTAGATCATCCGTTCCCCATTCAAATCTGTCCCCCTAAATTACACATAATTCTGCTCTTTCTGGCAGCCCTACACTCAGCTCAGACTGGCCCACTGACTGGATATATTCACTTGGATCGTAGGCTCCTCCAGTGAGATTCGTAGACTGTTCAATCCCAGACTCAACAACTCCACTTTCCTCTAAAACCTGCCTTGTCCCATCTTTGGTAGTCACCACCATTGGCTCAGATTGGGTTGTGGAGATGTCCATCATGCACAAGTCAGTGCAGACAGGAAGGATCACCTCCGGCTTAGGTAGGTGGGATGGGGTGATATAGATACTAGGATCGTAAGACGCGACCTCAGTTTGGATGAAGTTGATTCTGTTGGGAGGAGGAGCTTGGTTATGTGGTGGGAGAGGATTTGTTGTGACGTTGGGTTTGTCGGGAGGCGCGATCACCTGCTTATCAATAAGATCCTGAATCTCGTGATGCAATCTAAAACAACGGTCGGTGTCATGACCGTCTTTGTTGGTGATCTGTATGATATTTTGCGGGTCATGAGAGGGAGGGAGTGGATTTGGTAGTGGCCTCGGCTCTAGGGGCGTCAAATGCTTCTTCCTGATTAATACCCCCAGAGCTTTAGATAAAGGCATATATAGCGGGGTGAAGGTTCTTTGGCCTCTGGGCTGGTATTTAGTGGTTTGGGTATTACTTCCGGATGCATCGGAGAAGGGTGTGGCTGCCATGGGTCTCAGAAGGGAAGGGGGAATGGTGGTGACCATGCTCACCTCTGAAGCTCGTGCAGTTGCAGCGCCACTCGTGCCTGCATTGTTGTTACGGTTGAAAGTCCTCCTGGGTTGCTCCATATCCTGGTTGATCAGACCTTGTTTCATTGCATCTTCGATCTGTACCCCCATCTCGTGCAGATCTGAAAAAGTAGGGAAGGGGAGTACAATCATCTTCTGCATTAATTTTGGTTGGAGATTGCGCACAATCATCCTGATTTGGTCCTTATCAGTGGGCCTCAAAGTCATTATCGATGCCTTCGCCCTCCATCGAGTTACGAAATCTGAGAAAGTCTCTTTGGGTTCCTGCCTCATTGTTTCGAGATCACAAGTTGTAATCTCGATCTGGGTATTGTATGAGTACTGTACGACAAAGGCCTTGGCCATTTCATCCCAACTTCTTTTTACCTCATCCTTCAACTTCGCGTACCAGATAACGGCCACACCCGACAGGGTTCGGCCGAACAGCGAAAGCTTTTGTGGTTAGGTTAGGCCCATTGGCCGTAGTATATCTGAGAATAACAGGAGGTGGACCATGGGATCCCCAGATCCGTCAAAACGATCAATCTGCGACATCTTGAATCTATCTGGCAATGTTACGGCCACATCGGTATATCCGTCCTCGATATCCGGAATAGCCTTTACTCCTTGTGATTTCTTGAAAAGCTTCTCGAGCTTGCTCAGTTTTAGAGCTGTATGGTCTATTTCGAACTCCAAGGGAGAGTCCAGGTGGTTGGGTGTATGGGTCTTGGACAGTTGAGGCGGAAGCGGGGGCGGAGCTGGCCCCGTTGGAAGGTTTGTGTCCTCTTGGATGTTCTGGACATTGGGTAAGATGTTCTGGGTGTTTGGCAAGGCATTCTGGACAGTAGGTGCCTGCTCGGGTAATGGGGCCCCTGGTGGAAGAGGAACTTGATGTGAAGTAGATGTCGCATTTTGCTGTTGTAGTCTAGTGATTAGCTCGGCCTGCTGGGCCATGATTGTGGCTTGCTGTTTGGAAAACTCTGCTTGGCGGGCAGTGTCCTCCTGCATCTGTTTCATGCTCTCATGCATTTGGCGCATCATTTCTTCTATCTCGGCCATATTCTGTTGGTCTTGCTGACTGACCGGTATGTGTATTTCTATAATGGAAACTGGAACCTCAACCCGACTGTTTGCTAGGGTAGACCACTGCCCTGGTAACCTCTGTTCAAACACACTGCGCTTCCTTGGCCTTCTCCTGACAACGGGGGGTAGAGAATGGAACACCGGATGTCCGTCAACCAGATCCTCAGATTGATTGAGCCGACGACCTCTTGTCCAAAGTGCTTGGGGAATATCTACTGGGTCGGAAGCAATCGTGCTAAAACTGCCCCTAGCAAAAAGATAAATAAAGCGAAAAAGAAATAAATAACCAGATAAATGAACAGCATGACAGCTTAAAATAAATACACAACACACAGTCGGGTATACAACACACGGTTGATAAGCTGAAAACACACTGTCCCCAAATACTGGTCACTATCCCTGAATCACTGTTCCCCAAAGACTGAATTGGATACCCGCAGATAACTGATTCTCAAACACTAACTGATGCCCGCAGGCCTGATGCCCAAACTCATAAACTGATATATGCATTCCCTTTAGAGACGCACTCTAAAAGCACATAACAGATAAGTGAGAGCCGAAACACCCCTATGTTGGGGTAGGGTTTCCCTGTCCTATTTTATCAGGAACAAGGGTTTCACTACGCACACAGCGGCTTCAAACAACCTATATCGGGTAAGCAACCTGTCCTAGTTTGGAATGGTCACTACGGATTTCGATATGCACTAGGTCGAATGGTCAAAGAGGGTGCCCCGGTAAAACCAGGGTTTGTGTTCCCATACTGGCAGAGCCCATAACCGGTCAGCCTTATGGTCATGCCTTGACAAGACAAGCCTCCAGTAAACCGTTCAGGAATAGCAGATGGCAAACACGGTGTCCTAGGCGTACCAATGCAAATGCAATGCAAAGAAACACACAAGTGTAGTCAAAACCAGATATCATGAGTTCGAGTCAAGTTCTCTAACTCCCCAACAGAGTCGCCAGAAACTGAAATAGGTCCGCAGGGGACCTCGCTACAGCTCAGACTCGATTTGTGTCACGGTTCTAAATTTGAACCAAAGAGTCCAAATCCGGCAAATCGTTTTGAGAAAACAGATTTTTTTTTAAAGAAGTGCCAAACAAGGACTGCTTTGCCAGATACAGAGTCGCCACCTAAATATTTTATTTTGGGAAATTTAGGAAACCCTGACTCATTGCCTAAGGCCACGTGTCCGTCATTACCAAAGTTGCCTCGGCTCGGGAACTTGGGTACGATTGGGGAAGGTCACTTCGTGAGCACCCCCGCTCGCCCGGTCAAAAACCGGCCTCTACTAACCATGATATCTAATTTTGAAAATATTGTGTGTTCTTATTCCGGTTATTAGCCTAGATTTACTATGTCATGCGCACAGCATACAAGTATAGACTGGATCGCCTGAATTGTAACAAAACACTTCATGTTTGTTTATTTGAAAATGGTTTGATGGTGCTACTCGCAAGTAGGCTAAGACGTAGATTTGCCACCCTCGGGTGGGCTTTAGAAAACATGATTTTGCCACTATCTAGTGGGCTTAAGACACACAGTCAATGATTTGTTCCAATCCAACTAACCCAACCTTCACCCACAGGCATTTAGGTAGTTATATCACATAAGCAGTTAGCCTTATGGTAAGCATGCTATTCATGGCAGTCACTCACACGCATGCAAGGATGCTAAAGCATAAAACTCACCGAGTACTCTAAGCCAAAAAAGAAGCTAATTAGAAATCCATGCATGATCCTAAGTATACAGAAATGCCTAATGCAACACATGCAAAAATGCAACTATAGCAGGCTCGGCTATTCTAAACATGGCATATGGAATGCTACAGCTAACACGTATTCAACTTAGAATTGAAATACAAATGCAGTTAGTATGATGCGCCAAGTCCGATGCATGCGAAACAGATGAATAAATGCAAACATGCTATCATACTGTATGCTGATTGAAACATGCCCTAATCTAACCATCATAAGCTGATAAATAAAAGGGAAGAAAGACGTGGGGTTGGAAGACATACATCACACACACACACACTTATTACAACATTGCCTTCACGCAGAGGGTCCGAAAGAATAATATGCAGTCCCGAATAAATACAGTCCAAATATGTACAAAAATCCTAATTAATTACCAAATTAACTAAGAAAACAATAAACTGGCATGCAAGCCAGGGACTGCCTTGACTCTTCTTCATATGATGAATGATGCATATCCGGGTTGCCTTTGCACGAAAATCCACTGTGATGCCCCAATTAGCCTCTATTTTGCAATAATTTTTGGAAAGCACGCCAAGCCCTGGAAGACTGCTGATTCTTGATTTGCTGCAACAGAGAGCAGGAAAGGGGCATGGCAATGTATTTTCACAAATATATGCATGCCTCGATCCTCGTGCCACCAATCACGTATCTCGATGCATGATGGCCGAGGAGTCGAATTGCACAACTCGATATGAAATGAATGCACATGTAAACATAACAATACCTAAACCCCATCATGGATAATCCGGAGTGCATGTGACTAGGAATTGAGACACGTTCCGTCACTCGGAGTACGGAACGTCCGTCGTTTCCCGTGCCCGGGCTAACTCCTATCCCAAACACAATGCAAGAATGCAAACTAAGATATAACCTAACATGCGACATGCTATGAAATGGCATACATGATGCACGACGTAACATGGCATACACAATGCGCTAACATACATCCTAGCATACACAATGCTATGGAATGAAATGGCATACACAATGCATAATGGACTTACACCAACATGAGTGGACCTTAGCCACACTCACATAAGAGGCCATAAGATGAAAATGAGACAACTCGAAATGCATGCTCACGTGCACGCAAACCGAGGACCGAACTTAGGGTACGAATGCCACTCTACCAAAGCATGGCAAGGCATGGAATATGACATACAAGCATGCAAATTTCAGTACCAAAATATGATGCAAAACAGCCCCGAAACATGGAAACATGGCACCCAATACATGAGATGAGTCTCGAAACATGAAATTAGGTACGTGGAATGACCTATTGCTATGCAAAGCATGCATTATTTGAACATGAAGTGTGAAGACAGAATCAAGAAAGTCCCAAAAAAAGCATATTTCCAATTTTAAGCAAGGCAAAACAGTGAACACAAATAGGGCTAAATCAACATGCAAAAATGGCCCCGAAAGAGAGATAATGAAGCAAGTGGCAGCTTCTGGCCATAAATGGCCAAGATCCCTTCAACAAAGTTTAAGAGGGGCTCAAAATGAAGCACTTTACAGTTTACAAAAAGCCACGAAAACAAACACAAGTATGGCTAAACTATTATGCAAGAAATGGGCCAAAAGGGAGACAAAGAAGCAAGTGATGGTTTCTGGCCTCAAACAGAATAGGGCCCTTCAACAAAGTTGAAGAAGGGAACAAAACATAGCATTTTACAGTTAGTGACCAAACCCAAAACAGTGCACATGCAAGCCTAAAATACTATGCAAAATAAGGCCTAAAAAGAGGTTTAAGCACAAAGAGAAAAAAGGGAGCTTCAAACAGAAAAAGTCCCTTGATCAAACATGAATAGGGGGTCAAAATAAGGCTATTTACAGTTCGGACCAGAGCCCAAAAATACAAGCACAAGGGGCTAACAAAACATGCAAAAATAAGGCCAAAAGAAAGATAAAGAGGCAAGTGATAGATGGAAGCCTAAAAAAGTAAAGATCCCTTGAACAATGTTGAAGAAGGGCTCAAAAAAAGACACTTTACAGTTTATGATAGAGCTCAAAACAGTTTACAAATGGGCCTAAAATACTATGCAATAAAGAGGCATACAAGAGAGCTAAAGGGGCAAGTGGTAGATGGGGACCTTAAACAGGGAAGGACCCTTAAACAAACATGAAAAGGAGCTTAAAATATGATGTTTTAAAGTTAGGGTCGGAGCCCAAAAATGCAAGAAAGTATGGCTTAGATAGCATGCAAAATAAGCTTGAAAAGAGGGAAAAAGTAGCTCACCCTTGTAGACCAAACTTTAGCAGCCTCTTGGCTTGAGAAAAGGTGCTCCTAAGCTCTGAAAAACCAGCTCCAAGTGTTGGAAAGAATGGTGGTGGTGTGGTGCTATGTGATGGTGTAGAAATGGTGTACGGTTTGAGAGATTTTGAGGGTTGAAATGTAGAGAGAGAGAGAGATGTAATGTAGGAGACGAAGACCAAAGCTTCTAACCTTCTCAAATGCAGCTGGAGCTGCTGGATATATAGGCAAAAGAAGGAGGGAGAAAAAGGGGGGAAATGAATTCAAATTTCCCCCCAAAAGTGCAGCCCCCCGGATATACAATCTGGGGGGAAACAAAATACATATTTGTAATGTACCAACAGAGAGGAGGAAGGCCGGCCCATTATTCAGGTTGCGGTGGCGGTGGCCCTCCATGGCCAAGGGTCAAAAAGTTCAAGTCAGATTAGTGGCCAGCCACCACATATTGGTGGCCTTCCATGTGTGCTTAACATAGCCATATGGTCAAAAACTGGAGATAGTGAACCAAGAGAGAGAAAAGGCCACTTTTAGGAGGGGTTCAAAAGGGTCACACACAATTACTGGCCGGCCATGTGATATTGGTGGCCTCCCAGGTGTGTACAACACAAATATGTGGTTTAGGGCTAGAAAAAGTGGCCTTAAGGTGGTCAACATTGGCTTTCAAGTGAGAAAAACGGGCGACGGAGGAATAAAACTAGTTGTCAGAACAATTACTGGCCTCCCACCCTTCTACGACCTTTCTAACAATGAAACAGAGGTCCCTGCCAAAAATGAACTCAAACCGATGGAAAAGGAAGGTTCGGGGGCCAAAACGCGCAGCCTGGGGCCCCGAAAACTGACTGTTAGGCACCGGAAGAGGTGTTCGACCACGAAGTTGGTCTCTCGAGCCACAGTGTCCCTCAAAAGGGAGCAAATAAGATGCATGCCAAAAACCAGAGTAAACGGAGGTGGTTAAGCGGTCCCGAATCGAGGCACACGGCCAACGGCTCCGAGAAACCGAAAACCGGACTCCAAATGGGCAAAATGGCCTACGACCACAAAACGTAGCCTACGGCTATTAAGAGATGATCTACAAGACCTCTCCTTCCCTTCTGGAAGAGAAAACAGAGAAAACTGAGCCTGGTTCGCAAATCGAGGCAAAACATGAAAGAGTCTGGAAGTCCGGAGGCAAGGCTCGCAGCCGAGACTCTGAAACCTCTGAACGAGCACGATATGCAACATCACCAAGCGCTCAATCGGTGACGTCTGAGTCTTAAGGTCGGTCAAAAATGGGGTGTCTACAATTGGTCAATCAGGATCCATTTGATGTCAAAATTCTTCACGCATAGAGTCACCACTAGTGCATCGTTGTGAGGGCTTTGTAACCTTGCTAAGTCCTTGTCAGAAAAGGTGATGACATTTGTAGCCTCGGTTTGTCCTTTTTTCATAGTAGGTGGTGCACTCAGTACCTCTCTCATGTGCTCAGCCTTTTAGATCATCCCTCTTAGTTCACATGCTCGTTCAGGCTCGATGATTCCATGTGTCACATTAATTATGCCTTGGGGCAGACCGTCAACTGGCGTCCCACCTGGCTTGTTGCAGTTCTGGGGGGCTGGTTGTGCTTCTCTCTCAATATATTGGTTCAAGCCCCTCTCAATATATTGGTTCAGGTGGCCTGCGACCACTAATTCCTCCAGATGTTACCTTAATGGTGTACAATTTTTAGTTCGGTGCCCTTGTTCATCATGGAAGGTGCAACGGTACATATTATCGTAATCCCTCTAAACTTCTCCCAACTTGGCAGGCCGTCGAACGAAGGGTTCGTTGCGTATCTCGCTAAGAATCTAGTAGATATGTTTATTGAACACCGTGGTGATGGCAGTTCGGACTCTCAACTTCCTTTCTTGGGAGTCCTCTCGCTTGCCCCTACCATTTTTGTTCGGTCGTTCTTCCTGGCCGATCGTGTTGACTTTTGCCACAGTTTTTCTGTCTAACATTGTTGTTGTGCCAGATTTTGCTTTGGTGCGGGCACCATCTTCTTTTACCGGGATGTGCTGATGCACTCTTTCCATTAGGGCCTCCATTATGAGGGCTGGTGACATCGTTATTGAATCCCTTAACTTATTTCCTACCGGCAAACCCTGTTTGTACTGTGCGATAGTGAGGTTTGTGGGGTAGTCTCCGATCTCCCAATACCGGTTGTTGTAAGACTTCAATGTTTCCTTCTCACTCATGTCTATGGTGAGCAGCTGGTCAATCTCCACTGGTATCTTGGTGTTTGTTCTGAATCTGGTCACAAATGCTTCCGCAAGTTGTGCCCACGAAGCTATGCTGCCTTCTGGCAACCTCTCAAGCCATGCCAAACCCAGGTCACCTAGGCTAGAAGGAAACATGATACACATGAGTGCCTCGTTTCATTGATATACAGCCATAACTTGGCTCAAGTGCGTATAGGGGTCCGACTTCCCTTCATAAGTTATGAATTTGGGTTGATGAAAGCCTAAGCGTAATGGTGTGTTCTCAATTGCTAGAATGAACGGCGAGCTCTACAACCTTACTAACACTTTGTCTGCCGGTTCGTAAGCAAGTCGCGGCACTGGTATCCCGACCTCGACACTTCCATGTGTCCTAGAAGCCAACCGTTGTAGAGTTGAGACCCTACAAGGGTCACGCGCCTGGGAGTCCTCCCTTTATCGGGCCCTTTCCTCTAGTACTGTTCACAAGTCTACTGACCTAGGCAACTCTGTGTGTCTAGATGTCGTTTGGTGCAAGTGCGAGGGTCGGTAACTACTTCCCTCAGTACAAGACCTTTCAGTCCTCGTTCTCTCAGACTTGGAGAAACGAGTCTTGGAAGTCCTTGATTGTGTATCGCCTATCCTGGGCTTCTACTTTCAGCTTGTAACGGTGTGACTTGCCTCTCACGACCTTCTGAGTGGTAAGAGTGTTTGTTGCCTTTGCGTCCCTCTTCGGTTGCCACCCCTTTGCCTTTAATCTAGCACTTTATTGTCTCCATGTCTGCTGTCATCCTCCCTATCAATTTGTCTTGCTCCCTTACGCGATCTTCCAGAATCTGAGGATCCATCATCCGCCTCTGCCTGCCAGGGCTCTAAGAGCGACGAGGGCTTGAACCCCGTCTTTCTTGTGTGTCTCTTAGTGGGTTCCGTCACTGGGGATCTAATTCTACCATAGGCGGGATAAAAGGTAAACCTTCGCGCCTCCCTCCCCCTTCCAGAGTTTGCCCATCAATGGCAGAATGTATTAAGTCTTTATTGTGCGCCATAGATTTCAACTAAAGAGGAAACTCAATCAAAAGGTTTGTTCTTTGTGTGTCTTTCCCACAGACGGCGCTTATTGTACGAGCATGAAATAATCTTCTCGTATAATCCTGTTGATCAAGTTTGCACTCTTTCTAACATTGTCGCTTTACTACCTGAAAACACAAACGTGAGATAACCGGTAGGTGTGTGGCGAAAATCTCTCTAATGCCTAAGTCAGCAAATAGACAATAATCACAAAGGTTCTGTGTATTTGAGAGTAAAGATTGTGATACCTGTACATAGGTCTTGCTATGAGCTTTTATAAATTCCGTTTTGCACAATCCTAATAGGACTCCAACTCTCCTTAGTAGAGTCCTTCTGGGAACCATACTCCCAAGGATAATATCTATCCTGGTAACACCCTACCCATTGCCCTACCCATTGCCAACCAAGTGAGATGGTTGCCACTCTTATACTCAGGTTTGGTAGCACGATCAACCGAAATAAAGCAGCCCTGCTCTGAGTATTGGACAACAAAAATGACGCTTCACCGAATTGGACCAAGTTCGGTCCTCCGCCACGATCGTAGCCCAGTCCTTCTTGGATCACATATAATCACCTCAGTCCATTCCAGCAGATGGACTTAGCTCGGCTCAATTTATATATAAATTACCCTCTTAGGAGTAAAATGAGAAAAACATGAAGCATGAAGGGCCAAAGTGAACAAAAAATAAACTTTAAGAGTCAAAGTGAGAAAGTGACTAAACATAAAGGGATAAAGTGTAATTTAGCACTCTAATTTTTATTATTTACAGTTGATGGGTAGACGACTGTATTTATATTTATTATAATTCTTTGATGACAATTGAAAACAACAACAATTGTGGCGTTAACTCTACTTTTGAAGTGAACTATATAAATCTTTTATGTTTTGTGCCTTTGTTTTTGTTTCTTATCCTTATTAATGTTTGTGTTGTGTGTCTCACCAATCTTAATTAAATTTATCAATCCTTAACACGTGCCGCTCTCAAGGTTAGGTAAATAGCTTGTCCATATTGCTAAATAGGATTTTATTTCGGGCATCTACTAGTAGCAAAAGCGCTTCTCTTTGCCTCTTAAAGTATAACAAGAAATATATTATTGATTATTTTTTTATTTATATAGAAAACGTGCAAAAAAACTAGATATCTAATATGACACAAATAAATCAATAATCTAATAAGTTAGGGGGTGTTTGATAACATAATTCAACACTTAAAACTGAATATATTAAGTGATAATCAATTAAGTCGGTCTGATAACCACAATTAATATCACTTAAAAATTTAAGTGCCTATTAACATGTAGGTTAAAACTTAAAAAAAATTGAAATCATATGAAATTTAGTTAATTTTGAATAAATTTATAAATACTAAATATAAATATCAATATACGCTATTATAGACTCACTACCACTACCACCACCACCATCATGGCACCACCACTGTCGCTGCCACTACTATCGCCACCACTACCACTACCACTACCACTATCACTACCATCATCATCGTACCACTATCACCACCATCGCAATATAAAAATTAAAATATGTAAATTTCAAATTTAATCTTATATATATCTAACAATTTAATTTTACTTCAGTACTTACATTTTTATCAAATAATTTTTTAATTTAATAAATTGAGCATCTAAATTTTCAATCCTTAATTTTTAATTTTCAAAACAGCACCTTACTTATTTGACTTGTTTGCAATTATCACTTTTATCTCATCTTTTAATATTTTGTCCCAATTTTATCTTCCCAATACTGCACGAGTGTAAACAAAAAATAAACAGAGTATGTTGTGTGAGTTATTTGTGCTTCCCTGTCCATAAGTTGTCCTGAAATTTGCAGACACATCTAGCTCTGTTTCCCATATCCCAAAAGGTCTCTTGTCTTGTAATATAATTTTCATCTCATTTTTTAAATATTTTTTAATGATTTTTTTAACCTTCAGTTATATAATAAGCCTATGAGAAGATCTTCAAGTCCATATTGGTGTCCGGTTAATTTGTAACACATAGTAGTTGATGATTTTGAATATAAAAAGAGTAATTATTTATAAATTTTAAATAAAGAAATTAATTCATAAATATTAAGTAGAGCGGTAAGACTTAAGTTTAGAGTTTGAGTAACCCAAGATGTCATTAAAGGTTTGCTAAATTATTAACTTCAAAGTTCAGAATTAGTCAAATTAAATTTAAACTGAACTAGATACCCAATTATTAAAAATAAATAATAATAAAACAAGTTAGGAGTGTGCCAAAAAACCTGCCTAACTTCTCAAATCGTCCAAATTGAGTTGACCCGTTCCGCCACCGACAATTTGGGATTGTTGGTGGGTTGGGTTGGGTTGGGTTGGGTTGGGTTGGGTGGACTCCACACTAATATTATGTGAGTTGCGTTGTTTGTGATTTAAAATCTTTAACTCGGCAAAATAACCGACCCAACCTCTCAATCGTATCATATATATTATTAACGCTAAGTTTGACATGTCTAAGAAAAGTCAAAAAGTCAAAAAGTTACTCAAAAGTTAAAAGGTTAATACTATTCAGCAAAAGTCAACAATTATGGCTGCACAACTCTCAATCCTAATTTTCTCTTACAAACCAATTTTTACAATTTTTTATTACACATTTTTTCATAAAAAGTCAAAAAGTTAATCCAAACATCTATATTTTCTTCCTCAATTTTTTAGTCTAAAAAGACAAAAAGTGCACTTATTTAGAACATCCCAAACAATCCCTAAATGTGGTATTTTTCCTTTGCTTAGGTAACATATTTTAAGGTTTACTTTTTTCTAAAAAAATCACATCAGTATGCCTTTTTCATTTATCTATAAAGTTTTACACAAATTCAATTTTAATTATAATAATTAATTCTATATGGATTCTATTTGATAAATACTTATTTTTCATATATTTTTTATTGTGTTTTTAGTTTTGTCGTTGTTAGATTTCTTCTATATAGTTGAATTTTAATTTAATTATTATGATATTTGAAAAAAAAATTATCTCGATATACAAATAAATAAATAAATAAGACAGAATGTGTTTAATTATGTGCATCACATGTATCAAATTAATTTTATTTTTTATTTTTTGATTTTCTTTGAAAACATTGTTTATGATTTGAATTTATAATTTATTATATATTAACGTGAATAACTTTTACGATCTTACTGGTATAAGTATAAATTCTACCTTTGAGTCAATCTATCTTAAGCACTTTTTTTCGTGTAATGAAATAAAATACTTAAATAGTGTCATAAAAATATTATAATAAATCATAATCAAATATCACTTGAAATATAATTATAGACTCAATATACTACTTTAGACATAAGCAAAAATATAAAAAATTAGTAAAGGCTTTTTCAATTAATAACAAAATAATACACCATGAGTTATAACCAAATCAAAATTTGTATATTATAAAATTTTCCATTGTTTTTATTTTTTTTCAAAAAAAAAAAATGATATAAGTAGAATTCATGATTTTTTTTTTTATAAATTTGATTAACACAAATAAGGATTTGATTTCAGGTTGAGATTACATCTTTTTTTTTTTCAAAAAAAAAAAAAAATGAAATAAATTATTTTTATGAACCTATTTTACATATCAAGGATTAGCAAATTTGTTTGTATTTGACTTTTAATTGTTAAAATTGTTTACACGAAATATTAAAACGTTGTAGTGTGTTTAGTTTGAGTTTTCTGGATTACATTTTTTGAAAACTGAGTTTTTTAGTTTTCGTATTCTTTTGTTTTTAGTGAATATTTTTTAAATTTTAAACATTTTTTTTAAAACTTTTTTAGATGCACCTTAGTTAGATGTATCTAAAAAGTAAAAAATTTGTGAAAAATATTTTTAAAAATTAATAAATACATAAAAATACAAAAAATGTATTGAATTCTTGTATTTTTTTTTATATTTTTGGTATTTAGTGAATTTTTAAAAGATTTTTTTTACAATTTTTTTACTTTTTAGGTGTATTTATGTTAGGTGTGTCTAAAAAGTAAAAAAATTGCTTAAAATATTTAAAAAATTCAGTAAAAACAAAAAAACACAAAAAAATAAGAAAGTAAAATTTTCTGAAAAGTATTTTCTAAAAAATAAAAATAAGCAAGCTGATTTAACTTTTTATTTTAAAAATAAATTCTTGTTCATTGCACCGCCACCTACTAGTACTTATATATAAATTAATGACCTCAAATCTAAATAAATCTTCTCACAATTTGACTCTTCAGCCTCCTGATTGCCCTTGGTTCTGTCGTTGTCACTTCTGCAACACAAATATATACCCTCAAATATTTCTTTTATTTTGATTTTGTAAATCATAGTTATAGTATAAGATTTTAAAACTTTAGAATATATTTCGTATAATATTTTAGAATTTATAAAATCGCAAATCCGTTCAATCCGCCCATTCAAAACGACGAAAATATTCAAATCAATCATCTAATGTAGACCTCATGCGGGTTGACAGTGGGTTAAAAAATTGTCAACCCGCCTTGAGTGAAATTATTTCTCCCAAATCACCTAAATTAATCCTCGCACACCCTTAAGCTAAGATATTCAGTTTAAGCCAACATTCGTGATAAAGAGAGATTCCTCTATCACAAAGACAACAATTGCTCCAAAAAGTTAAAAGATAAAAATAATAATCTCTCCAAATCCAAGATAGCAGTCTCTCATTAAACCTAATATCTTCTTTACCAAAATCCTATTTATACAAATTCCACAAAATTTAACAAATACAATCAAATTCCAAAAGAGAGAGAGAGAGGAAAGAAAGAACAAAACTCAAACTATCGATAAATATAAAAGTAAATTATATTCACCCTTTTTAAGATTTAAAAAAAAAAATGCAATTAGCTCCACATATTTGATATAATTACTCTAATCTCCCTTTTAGTAAAATTAGAGTGATCAAAAGTAATACAAATGGTGGACAAATACTTAAATAAAAAAAGTTAAGGCCTTGTTTGGCAATTGTCATTTTTAGTCAAAAAGTTATTAAAAAAAATAAAAAAGCCAACAATTCATATCAAAAACTCAAAAATTCTATTTTCTTTTTACTTTTTGCACATCTTTTCATAAAAAGTTAAAAAGTCATCCCAAACATACCAATTTTTTTAACATCACATTTAGCCAAAAAGCTAAAAAATTACTAAAAAAGCATGTTCCCAAACGAGGCCTTATACATTTTAATTCAAAAGAGATGACAACATAATTTTTTTAACCGTATGACTAATAAATTATGATGAAAAAAGGGCTCAAATGTCTTGTGAATTAAAATAATAAAGGAGACTAATGTAATTATACTATAAATGTGAGATTAACTGTATATTTTAAAGTTTTAAGAGGGATGAGTGTAATTTACTCCCAGAAAAATAAAAATAAAAATAAAAAATAAACTCGAACTCTAACTCACTAATAATAAATCTGCAAAACTATCTAGAATCTTGTGTAAATCACACAATAGACAAGATATATGTGATTCCATATAAATCTACATTCGCAAAGACACATTTCATTATTCCAAAAATTTAAAAATAAAAATAACAATACCTTCAAATCCAAGATACATAATATCTTCTTTACCAAAACCTATTTATACTCGTCTCACATAATCAAAGCGAAAAACTTTAAAAACTCTGATAACTATTTGCAATTAAGATTTAATTTTAACAATAAATAATAATTTACAATCAAACATAAGTAGATCTAATTCAATTAGAAAATTGAACTACATTTACGAAACAAACATCAACAAATCAATATAATGATATAACGTGAAAAAAATCACAATTGGAGTACCTCCAATTGTAATAAAAAATCATAGGCCAAAACTACAAAACAATCCACTAAGAAGATAAACAAATTACACATAAGAACCCTCAATTATCTAGCGAATCAATGCCCAAATTGAACCGAACTCGATGTGCCTCTTCCATCGCTATATTCACCTCGGAATTACTTTGCCCAACGTTGAATTCACAGTGTCGATGTCAAATCCATGATGACGAGCCACTCCAGAATCTACCGAAGCTTCAGGTTCAAGTTCTCTGTAATCCACCGATGAACGTCACTCTTTGTATGAATGATAAAAGAAAAGAAACCCTTTGATGATTGTCAATATAAAGTCCGTTGATCCATTGATCACCCTCAATTCATCAAGGAAGCCAATATATGAAGATAGGGGCAGTGGAGATGAGGAGGATGCTACCGGCAGTGGCAGTGGCAGTGGCAGTGATGATGGTGGTTGCGGTAGTGGTAGTGATGATGGTGATGATGATAATGCCACTGTCGGGTTCTCTCCATGGAAGAAGACCAAGAGGGTAAGCCCGTCCTGATCTTGCTTTCTTTCAATTTACTTTTCTCTTTTGCCTAGTAGTTACAACATCATGTATAGCTTCAAATAAGTCTATTGTTTTTTGAAAACTCTCTTTTCTAATGGGGCATGACATTGTTAGTAAATAGAAAGAAAGAAATTTTTTTTATTTTTTGGTACCTCTTGGCATGGCATGAATGGCACCGCACTTGAGCACAAAACATTTTTTCTAATTTTGAATAGAGAAGGATTGTATTTAAAACGAGTTTTGTATTAGATGTTGAGCCCATAATTGACCAAAATGGAAAATACAACTCAATAAGAGAAAAACAAAGTAAAAACAACTTATATACACCCAATTACGCTTGCTGGAATGAAAAAAGACTCAAAACAAGACCTGAAACAAAATAGCAAGTCAAAGCTATTGAGACATATTGTTTCTGTACTAAAAGAAGTCGGCCAGACCAAAATTTGTTCGGCCGAACAAAAGGTGTTCGGCTAGCTGAAAACTCCGGCTAGGCAACTGGAAACATCTGTTGTGTACTTAAGACAACCTTATCTCCTTCAAAAGGTGCTCTTCCACTGCTTTCGCAACCAGAACTGGAGAAACTTGGAGTTCTGCTCTAAAAATGGAAGCTTCACCCATGGCTAGGCTCAAGGACTGGATGACTACTTTGGATGGCATTGATAAACTAAACTTCATGGGTTTTGGTTTGAATGCCATTTTCCACTTGAGACATACTCCACTTCATTTTTCCTTTCTTCAAGCGGGTGTTCGTTGTTGGGATCCAATTACCCATGTATTCCACTTCGATATACAGGAACTATGCCCAACCATGGAGGAGTTTCAGGCATTAATGAAGGTTCCTCGAGATGGGGAGATTATGCCCTAATCCACTTTTGGCCATGCATAGGCCCTTGCACGGATGTGCGGTCTAATTTTGGGTGAAACTCGGTCCTTAGCTCATGGCGAGGAGTTAGATGTATTCAACTTGATTTGTCAATTTTCATTTGTTAGGCATCGGGGTGATTCGATTTGGTGTGAACCTTGCTAACACGCTCTTCACATATGTCTCCTTGTACATTACTTGCTTTCCCCTAACAGTCATAGGGTTAGCATTAATCTTATTAAGATGACCCAGTGCCTCTGGAAAGGTCAAAGTTGCATCGGTATAGTGTTAGCTAAAACTTTGATGGGCTTGGATGCTTTCCATCAATAGAAAACTTCCCAATTTGTGAGAAGTCCACTACTTCTGCAGGTACTGTTTCCCATCTCTCTTACTTTTGTAATTCTCCTATCACTTTGACACTCAACACTCGATCTTCTCTCTTAAATTCTCTTATTCTCATTTTTTTCCACTTAACACTCTAGACACCCCATTTTTGACTAGCCTTGAGACTTGGGCGCTCCCTTTTGAGTTCCCGATGATAAAGATGGGATGTGTTAATCTTACAAGTGCTACGACAAGAAGCCTAAGGATCAAGTTTTAAAGCATCTAAAGACCTGTTTTGGAAAAAAAATGTTTTTTGACCAAAATGAAAACCTCTTTCAAAACAAGTTTTAGTGGTAGAACTCCAGACATTACTACAATATTTTGAGGCTTATATTTTCGAAGTTAAAAGTGTTGTATTCTTTCAAACAAATTTAGTCAAGAATATAGTGGAAATGAATGGAAGAGATGAAATCCTCTGAAATACCTATTTCTCCTTTCAATTCAGGCTAACCTTCTCTTGTTGATCTGATGATATGCTTACTAATTGGCTAGACACCATGTGTTGGACAACTATAAAAACACTCGACTGATCACCAAGAAGCACAGCCGGTTGAATGTCTTGGGTATAGAGAATTTTTGGGAATTTTAGCTTGTTTTGCTCATCTACCCCAAATATCTCATATATTTACATCTTGATCTCTATATATAGAGCTCGGTAACTCATTTCAAACGGTTGAAAAACTTGCCCAAGGCATATACAAGCTTGGAAGCTCATTTTTCTTCTTTCCTTGCTTCCTACCTACCACCTTCACCTTTTAACATTGAACACTCCATTAAAGCTTGATCATAAACTCTGGACATAGGACTTTGAACATTAAAGAACTCACCTAAAAGCTCTTGAGGGAACCTAAAAGGAGTTTGTGAACAAAAGAACTCAACATCTTTAAGAGGTGAATCCTTTACATCCTTGGTCATTTTCTTCGTACTTTTTCTTCAGTTCTAACTTCATTTCAATTATGTAATTATTGTAAGTCCTCATGGATGTGGAGGGAGTAGCCTTAGCCACCCATTCATTGAGTTAATGGCTTTTTATTTTTTATTTTTTTCCTCACTTCATTTTCTTGCTTTCCTTAGCCTTAGATTCATAGTTATTATGTATTTTGGGCCCTTGTGGATGTGATTGGGAGTAGTTTTAGCCATCCATTCACAAGTTCAATAAGTAAAGTATGTTTTCCTTGTTATTGCACTCCTCCTTTTCATCTATCCTATATCCCAAGTGTGTTATAATCTATGTGTTTTAAGTCCTTACTCAATGACAATGAGTGTTAGGGGTTGTTCCATGAGATTGCTCGGATGATCCATTGGATTTGATGTTAAGAAGTGGTGTCCTTTCCTTTTCATTGAGTATTTTGGAAGTAAAACAAGAGATTTGTGTTCAAAGGAAGTTGAAACATCCTTTCTCAATCATTTGTGAATATAAAAAGGGGTGTAACAATCCTTGTTCTATGACTAGATGAGGAATTTTTAATGAGTTTGATGAGTCCCATGTTTTAATTCGCTAAGAAATGATTTGCATTAATCTACGCTCTCTACTTAGTAGTATGGATTTGGGTATTGATTTGCCTTTATTCGCAAAGAGAAGATGTAGGTTCCTATCTATTTTCTTGGGCTTGAATTTGTTCTTGGTTTTGATTCTTTTGAATCATTGATTTATAGTATAATATATGTTATATAAATATATATATACATATATATATATATGTTTATATCATTGTTGAGGGTTATGGCCCATCCATCTCTTTCCCAAGTGATCTCCGTCAACAAAGGAGGTAGAGGGAATGAGCATCTCCTAGAAAGTCTCCTCGTGGCCTCTGTATTGGGATTCTATATTGACCTAACCCTTAGCCAAAGGTGGAGGAGGAGGAGTTCGGCCCACTTATCTTGTGTCTGGCCGGCCACCTCCTCCCAAGAGCAGAGTACATAGTTTCTAGCGAATGCTCTCCTAGATGGTTATGGAAAGCCTGATTCTTTTATTCATTATGATTTGTTAGATTCAACAGTAATTTAGTTGAATTGATTCATTATTGTAATAATCTCTCTCCTCTTTTTTCTTATTCGAATTGTTGTAATAATTTTCCAACCACACGTCTTTCTAACCCTTTTATTTACATGCTTTTGGTACTGCACCACGTTTTCTTTATCATGCCTGTATATTGCATTCATTTTTCATACATTTGGGTTTGGTTCATCCGCATTTGTGGAATTTACTATCTTCAAAGAAGAATATATACATAACCCCATGTCTTGAGATAATAATCATGTCACGTCTTAGTATTCGAACTCCTAGGTGCATATTATGTATGTACTACATTAGTAGTTTGTATATAGGATCATGCATATTTGTATATATATTTGCATGCGTCTCAGGACTTGCCTTGGAGTACTATGTGAGAAATTTTAAGGTTTAGCATATTGCATGTGCATGCTCCTTAAAATATCTGTTGTTACATCATGAGGCTAGGTGCTTAAGCGAGATATTTGTTTGAATACCGATGGATGGAGGTTGTGTTGTTTATTTTGAAATGTAGATGATTCTTATCCTATGGATTTTTGTTTTGTTTTGTTTTTTTTTTTTTTTTTTTTGTTTTTGTTTTTGTTTTTTTTTTTTATAAAAACAAAGCATGAAATTAGAGCATAACCAAAATTAATGGCACCATCTAATTTGCATGCCTTAGATAGTGATAGTAGCGTTATTAATAATCGGAATATAGATATACATTGATTATAAAAACCACGTCATGACTTAATAGAGACCGATCTTTTGATTATATAAGTGGGATGCTCAATTAATGACCTTCCCCTCTTATACCTACGTTCTCAAGCTGAGATACTTTAGTTATGACGGATGGTGGCCTTCGACATGAGTCACGGGTTTTCTAATTTTTCAAAAAGATTAGGTGGCGACTCAGAAATCTAGTGATGTAATCTATTTCTGGCAATGTTTTGCAATAAAAATGGATTTTCTATAAAATTTGCCATATTTGGACTCTCGTTTTCTGATTCACATTGCACTGGTGATATTAGATCAGAGGTTGGGAGTCTGAACTGTTAGGTGCTCTTGGTAACCCTAAAGGCATGCCACAATTTCTAGCAACTCTACTAGGGAGATTATAAGAACTTGACTCAAACTTTATAATGTGGATTTTATTTTCGTACGTATATTCATTGCATTTCATGCATGGTACACTTAAGTCACTGTATTTGCCATCTAATATCCTAGACGACTTGCTGGACATGGGCTCTATTATAGTGGAAATACAAGCCTCATATCTATATCACCAAACGTACTGCTTGATCCTCCTTTCTTTTATAGGTATTAGGCAGGGTAAGTATATCAGGTGTCTTGCTGAGGTACCCTTTTTAGATTGACCTAGTCCATATATTTAGCTTAGCAACATCCACAAATAGGATATGATGCTTTCCCATGTCTAAGATGTAATGATACTACTTGCTTGAATAGTGAAACTCTAGTTGGACTCCCAAACAAGGACAGGGCATCCCAAGCCTCCATAGGGGTGTTTTGGTTCACCTTGCTTGTTATATGCTATGTGTGAGAATCAATACAGGGGTTCGTTATTCATATCAGTGGTTGGGTGTAGAACAGTCCAGTGCTATATACAATGGTCAGTGGTACGGATTGAGCCAAAATGCTGCCAGATTTATGTTTAATATGTGTGTTGTCAGCCAAATTACTGTCGAATTTTCGTTTAATGTATGTTATGTTTTCTTTGTTTATTTTTCTTTTACTAGGTAGTTGGTTTATCATAGCTTCGGAAAGTTTTGACACCCCTAAAACCCTATGGACTTGTGCTGGTAGACTTTGTAAAACTACAGATCTTATTCTAGGCCAGCCAGTGTTAGTATCACTTCCATTAGTATCCAAAAGAAGGATCAGACAAGCACAGTCGATTTGGAGTCCCTCCTTTCTCAGATCTCCTATGCATATTTTACATCAGTCACCTATCAGATCTCCTCTATTTAGTACCCTAGCAAACCTTTCTCAAGTCTCTCTAATGGTTTAGAATCTGCCCAATATTGCAAAAATGATTGCTAACCTCCAGCTGTCCATGAATACTATTAATTATACAGTAGTTGCTTTGGGTGATGCAATCGCTGGGATGAAATAAATAGCTGAGGCAATTATCGCCCATCCATTGCCAGTTAATCATCTGGGTCAAGACCAGTCCCGCCAATTGAGAATTTCCTAAGTTCTGGCCAACCAGAAGAACTGGCCTAGGCTCCTTCTACTAAAGCCCCCAGTACATTGGGTTGAAGGACTCTTTCTCCTCGATATCGCCAAATGTGATCCAGCCATGCTGAAGATATCCAAGTTGGAGAAGTTGTTCAAAAATTCTCAGGGGATCAATTCCATTCCTAATATAGATGATGGGTATACCGAAGTAGTTGTCAAATTGCAGGAAAGATTCAAGATGCCACATATTTACTGGTTTGACAGATCAAGGGACCCTATGGTACATATCCGCTTATTCTTAGAAGCTTTGAAACCCATAGGTCTAACCCAATCTATTTGTCGATGCCACCCTGTAGCCTTACAATTGAAACTAATTCCCAAACTGTGACTTCCATCCACTCTATATGACTCCAACTCGAGCCCTAAAAACACTGGTGGAAGAAGGCCATCTTAAACTTCTTGATCCTTAACCTCTCCCTAACCCACTTCTACCTAGGCATGACGCATCAAAATACTATGCTTTCCACCAACAACAAGGCCATGAAATCGACCGTTTTATTCGTCTCCACGATGAGATCCAGGACCTTATAGACCGCAAAATCATAGCTCCACCACAAGCTCCAACACAAAGGCCAAATGTCACTACTATCCCATTGCCCACCTATGATCAAGTTGTGCCAATTCCTTGTCTTTACGTTATCTATACACTATCTCTCACCTTTAACCCGAGCATATACATCACTCCTTCCAATTTAGCAAAACCTGAAGTCCACATTCCTAAGAGCATTAATTTGTGCATGATGGATGCACCTCAATCTCAGTCAGAACCCAAAAATCCTATGGTGGGAATAAAGGTGCCAGTAATAGAAATCAGGGAGTTGTTAAGGTATGATTCTAGTAGATATATTGTGACAACCCCACTGTGCATAGTATTTTGTACTTAATTAATTACAGAGATTTGAATTTTTGTTGCATATTATTCAGATTTAATTTTGCAATTTATGAGCATTGTTGAGTTTGATCCGTATATGATTTTGCTAAGGATTTATTTCAAAATCAGAAATTGAAAGCCTAAATGGCTTAAGAAGGTAAAATTGATGAGTTGAATCAATTTAATTTCATGTATTGAGTCCTAATTGAAATTAATTGAATTAGTTAAGTTACGAGAATTGGGACTTGTGATTATTCTGAATTGATTTTTCTTGTGAAGTGTCTAATTTGGATATGTAAATTATTAATAGTAATTTTGATTCTAATCAGAAATTGAAAACTTTAATGATTTGAGAAACCAAAATTGATGAGCTTAATAAGTTTAGTTTAATATTTGGAGCCTATTGCGAGTATAATTAAAAATCTGACTCAAATTGGTAAAATTAAATATGATCATATTAAGCCTTAATTGGGATAAATTAAGTTAATTAAGTTATGTGGGATTTATGATTAATCACAATTAATTAAAATTAAGAAGTGATTAATTAAATTAATGGGTAATTGGAAAATTAAACTAATCCTAATTATATGTATAAGTTGAGAAATGTTGAGACTATTCTAGAAACTTTGAGTGTGTGCATGTGTATTCTTGCTAGAGCCGTTCAAAGCTTTATGTGTGTGTGAGAGTTTATTTGTGCTGGAAAATTTATGAGAGAGAGAGAGAGAGAGAGAGAGAGAGAGAGAGAGTTCATTGTGAAAAGGAACCACTTTGGTGGAAATTTTGAAGAAAACTCAAGATCTCACCAAATTGAAGATTCTAAGTACGAATTTTTACCTTAATTCTTGTAGATAATCCATCTAACAACTAAATGTCAAGAAATAATTAGGTTCAATTTCATGAAATAAAAGAAATCAAGAAAAGAATGAAAAATTGAGTTAAGTTTGATAATTAAGAAATTGATGTTGTAATTTATTATTTGAGTTTGTTTCTTGTTGTCCTTCATAAAATTTGAAGTTCATCCTCACATGCATCTTGGAATTTTAAGGTTTTGGACTTTAATTTCATATTTTAAAAGTTTATGAGTTTGAAATTGGGTTTGCTATGAAGAAATAAATTAAATTAAATCTAAATTTGGACAACTTAAGGAGTATTTTATGGTTTGAGAATGACAATCAAGAACTGGTTTGATTTTGATAAATATTTCATACATGCAAATGTCTTTCCCAAGAAGCTTACAGCTTTAACTTCATGTTTTAAAGGGAAATAGAAAAGAGTTTTTGGATTTGGATTTTGAAATGTTGAAGCATGAAAGTATTTATATTGCATATAATTTCAAAATATTCATGGATTTATATCTTCAATTTCATGTTTTGTTCTTCAAAAAAAAAGTGGTTGGAAAATCTTTGCATGCATGAAGATTTAATTCAAGTTTTGGCAAACTGATGAGGCTTTGAGTAAATAATTTCTAAACGGTCATGTATTTGTGTTTTTCAAAATATTTTCATGTTTTTGATTAAGTCATGTATGACCCCAAGTTTTGAAAATGTGTTTGGAGCCATTTGTAGTACATTTCGGAGCCCAAAAATTTATAGACTGCTCGAGCAATATAGTCACTACTCGAGCGCACATAACAGGCATCCAATATTTTTGTAGATAACACAATCCACTCTGATTCCTTCTCAACCCAACGTGAACTTTTTTCGAATCGTAATGGGGATCGTAGAGTTGAACTGGTGCCTCGGGATTGATCTTGGCATTCCGGCCATTCGACACAGCTATGTTTTAGCCAAATCTTCCGGTCAGCTTGGGCGGTACTTTCTTAGGGCCAAGGATACTGACCATCATTTGGTAACCATGCTTGCCAGTTCTGGTAAGCGTGTGGATGACGTAATGGTCAATGTCCGAGGGAACTGGGAATTTGGCGAAGGCGAGGGTCGCCTAGACCCTATTCCCAGACGGAGGGGTGAACCAGGTTGCCGTGTGTCTCCTTGCGTTTACTGAACTTTTCTTTACTCGACCTTCTCTCCGTGTCTAACCCTTTGTCTTTGTAGGCAGTAAATTGAAGAAGATTCTGGTCTCTACCGACAACGCTTCAACCCCACGCCTTTAAATGGGTTAACATATAACCGGCCAGAATCGAAGAGATTACCGGCCTCACTAAAAAATAGACGTGACTCAACAGAGTAAAGGGGCCAAACGGAAGCCACAATTAAAAACTTTGTCCATAGAGTCGTGCTTATATGCACTTTAGAACAACCAAGCGCATAAACATTAATAACTCACGACAAAATACCGTACCATAAAATCCTTTATAGACAGGATCATCCAAACTAAGTCAACCCATAACAAAACCATATACAGATATACACAAAGACCTTGCCAACAGGACAAAGTATAAATGCATAACAAAATGGCAAGGATGGGTCTCGTGTGTGAGACATAAGGCTGACTCTCCAAAACTCTTGTTGTTCCTGGCAGACCTCACTGGGGTTGGGTTTGGACTTCTCTTGGCTCACCTACAAACACATGAATGAGCGTGAGCGATAGCCCAGTGAATAATATCAAATACAGAAATTACATAACAATGTAGAACAACATATTCCAAACGGCCTTGGGCCCAATTCATATTTCTATTTAACAGATGTATAATTATACGAAATTCATATCAAGTGACTGTAGTTCCAAACATTCTCGCCTTCGGCCCATTCAAATTTCCATTCATGTCAGAATAGCCTTCGGCCCATTGTTTATGTCAAAAGGGCCTTTGGCCCATTCATTTATGTCAAAAGGGCCTTCGGCCCATTAATTTCTGTCAAAAGGGCCTTCGACCCATTCGTTTACGTCAAACGGCCTTCGGCCCATACATTCGTATCAAAATGGCCTTCGGCCTACTCATTCATGTCAAAACGACCTTAGGTCCATTCATATATGTCAAAACGACCTTCGGTCCACTCGTTTCTATCAAAACGACCTTCGGTCCATTCATTTCTTGTCAAAACGACCTTCGGTCCATTCATTTGTATCAAAACGACCTTAGGTCCATTTACTTGTATCAAAACGACCTTAGGTCCATTTATTTCTTATCAAAACAACCATAGGCCCATCTACTTATATCAAAACGACCTTAGGTCCATTTACTCGTTCATGTTAGACTTTTGTCCACAATCCCAATTAATAACTCATAAAGCTTATAAGGGAATAACCAATTGGACATTGACAAGCTTTCAAATATTGATATTACTCACAGTGATCGGCTTGTGGATTCGCCCTGGAGCTTGACCCTACACATTCCATGAATGCAAAAGGGTCATTAATAGTTCAATCCGTTCTTTAATTCACATATTCCTCTTTAGGCTTTATTCTTATCTCATTAACTCATTTACAATGCTTAACATATACCTAAGAGTGTTTACAAGTGAAGGAGAATGGAAAACGAAACACAGAACGAGCATACAAAATTTCAGAGAACAGGGTCCCCGCTCGAGCATCAACTTCCCCACTCGAGCGGACCCTTAAGGCCTGCAAAAGTACTGGTTGCATGAAAAATACGCTCGAGCGTGTAATAGAGTGCTCGAGCAGAAGGCCTGTCTACAAAACTCCCCGCTCAAGCGTGAGATATCCCACTCGAGCGGACATCCAACTCTACAAAAAGTGCTGGGATCACGATTTTCCCGCTCGAGTGTCATGTTCCCCGCTCGAGCAGACCTCAAAATTCTGGAAAACCTAGAATTGTGTTCTTGAGCTTCATTCGACTTCCAACCAACAATTCATGCATGTTATCGTTCAAACTACACATTTACACATGTTAACATGCTACCAATACAAGATTATAACATTAGCAAGCCCAATTTCATGATTTATCTATAGGCATGCCCCAAAATATGTCAACTCATCACCAACATGCTCCAATTCAAACATGCAAAGCTTACTCTTTCATGAACTACTCTTGCATGCAAGAAATACACATTATTCACAACTTATTTGGTGAAGAGATGGTCATACACATGAATTTCCACTAGAACTTTCAAGGGTCATACATTTGGTGCTCAAACATGCAAATTCCAAGTAATTACATACATGCATGCACACATTGACCTTCAATTCCACATAAACAACTCAATTTCTCTTCAAGTCTTACTCTTGGTCATTAACCAACTTTCAATACACAAATTACACATTAAACTCATGAGGTACTCACCAAGAAGCTTTAATCTTCACAAGCTAAGGTCAATTCTTGAGCTAGCCTTCAAATTACTCAAGCTTCTAGAGCAAAACTTCAATGGTTCCTCTCTCTCCCTCACTCTAACCGGCCCTCTTTATATTTTAGAGCTCAAACTCAGCCAAAATGCAACAAGGGGGAGAATTGAGGGTGTAGTGCCCCTTTACAACATAACCCACTAATTCAATATAATATTACTAAAGTAATTGGGCACTAATTTAACAATTTAATCAACTTAATCTGACCCGAATCAATTTTTTAATTAAATTTCACCGTAGGTTCTAAAAATTATGCCAATCACAATGGTGTAATCGATTTCCGGTTCCATGGCCGATAGGGCCTCCAATTTAATTTCCAAAGCAGATTATTCAAACAGATATTCATACGGTGAACAGATAGAACTTCAAAATCATATATATTCACAAAATGGCACATAAAATCATGCTAAACACATAATCATACTCAAATTAAGGACCAATTAGCATACTACGGAACAGGGGTATCACAGACGCAGTCCTTGCGCAGATTGCGACTGCACTCGGATACTTCGGCCGTCCAAATTTACTGAAGCAAGGGAGAGCGGCCCACATACTTCTTCGATATGAGCCCACTTATACTACTTTTTCGGCCGTTGACAACATTCTGATTCCATCCGGCGATCAACAACTTGTGGCTCTTATTTTCCCTAGCTTCAAGAGCCATGGGCAAGTTGGTCTTGAAGCTTCTTATTCGGGGCAAGACGTCGAGCCGGTGGTGGAGGTAGTCACTGAACCAGCCGGAGAGTTCGCTGAGGAGGCCGAAGAGGCCCTAAACTCCGTGTTTGAGGCAGCCAGACGTAGTCAGCCTACCTCGCCATCCACTTCGGGTCGGGCAGAGTTTTCTTCTGTAGATATTTTTGGAAGTTTGGGAGACCTACCTGGCGATTTTTTTGAAGGTATGGCTGGGGAAAGCCTCACACAGATGGCTCGAAAGAAAAATGACAAGCACATGGCCGTCCGGAAAAAGGCCGAGGCCGCCCATTCTGGACCTGTCTTGATTGAGTCTTTCGAACCCGTTATTGAAGAGCCGGCTCAGATTGTTGTGGCCGAAACGACGAAAGAGGTTGAACAACCGGTCATTGAAGAACAGTTGATTCTTGAAGAGTGGGGCAAAAAGCGTAGCACCAAGGGAGAGGCCGGTTCAGAAGATAGTCTTGCCGACAAAAGGCCTCGCTTAGAAGAATCGGACGTGGTTGTTCCTTTCATTGTTCAGCCAAAGATCAGAGGCACGCCGATTCCCTCTGACACATCCATCATTACTAACCCAAAGGTAGCCTTGAGCCTGGCAGCTTCAGTCTCCTAACCAGCTGATAAGGCATCTTTTCATGTCGTGCCGGATTTGGTGGCCGTAGCCCTATCTGCGCAGTCGGCCCTTTTGGTAGGTGAACTTTGACTTGTTTTGATTTTGGTTGCCTATGGCATTTAACAATCCCAACTCGTTTTGTAGACGGTCGGCAGGATCGCCGACTTGGGCCGCCGCCTACACGATGCCCTTGAGAGGATTGACCGTTTGCAGTCAGAAATGGTCGATCAAAAGAGCAGGGATGAGTTTGAGATGATGAGAGCCGCGATGGAGACTGCGCGAGCCGAAGCCGAAGCCGAAGCCGAAGTAGAAAGGGCTCGGAATGCCAATCATCTCCGTTCTGATGTCGAAGATAGGGCGAACGCGAGCAAAGAATCACTTAGGCTAGCCGAGGAGGCGATTAACAAGATGGAGACTGAGTTAGCAGAGTTGAAGGCAGGCAAGGAAAAGGCAGAATCAGAGGCTTCTGCCGCATTCGAAGCAAGAAAAGGCGCCGCCTTCGAGGAATACATAAATGAAGTCCCCAAGTTTGAGAATCGGGGGTTCAAACATGGATGGCTCAAGGCCCTCGATGCCACTGGGGTTACATTGGCCTTGCCAATTCCTTATGAGCAGGTGGACGTTGAGCCACTTGAGTTTGACCCCGAGGATTGATCTGGGAGTCATTCGAATTTTGTGAAATGCTTTCCCTTTTAATGTATGTTTTTGTTTTTTTGTTTTAAGGACTTTTGTTGGTTCCAAGTAGTTTTCATGTATAAATTGGTTACTGTCTCTGCTCAATTTATTAATGAAAATTATTTTGTTGTTTCACTACTACTTATGTGCATTTTGTGATGTTATGTTGGTGAAGAATTTTTGCCTTTCACTACTTTAGATAGAATGATTACTCTGTTGAGCTTTCTACAATTGAATATCTTGGCAATCTTATTATTCGTATGCCGAGTAGTTCGTGGGTATTATGCTGAAACGATTCATGGGCCGGTTGGGGCACTTAATCTGAATAGATAGATTAATCTGCCCTTGCCCCAAGCGGTGCATGATCATTCGGGCGTTAGATGAGACGAACTTAGGAGTTTTGAAGTCGATTCATGGGCATTACTTTAGATAGAGTGATTACTCTGTTGAGCTTTCCACGATTGAATATCCTAGCATTATTGACTTATCATTCGTATGCCGAATAGTTCGTGGGTATTATGCTGAAACGATTCATGGGCCGGCTGGGGCACTTAATTTGAATAGATTGATTAATCTGCCCTTGCCCTAGGCGGTGCATGATCATTTGGGCACCGGATGAGACGAACTTAGGGGTTTTGAAGTCGATTCATCGGCCGGCTGGGGCACTTAAGCCGAATATATTGATAAATCTATCATGCCCTTGCCCCAAGTGGGTCGATCCATTCGGCGTTGGGTGATTGAGGTTTTCACAATTAATGAGATTGCCTCGAGGGTGTTGCCTCTGTAAAGGATAAATGATTAAAGGTACAACTTTTATAAGCACAGTAAACAACTGACTCCAGCTTTTGAAGGTATCGTGGAAATGTCGAACAGACTCTTTTTTAATAGCAGAGGGGAAGCGAGGACGCTAGCTGAGCTGGGTGGAGACATGAATCGAGGTGGTGAGCCTTCGCGCACAGGGAGTAGGAGTTCTAGGGATCGAGAGAGGCGTTAGTCTCCTCGACGTCGAAGCAGGTCGCCTAGGCGGGACAAGCAGTCGCAGGGCAGATCTTCTCAACCTCGAGTCGAAAGCGGATCTGAGGCGAATCCGTGCCCATTAAGCTTTGCGGTATTTGTGGGGAATACACCCATGACAGAGGCAGACTCGATCGTTCAAGACCCAAATGTAGCGGTCGAGTTTGCTCGACAAATTTTTCCTCTTGAGGTTCAGCAATCGATGGTAGGTCGTCAGGACTACAAAGTATTTCGTGAAGGCATTCACGGGGCAGTGAAGGGGCTTTACACTGCCTATAAAATTGGCATGCGGTTGCGCGTTGCCCGCCGAGAAATGGAGAAGAAGGTGGAACGTATTCAAAGTTTGGAGGCCCGTGCAGAGGCAACTGAGCGCGAGTTAAGGAAGACCAAGGGAAACCCAATCGTGGAAGAAAGGGTTACCACTCGGCTCATCAGTACCGCGCTCGCCGATCGTGAGACGGCGAGTATGTTCGCAATGGAGACCGCAAAGGGGAGGGCCTATGAGAAAGGTTTTCATGAAGGCCAAAAAGTTGGAATCGAAAAGACCAAGGAAAAACTTACCAAAGAAGTTTGCCGATGTGAAAATCATGGATTTAGGCACGGTTGGATCAAGGCATCTCAAGCCGTGAAAGCTCTTCGAGCGTCGGGCATTGATTCGGCATCACCACTCTACCACAATAAACATTTTCCGTTTTCTGCTTTTGAAGTCAAGAAGAGTGAGGATGAGGGTGACGCCGTATAAGTATACTTATTGTAAGGTTGAAATGCAGATCACGTTCAAAACTATGTAATGTATTGTTTGTTTTATTGAATAAAAAATGTTCTATTATAAATATTTTGTTGCAGTTTGTATTCGACATGTATGTGTTTCATTTTATTGTATGTTTGAATGAATGTATAAACGTTGATCGGTAGGGTCGACCCATGCGTGGTATGCCAGTTTATAGGCAGGGTCGACCCATACGTGATAGCCGTTTATTCCTGAATGAGGCCATTGTAACCTGGGGGAGCCGAAAGCCAGTGGGTAGAGTGGCTACGGCAAATTCAACTCGGCTCGGGGCCTAAATTTTTGGCCAGTGCATGTGCTTCAAAAAGTCGTTTGGATAACTACGCCGTAGCGAATATCAACTGACGTTTTTCTCATGGAGTTTAGCGTTAATGAAATCGCCTCGGGATTGGGGCCTCGAGATCGATGCCAGTATTGAAAATAAAAGGAGTGGGCACTTCGCGTGGATAAACGATCACTTATTATGTGAGGTGGGATAAGTGGGGATGTTAGTTAGAGAGGCCGGGAGTTCAGCCAAACCTGGTGTTGCAATGGAGCGCGGTAGAGGACCCATCCGTATGGGAGGTAGGACGTCCAAAAGTTGGCATGAATCTTCCAGTCGTCGAAGCAGATCACCCCGAAAGGAAAGGTAACGACCGTTGGGTTTATCCTTCCTTGTCCTGGATCTTTGCCTTGACATTGTCAATGGTATCCAGGGAAGTTTGGCGATGTGCAAGTCATAGGCTTGGGCAAAGTTGGCTCAAGGCTTTGCAAACCGTAGACGACTTCTGGGTGACGGGAGTTGATTCAGCACTGCCGCTTTACCAATGCATTTTTTCCCCTTTTTAGATTTTGAGGTTGAAAATGGGTATTGTAATGCTCAAATGCAGGTTGCGTTTATGTAACAACTATTTGATCAAATAAAAAGTTTTATTTCAAACATTTGCGTCTTATTCTGAATTTTTTATATGCTTAGTTAAGCACCCTATTTCGGATATTGGCGTGTTTTTTTTTTCCGTTCGTGCCGAAGGGTACTCCGAATCCGGAGACTCATTTGGCCCTAAGGTGTCATGCACCAAAAGGGGGCTCCGAATCCGGAGACTTAATCGGCCCTAAGGTGTCATGCACCAAAGGGGCTCCGAATCCGGAGTCTCAATCGGCCCTAAGGTGTCATGCACCAAAGCGGGCTCCGAATTCGGAGACTTAATTGGCCTTAAGGTCTCATACACCAAAGGGGCTCTGAATCCGGAGACTTGGTGTGGCTAATCGTGATATCCACGAAGGGCGCTCCGAATCCAGAGTCTTAATCGGTCTTAAGGTGTCATGCACCAAAAGGGGCTCCGAATCTGGAGTCTCAGTCAGCCCTAAGGTGTCATGCACCAAAGGGGGCTCCGAATCCAGAGACTTAATCGGCCCTGAGGTGTCATGGACCAAAGGGGCTCTGAATCTAGAGTTTCAATCGGCCCTAAGGTGTCATGCACCAAAGGGGGCTTCGAATCCGGAGACGTAATCGGCCCTAAGGTGTCATGCACCAAAGGGGCTCCGAATCCGAAGACTTGGTGTGGCCAATCGTGATATCCACGAAGGGCGCTCTGAATCTAGAGTCTTAATCGGCCCTAAGGTGTCATGCACCAAAGGGGGCTCGGAATTCGAAGTCTCAATCGGCCCTAAGGTGTCATGCACCAAAGGGGGCTCCGAATCCAGAGACTTAATCGGCCCTAAGGTGTCATGCACCAAAAGGGCTCCGAATCTGGAGACTTGGTGTGGCCAATCGTGATATCCACGAAAGGCGCTCCGAATCCGGAGTCTTAATCGGTCCTAAGGTGTCATGCACCAAAGGGGGCTTGGAATCCGGAGTCTCAATCGGCCCTAAGGTGTCATGCACCAAAGGGGCTCCGAATCCGGAGACTTGGTGTGGCCAATCATGATATCCATGAAGGGCACTCCGAATCCAGAGACTTAATCGGCCCTAAGGTGTTATACACCAAAGGGGGGATTTGAATCATTGACATGACGAGCACTACAATGGGGTTTGAGAAATGAATTGAGCGACGAAGAAAAATGGTTTGCATTGCAGAAGTGATATATGTACAAGTATCAAAGCCCACAGGTTGGGTCAGTGATAGGGTTTTCATAAAATCTCTGCTTGTGCCGATTGCGGGGAGCCACAGATTTCTTCAATGCCATGATTGAAGTGCAAGAAGTCGATGATAAGTGCTTGGAATGGCCTTCATAATATGTAACTGGTTTGCCCCATGATGACATTATCTGGCGAAGGAGCTTTCGACGAAATTCTCGCCGTGATTGGAGCCCACTCGAACAGGTAGTATGATCTTCTCTAACGGGTACTCAGGATTCGTATTAAAGCCGAACAATGGGTGAGGGGCCGGAGACAGATCTGACTCGTTGAGGCCGAGTTTGATGAAAGTTTGGTAATACATAACCTCTGAAGTACTCCCTGGGTATGGTGAACTGATTTATGCGTAATTTGATGACCAAAGGATTCATGTGGGAAGCTGTTGTGCCGCTAAGATCGGAGTCATTGAAAGTAATTATCGGAGCTTCTCTAGGCCATTCGGTCGGAATACGTTGCTTTTGGGGGATTGGACACGATTGAATTGTGTGCATGGTTGGGGATGCAGGCAGGCTGTAGATTATATGGATCACGCCAAGTGGAGGTGAGTCCTACCTCAAGGCTAGTGCCTTGGTTGGCTGCCCCTTTCTCACGTACTGTTGCAGTCAGCCGTTTTGCACCAGTTCTTCCAAGTGATCCTTTAATGCGTAACAACTCTCAGTTTCGTGGCTGTGATCTTTGTGATACTCGCACCGCCTATCCCTTCTTCGCGTGTCGGGTGGCCCTACCATCTTTGACGGCCATTTGAAGAATGGAAGGTGTTGGACTTTGGTCATTATTGCAGCGATTGGTTCTGACAACTTTGTGTACTTCTTGTCGGCACGCCTCGAGCGCCTGTTGTCGACTTGCAGTTGTTCATTCGTCTGGTGGGAGCATTGATCGCTTGATCAGCGAGAGTCCCACCTTTTGTCTCGTTTAGCGCGTTGCCATGGCTCAGGGCTCGGAGGTGGCACGAAACTTATTGGTTGAGCAATCTCAGGGAGGGCCGTTTTGTTGGACATTTGTCCGACTTTTATTCTCAAGGCGTCATCTTTCACTTTGCAATACTCTTCAACTTTCTTCATGAACGCCCAGACTATTTTGGGGGGTCTTCGTCGTGAACTGCGAAACCTTTGTCGAGATGTAGTCCCATTTTGAAGGCGGTGATGGCCATGGAGTTGTTGCAAGCGTCGTCGACGAGGTTGAAGCACTCCCAATACCGTGCTGAATACGCTCTGAGCATTTCTCCTGACTGGATCTGCATAGCCCAAAGAGAGTCAGCCTGTTTCGGCTGTACCTCATTGGTGATGAACCTGGCCCTGAAGGATTTCTGCAATTGATGGAAGCTTTTGATCGAAGCCGGCTCTAGCTTGTAATACCACCTGACAGCTAATGGCCCCAGGCTGCTGGGGAATATTCGACACATGAGGGCTTCGTTGTCTGCATGCAATGTCATGGCCTGCTTGTAGTGATGGATATGATTAGTGGGGTATGATTTTCCATCGTAAAGAGTGAATGACGGAGCTTTGAACTTCTTGGGCAGGGCCGCCCTTGCAATCCGTCGGACAAAAGGATCGTGCTGGTCCTCTTCGTCTGAACTTCTTCTTTTGCGCTTGTTCCTTGTATGCGGACTCTTTTCGGAGGAGCTGGAAGTTTTGGATCGTTCCTTCTTGTTGAACTCTGTGGCTAACGAGTTGGAGTCGCTATTGGTATCCTTTGGTCGGGCTTGAGGTCGTTGTCCACTTGCCCTCGGAGGTCGTTCAGGATCTTGGCGCATGGCTTCTCTGGATTTTGCTACTTCTAGGGCCAAATCTTGACGAAGACGTTCATTTTCAGCGATCATGTTCTCCAGCCTTTGTTCATTCTGCTTTGCTTATTCCATGATCGCTTGCATTGTCTCTTGCGCTGAAGTCATTGGTGAGTCGAAGTTCAAGGCGTGTCTTGCAGCGATGGTTTCCTTTCTGCGCATATTTGCTAGAGTGAGGTCATCTCTCTGTGCGGTCTCGTCAGTGGCTATCAGAGGATCTTCAGTCACGCCTGCCATGGATGTATTTGAGTATTCCCACAGACGGCGCCAATTGTGGAGAAGTGGTTTGGAAATACTCTTCAGATCCTGGGAGACGCTTGTGATCCTTAGCTAGTCACCTGAAAAGATATAAACACTCCGGTCGGGGGTGCCGGAATTAGCACTCCGACGGACAAGTCAGTTCAGACACTCAGGATAGCTTGTTTACTAAGTTAAGTGAAGTGATTCTTACATACCTTTCTCAACCCATTGTTCCTGTATTTATACTTGTTCCTTTTGATCCTTGGGGCCAGGGCCTACTTTTTAATCATTGTCCTTTCTATTATTCGGCCCTAAGGATTTACACTTATTCGGCATATATATATTATATTCGGCTTCCCACTCTCGTAGGATACAGCCGATTAATATCAGTCTTCCAATGGTACGCACCTTCTGATTTTTCCATTTATTTGGCCCGCACAGTTCATGATATGATAAGTTTTCCGAATAAGTACTTTTAAAATGATAAGATATGCTAAGAAATTTCGAAATACTTATGATATGAGAAGTTTTTATGAAATTATGTTCTGAAGTGTTTAATTTGAAACGTTATGAAAAGTTATGTTTTCTAAAATTCTATTTGCTATGAATGAATGAGTTTCCCATTTGATAATTTATTGTGGCATTCATAAATGAATTCTCTATGAATAACATGCTGGACCTGAGCTCGTTTTGTCTTATCTACTATATGTTGGACTAGAGATCGTTCCCTACAACTGTTGTATATTAGACCAGAGGTCGTTCTGTATAGCTGTTGAATATTAGACCAAAGGTCATTCCATAATTTGTTGGACCATAAGTCATTTCACAATTTGTTAGACCAGAGGTCGTTCTGTACAGCTGTTGAATATTGAATCAGAGGTCGTTCTGCAATGTGTTAGACCAGAGGTCGTTCTGTACAACTGTTATACATTGGACAAGAGGTCGGTCCGCCATGTGATGGACCAAAGTTCATTTTGTTAGGTCTAAATATGTTTAATGCTATTGGATGTACCACATAGTTTGTCAAACTTATGTATGATTTATCTTTGAATGATGTTTTGGATATGACAAGAATGTTTTACAAACATAGAACTCATTCATTTAACCTCTTTACATTGAGATTAGTCATTGGGCTTCTAGCTCACTCTGTTTTATGTATATATATATAGGGGAACATTAGGAGGAGCCCTGTTACTAATTGCTTGGGATCAACCCTTTTGCAAAGCCACCCAAGGAATGCTTCTATGTTGAGGCTGTAGCTTTTGTTGGCCAAGCTTTGTGACACTTTAGTCTTGTCAAGTCTCCATAAGCTATATGTATGATCTTGGGTTATGTATATTAAATGAATGTTTATAATTATTATGGTATGTCATGAAATGTTTTCTATTCATGTCATATAAGCACAGCTCAATGAACAAATTTATATTTTGCTTCCACTTTAGGCCCCACATTTAATTATATTTTATTTTGAAAATTCTGTTTGAGGTTGTAACTAATCTCATGATTATTGGCCAGTCATGATCCTTAACCCCTAGGGTCGGGTTGGGGTCTTGACAGAGTGGTATCAAAGCATGAGTTAATATGTCACACACGTGTCTGTTGAGCATTAGAATGTCTAGAACAGATTTAAGTTGCATGTATCTAATGAGTAAATGATAAGTTGTGCATTCAGGAATATGTGCATGTGTTTATGTGATAAAAGTTTAAGTGTTGGGACTAAGAGTTAAGAGCTATTGTAGAATTTTGACGTTATAAGGGACTCAAAATTTTTGACTAGAATATTGGTGATTACAAGTATACTGATTTGTGGAATTATGGTATTGCAAAGAATTAGAATCTCTGTTGAAAGCCATGGAAGTCATATGATTTATATGTGAACTTAGATTATGGAAATATTAGGGAAAATTAACATGTTTGATGATCAATGAATTGCGTAGAATTGTGGTGATTGTAAATAAGATAATTGTTTGATATGTAAGATGATATGTTGATATGGTAACAGACCTATTGTGTGAACCGAACAGTCTCATACCTTTGTTGAATGACCTTGAAAGTCTAATTGGAATCACGTTCGATTGGCATAGGTTCGAATCGAAAATTCTGGGTAAATTCCATGGGAATGAATAGATTACCCTACTAATGTCTTTGATTGTATGTGTTATAGATGATTATGTATGATGTTATGTTCTAAGCTAATTAATATTACCCCAAATGCTACTAACCTTTGTCTTGTATGTTTGGGGAGAAAAATGGTGAAAAGTAAGAATGAAGTACAGATTGGGTCTTTATCAAAACGATTAGACAAAATAGAAGAAGTGTTAGAGAATATGGTGAAAGCTATGCAATGCTATGATAATGTACAAAATCAAAAGAAAACGTTAGACATGAAGTCAATAGGGAAACCAAAGACTAAGTTTAAGAGCTTTGTGGTCAGAGAAGCAAGCAGTTCTAAGCAAGGTTGTAGAAGAAGTAAACCTGCCCCAATATGTCCAACATGTCTGAAGCCTCATAGGCAGTTATATCATCGACTCACAAAAGTGTGCTTCAAATGTGGAGAAATAGGGCATCAAGTGAAAGTTTGTCCAAAAACAAAAGGATATCCCACGTCACTTAATCAGATTGAAGGTTAGTACATAATGGAGAGATCAATCAGAATATGTTTAGTACATGCAAAAAGTCTTAAGTCAGAATTTGATATATTTGCATTTTTCTTATTTGATTATTGAGAAATCATAATTCATTTGCTTAGACAACTGAGATTCGACCCAAAATTATTAGAATTAAAGAATGTGAATAAGACTTAAACAATTGTTAGATGTGGAATGATAATTGAGGTTTTTACTATTGTTTTTGTTTTGTCAAGATTGTTCAGTCTGATTAAGTCATATGCTTTTGTGAACATGTGTGAATAGGAGGAGAGTTGTACTCCACTTTAGTAGACTGTCACCTGTATGAATTAGATAAGAATGACCCAAGTTACTAGAATCATATTGTCATTAGAATTCCTTAAGAACATCGGAAGAGGAATATTTTTACTTACTCAAGCTATGAACCCAAATGGATTGGCCTCTCAGAAAACATAGTAACTTCCACATATGAATAATGGTTAAATTGGTAGTATGTAAAGTTCTGCTCTGATCTGATCTGTATGTCTGTCTAATGTTATCTGAATGCAACCTATCACCTACTACTTTCAAAAATGTTCAATGAATTTCTGCAAGATATGCTTCTGTTCTGACTCTGATATGCTTTTGTTCTGGATCTGATATGCTCCTTCAAATTACCTTTACTATTTGTGAACAAAATGTCTATATGAAATTGAGACCATTATTATATGGTAATATTTATTTACCATCCAGAAATTTCTACTATAGCTTAACATGTGAAACTTTATTTGCGGGTACTACATCGTATGTATATGACTTAATAACTTTGGACATGAAGTAATATGATGTAATTTTGAGGGAAATGAATGAACTTTGTTCATATTGCATAAACATTACTTATATGCCTAACGAGTTGTGTTTGACCTCCGAGATTAAATGACTTTTCTTGTAGAACTAATGGAGTAAATCCCCACCCTATTTGATTCGTTAATGACAGCTTATGAATTGCATAGGAACGAAAGTCTAGATTATTATTGCTAGGGAACTGGTGGATCGAAAACTTGAATTTGTTATTGATGTTGCATCACACACTTAAAACTATTTTGAAGACTTCATATGGGATGTCAACAGTGGAATATTTTGATTTGTTTGAAAATAAGTAGGATCATGAACATCATTTGAGATTAATCCTATGTGAATATATGAATAGAAGTATATGAGTTATGTGATTGATGAGAATAGTGTGTCAGTAATTAATGTATGCTTTGATATTTCGAGGTTAACTTCGAGATCCACCTTACAGTATTGATCATTATTGGATAGCTTTTAATGACAATATAGACTATGACGAATCACCAATTTGGGGTATTAACCGTTAAAAGAAGTTACTTGAGAAAAGAAAAATGAAATGAGGTAGAGATATACTTTCCATACAAGTGTCATAAGTTTGGAGGATCAAACTTCCTAAGGGGGAGAGATTGTGACAACCCCACTGTGCATAGTATTTTGTATTTAATTAATTACGGAGATTTGAATTTTAGTTGCATATTATTTGGATTTGATTTTGAAATTTATAAGCATTATTGAGTCTGATTCGTATATGATTTTGCTAAGGTTTTATTTCGAAATCATAAATTGAAAATGGCATAAGAAGGTCACATTAATGAGTTGAATCAGTTTAATTTCATGTATTAAACCATGTGGGAGTTTAATTAAATATTCGATTCAGTTTAGTAAAATTAAGATTTGATTAAATTGAGTCCTAATTGGAATTAATTAAGTTATGAGGATTGAGACTTGTGATTATTCTGAATTGATTTTGCTTGTGAGGTGTCTAATTTGGATATGTAAATTATTAATATGATTTTTGATTCTGATCATAAATTGTTAACTTTAACAATTTGAGAAACCAAAATTGATGAGCTTAATAAGTTTAGTTTAATATTTGGAGCTTGTGGGAGTTTGATTAAAAATCTCATTCAAATTGATAAAATTAAATATGATTAAATTAAGTCTTAATTGGGATTAATTAAGTTAATTCAATTATGTGGGATTTATGATTAATTGTAATTAATCAAAATTAACAAGTGATTACTTAAATTAATGAGTAATTAGCAAATTAAACTAATCCTATTCATATGTATAAGTTCAGAAATGTTGAGACTATTCTAGAAACTTTGAGTGTGTGCATGTGTATTCTTGTTGGAGCCATTCAAAGCTTTATGCGTGTGAGTGAGTTTATTTGTGCTGGAAAATTTCTGAGAATACGAGAGAGAGAGAGAGAGAGAGAGCTTTACTTCTTTGTGAGAAAGAACCCAATTCGCTGGAAATTTTGAAGAAAACTCGAGAACTCACAGAATTGAAGATTCCAAGTAAGAATTTTTTCCTTAATTCTTTTAGATCATCCATCTAACAACTAAATGTCAAGAAATAATTAGGTTCAATTTTATGAAATTAGAAATAAATCAAGAAAAGAATGAAGAAAAAATGGGTTAAGTTTGATAATTTTTACCTTAATTCTTGTTATCCTTCATAAATTTGAAGTTCATCCTTACATGCTTCTTGGAATTTCAAGGTTTTGGACTTTAATTTCATATTTTAAAGTTTATGAGTTTGAAATTGGGTTTGCTATGAAGGAAATAAATTAAATCTAAATTTGGACAACTTAAGGCGTAAATTATGGTTTGAGAATGACAATTAAGATGATTTGATTTTGATAAATATTTCATAAATGCAATTGTTTTTCCTAAGAAGTTTACAGCTTTAATTTTATGTTTTAAAGGGAAATAGAAAAGAGTTTAGAAATCTTTACATGCATTAAGTTTTGGGTTTGGATTTTGAAATGTTGAAGCATGAAAGCATTTATATTGCATATAATTTCAAAAAATTCATGGATTTATGTCTTCAATTTCATGTTTTGTTCTTCAAAGAAAAAGATGTTGGAAAATCTTTGCATGCATGGAGATTTAATTCAAGTTTTGGCAAATTGATGAGGCTTTGAGTAAATAATTTCTAAATGATCATGTATTTGTGTTATTGAAAATGTTTTCATTTTTTTGAGTAAGCCTTGTATGGCCCCAAGTTTTGACACTGTGTTTGATGCCATTTGTATTACATTTTCGAGCCTAGAAATTTATAGACTGCTCGAGCAGTATGGTCATTGCTCGAGCATACATAACAGGTGTCTAGTATTTTTGTAGACAACATAGTCCATTTGAGCAGTTAGGCTTGTTTTAGCATATTTTGATATATTGCATCTTGTTCGCATTTTTGTCTTCATCTCTTTCCGAGTATTCCTTGGCATGAGTTACGCCTCATTAAGGATTATTGAGCTAAGAACCAACATAAGTTAATTGATAATAGAAACAAAGTATGAAATCGACATAAGTAAATAAATAAGAGAGGAAAGTATTTGATTGGGATTGTGTTTCAATTTGTTTGGTTATGTGCAATATGTAGGATGAAACGTCGAGGTGAAACATCGAACTAGACAAGGTGAGTAATGTCTTTGTAAAAGTAATTTCGTATAAATGACTTTGAAATTGGTTTTATTATACGATGATTCGATGATTCATGAAACCTATATTTTGTTTATGAGACATTCGACCAGACAAGCATTTTCTGAAATGATAAGATATGTTACAAATTTCTGAGTGTTCATGATATGATAAGTTTTCCGAATAAGTACTTTTAAAATGATAAGATAAGTTAAGAAATTTTGAAATACTGATGATATGAGAAGTTTTTCCAAAATTATTTTCTTTAGTGTTTAATTTCAAACGTTATGGAAAGTTATGTTTTTTAAAATTCTATTTTGCTGTGAATGAATGAGTTTCCCATTTGATAATTTACTGTGGCATACTTAAATGAATTCTTTATGGATAATATGTTAGACCTGAGGTTGTTCCGTCTTATCTGCTACATGTTGAACCAGAGGTCGTTCCACGTCATGTTAGACCAAAGGTCATTCTGTGCAGCTATTGTATTGGACCAGAGGTCGTTCTGCAATGCGTTGGACCAAAGGTCGTTGCGTATAGTTGTTGAATATTGGACCAGATGTCGTTCCACAATGTGTTAGACCAGAGGCCATTTTGTTAAGTCTAAATATGTTTAATGCTATTGGATGTACCATATATTTTGTTAAACTTATGTATGATTTATCTTTGAACGATATTTTGAATATGATAAGAATGTTTTACAAATATGGAACTCATTCATTTAACCTCTTTACACTGAGATTACTCATTGGGCTTCCACTTCACTCTGTTATATATATATATGTAAGTGAGCATCATGAGGAGCCACGTTAGTAATTGCTTGGAGTCAACCCCTTTGCAAAGCCACCCGAGATGTGCATCTGTGTTGATGGTTTAGCGTTTGTTGGCTAAGCTTTGTGAAGCTTTAGTCTTGTCAAGTCTCTATAAGCTATATGTATAATCTTGGCTTATGTATATTAAATGAATGTTTGTAATTAATATGGTATGTTACAAAATGTTTTCTGTTTATGTCATATAAGCATAGCTCAATGGACAAATTTATATTCTGCTTATGCCTCAGGCCCGTATTTAATTATATTTTATTTTGAAATTCTATCTAAGGCCATAGGTAATCTCATGATTACTGGCCGGTCATGATCCTTAACCTCTACGTCGGGTTCGGGTTGTGACATATATTATACCTATCGGTTATCCAAAACTAAAGGTTGATTTACCTGGTGCATTCTCCATTAATGTTATCAGGAAGGATGTACTTGAGCAAGGACTAGATGACTTAGATGATTTAGAAGAGGACTTGGATAACTTCCACTTCTTCGAAGAACAGAGTCTGAAAGATGTACAAATCAAATGGTGGAACCCGAACAATTTGGGCAATGTCCACGGATGGGCAAGCAGTGAGGAGGATTCAGAAACAAAGGGAAATGATAAAGAAACAAGGAAGAAGGTGCAAGCCAGTAAAAAAGCAAAATGAGAAGGAAAAGGTAGGTGTAAGCAGTAAACCCGAGAAAGTAGTGAGCCAGAAGGATCCAAGGCAAAATAAAGTGAGAAAGGACTAAAGGTCGAGAAAGAAGAGACTGAGGTGGGAACACTAGGGCTAGAAAGAGTTGGACCTGTTGAGCCAACCACAAAAGAAGATAAACAAGGGTCCAATTTGCATGGGTACATTTGATAGGAAGGGAGATCATCGCAGAAATCCAGTCAACATCACCTTACCAGCCAAAAGAAGATGATTGGAATATAGGAATGATATATGTTTAGTCGAATGATTGCCTATCTATAAATGAAGAGGAATGGTAAGAAGACAATGATTTACACTTTGCCTACACCGATGAAGGCTGGGGAAACAATGTGCCAAATGACACCCGATATTTTGAAGAAATTGATCATCTAACTAGGAGTAGGCATTTATTCAAACCCTCACCCCTAGATAAAGGCAAGCCATTAGGAAAGGATGAGGAGAAAGGGAAAGAGAAAGAAAAAAACAAAAGAGGAAGATCTAGTCCTTAAACAGCTGAAAAAGATCCAAGCTAACATCTCGATTTGGGGATTGCTCATGGCATCACGTGAACACCGATAGGATATGCTCACAACATTAAGCAAAGCCAAGCTATCTATTAATACTACACGAAATCAGCTGGTGTCATTGATCACACCAATTAGGCCAATTCCATCTACAACTTTATTAGATAAAAAAAACTCCATCCAGAAGGATCAGAGCAGAACAAATGTTTGTATGTGTGTTTGGAATGCTAGAAAAAGTGGGTCCTTGTGGTTCTAATTGACACTGGGTCAGCCATAAATGTATGCCCTTCGTGTATTGCTTATGCGATAGGGTTGAAGCCAACAGACTTTACGCCAACAAATTAGCAGATCCAAGCATATGATAACACTGGCTAGGAGGTTATGGGCACCGTTAAAATGCAGATTTTGGTGGGACCATCTGAGCACGAAGATGAGTTCCACGTCATGGATGTGCCAACAACTTTTAATTTGTTATTGGACAGGCCATGGTTGTATCAAATGAAAGCCATTTCCTACACAATGCATCAACTGGTCAAATACCCGTATACTGGAGGGATCGCTACTGTCTTCGGAAGTTCATCTATCCACTCTGCTTAAATTAACAACCCTAGTATTAGAGATAAACCATGAGGAAGAAGATGTTTTTCTTGCTGGATTCACTTTAGCTGAAGCCTGGTTAGTCCAGACTATCATGGCAGATGATGACGTGATATACCTGAGTGCTTAGCCAATCTGCTTCATGAGAAAATTAGGACCTATCCCAAAAATGGGACTTGGAAAAAGTGGTAGAATAGGTGTTGTTGTGGCAAGGGAAGCTACCCATAACCCTCATTCATTTGGGTTAGGGTACAAACCTAAGAAAGAAGTTTGGAAGGAGAAGGGGGATGAAGTGAGAGAAAGCCCCAAAGCTAAGAGGGCTGGAAAGTAGTATGAATTGAAATACAAACCGATTCGGGAAACCCTGAATGGTCATTTTATCAGAGAGGGGGATGGTTTTCCCTTTTGTGATTTTCCTGAACCGTGGGTGAACTTCAAGACAAAGGAGTGTCTCCTCGGATTTGAGGTATTTTTTTGATCACCAACTATCTGAGAGTCAGGATGAGGAAACAAACTTCAGTAATGGCATGGATCAGGATGGGAGCAACCATCTGGGCAAAGTAGAAGGGGACAAAGTGGAGTTGATACTGTCTGACTGTGAGGCTAGCACCATGTTACGAGTTTTGAGGACATTAGTATTTTTGTGATCGAGAAAGGATGGTTTGTGGATTGCAGTGATCTTATCTTGGATGCATCTAAGGCACCTCGTTTGACTTGGCAACTTGAGAAAGGTTGTATCATGGAGTTTGAATCTGATAGCGAGTCTAAGTCTGATTCTGCTGAGTCTGTAGAGTCGGAGTCAGAATTGGGTTCTTTTGTATTTCTGAGTCAGGTGATTTTGGGAGTAATGACCCAAATGCCACTATCTTGTCTCGATCGTCTTTTTCGCTTTCTTTTGAGTCCACTATATCTGCTGAACCAAGCCTGATGAATGAGAATGGTATGGATTGTGCTTACTTTTCTATGCCTTTAATTTATTGCATTGACTAAGATTTTCAAAATTTTGATAAAAACGAAGAAAAATAAATTCCTGAAGGTTCGAAAATTTTGATTAATTGAGAGGAGGAGAGGTGTGCAAAACCTTTGATAGATGAGATTGTTTCGCTTAATGTAGGTACTGAGAAGGATCCTCGCATGGTCCAGATTGGTTCCATGTTGTCTTTAGAGGAATGCAAGTGATTAGTCACTTATTTAAAAGAATTTAAAGATGTTTCCTTGTGGTCTTATGAAGACATGTCTAGAATCGATCTTGAGATTGTCTAGCATATGATCCCTCTTGATCTCGAGGAGGTCACTAAGTAGATCAATACATGATTTTTTATTGTGTCAGAATATCCGACATGGTTGGCAAACATTGTACCGGTCCAAAAAAGAATGACAGGATTCAAGTTTGTGTCAATTTCAAAGATTTGAATATAACCAGCCCTAAATATGATTTCCTGTTGCTACATATCAATGAATTGGTAGACTTCACTATAGGTCACTGTAGACACCCCATTTTTCACTGCCCTTAAGACTTAGGCACCTCTTATTCAATGATGAATAATATGTTGTACAAACCATTCAATTTCTTCAGCAAAGTGCTTCGATTTTGAGTTTCAAAGCCTAAAACCTTGCACTTCCTTTGGACTAATTCTCGCCTGACCACTCAGAGTCTTGCTAACCAAAAAATGGTCGGCAGGCCAATTTTATTGGTTGGCTGTCCCTTTTCATGGCCGACTGGCTTGCTATGTCCAGCGACAGATAGATATTTGCTGCCAACTGTCCCCCCTATGTGCATGCCTTGCACCAACTGGCTTAATACAGATATTTCTGACAGAGCAACCTATTTTTTTTTATAAATAAGTGACCATCCCTCAGGGTTTTAGGTTAGAAAAATTTGCCTAGTGCTCAAAACTTGCCAAACACTCCTCATTTCTATCTTGCAATATACATACACTATACATACACTTCATAAACAAAATTATTGAGGCTTCTTGCTAAGATTATTGAGCTAAAATTTCAGCTCTTCAGGATGATCACCTTTTGGTTTGTGAACCAAAGAACATCCTCTCTTCAAGAGGTATAACTTTTTCCATCTTTACATTACTCTTTCTTACGCTTTTCTTGCTATTTTTCACATTGTTTTGGACTGGTTTTGTGGGCTGAAACTTGTGATTTAAAAGCTATGAAAGGTGGATGGGTTAACAACCCTTTCTCAAGTCTTATTCCATAACTTATATCCTTGTGTTTCCAACTTGTTTCTTCACCTTTAGCTGCTGATTTTTAGAGTTTTCGGAGGCTAAAACATGTGATTTTAAGGTCTAAAAAATGGAGGGGTTTCCCACCCTTCCTTTTCCATGTTTACTAGCTTTGTTCTCCTCTTTTTTGGGTTTACTTTTCCTAGCTTTTCAACATGATTCCAGCACTATTTTTGCTGTTTTAGGGTTATTTTAATTGTTTACTTAGTTTATGCTTTGAATACCATGCTTATATTGTTGTAAGTTCTTATATATTTGGTGGTTTAGGCTATAGGCGCCAATCTATTTGAGTTGATGGCTTTCTTTACATAACTTCCATGTAAATATTCATATTGGTCATGATCACCTTTGCCTAATCATCTCTGCAACCTCCCTTCTTTCTTTGCTTTCTTTGATTAAGAGTTGCCTTAAACACTAGTTTGTTGCTTAAGGCATGAGAAAGAGACGTTCCATGGTTAATGGTTTAATCTCTTCAGAGGTTCGTTACCAAGGCATTATATCCCTCTCATGTTAACTACAACTTCTTGTTTGACATTTCTCTTTATTGCCTTTTTGCACTTAGTGGACGTAGTCATCACTTAGGACAAAAATGAATAAAGAATGGCAAGGTAATATAAAAGAGGTTAAAAAAAGGAATAAAAGTGGTAAGAAGTACTAAAATTGGTTTGGGTTCAATCGGACGTTATATTGAACCCATTGCGTCTCGAGTCATTACATACTCTTTAGTGATGTTAATGATTCGAGAAGCAATGTCTACCACTTCCCTTAAGGTTGCTCTATGATAGAGGAATGGTTTTGTTGGTTTTTAATTTCCATTCATTGATCTTTTGTCCTATCGGTTCATAGATCATCATGCAAAAACTTTGTGATGATTGATGATTTGTGAATCGAATCTACTCTTTCCTTGATCAATTTCATGATAGGGAGAGGCAGAAAGGATAAACATCTCTTGGAAACACTCTACCTTTGCTCTATTTTGATTCTGTTGCAGCAGGGCAGAACCCAAAATCAGTGGCCGACTGGCCGCTTTTTGTTCGGCTGACCACTTCTCAAAGCTGGCCGGCCACCTTTTGTTATGTAAGTAGTGGCATTTTCATGGAAAAATAGAGAAAAAGCTAAGGAAAAAACAAAATTATTGTCTGACTACAAAATAGAATAGAATCTGGCAACAAACAGAGAGGTTTTTGAGAGGATGTTCTCATTTGTGTGCATGTGGCTCCTCGCCTTCTGTCTTTTCAATTAGTGCTTCAAGAATTATTGTGTTGTACTTAATACATTAGATTCATTCAAATTTGTAATAATTAGTTAATTAGTTTACTTCATTTATTTGATGTTGTAATAATTAGTTTAAGTAGGACATTCATTCGGACCCTCTTGTATAAAGGCATACTTGTAATATTATGCATGTCTTCCAACCCCCACTTCTTTCTCCTTTTTATTTACTTGCTTATGATGGTTGCGTTCATGTTTTGGTTTCATATCATTACCATGTATAAAATATCCATTTTTGCATGCATTAGATTCGGTTCATCATTCTAACCTTGTTTTTATTTCCTACTTACTTGAATACATGTGCTAAATGTATGCTTTGAGTTACGCCATATGTCATGTTAATAAACCGAACCTCGTAGTTGCATTTTGTATGTGTTGCATTAGTCACTTGCATATTAGAGCATACATTTTTCTAATTACTTTATTCTATTTTGGCTTGACTCGATTGAGTACTAGGTGAGTGTTTTTGCTTTAGCATATTACATGTATGTTAGTGTTGCCATATCAAGCATATTTACCATGAGGCTAAGTGCCTGCTTGATATACCTCTTGAATGCCAGTGGATGAAGGCCATGTCACCTAAATCGGGACGATTTGATTAATGTAAATATGAGCTTACTTTTTCAAAGTAACATATTCAAAACTCCTTTCAAACAAACATGAAATCAAAGAATTCCAAAGTGGGAGAAATAGTCTATACTTGTGTGCCTCACATAGTAATGTTAGCATATAATTGGAACAAGAGCATATAATGTACATAAAAATCACATCATGATTAGTAGAGGCCGATCTTTGATCGGGTGAGTGAGGTGCTCAATTCATGACCTTCCCCTCTCATATCTAAGTTTCCAAGTTGAGGCACTTTGGTTATGACGGACAAGTGGCCTTTGGCACGAGTCACGGGTTTTTAAAAATTTTCAAAAATATTTAGGTGGCGATTATGAAATCTGGCAATGCAATTCATTTTTGGCATTTCTGATTGTAAATCAATTTTTCAAAGATTTGCCAGATTTGGACTCTCATTTGAGTTTTTTCTATTTGACATTGCACTTGTGAAACCAGATTCAAAACCACAAGAGTCCGAACTATAGGGCTATCGTATCCGAGGAGATTAAACCCCTCCAAGGAGCACGAAAAACTAGCTATAGTTTCTGGCGACTCTACTGGGAAAATTACAGAACTTAACTTGGACTTCATGATGTGAAATTTTATTTATAGATATATGTTCTTTGCATTGAATTTGCATTGGTGCTCTAAAGTCACTGTATTTTCCATTTGCTATTCCTAGACGGCTTGTAGGAGGCTTGCCTAAAAAGCTTGCCAAAAAGAATGGCCGGTCGTGGGCTTTGCCATGTTGGAAACACAACCCTCAGATCTGGATTACCACTATGCCACTTGGTCCTCCTTTCATTTCTCGGTGTTAGGTGTGAGAGGTATATTAGATAGTCTTGCTGAGGTACCCTTTTGACCAATCAGCCTAGCTGTATATAGTAAAGACATAGTGATTGTTTCAACTTAGAATAGGATGCTCACCCGTATGCAGGATTTTGTGAAACTGCTTGCTTGAAGTAGTAAAACCCTAGACCATGCCAAATTTAAGATAGGGTAACCCTACCCTCTCATAGGGGTGTTTTGGCTCTCTTTACCTGGTATGTGCTTTACAGTGAAACTGTATAGGAATGCTCATATCAGTGGCACAGCTGGTATCCGTATGTGGAGCAGAATTTAGTAGGGAGTACAGTCCTATAGCTTTGATCATGTTTGTTTTGATGAAATCTTAGCTGAGATACTGTCCGCTTTCTGATTTTGTTGTTCTTTCTTTATTTCTTTTGCTAGGTAGTTTAAAAACATAGCTTCGGAAAGTTCTTACATCGCCCAAGTACTCTAGACCCATGTTAGAAGACTGTGTGAGGTTGGAGATCTTGTTCGGGGATAGCTAGTGTTTGCCTCACTGTCACCACTTGCACAACGAAGAAAGGTCAGGTAATGTTCACCAGTTCAGTTCTTTTAGCAATCACCCTTTAGCTCACTTACACTCAGTTCACCTCGAGCACAGTCACCTACTCCCAGAATGGCTCAGTATTTGCCATTAGATTTGGAAGATTTGTTAACCCGTTTGCAGAAGTCAGTTGACTCACTCCAACACGACGTGGCTCATCAAACTTAGGTCACAACTAGGTTGCAACAACAAAATCAACAGCCAGCTGTGGCTTCTACTTTACAGTACCTAATGCGACCATCCCCACACCCAGTACTACTGCCAATGCGGGCACAACTCAAGATCCACAAGCCGAGAGTATTCTGGCTTTCCCGTCCAAGCAGATCACATTCTGGAGCCCTAGTTTACCAAGCCAAGGCACCTTTTGAATTCTCAGTTGACCCTACTATGCTCAAAATCAACAAGCTGGAAAAACTATTCAAGAAAGCACAGGGCGTTAACTCTGTTTTAGATATAGAGGATGGGTACACTGAATCTGTAGTCACTTTGCCGGAGCGGCTCAAAATGCTGCATATTGACCGCTTTTATGGCGTCAGGGACCTAATGGTACATTTATGGTTGTTTTCAAATATCCTATGACCAATGGGTTTGATTAGACTACAGAAGCTATTGCTCTTCGGCTGAACTATGTCGTGTATAGCTGCCATCTAGTATGCCCAGTTGGAGGATTCCGTGAAGCAGAATTGGGAAGAGTTGGTTGAGTCCTTCATTGTTTAATACTCCTATAACACGCAGATCAAGGTTACAACTTGTGATCTTCAAACAACGTATCAGGAGCCAAGGGAGGGTTTCTCTAAGTTTGTTACTAGGTGGAGGGTCAAGGCATCCATGATGACCACTCAACCCTCAGAGAAGGACCAAATTAGAATGGTTGTTTAGAACTTCATGGAAAGCTATAGCAGAAAATGATCATTCTCCCTTTATTTACATTCAAGGAACTTCATGAAATGGGGGTTGAAATTAAAAACACAATGAAGCAGAGGATCATCATTGATGACAAAGAGCCGACCAAGAGGCCTTCTGTTTGTAGTTCCAATGTTGTCGGGGGTAGCACAGCTATGAGGCCGTCAGAAGTGAGTGTTGTCACCACAACCAAAATTGCCAACCCTTTGCCAACATGGGCCCACAAACTTCCAACCCTACTCGACCTCTGGGTAGAACCTTCAACCAGCTCTACATGACTCTGTCTTGAGCCATGTAGGTGCTAATAAAAAAGGGACATCTGAAGCCTCTAGAACCTCGCCACTTCCCAACCCTCTACCACCAAAGCACGATTCTACAAATACTGTGCTTTCCATCAACAGCACGACCATGAAATGGTCTGGTGTTTCCACCTACTTCATGAAATGTCATAGCTCTACCACAAAAGCCCAATGTAAGCACCAACTCGCTCACTATCCACAACCAAGTCCCTCCGCCCAGAAATATCCACCTCATCCATACATTACCACCTGCCTTCGACCTGAGTATCTATATCACCCCCTCTTACCAACCAAAGCCGGTCTTGTTCATCTCTGATAGCGCATATTTGTGCATGATGAACATATCCAACCCACAACCTGAGCCTCACAAATCCATGGTGACAACATCTAAGGAAGATGAGGTTTTGACCTCAGAGGGAAGTGTCAGTCTACTACTGGAAATTCCTAGGGAATCATCTGACCCAAGCCACTACATTGCACTTGAGGTATGGTTAGGGAAGACGACCCATGCCAAGGGTTGGATGATCTTACAGATGTTGAAGAAGATTTGGACAACTTATAATTCTTCAAAGAACAAGACCAAGGCAATGTACAGATCTGAGCTTGTCGACTAACAACAGGGTGTGGTTGAGCGATGAATTTGACAAGGAAGAAAAAACTGGAGTTAAATTGGAGGAAAAGTAAGTCAGGGTTACTGTAGTAGCTAAAAAAGTTGAGGACAAAAGGGAAAAAGCCAGAGGGTAGCACGGAAAAACAAACCCAAGATTTGGGTGTTGTAGAAACTACAAACATTGAATGGGAAGCTGTGCTGGGGTAGTTTGAACAAGAAAGGATCAAAGATAGCTGAAAGACCGTAACATCTTGTCGCCCTGAGGGGGATACTTGTCTTATGGGAGTGATTCGAGTTGAGCCGAACAACTGTTTGTCAGCTGCTGATGGTGAGTGGTGGGAAGATAACGACTTGCATCTTGCCTATACAAATGAAGACTAGGGAGATCATATCCCTGACAGTACTTGGCATGCAGAGGAAATAGACCACCTCACCTAGAGTGGATAGTATTTCAAACCTCCACATCCGGATCAGGCTAAACCCTTAGGGAAAGATCGGAAGGTTGAAAAGGAAAAGGAACAGAAGCTAGAGGAGGAGCTGCTCCTGAAGCAACTCAAAAAGTTCTAAGCTGATATATCCATTTGGGGCCTTCTTATGGCCTAGCAAGTGCACTAACAAGCAGTATTGTCGGCAATGGATAAGATTAAATTGTCCATTGATTCTACACCAGAGCTGCTTGTTGGCCCGATCTTTCCAAATAGCACTAAGCCTATGCTCACCTTCTCTGACAAAGAACTATAGCCAGAAGGATCGACTCACAACAAGCCACTGTACATATCTGTTGAGTGCAAAGGAAAGTGGGTGCCAGTGGTTTTAGTGGACACCGGTTCTACAATCAACGTTTGTCCTTCTCGTACTGCTTATGCCATAGGCCTGAAACCCACAGATTTCATCCCCACGGCCCAGGTGATTCAGGCATATAACAATACGAGTAGAGAAGTTATGGGGACAGTAAAAATACAAGTCCAAGTGGGCCCTTTCGAACATGAGATTGAGTTACATGTACTTGATGTGCTAGCTACCTTTACCTATTTCTAGGGAGGCCCTGGTTGCATACATGAAGGTTGTGTCCTCCACCCTCTATCAAATGCTGAAATACCCTCATGAATGAGGAGTGGCCACTGTTTTTGTGAATTCATCTATTCATCCACCGCCAGAGGTAATTACGCCTTTGTTGGAAATCCATCACGGTGATGAGGATGTATTTCTTTTGGGATTTACGCTGGCAGAAGCTTAGGTTGTACAGGCCATCTTAGCTGAGGACGAAGGCATATATGTTAGTGCTCAGTCCATTTCCTTCATGAACAAATTGCGGCATATTATAGGAATGGGGCTTGGAAGCAGCAGGAGGCAAGGCGTTACGGCGCTAGCTGAGGTGCCACACAATCCACATGCATTTGGGTTGGGCTACATGCCCACCAAAGAGGACTGGAGAAGGAATGGAGAAGAAATGAAAGGGCCAAGGCCAAAAGAGTAGGGAAGCACTATGAGTTGGTTCACAAGCTGATGTGGGGAATGTTGAATAGGTGCTTTGTCAGAGAAGGTGAGGATTTCCCTTTCTGTGGCTTTCCAGAGCCTTGGGTGGATTTCTTAATGAAAAAGCATTTCCCCAGATTCAAAATCTTCGTTGACCACCAGCTCTAAGACAGTGACGAAGAGAGGGCTAATCCAAGCGTCAATGTCGGCTAGACCAAAAAGGACGATTCATACAACAGTGAGGTTGAAGTAGGGGCAGCACTAGCCAATCTCTTGACAAATTCTGTGACCAATACTGAGAACTTGGGGGAGACCTTTACTTTCTCTATGATCGGAGATGAACCGATTATGGATTCCACCAGTTGCATTCTGGATGCGTCGAAGGCACCACAACTCATTTGGCTGTTGGAGAAGGGCTTTATTTCTAGTTCTGAATCAGATGATGAGCCAGAATTTGATTCCACCAAGTCTCTTGAGTAGGAATTAGATTCGAGTCAGTCCGAGGAGTTTGAGTCTAGCACTTTCAAGAGTGGTAACCTAGATGCTAAGGTCATGTCTAGGTCCTCTTTTGCTTTCTCTTTTAAGTCTGTTGTAACCAAAAAGCCAGGACTTCTGAATGAGAATGACGTAGATTCCGTTTACTTCTCCATGCCATTAATTTATTACATTGACCACAAAATTTTAATGAAAACAAAGAGAAAGAAATTCCTTAGGCTTTGAAAAACTTGTTTGACCGAGAGGAGGGGAGGCATGCTAAACCCCGCATAGATGAAATCATTGCAATTAATGTGGATACCAAGAAGGATCCATGCTTGGTCTAGATCACGTCCACGTTGTCTTCGAAGGAACGCGAACGTGTAATCGCTTTATTAAAAGATTTCAAAGATGTTTCCGCGTGGTCCTACGAAGACATGCTTGGAATCGATCCTGAGATTGTATGGCACCGGATACCACATAACCCCGAGGCCCGACCCATCAAGTAGAAACTCAGTAGAATCCGTCTGGACTGGGCACTGAAAATAAAAGAAGAGATCACCAAGAAGATCGATATAGGGTTTTTGCTGGTGTTTGAGTACCCGACTTGGTTGGCCAATATCGTTCCGGTTCCAAAGAAGGATGGCATAATTAGGGTCTGTGTTGACTTCCGACATCTGAATGGAGCTAGTCCGAAAGATGACTTTTCACTACCACATATTGACGAATTGGTAGACTTCATTGCCGGTCATGTGTTTGCTGTCGTTCATGGATGGATTTTTTGGGTATAATTAGATTTTGATGGCGCCTGAGGACAAAGAGAAAACTGCATTCACCACTCCATGGGGTGCCTACTACTACAGAGTTATACCTTTTGGGTTGAAGAACACCGAGGTTACATATCAGAAAGCTGCAACCACCATCTTGCACGACATGATCCATACGGAAGTGAAGGTGTATGTGGACGACATGATTGCAAAATCCAAAGAACGAGAAGGCCACTACACCGTGCTGGAAAAAATCTTCGAATGGATCAGGGGGTACAAACTAAGGTTGAACCCCATAAAAGTGAACTTTTGGGGTGACTACAGAGAAAATGCTATGATTTTTGTTCACGTAGAGGAGAATTAAAGTAGATCCTTCCAAGATCAAGGCCATCTTAGAAATGCCACCACCAAGGACTAAAAAAGGAGGTGCGTGGCTTTCTAGGAAAAGTGCAATTCATAAGACGGTTTATCGCAAAATTGACCTTGACTTGTGAACATTGTTTGGTCTCCTGAAAAAGGGGAAGAAGTTTTGATGGGATGATCGATGTCAGTTCACTTTTGAACAAGTCAAACAGTACCTTCAGAATCCACCTGTATTGTCGCTGCCAGAACTAGGGAAGCCACTGATCATGTATTTGTCGGTAACAGATTCAACCATAGGGTGCATGCTAGCTCAAGAATCAGAAGCTAAGGTGGAAAAGGTTATCTATTATCCAAGCAAGAAGATGTTGGACTGTGAGACCTGCTACACTCCCTTGGGAAAAACTTGCTTAGCTTTGGTTTGGGCAACTTGGAAGTTGAGACACTACTTATTAGCTCACTCTGTGATTCTGGTTTCAAAATTAGGTCCCATCAAATATCTCTTTGAGAAACCGGTACTTATGGGTAGGCTAGCTTATTGGTTGCTTCTTCTCTTCAAGTTTAACCTCAAGTATGTCACTCATAAGTCCGTCAAAGGGAGAGCAGTAATGGATTTTTTGGTAGATCACCCCGTGAATGGAGATGAAACCGTAGAGTACCTCTTCTCGAATAAGGAAATTTTGTAGGTAGAAGAGCAAACATGGACAATGTACTTTGACAGAGCAGATAATCAATGCAGTTATGGGATAGGAGTGTTGCTGATAGCACCCAATGATTCCCATATACCCCTAGCTTTCAAACTCTGGTTCAAAGTATTTAACAATGAGGTAGAATACAAGGCGTGTATCACTGGATTGGAAGATGCCCTAGAACTAGAGGCAATAAGGTTGGATGTCATCGAAGACTCAAATCTGGTTGTTTCTCAAGCCAACGGAGACTGTTAGGTCAAGAAAGAGAAAATGAAGGTTTATCGTCAAACCTTGGACATTCTGATTCCATGGTTTGAAAAACTGACATTCATGAATCTGCTGAGAGAGAACTGCAGGTTTGCTGATGCATTGGCAACTCTATCCTCCATGGTAGACATACTGCTCAGGGTTAAGATGTGTTCGATCATCATTGAACAGAAGTATACGCTTGCTTATGAGATGATAGCCGCAATAGATGAGGTTCAAGACAAAAACTCCTGGTATTACGATATTTGGAACTTCCTGGAGAAGAATGTGTATCCACCAGGGGGCAAATGCCAAAGATAAACGAGGAATATGACGTCTGGCCGTTCAGTTCGTCACCTGCGGAAACAAGTTGTACAAGAGAGGCCATCTTGGAATGCATATGCTCTGCGTTGAAGAAGAAGAGTCAAAACGTCTCATGGAGGCCATCACGGAGGAGAGTATAGAGCACACATGAATGGTGTAATGCTGGTTAGAAAGATCCTTAGGCAAGGCTATTATTGGTCAACAATAGAGGAGGATTGTATTAATTTTGTTCGAAAATGCCACAAATGTCAAATTTATGCTAATCGCATGAACATCCCGCCATCAAAGCTTTACAACATGGCTTCACCATGGGCTTTCTCAGTTTGGGGAATTGATTCAGTGAGGTAGTCTCGCCAAATGGCTCAACTAGACATGAGTTCATCTTGGTGATGATCAACTATTTTACCAAGTAGGTGGAAGCACAGTCTTACTCAGTGTTGAAAACATCACATGTGGCCAAGTTTATAAAAAACAACATCATCTGTAGGTATGGGGTACCAAATGAGATCATCTCAAACATGGCTAACACTTCAAGAAAGAGGTGGTGGATTTTCTTGAGAAATATAATATGGCTTTTCACAAGTCATCAACGTACAGACCGTAGACTAACGGTGTTGAGGCCGTAAACAAGAATGTCAAAAACATCCTGTGAAAGATGGTGGAAACTTACAAAGACTGGCCAGATAAACTACCTTTTGCACACTAGGGATATAGAACGTCAATTCAAACATCTACAAAGGAAACTCCTATTCTCTTGTATATGGGATGGAAGCTATTTTGCCGATTGAGATCGAAGTACCGTCGCTGAGAATCATGGTTGAGTGTCAGATAACATAGGAAGATTGGCAGCAGAACAGGTTCGAAGAATTGATATTGTTTGATGATAGGAGGTTGAAGGCATTGCACTATGTCTAAGGATATCAACGTAGAATTGCCAGGGTGTTCAGTAAGAAAGTCAAATCCATAAACCTCAAAGAAGGAGATATGGTGCTTAAAGACAACCGAGCTCCCATCCATGACCCCAGGGGCAAGTTCAGACCTAATTGGACTGGTTCTTACATCATCAAGTCTATTTGGTTTGGAGAAGCAATTATTCTTATGGATTTGGATGGCTTGGAGTTCTTGTAACCGATCAACATGGACAAGTTGAAGAAATACTATCCCTGAGAGGCTCGCTAGGCTGAAAACCCGAAAGGGTGACATATGCAACAGTTAGAGCATGAAAAATTAGAAATGACGAAAAATAGAGCTCGGAAGGTTGAAAACCTAAGAGGGTGACTTTGGCAAAAGTTAGAGCGCAAAAGGAAAGAGTTAATACTTAAGTGAACCCCAACGGAACTACGTAAAGCCTGATTCCCATCTTTGGGATACTTAGGCAACTTTATCCCAAAGTGTGGCCATAACAATCTCCAGCTCAACTGTCCTGTCCATTTGTTTGATTGGTTCATCTTTTTCCATCATCTGTTAGCTTGGTTGTATTACCTCCGTTTTGGCCAAAAGGACTAGTTACAAGACGGAACAGCGATGGTGAATGCAGTTGTGGGCAATTATGATCTTTTTGATTCAAGGCTGTATATCTTGAGGATTGATTCCGAGTGTGTCAGGTAGTGAACATTTTTTAAAATTATTTTGAAAAGTTTTAATGAAATTGATTTTCTCAAAATTTTAACTTTTATAACGTAGACCATTATTCTGATCCAAAAAGGAAAATTTTCAATACTCCTAACTTTAATTCCATGATTTCAACACAAGTACATTTTCCAACTCTCTGATTAAATCAAAATTACTTTTACATCATAAAAACTTGAAAAGAAAAGTCAAAGCAATAAACTAGGGGCACAGATGAGTCAGGTGCCAGCCCTCTGCCTCCTGCTCGCACTCGCAAAAGTCTCTGTAGCCAAGGATGGCCCAACCTATGTCTCATCTTCAACCCAAGCCAAACACTCATCGAAAAGGGCATAATTGAAGCTAGCAGCAGGGGCTAGAAGCTGTCTTGTTCTCCAAATAGTGACGTATCGAGCCAAATGTGGAGCACGAATTGGAAATGGAGCAGGGTGTAGACACCCCATTTTTGACCGTCCTCAAGACTTGGACGTCACCGCTTGAACACTCGGTGATCATCTATGTTTGTGTTCGTCTTGAGTTCCCGGAGGTCTCGGCTACGCGCCTTGCCTCAAGATCTCTCGACTCGACTGTTTTGTGTCTGGTTTTGCACCAAACACTTGTGTTTTGCCTTGGAGGGGCAGGGAATGGCTTATGGGCCATCGCTACACTCCACCGGCCATGGCTTGAGGCCACCGGCTGTGTTTTGTTGCCACCAGCCAAATGTTTGGCTGGCTGGCACTATAGATGGCCGGCCGGCTATCTTTTCTTGGTCAATTGCTTTTTTGGCGGGCCGACTACTGTGCATCTACTTTTGCAGATATTTTTGTGCAGCTGGCATGCACTTTCAGCCCCTCCATACACGTGTATGGAGGGATTGCCCTCTTGTTAGCTTCCTTCGGAAGCTTTACAAGACTAATTGTCTATAAAAGAGAACCTATTCTCTCTTGTTCAGGGGTTAGAAAACTTAGACAACATTTTCAGAGCTTGAGCATTAGGGTTAGGCTTTACATGTATTCTCTATCTATATATATATATATATCTCTCTCTCTCTTGTGTTTAGTGTATGTTTAGTCTCATTTTTGTGCACAAACACCCACCATCACACCTTTTCTTGGTTGCTGAGGTACCAGAGGTCTTTCCTTGAAGCTTTTGGACTAGTTTGGAACCAAAAGAGCTGCTGGAACATTGTTTGTGAAGAGGGTCTACAAGGGTAAGACTTTTGTCCCCTTTTCTCCATTTTTGCAAAGCTTTTTAGCTGATGTTGCATCAGTTTTTGAGCTTAGCATATAACATATAAAAGTCTTGTTTTTGTCTGCTCTAAATAGTTTGTTAAGGGTATTTTAAGCTTTGGGGTTGTTTGACCCCTCTTAATGCTTGTTTGGCCTTTGTTTTGTGCCATTTTGGTTGAGCTCTGTGACCACTGTGTTTGGGCCTCCACACCACTAAAATCTTGAGAGATTTCAGAGGTGAGGATGGTGCCTTGAGGTCCTAGGAAGGAGAGGGCCACCGCCTCTCCTTGTTGTCCTTGAAAAGGGTCATTTTTGCCTCTTTAGTGAGCACCATGTTTAGGTTCATGTCGAGCATGCCTTGACTGATTTTCATGCTTATTATGTCATAATATAGCATTGTGTTTAGTTGGTTTTGGTACACCATGCTTTCTTAGCACACATGCCTTGTAATGCTATGATTTGCCTCAATACATGCATAGCATTTAGACTACCATGCTCATGTATTTTGCCCAAGCTTTGTGAAGATTTTATGCATGTTTTAGTGTGCTTGGGGACTATTTTTGGTTGTTTGGGTCATCCATGATTTCCTTTGTATAGCTACCATGCAATCCCTCTTGTATGCCTTAAGCATTGGCCCCTCTAGCATGCCATCCTTGCTTTGTTTCAGTGGTTTGTAATCACTTAGTATGTTATTTCAGTCCTCATGACATGCTTGCGTGCTTGTCTTTGATGCTTCTTTAATGCCTTATGAGGTTATGCCTTATGCTCCATGTTTGGTCATTGTGCATGCCCTTGAATTTAAGTCATTTAGATACCATCTAAGTGGTCTTTAGGTTTTGTTTTAATATGCTAAAACTCTATTTTTGGTCATTTAATTCATGCCATGTTTGGTTTTGCTAAGGGTAGTTCAATACCTCCTTAGCTTGCCTTGAGTTTTGGACCTCTAATTGCGTGCTTATGCTTGTCTTGTTGGCTTGGTTTGGCATCATTCTAACATGATTTTCAGAGTTCATGTGTATGCCATTAGTCCATGTTTGCATCTTCTTAAGTGTGCTTGAGCGTTACTCTTTGTGCCTAAGCGATGGACCATGCTTATATGCATGCTTGTGTGTGTATTTGGCTCCACTTCCATAGCTTTTGGCCACTGTTTTGGGCTTGTTTGAGGGCTGCCTAAGTTAGTCTAAGTCCATCCTTCATGTGTCATAGCATGCTTGTCATTAACATGATTGTTATATGCCTTGTATGTTTGCTCGCATACTTGCATGCCCACATTGCATCTTGTATGCTTGTCACTAGCATAGTGGTTGCATGCTTGTTTGCCTTGCATGATTATTTGTTTAGGTTGCATGCCTAAATACATATTGCATTGCCATGTTGCATACTAGCCTCCATACCTAGGATGCATTGCATTGGCATGCATGCTTCACCTCTTGATCAAGCCATGATAGAGGTTGAAAGCCCCTTTGTTTGATTACATGCTTTGCATTCCATTTGAAATCAAAATGCATACTTGGTTTCTCAGGCCATCATGTATGGAAATGCGTGATTGGTGGTCTGAAAATCGAGGCCCATCCTCCTTTGAGTTATACACATGACAAGGAGTGTGGTTGGTGCATACATTGCTTTTATTAGCTTGTAGGTTAATTAAATTGTATTATTCTTTCAGTCCCTCCGAGCGAGGGCAAATTTGTAATAGGTGTGGGTGCGTGTGTGCATGTCTTCCAACCCCCACTTCTTTCCCCCTTTTACTTACCTGCTTTGGTGGTTAGCATTAGGGCATGTTTACTTTAGCATACCTTATGCTATGCATGCGTGCATCATTAATCAGTATTGCATGCACCGGGCTCGGCGCATCATACTAATTGCATAAGTATTTCAAATTTAACTTGAATACATGCTACTTGTGCATTTTCACATGTCATTTATAGACTAGCCGAGCCTACTCTAGTGACATTCCGTATGCATTGCATTAGGCATTTAAACATGGACTTGGATCATGCATGAATGCTAACATGTTCTTGTTTTGGCACGAAGTACTAGGTGATCTCTTTATGCTTTAGCATGTCACATGAGTGTGAACGTTAACATGATAGCATGATTACCATGAGGCTAGATGCTTATTTGATGAACTGCTTGAATGCCCGTGGGTGAAGGTTGGATTGTTTGGGTTAGGATAACTGGTTGAAATCCGTATTTTAGCCTACTTGTGAGTAGCAAATTCCAAAGCGTTTTCCAAACAAACAGATATGCAATGTTTTGTTCCAAAGTAGGCGATCTATTATATACTTGTTTGCTGTGTGCATAACGTAGTAAATCTAGGCTAATAACCGGAATAAGAATGCATAACGTTTTCAAAATAGGATATCACGGTTAGTAGAGGCCGATCTTCGGATCGGACGAGATGGGGTGCTCATAGCTGACCTTCCCCAATCGTACCCAAGTTCCCGAGCCGAGGGAACTTTGGTGATGACGGACACGTGGCCTTTGGCACCGAGTCAGGGTTTCCTAAATTCCCCCATAAAAAATATTTAGGTGGCGATTCTGTATCTGGAAAAGCAGTCCATGTTTGACACTTCTTTCAAAATCTATTTTTCTCAAAACGATTTGCCGGATTTGGACTCTTTGGTTCAGATTAAGAACCGTAACGCAAATTGAGTCCGAACTGTAGTGAGGCCCAAGGGCGCGTCTACAGTTTCTGGCGACTCTGCTGGGGATTTAGAGAGCTTGACTCGAACTTGTGATATCCTGTTTTGATTTCGTTTATGTGTCTCTTTGCATTGCATGTGCATTGGTGCGCCTAGGACACCGTGTTGGCCATCTGCTATTCTTGGGCGGTTTGCCGGAGGTATGACTTCGTCAAGGCATGCCATAAGGCTGACCGGTTGCGGGCTCTACCAGTATGGGAACACAAACCCCGATTTTACCGGGGCACCCTTCTTGACCATTCGGCCTAGTGCATAGTCGGAATCCATAATGACCATTCCAAGCTAGGACAGGTTGCTTACCCGATCATATGTTGTTTGAAACTGCTGCATGCATAGTGAAACCCTAGCTCCTAACAAAATATGGATACCCCCTAACTCCCTGGTGTTTTGGTGTTTCTTTTTTACTTGCTATGTGCTTTTAGAATCTCTCTCTCTCTCTGACATATATTTGTTTGCAAGTGTGATGAATCAGTTGAGGGGGCATCAATATCAGTATTTGTGAGAATCAGTTATATCTATGGGTATCCGATTTAGTGTTTTGAGGCAGTGATTTTGGGAAACAGTGATCAGTAGTAGAGTACAGTTATTCGGCTACACCTGTGTTTGATCCGTTTGGGCTGAAATGCTGCTTGTTTTTTCTTTCAGTTCAGGGAGTTGATCCAGAATAGTCAGTGTTCCCCCTTGCTAAGGCAAGATAGATATATGATCCGTCAGTCACCGCTCAGAATAGAGGACCTATGATGACGCAGAACTTGGAAGAGATTGTAGTTATGACAGTCGCATTAGATCAAGGAATCACTCTGCAAAGTGAGACCAATGTCGATGTACCGCATCCACCCAGGTCGCCTGCTGCGCGCCCGATTTGGAAACCCCAGTTATATCAGGCTCGTGAGCCCACCACATTCGAGTTGATGGGGATGATAGGTGACCTCCAGAGGTCCGTGGCGGATCTTGCCTATGGAATGTCAGCTTCGCCACCAGCCGCACCATATGCCGGATGTTTTGTACCCCAGGAGCCCCCATTACTGGGACGGATTGTGATCGAACTTAGCCAACCAGAGATGGCCTCCAACTATAACAATGACGTATCAACATCAACCCAAACCCTCGATCAGGTTGAGGCCAGAGGTAAAGACAAAGTGAAGGCAGATGTCGATCCCATTGAACAACTACTGTGGGCAGTCGAGGCTTTGAAAGCCGGGGGGATGAGTAAACAGCAAGTATTCGCAGTCCTGACCAAGACTGTGAATGATATTTTCTCCGCTCCAACTGAAGGTAGTACCAGCCAATCAGAAAATCGGGATAGGCCCCGTCATGCTAGAATAGTTCCTTCCGCTCCCAACCCTGCACCCAGGAAAGATCAAAAAGTCAAGGCAGTGCCTGCCGACCCTTTCGCTAGTGCAACTAGAAAGAATTCTCAGCCTTCAAAGTACCTGCCCCGAGGGCGCAGGGTCTTTCACGCTCTCTACATGCCTCTGTCCAAGGCACTCCAGACCCTGGCTGAAAGAGGACACCTTAAACCCTTGGAGCCTCGGCCTCTCCCGAAGAATCTCCCTCCCATACATGACGCTGCCTTGTACTGCGCGTACCACTAGTAAATAGGACATGCCACTGATAATTGTTTCCGCCTCCGTCATGAGGTGCAAGATTTGATCGACAATGAGGTTATCCTCCCGCCCACCTCAGCCAAGTCCGTTACTACCCAGCTATTGGACTTTGAGGATACTGATACTACAAGTATGTAATCAGGGAATGAACCACCTGCGGGCGGTGCTTGGTGTATTTTTGGATGTGGCGTCTGGCACGCATTTTTGAGCATCTGCGATTGCTAGTTTTGTAAATTCTGGCTTGGGTGTCGAGTCAGTCTTTTGTTTTGTTTTGAGTCTGTCTCATCGTCTTGAGTCAGTTCTTTTTGCTTAAGGGTCTGTCTTGTTGTAGTGAGTCAGTCCCCTTGTATAGAATGTCGGGTGGTTCCGGGGTTGTTGCCTCGAACACCGTTTTGTTTTTTTTTGTAATTATCCTTTTGTCTGTCTCTGCTGTGGAGCCAGTTACAATCAGGGGATTTGAATGAAACAGCTGCGGTTAATCATGTTTCCGTGCTTATTGCCACCTTGAGCTAGTTGTGCCAGAGGATTTGGATCAAACTGCAGTACCTTCCACCTGCTCTTGTGCCCTGAAAATCATCGTAATGACCTAAGTTTTTTTTCAAAAACCTTTTTGAACACTGTGGTGATAAAAACGAAGAGGAAGGAATTCCTCGGGTTTGCAAAACTTTGATCAATTTGAGAGAAAGAGAGGCGTGCTAAGCCTTTTGATGAATGAAATCGTGCTTGTTAGCGTGAGTACTGAGAAGGACCCTAGCTTGATCCAGATTGGTTCCGTACTATCTTTAGCGTGAGTGATTTGTCGCTTTCTTAAAAACTTTCAAAAACAAAATGTTTTGCGCAGTCCTCTGAAGACTTATATGGAATCGCTCTTAACATTGTGCAGCCTAGGACCGCTCTCAGCCTCAAGATTCAATCCGTTTGTTTTCAAGCCTGGACTGCAATTCAGAACCTTCAACGATCAACCATCAAGTGAGGCCTGCGTGGTCAGGTTTGAAGCAGCCCTCGAACAAGAGGCACCAAAGTCAGATCAAGAGGTCAGACGTCATCAACGGAAGCTTGTAAAGCTAGAACAGAAGCGCTCCTCAAACTAGGGGCCGAACAATGTCAAATGTCTCGGAGAGCCGAATACAACAGCTATTCTCCTGGATACAGAGGGCTTCAATCTCAAAACCATTTGGCATGAACTTGTTACACTTTTACCCTTTGAGAGGCTCGCTGGGCCGAAAACCCGGAAGGGCGACCCAGGCAAAAGTTAGAGCAAGGAAAATATATACAAAAGAAAAGAAAAAAAAGAAACATACAAAAAAATGCAAAAAAGGCAAAAGAGAAGAATACAAAAGTGAAAAAATATATATGCAAAAAAAAAAAAAAAAGAAAGAAAAGAAAAAGAAGCTCGCAAGGTCGAAAACCCACATCGGGCACCTTGGCAAAAGTTAGAGCCTAAAAAGTGAAGGTTAAAAAATACCCGAGTGTACCTTAGCCGGAACTACGTAAGGCTTGATTCCCATGTTTGGGATACATAGGCAACTTCGTCCTGAAGTCCAGCCCCCAACGCTTTCATAGCGTCTCAGTCCATGTAATGGTTTTGATCACCTTTGCCTCCTTTGAACCTGATAGTTCGGTTGTGACAACCGGAACCACGCAGTCAACTTCCTCTTGAAGTCCAGCCCCCAACACCTTCGAAGTGACTGTGTCCATATATTGGTCCTGACCATCATCGTCTTCTCCGTGTCTGAGAATTCGTTTGCAATCATCACCGATGAGGACTGATTTTTAGCATGCTGTGGCATCATCCAAACAAGGGGCAACTTTCTGTTGCCATGAGTTGCCATTTAAACCAGGGGCAACTTCCCGTTGCCATACAACCCTTTCAAGCAAGGGGCAATTTTCCATTGCCTCTGATCCGAGGTTGCGCAGCTCAAGGGTAGGTTCTATGCTCGTTTAGCATTGGCCGTTTGCAGGAATAGTTTTTGAAAATTTTTACTGAGGTTGACTATTTTCTCGAAAACTATTTCATTTTCCAAAATGAGAGCATTTCTGGGACCCAGAAAGGAAAATTTCCAGTGCTTGTAGTCTAACTTGCATAATTTCAAATCAAAAATCCAACAAGCATGTTAATTTAACTCTCATTTTGGTCAATACTGTTTTAGTGGAAAGCCAAAACCAAAAAATGGTCAAAGTGATGAACTAGGGGCACAGTCGAGCCAGGTGTTCTGTCTTTCCCCCGTCATCAACATACTTGCCAGAAAGGCACCCTATTCGCCAGAAGAAGGCACCACCGGAGCTGTCAATAAAGGGACGAAAGCCCTCTCACCTTCCGAGCAACGAGGTGTCAAGACGAGTGCGAAGCACAAATCGGAATGGATCTAGGTACACCATTTCCTGTCTGGAACATCAACTAGACGTTACCGGAAGAAATAGCCGCGAGCCAATACTGTTGGGCGTGAACCCGTGACTTCCTATTTATCTATCAATCACCCTGGGGAGGGACGAAAAATGTGAGAATAAAGAATAAGAGAGGTGTAAGTTGAGAGAAAAGTAAGAAAAGGGTTTTGAGAGAAAAACCGAGCCTGAGGGCCGAGTGATGTGAGAATCACAAATTAGAAAGGGTGGGAAACATACCGTAAACTTGTCCGTGTGTCATGTCTTTTGTCTTGTTTATTTCAACTTTTGTTTTGAGTCTTTTCCGAGCGTGTCTCGTTGTGATTAGGTTGTGTACCTTTTGTTTGAGTCTTTTCCTACTGTGTTCAGTTGTAGGCTTGATACCCCGGTTGAAACCCTTTTTCAATTTCAAAAGTCAATCGTTTGTGCTCAGAGTGCTGTGCCATTCTCTACATTTATGCGAAGCAAAAGAAGAAAGGGGAAAATTTGGGGCATTTGAGTGTGTTTCAGTTTCAGTCGATTTCGCCTTCGTATTCCGTCTTGTCAGATTGGACTATTGCTCAGGGTTGCCGTGTGCAGAATGAACCAAATACTGTGTTACGGGCTGTATGCAGATTAATCCCCGACAGAGTATAGGCCGAGTGTTCAGACGAAGCAGTGGGTTGTGTGAGTTGCTTTGCCTTTGGCCGGTTCATTACCTGGTTATTACAGTGCAAGTGTTCAATTTTCAGACAACAGATCACTTTTGTTTACATTGAGGTGTAATATGATGTATTGCGATGCAATGTATAAATATATAAATGCAAACACATTTTCAGACAAAGAAAAAAGTTTGTTTCATTTCATCATCTGTTTCAAGTACATAAGTTTTGGAAACAAAAAATCTGCCTGCGGCAGTACACGGTACCCTAGCTATCAACAAAAAGGAAAAAGTACAACAAGAAGAAAAATAGCAAAAATCTGCATCAATATCAAGTGGCCTCAGAGCTACCGGTCCGTCCTAGTCCTCTTCCTGGATGAAGGTCCAGGAGCGTCATCAGCACTGTCATCTGAGCCCGAGTCCGAGCCATCTCCGGTCTCTTCCTCCGATGACTCTGCCTCCGCCTCGGACTCCTCCTCATCATTGTCATCTAGAACTGGCGCCTGAGAGCTACTCCCGACGTGAGTGCGCCCCGCCTTGGTGCGGGGGTATACTCTGCCCTCTCCATCTCCTTCGGCAAGAACAGGAGGCCTGGCTGGAACACCTCCTACGGTGGGAATCTGGAAGGGAGGCTGAAAAGTACAAAAGGCAAATGCATCAGAATACTGTGAGCAGTTTATCAGTGCAGAATGCAGTGTATGAGTACAGTGTATGAATACTGTGAGCAGTTTATCAGTGCAGAATGCAATGTATGAGTACAGTGTGTGAATACTGTGAGCAGTTTATCAGTGCAGAATGCAGTGTATGAGTACAGTGTATCAAATGCCGTGAGATCAGTGTGTCGAGTGTTGTGTTGTGCATCAGATTATGTGAAGTAGTTTATGTATGGTTTGAGACTGTGGTTGAAGAACATACCGGAATACTGTAAAGGGCCAGGAGGTCGAAGGCCCGCCGTAACATCCCCATCATGGAGGCATTCAGCTCCAGAGATTGCCGGGTGTACTCGGAGAAACCCTGTAAAAGTATCAAATGCATCAGTATTTTGCGGAATATCAAATAAACTGAAATGAAATACCAATGCAAGACGTAAAATGCAGTAGTACATACCGGAGGCAAGTCGTGGAAACCGACCAACTCATGATCAGCCGAGAGAGGAGCAAAGGGGATCTGGTAGGTCACCCTACCTTGCCCTCTGTATGTCATCGAGGTGGGCAGTGCAGGCCAGCCAGCCCCCCGCCCTCTCTGAGCTCCACCTCTGCCGCGGACCCGAGCTCTCCTCGACGCTCCTGCTCCAGTCCCCGCTCCTGCCCTAGCTGCCGGCACCACGGGCCTCTCTCCCTCAACTCGACGGCCACTGCTCAAAGGCTGCATGATATACGTCTGCACGTACTCTGTAGTCGCCTATGCCTCGGAAGCGGATCGCATCCCAGCCGATCGTGTAGTCGACCATCTGCTCGGCAGTGAATCTCTTGGTCTCCCTCATATGCTTGAGAGAGTGAATCGGGACTATCTGCTCTGGTAACCCTAGGGTTTGGCGTAGGAAACGCTCACCCAGGTACCAAGCCCGACAGACCGGGCCCTCCAGCAGAATCTGAAGACGCGAGGTCTCCTCAGCGTCGACAAATCGATCCCGAATCTTGTCGCTGACAACGGAGCCCAAGGCTGCTAGGTGATCTGAAAATGAAATACAGTTTGTTATCTACTATTATTGAAAACATACAGTGAAAAGGGAAGCTTAAATAAACTCTAAAGTTGAACATACCTCCGTGGGGGTGATGGTGTCAAAATAGCGGCGAAAGAAGCTAAACGTCTCCCGGGGCCTCCGCCCGCACCTTCCGTCGAAGCGGCGCGAGAATGGGACGACGAGAGGGGTCTCCACGTCTGGCACTTGGGCTAATCTGGGAAAGTAGGCGTAGACCCACAACTGCAGAGTAAATACCAGTATACTGATCAGATAAAGCAGAATGCAAAATAAAGCAGAAATAAGAGAACCGCGTATCGTGCAGTGTATTGTGCAGTGTATTGTGCGATTAAAGCAGTGAAGCGATGTAATCAAGGTAAAGCGAGTATGTGTGTGCGTGTGTATGATACGATTCGAAAAGCAGACTACAAAGATGCGGTGTGTACATAATCTGATCTGAGTACAGAAAGTAGAAAGCAAAAAAAGTAGAGAAGGAAAATGTACCTCCCAAGCGCGCCAATAACCCCCGAGCAACTGCCCGCTGCCACTGGAACCGAGTTCATGTATCCGTAGAGTGTAGCCAGAGCGGCGCTACCCCAGTCATAGTGCAAGATCTGTGTGACATCCACTAAGGCGCTGAGCAAGCAGAGGGGCACGGTATTCGCCCGGTCGGCGAAAATAGTCGTCCCCAGCAGAAACATCAGAAAGTCGCACGCATACTGCTCCACAGCCTCCTGAGTCATCAGAGCCTCCTCGGTCAAAGCTGGCTGGACCCTAAACTGGACCTCGAACCATGAGTATCGAACGAACCCTGGACGGGCGAGAGGTGGTACCTCGCCAAGCAGATAGATCTTAGCAACCGTCCACTCGTCCATATCGGTATCAAAGGGGATCGGATCACCCCCTACCCCGATGCCTGCGAGCATCGAGAAATCATAGAGAGTCATCGTCATGTCTCCCGTCGCAGAGAGGTGGAATGAATCGGTGGTGTCCCACCACCTCTCCGCTAGAGTGGCGAGGAGAGGCCTGCTCGTGGTAAGCCTGGATAGTCCTCTGCAGAATGCGCCGAAGCTGGCCTGATCCACGATGTGGCGAACCGCATCGGGTAGCTCTGCGTACCAATCTCGAGCGGCGATGTTCCCATACCCTCGGACGGTATGGGAATCTCCCTGTTTTCAAACAAACAATTGCGAATCAATGCTAAATATACCAGTTTTGAAAGGCATTCAGAATTGAGATAGATACAGCATGTGTGCAAGTTTTTCAGATTCAAACAGATATCGGGTGTCGGTGTGCTTACAGTGAACTACAGCGTGTGATGTGTCAGCGTGTTTGAGTGGTTCAATGCAAATATAGCATGTGTGCATGTTTTCAGATTCAAACAGATACCGAGTGCCGGTGTGTTTGCAGTGAAATACGGTGTGTGCCGCGTGCTTGAGTAGTTCAGGGTCAATGCAGTGTGTGTGCATGTGTTCAGATTCAAACAGATATCAGTTGCAAGTGTGTTTGCGATCAACTACAGTATACAGTACATCGGTGTATCTAAGCTAAAGCAATTAAAGAACAGAATCAACTATGGTAGTTTTATATTCTACATTGTGGAAAGTAAAACAGAGGAAGGAATGTTACCTCAGAAGCGCCAAAGGACAAATGAGATGTAGGCTCACGCAGGAGAAGCTCTGGAGGCATCGCCCTATCAAAGCTCCGAAACTGACAAAGACCGTCAAGAGGTAGTACGTGGATCGCCGGCCGGTAAGTCGCCGGATCGAATGGACGGACGCTCAGGGGAAGAAGCTCGGCCCCGGGATCCATCTCATGATCCGGGGGAGTCCCGCCCAATGGAATATTCTCCACCATGTCAAAGGTGATGAGAAAATATCCAGAAGAGGGAAAACAGGGCTAGAATACGAAAGGTCAACGAAAAGTCAACCCCCGAGAAGGTGGAAAATGGTCGGAAAAGTCGGGAAGTGGAAAAGGTATAGAAAGCGAGAGGAATACGAGGGGAACAAACCCCAAGAAGTGGAAATAGCAAAGGAAACACTGAAACGAAGAAATGTTCGGATGAAAATGTTCGAAACGCGAAGGAGATCGCGAATCGAACGATGAAACGGGCGTGAAACGTAAGAAAACGAAGAAGGGAAGAGGGGAAAATGCTCTAGAAAGAGAGGGGATGAAATTTCAGCTTGAGGGAAGTAAGAAAATAGGGTTTGAAACCCTATTTTAAAAGACCCGAGGTGAAAAGTCAAAACTGCCCCGAATCAGGCATTTTTGGCCGGTAGGCTACATTTTTGGCCAGCCGGCCAAATATTTGGCTGGTAATGTTTTTTGGTGGCTGGTGGATGGCCGGTGGCTTCCCCTTCCGGCCGGTGAGCCTTCTGCAACCTTGTTTGGGTCAGATCTGTAGTTTGGGGCCTTCATTGCTCAAGACAATGCAAGAAATGGTATTTCCGAAGCTCAACCGGCCTCCGTTTTGACCACGGACCGTGTCTTCAGTGCGTGGCACTCGAATTTGTGCAAGGTGTATGCTTTCCGTATCCTTTTGTCTTTTACAAAACTCGAAAGTTGCCCCATGTGCATTTCAAATCAATCGCACTATCTTGTGCACCCGCGTTGTCTAACGCCTCGCGCTGTTTTGCGCATCTTATTGCATTTTGCATGCATTCCATCGCGCTATCTTACGCATCACACTATCTTGTGCACTCGTGTTGTCTAAATGCATCGCGTTGTCTTGCGCATCTCATTGCATTTTGCATGCATTCCATCGCGCTATTTTGCGCATCACACCGTCCTGTGCACTCATGGTCTGGTGAGACCTTAAACACGCACGGTCTGGCGAGACCTTAAAACTTCTCGGTTGCATTGTCATGCATTTCAAACTTACATGCATTGTCATGCATATCAAAGACGTGCATCGTCACGCGTTTGTATCAACATGCATTATCATGCATTCAAAAATAACAAAGTTCATGCATTTCAAAGTCACACGTTGTCACGTATTCTAAGTTCATTTGCATTGTTATGCATTTCCCCAACAGACGGTCTAGGAGACCTTAAATCCTTGGAAGGTGCATTTCAAAAACAAAAGTTCATGCATTGTCATGCATTTCAAGCGACTTATGTTGTTGCGCACTCCATGCAGCATGCATTTCAAAAAACAAAAAAACCACACACATGCATATGTCATGCATTCCATTGTATATAGTGCATATGTCATGCATTCCATTGTAGATATTGCATATATCATGCATCATTGTAAATACTGCATATGTCATGCATCATTGTAGATAGTGCATATGTCATGCATCATTATAGATAATGCATATGTCATGCATTTCATCATAATATAGTGCATATGTCATGCATTTCCGCTGTAACTATCCATTCCATTGCATATCGTAAATATCGCATTATAGCTTGCATGCATCCATTGCATCATCCCCTTCCATCTATGGCTTGGGCCTTTCCTTGTTGAGCTTGGTTTGGTATGTGCTCATACTTTTCACGTCAAAGCACAGTTCTGCACGTGTACGCGCCTATTCCTTGATGAACTTGGTTTGAGGGTGGCAGCACCTTTTCTGTGTTAGACACGGTTTGTATGTGTCCATGCCTTTCCTAGGCAAGATTTGGTTTGGCCTGCGTGCCTTATCCATCGTATCTATCCATTTCATTGCATAATTGTAAATATTGCATTGTAGCTTGCATGCATCCACTGCATCACCCCTCCATCTATGGCTTGCGCCTTTTCTTGTTGAGCTTGGTTTGGTATGTGCTCATACTTTTCACGTTAAAGCACAGTTCTGCATGTGTACGCGCCTATTCCTTGATGAACTTGGTTTGAGGGTTGCGGTACCTTTTCTATGTTAGACATGGCTTGTATGTGTCCATGCCCTTCCTAGGCAAGATTTGGTTTGGCTGCATGCCGTATCCATCATATATATTACATTGTAGTGTAATTTTTGCATCCGGCATTAGGATCATTGTTCTTTCGTTAGCGGGTTGTTTCCCCACTTATGTCATTCCACCCAATACTTGTTCTTGTGTCCGTCTACATCACTCATAGTTCTGCATGTGTACGCGCTTTGAGGGTTGCGACACCTTTTCTATGGTAGACAGACTTGTTACTTCCATCAATCTATTTGACATTTGTGTGGTTTTGAACCGCTCATGATTGGATCATGATTCAATTGCATTGCATTTTCATTTGCATTATTATACATAGTTTTGTATATATTGCATATCATTTTGCATGTTATGCATGTTGCTAACAATATTGCACTTGTTAAGTTTTCTTTCTTTTCAAGCACGATATTGTATATACGGTTCATTTGAGGCTGGTGCAAACAGACGAACCGCACAAGTATTGTATCATTCGTGTGAGACATATTGAGAATTGCATAATTCTCTTACATCCTTTCTGCATTGTAGTGTAGTTTGGTGTATGCTAGCTTAAAACTGTTACATTGTATGTGTTTCGTTACAGCTTTCTTTGCGTGATCATAAGTTATGTTCGGCTTTGTGCATTGTCTTGCATTTTGCCCTTGCCTTCGGGCACATATCTTATCTGCAGCTTGTATGCCTTGTCTAAGTCTTCGGCCTTGTCAAAAATGGGTCGTCCCTAGGCTTTGACATTCACTCCCGTCATTGTTATGACTTTCGAGTTCTGTCAAAGAGGGGCAACTGTAGACACCTCATTGTTGACCGTCCTCAAGACTTGGACATCACCGCTTGAACACTCGGTGATCATCCATTTTTGTGTTCGTCTTGAGTTCCCGGAGGTCTCGGCTACGCGCCTTGCCTCAGGATCTCTCGACTTGGCTATTTTGTGTCTGGTTTTGCACCAAACACTTGTGTTTTGCCTTGGAGGGGCAGGGAATGGCTTGTGGGCCATCCCCACACTCCACCGGCTGTGTTTTGTTGCCACCGGCCAAATGTTTGCCCGGCTGGCTATCTTTTTTTGGTCAATTACATTTTTGGCCGGCTGACTACTGTGCATCTGTTTTTGTAGATATTTTTGTGCAGCTGGCATGCACTTTCACCCCCTCCATACACGTGTATGGAGGGATTGCCCTCTTGTTAGCTTCCTTTGGAAGCTTTACAAGACTAATTGTCTATAAAAGAGAACCTCTTCTCTCTTGTTCAGGGGTTAGACAACTTAGACAACATTTTCAGAGCTTGAGCATTAGGGTTGGGGTTTACATATATTCTCTGTCTCTATATATCTCTCTCTCTCTTGTGTTTAGTCTCATTTTTGTGCACAAACACCCACCATCACACCTTTTCTTGTTTGCTGAGGTACTAGAGGTCTTTCCTTGAAGCTTTTGGAGTGGTTTGGAACCAAAAGAGCTGCTGGAACATTATTTGTGAAGAGGGTCTACAAGGGTAAGACTTTTGCCCCCTTTTCCCCATTTTTGCAAAGCTTTTTAGCCTATCTTGCATCAGTTTTTGAGCTTGGCATATAACATATAAAAGTCTTGTTTTTGTCTGCTCTAAATAGTTTGTTAAGGGTGTTTTAAGCTTTGGGGTTGTTTGACCCTTCTTAAGGCTTGTTTGGCCTTTGTTTTGTGCCATTTTGGTTGAGCTTCGGGACCATTGTGTTTGGGCCTCCTCACCACTGAAATCTTGAGAGATTTCAAAGGTGAGGATGGTGCCTTGAGGTCCTAGGAAGGAGAGGGCCACCCCCTCTCCTTGTTGTCCTTGAAAAGGGCCATTTTTGCCTCTTTAGTGAGCACGATGTTTAGTTTCATGTTGGGCATGCCTTGACTGATTTTCATGCTTATTATGTCATAATATAGCATTGTGTTTAGTTGGTTTTGGTACACCATTCTTGCTTAGCATACATGCCTTGGAATGCTATGATTTGCCTCAATACATGCATAGCATTTAGACTACCATGCTCATGTATTTTGCCCAAGCTTTGTGAAGCTTTTATGCATATTTTAGTGTGCTTGAGGACTTTTTTTAGTTGTTTGGATCATCCATGATTTGCTTTGTATAGCTACCATGCAATCCCTCTTGTATGCCTTAAGCATTGGCCCCTCTAGCATGCCATCCTTGCTTTGTTTTAGCGGTTTGGAATCACTTAGTATGTTATTTCAGTCCTCATGACATGCTTGCATGCTTGTCTTTGATGCTTCTTTAATGCCTTATGAGGTTATGCCTTATGCTCCATGTTTGGTCATTGTGCATGCCCTTGAATTTAAGTCATTTAGATGCCATCTAAGTGGTCTTTAGGTTTTGTTTTAATATGCTAAAACTCTATTTTTGGTCATTTAATTCATGTCATGTTTGGTTTTGCTAAGGGTAGTTCAATACCTCCTTAGCTTGCCTTGAGTTTTGGACCTCTAATTGCGTGCTTATGCTTGTCTTGTTGGCTTGGTTTGGCATTATTCTAACATGATTTTTAGAGTTCATGTGTATGCCATTAGTCCATGTTTGCATCTTCTTAAGTGTGCTTGAGAGTTGCTCTTTGTGCCTAAGCGATGGACCATGCTTATATGCATGCTTGTGTGTGTATTTGGCTCCACTTCCTTAGCTTTTGGCCACTGTTTTGGGCTTGTTTGAGGGCTGCCTAAGTTAGTCTAAGTCCATCCTTCATGTGTCATAGCATGCTTGTCATTAACATGATTGTTATATGCCTTGTATGTTTGCTCGCATACTTGCATGCCCACATTGCATCTTGTATGCTTGTCACTAGCATAGTGGTTGCATGCTTGTTTGCCTTGCATGATTATTTGTTTAGGTTGCATGCCTAAATACATATTGCATTGCCATGTTGCATAATAGCCTCCATACCTAGGATGCATTGCATTGGCATGCATGCTTCACCTCTTGATCAAGCCATGATAGAGGTTGAAAGCCCCTTTGTTTGATTACATGCTTTGCATTCCATTTGAAATCAAAATGCATACTTGGTTTCTCGGGCCATCATGCATGGAAATGCGTGATTGGTGGTCCAAAAATCGAGGCCCATCCTCCTTTGAGTTATACACATGACAAGGAATGTAGTTGGCGCATACATTGCTTGAAATGCATTGCCATGCCAAGTATTGTCCTTTGCTGCTGTCAAACTAGTTTTTGTAGGAAGATTTGGCCGGCCGGCCATCCATTGTTGGCCGATGGAGTATTTTGTGGCCAATGACCATTATACATGGCCGGTGACCAATCCTTTCAGCCGGTGGTGTTCTACAGCATTCAGAGAAGCAACCCTGGGACTTGTGCAGTTTTCAGAGAAAGATAACAGCCAAAGCAGAGGCATCTTGTGCATGGCAGTGACTTTCCGAGTGGAACCAAGCGCGCATGCATTGGACCCTCTTCTCGAAGCTGTTGTTTACTGCTTAATTAGATTAGTTAATTTGCTTAGCTAATTTAATTGATTTGTAATATTTAATTAGCTTGTAGGTTAATTAAATTGTATTATTCTTTCGGTCCCTCCGAGTGAGGGCAACTTTGTAATAAGTGTGGGTGCATGTGTGCATGTCTTCCAACCCCCACTTCTTTCTCCCTTTTGCTTACCTGCTTTGGTGGTTAGCCTTGGGGCATGTTTACTTTAGCATACCTTATGCTATGCATGCGTGCATCATTCATCAGTATTGCATGGACCGGGCTCGGCGCATCATACTAACTACGTAAGTATTTCAAATCTAACTTGAATACATGCTACTTGTGCATTTTCACATGTCATTTATAGACTAGCCGAGCCTACTCTAGTGACATTCCGTATGCATTGCATTAGGCATATAAACATGGACTTGGATCATGCATGATTGCTAACATGTTCTTGTTTTGGCACGGAGTACTAGGTGAGCTCTTTATGCTTTAGCATCTCACATGAGTGTGAACGTTAACATGATAGCATGATTACCATGAGGCTAGATGCTTATTTGATGAACTGCTTGAATGCCTGTGGGTGAAGGTTCGATTGTTTGGGTTGGGATAACTCGTTGAAATCCGTATTTAGCCTACTTGTGAGTAGCAAATTCCAAAGCGTTTTCCAAACAAACGGATATGCAATGTTTTGTTCCAAATTAGGCGATCTAGTCTATACTTGTTTGCTGTGTGCATAACATAGTAAATCTAGGCTAATAACCGGAATAAGAATTCATAACATTTTCAAAATAGGATATCACGGTTAGTAAAGGCTGATCTTTGGATCGAGCGAGAGGGGGTGCTCATAGCTAACCTTCCCCAATCGTACCCAAGTTCCCGAGCCGAGGCAACTTTGGTGACGACGGACACGTGGCCTTTGGCACCGAGTCAGGGTTTCCTAAATTCCCCCATAAAAAATATTTAGGTGGCGACTCTGTATCTGGCAAAGCAGTCCATGTTTGGTACTTCTTTCAAAATTTGTTTTTCTCAAAACGATTTGCGGGATTTGGACTCTTTGGTTTAGATTAAGAACTGTGACACAAATTGAGTCCGAACTGTAGTGAGGCCCAAGGGCACGTCTACACAGGGTATTCCATCATCTCATCTGAATGGGTCTGATCATGCCCAAACTAACGTTTGAATTGGAAAGGAAAATGAAAGACACAGTGTGTGAGGCCAATTAACTGTATACTCAGCCGTTGGGACATGTTGTAGCTCATCTCAATCAGGTTAAGCCATGGGCAATGCCAAGCGATGTTAGCCATGGATCTGCTGCATATGTAGTTGCACCACAATTCCTCTGTGGGAAAATCCACCAGCCACGGACGAAAAAAGTAAGATCTGGCCGAATACTCGTGGCAAGGATCCACCACGTTCAACTTATCCATCAACCACACTTGGAAAGGGATAAAAATAAGAGAGATTAAAGAATAGAGAGATGTATGTTGAGAGGAAAAAGTGAGGAAAGGGTTTTGAGAGAAAATAGAGAGGGAGTGCCAAGAGATGTGAGAAATCATAAATAAAAGAAGGTGAGAAACAATACCTGCAGAAGCAATGGACTCCCTACAAACCGAGAAGTCTCCTACTGATGGAAGGCATCCAAACCCATCAAAGTCTTGGCCAATGCCAAACTTGTGTAGCTCTTACCATCCTTGAGGCATTGGGCCACTTCGATCAACCTAATGCTAGCTTCACTGCAACTAGAGGCAAGTAAGAAGTGTGCAAGTAAACATAAGCAGATGGCATGTTGACGATAACCTTGCCAAAGAAGGCCACCTCCGTCCCGAATGACAGAAAACCACTGAATCATGCCGGGTATATCCAACTCCCCATCATAAGCCAAGGACCGAGCAGTAGACACCCCATTTTTGACCGTCCTCAAGACTTGGACGTCACCATTTGAACACCCGGTGATCATCCTTGTTTGTGTTCGTCTTGAGTTCCCGGAGGTCTCGACTACGCACCTTGCCTCAGGATCTCTCGACTAGACAGTTTTGTGTCTGGTTTTGCACCAAACACTTCTGTTTTTGCTTCTGAGGGCAGGGAATGGCTTGTTGGCCACCCCAACAGCTCACCGGCCATGGCTTGAGGCCACCGGCCCTCTTTTCTTGCCATTGGTGGTGGCTGGTCGGCAATTTGTTTGGTCGGCCGACCATTAATTTGGCCGATTGACTCCTTTTCTGGCCAAGACCTTTTTTTGGGGAGGCTTGACCCTTTCGAACCCCTATTTTAGCTTCTTGAGGAAGCTTGAACCTTTCGAACCCTCGGTTTTAGCTTCTCGAAGAAGCTTGAACCTTTCGAACCCTCGGTTTTAGCTTCCTGAGGAAGTTTGAACCTTTCGAACCCTCAGTTTTAGCTTCTCGAGGAAGCTTGAACCTTTCGAACCTTTGTTCTAGCTTCTCTAAGAAGCTTGAACCCTTTGCTCTAGCTTCTCCTAGAAGCTTGAACCCTTTGCTCCAAACTTCTAAGAGAAGCTTGGCCCTTTTGTCTAGCTTCTCTAAGAAGCTTGACCCCTTTGCCAAGCTTCTCCAAGAAGCTTGGCCCTTTGACTTAGCTTCCCTTGGAAGCTTGCCCCCTTTGACCCTTTTTGTTTAGCTTCTCTTAGAAGTTTGGCCCCTTTGCTCCAAGCTTCTAAGAGAAGCTTGGACCCTTCTTCCTCTATAAAAGAAGAGCTTCTCTTCTATTGCAAGGGTTCCAAGAATTTGTCTAAGGCTCCATACATATATCTCTCTCCATATCTCCTCCATTTTAGCTCCAAATTGCTTGGTTCTTGGCCCCTTTGCACACCAACCCCTAGCCTAACACCTCCATCATCAACCTAAGGATCTTGGAAGCCATTTTCAGAGGTTGAAGGTCTACATTTTTGGTCCATAAGCTGCTGGAGCTTCTTGGCTACAAGGCGAACACTTCTTACCCTCTTTATTTCCCGTTTTTGCACACACATTTAGCCTGTCTTGCATGCTATTTTGAGCTTTGTCATAAACTAAAAAAAAGTCTTATTTTAAGCTCCTTTTTAAGTTTGTTTAAGACTACTTTTTTGTTTGGGGTCGTTTACCCCCTCTTAGGCCTTGTTTGGCCTCATTTTTGTACATCTTTGGTGAGCTTCGGGACCACCTTGTTTGGGCCTCCTCACCACTGAAATCTTGAGGGATTTCAGTGGTGAGGATGGTGGTTTGAGGTCCTAAGAAGGAGAGGGCCATCCCCTCTCCTTATTGTCTTCAAAACTTGTCATTTTAGCCTCATGTGTGAGCACCTTGTTTAAGTTCATGTTGGCCATGTCTTAAGTAGTATTTGTGCTTATTTTTCCATGATATAGCACTTTTTTAAGTTGGTTTAGACACACCATGCTTTCTTTGCATACTTGTCTTGTAATGCCATAAATTGCCTTAACATGTGCTTAACATTTAGACCACTATGCTTACCTGTTTTGGCTTAGCTTTGTGAAGCATTTATGCATGTTTTGGTGTGCTTGAGGACTTTTTTTGGTTGTTTGGGTCATCCATGCTTTGCTTTGTATAGCTACCATGCAATCCCTCTTATGAGCCTTGAGTGTTGACCCCTCTAGCATGCTTTACTTGCACTATTTCAGTGATTTAGAGTCACTTATAATGTCATTTCAGTCCTCATGGTATGCTTGAATGTTTGCATTTGATGCTCCTTTAATGCTTTATAAGGTTGTTGTCCTATGCTCCATGTTTGGACCTTTGTATGTGCTTCCATGTTTAGACCATTTAGATGTCATCTAGGTGTGTCTTTAGTCTTGTTTAGACTTGCATTGGACCTCTTTTAAGTCCCCTTGGCCCTTTGAGGCTTGGCTTGTATAGCCATAGTTTAAGCCCCTTGGCTTGCTTTGAGTTTTGGACCATGTTGCATGTTGTCATATGTCTTGCATACTTGCATGTTTTAATTGCATCTTGTATGCTTGTCATTAGCATAGTTATTCCATGCCTAGCATGCTTGTTAACCTAGGTTGTGTGACTAGTATACATTGCTTGTGTCCATGCTCATTTTGCATACTTAGCCTCCATGCCTAGGATGCATTGCATTGGCATGCATGCCTTCCCTCTTGATCAAGTGATAGAGGTTGGGCCTCCTTGTTTGCTTATGTGCATTTCATTCCATATCAAAATGCATACTTGGTTTCTTGGGCCATCACGCATTGAAATGCACGATTGGTGGTCCGAGAATCGAGAACCATGTCCCTTTGAGTCATAAACATGATAAGGGATGTGTTGGTGCATACATTTGCTTGAAATGCATTGCCATGCCTTGTTTTGCCCACTGCTGCTGTCAAAACAGGATTCTGTAGGAAGCTTTGGCCGGCCGGCCATCTTCAGTGCGGACCGGCCATCCATCAGTGGCCAGTGATCATTCCCTATGGCCGGTGACCATTCCTCCTAGCCGGTGGTGTTCCACAGTGTCCAGAGAGTGTTCCTTGGGAATTGTGCAATTTTCAGAGGAGTTGAACAGGGAAAACAGAGGCAACTTGTGCATGGCAACGAATTTTCGAGCAAACCCGAGCACACATGCATTGAACCCTCTTCCCGAGGCCTTTTACTGCTTTCCTTAGCTTAGTTAATTTGTTAATTAATTAAGTGGACTGTAATATTTAATTAGCTTGTAGGTTAATTAAGTTGTATTATTCTTTCGGACCCTCCGAGTGAGGGCAATTGTGTAATAAGTGTGGGTGAGTGTGTGCATGTCTTCCAATCTCACGTCTTTCTTCCCTTTTATTTACCCGCTTATGATGGTAGACTAGGGCATATTTAAATTAGCATACCTTATACTATGCATGAGTGCATCCATACATTTGTCTTACATGCACCGGGCTCGGTACATCATGCTAACTGCATTTGTATTCAATTCCCAATTGAGTATTTGTTAATTGCAGCATTTCACATGCCATCTTTAGGATAGCCGAGCCTATTGTAGTTGCATCTTGCATGTGTTGCATTAGCCATATTAACATGAACTAGGATCATGCATATGATTGCTAACTAGTTTCTGTTTTGACTTGGAGTACTAGGTGAGCTTTTTTTGCTTTAGCATACCGTATGCATGTAAGTGTTGCCATGATAGCATGATTACCATGAAGCTAGCTGCTTATATGATATAACTACTTGAATGCCTGTGAAAGGAGGTTGAATTACCTAAATTGGAATAATGCATCAAAACTGGGAGTTTTAAGCCCACAGATAGTGGCAAAACCATCTTTTCTAAAAGCCCACTCGAGGGTGGCAAAACCTATATTTTAGCCTACTTGCGAGTAGCAAACCATTTTCAAAACAAACGTGAATTGTTTTGTTCCAATTTAGGCGATTTGGTCTATACTTGTTTGCTGTGCGCATAACATAATAATTCTAGGTTAATAACCAGAATAAGAACGCATAATGTTTTCAAAACAAGATATCATGGTTAGTAGAGGCCGATCTTCGGATGGGGCAAGAGGGGGTGCTCATAGCTGACCTTCCCCAATCGTACCCAAGTTCCCGAGCCGAGGGAACTTTGGTGATGACGGACACGTGGCCTTTGGCACCGAGTCAGGGTTTCCTAAATTCCCCCATTAAAAAATATTTAGGTGGCGACTCTGTATCTGGCAAAGCAGTCCATATTTTGCACTTCTTTCAAAAATCTGTTTTTCTCAAAATGATTTGCCAGATTTGGACTGTTTGGTACAGATTAAGAACTGTGACACAAATTGAGTCCGAACTGTAGTGAGGCCCAAGGGCGCGTCTACAGTTTTTGGCGACTCCGCTAGGGATATTGGAGAACTTGACTCGAACTAGTGATATCTTGTTTTGACTACACTTATGTGTTTTTTTGCATTGCATGTGCATTGGTGCGCCTAGGACACTGTGTTGGCTATCTGCTATTCTTGAGCGGTTTGCCGGAGGCTTGACTTTGTCAAAGCATGCCATAAGGCTGACTGGTTGTGAGCTCTGCCAGTATGGGAACACAAACCCCAGTTTTACCAGGGCACCCTTTTGACCATTCGACCTAGTGCATATTCGGAATCCATAGTGACCATTCCAAACTAGGACATGTTACTTACCCGATATAGGTTGTTTGAAACCGCTGCGTGCATAGTGAAACCCTAACTTCTGACAAAATAGGGCAAGGAAACCCTACCCCAACATAGGGGTGTTTTGGCTCTCTTTTACATGCTATGTGCTTTTAGAGTGTATCTCTACAGGGAATGCATGTATCAGTTTGCAAGTTTGGGTATCAGGCCTGTGGGCATCAGTATTTGGGGAATCAGTTTTACCTGAGGGTATTAGTTTTGGGACAGTTATTTGGGAAACAATGATCAGTATTGAGTACAGTCGTTCCACTATGCTCATATTTGTTCCAGTGAAATTGAGCTGAGATGCTTTCTGTTTTCTCTTTTGCTAGGTAGTCCTGGAACTATAGCTTCAGAAGGCTCCACTATCCCCCAGGTACATTGGACTTGTGCTGATAGACTTTGTCGGGTCAGAGATTCAGTTCAAGGGCAATCAGTGTTCCTTTGCCAGAGGCAGGGTAAAAACGCCAGTCAGGCACAGATCATCAGTTCAACAGTCTTCGGATCAGCGGTCATTATCCATCTCACCTGTGCACAGTTGGGTTAAGATATTTGTTTTTTACCTCAGGGAGATATATCGGTTGCTCAGTTAGACCAGGACAATATGTCGAGTCTGGAAGAGATGGTGCGCCAACTCCAGGATAGTATGAAAGCCATGTAGCAAGACGCTGTCTGTCAAGCAGAATTCGCCAAGCAACAGGCTGTGGTCATAGCCCAATAGGCAGAGACAATTGCCAGGTTAGAGCAGCAAACTGGAGTATCTACTTCACACTAGGCTCCTCTCCCACCAAGAGATCCCATACTCGGGGAGGCAACCCACGTCCAGAATGATACGAACATTCCAGTCGGGCCAGCTCCATCCCCGGTTCTACCCCAGTTATCTAAAACACCCACCAACCTACCAGACTCCCCCTTTGAGTTCAAAACGGACCCCACAGCATTGAAAGTAAGCAAGCTTAAGAAATTGTTCAAAAAGTCTCAGGGGGCCCACTCAATTCCTGATATAAAGGATGGTTATACCGACTCAATGGTGACATTACCGGATCGGTTCAAGATGCCACATATCAATCGATTCGATGGCTCTAAAGACCCAATGGTGCACCTCCAGCTGTTTTCTGATATCTTGAGGCCAATGGGTCTGACCACAGGCCAGAAATTGTCACTATTCGGCCGAACCTTGTCTGGGATAGTCGCAATTTGGTATGCGAAATTGGAGAACTTTGTGAAACATAATTAGGAAGAGATGGCTGAGGCCTTCAATGATCAATACTCCTACAACACACAGATTGAGGTCACAACTCATCTTGAAGTCACCCGCCAAGAGCCAAAGGAGGGTTTTTCAGAGTTTGTGGCGAGATGGAGAGCAAAGGCCTCGATGATGGCTATAAGGCCTTCCGACAAAGACCAGATAAGGATGGTTATGCGCAACCTCCAACCCAAACTGATGCAGAAGATGATCGTGCTCCCCTTCCCTACCTTTTCAGATCTGCATGAGATGGGAGTACAGATCGAGGACGCTATGAAGTAGTGCCTCATTGACCAGGAGAAGGAGAAGCCCAGGATGGCGTTTACCCGCAGTTCGAATGCGACCACCAGCGGTGACGTAGCTGCTAGGACTCTAGACGTGGGCATGGTCGCCACCACCACACCAAGAGCAGCCACCCCCTTTGTTGGTGCATCCACTACAAACCCCCGAACTTCAGACTATCTACCCCGAGGCAAGAGGGTTTTCACCCCACCCTTTATGCCTTTGTCTAAAGCTCTAAGGGTCCTACTCAGAAAAGGACATCTGAAACCGTTAGAACAACGGCCTCTACCCAATCCTCTCCCTGCAAAGCATGACCCGACTAAGTACTGTTCTTTTCACCAACAAACCAGTCATGACACCGACAGTTGCATCCGTCTCCGTCACAAGATAAAAAATTTGATTGACAACAAGGTCATCGCCGCACCAGCTCAGTAAAGTCTATCGTCACTGGATCAGTGAACTCGGGGGATAGTACGAGTATGTGATCGGGGGATGAACCACCTGTGGGCGGCGCTCAATTTACTCTAGACATGGCGTTTGGCACGCACTGTTTTGAGCATTTGCGAATGCTAGTTTTGTAGTTTCTGACTTGGGCATTGAGTCAGTTCTGTAGTTTTGTTTTGAGTCTGTCTCTGTGTCTTGAGTCAGTCTGTCTCTGTGTCTCTGTGTCTTGAGTCTGTCTTGTTGTATTGTGTCAGTCCTCTTGTACAAAGGTCGGGTGATTCCGGGGGTGTTACCTCGGGCATCACCATTTTGTTTTGCATTTGTCTTTTCATTTTGTTTTGAGTCTGTTTCTGCCTGGAGCCAGTTACACCAACAAACTTGAATGAACAGCAGTGATTTTCACACTCTTGTGTTTGCTTCTGCCTTGCACCGGTTATGCCAGAAAGTTTGAATGAAATGGTAGTACACTTCGTCTACTTTTCTATGCCTCGAACTCATTGCATTGACCTAATTTTTTCAAAACTTTTTCAACACTGTGGTGAAAACGAAGAGGAAGGAATTCCTCTGGATTTGCAAAAATTTGATCAACTAAGAGAAAGAGAGGCATGCTAAGCCCTTAATGAATGAAATCATGCTTGTTAGTGTGAGTACTGAGAAGGACCCTAGCTTTGATCTAGATTGGTTCTACACTATCTTCAGCGCGAGCGATTTGTTGCTTTCTTAAAAACTTTCAAAAAATGTTTTGCGCAGTCCTCCGAAGACCTGTGTGGAATCGCTCTTGAGATTGTATAGCCTAGGATCGCTCTTAGCCTCGAGACTCAACCCCTCTTGATTTCAAAACTTGAACTGGAATTCAGAATGTTCAACGGTCAACCACAATGTAAGGCCTATGTGGCCAAATCAAAAGTAGCCCGTGAATTAGCGGCAACAAAGTCAGATCAAGAAGCTTGCAAAGCTAGATCATAAGCACCCCTCGAACTAGGGGCAAAGATGCCAGATTGTGCTCGAAGAGCTGAAGACGGATCATTCCACAAATCAATGAAGATCGGCAAGAATGCCAAACCCCAGAAGGGAAGAAAGAACAAGGTATCGCTGAAGGACGACTGAGTTCCAATCCACAACACTAGGGGCAAATTTAGCCCCCATTGGATGGACTTCTGCATCATCAGCAAACAACAGCCATTCTCCTAGATTCAGATGACTTCAAGATCTCAAAACCATTTGACATGGACAAAGCTACACTTTTACCCTTGAGAGGCTCGTTGGGCCGAAAACCCGGAAGGGTGACCCAGGCAAAAGTTAGAGCAAGAAAAAATATATACAAAGAGAAAGAAAGCAAAAAAATAGAATACAAAAAAAGATGAAAATGCAAAAAGAAAAGATGAAAAACAAAAAAGAAAAAAGAAGAACAGAATTGAAAAGAAAAGAAAAACAGAAGCTCGTAAGGTCGAAAACCCGCAACGGGCGCCTTGGCAAAAGTTAAAGCCTAAAAAGTGAAGGTTAAAATACCTGAGTGTACCTTAACCGGAACTACGTAAGGCTTGATTCCCATGTTTAGGATACGTAGGCAACTTCATTCTGAAGTCCAGCCATAAACACTTCAAATTCGATTGTGTCCATGTAATGGTTTTGATCATCTTTTCCTTCTCTGTATCCGAGAGTTTGGCTGTGACCTTCACTGTGAAGACTGATTACAATGCGCTGTGGTGCCTTTCAAACAAGGGGCAACTTTCTGTTGCCATTCAATGCGCTACGGTGTCATTCAAACAAGGGGCAACTTTCCGTTGCCATGCAGTGTCCTTCAGACAAGGGGCAATTTTCCATTGCCTCAAATCCGAGGTTGTATATCTCGAGAGTAAGTTTCGTGCTCGTTAAGCAGTGACCATTTGCAAAAATAGTTTTTGAGAATTTTTACTAAGGTTGACTAATTCTCTCGAAAATTATTCCATTGTTTTTTCTAAAACTGGACCATTTCTTGGACTCAAAAAAGGAAAATTTTCAGTGCTCATAACCTAACTTGCATGATTTCAAATCAAAAAGTTGAACAAGCATGTTAATCTAACTCTCATATTGGTCAAAATTGTTTTAGTGGAAAACCAAAACCAAAAATCGTCAAAATGATGAAATACGGGCACAGTTGAGTCCGGTTTTCTGTTCTTTCCCCTTTATCAATGCACTTGCCAGAAAGGGCACCATACCTGCCGAAAAAGGGCACCACTGAAGCTGACCACAAAAGGGCTGAAAGCTCTCTCATCCTCTAAGCAACAAGGTATCAAGCCAAGTGCGAAGCACGAACCAGAATGGGACAAGATGTTCCGCTTCCTTATCTGGACAGATCTAATCATGTCCAAACTCCCCAGCAGAGCATCGTCAACTGATGTCAGCTGTAGATTTGCTACACACCCAATTGTAGCGTAGCCCCTCTGTGGAAGAAACTCACTGTTGTGAACAAGAAGAAGAATCTAGCAGAATGCTAGGGGCAAGACCCCGCAACTTTCTGTTTATCCATCAACCACCCAGGGGAGGGATAAAAAATGAGAGATTGAAGAATAGAGAGATGTGCACTGAGAGAAAAAGCGAGAAAAAGGTTTTTGAGAGAAAAATCGAGCTTGAGGGCCGAGTGATGTGAGAATCACAAATGAGAAAGGGTGGGAAATAATACCCGGTGAAACAGGCTCCCTGTGCACATTTGAGTCTTGTGTTTTGTTTTGTCTGTCTCGATTCTTGTTTTGAGTCACTTCGAGTGTTGATAGATGTGTTTAGGTTGTTTACCTTTATTTTCCATTGTTGGGTCGTCTTTGCTATGTTCAGTTGTAGGCTCAATACCCGGTCGAGAACTCATTTTCTCAATTTAAAAAATGATTTGTTGTGTGCTCAAAGTGCTGTGCCATTCTCCACATTTGTGCAAAAAAGGAATTTGTTCTTTAAAAAACTGCAGGGTTCAACCCAGGTCATGTGAGAACAGTAAAACAAGGACCTATCTGAGGCTATATAGGTTCCGGACTGTAAAGCAAAAGAAAATAGAGAAAATCTAAGCATCTGAGTGTGTTTCACCTTCAGCGAATTCCGTGATTGTACTCCGGATGTACCTCTTCAGCCTTGTCACTACTCCGAAGTATGAATGTATCTCGACCCCAAGCTTAAGCCTGCTTCAAGTCAAAACGGCAATTAAAGCAGCAACAAATGTTATCCCGCTCTAATATGAACAGGGTGTGCCCGTTTTTGAGCTGAGTGTGTTGCAAACCCCTCTGAAAGGTAAATCGGAGGTCGCGTTTGAATTTGGTCTCATTAAGGCTTGTATTCCCTTATTTGGCATTTTGTTTCAAATATGTGTTGTCACGCACGTTCCACTTGCATTGTTATGCACCCTTCCACCCGTATCGTTATGCACTTCTCATGCTTGCATTGTGATGCACATTCCAATTGCATTGTTATGCACCCACTTCACTAGCATTGTTATGATCATTCGTTGCATTGATTGTGCACATCTATCTAGCATTGTTATGCTCATCACTTGCATTGTTATGCACCTTGTCACTTGCAATTGTCATTCTTTCTCCTCGCGCGTGCGACGGATTAGACCTCCTTTGGTTTAGAGCATTTGGAATACGTTCCAATGCTTATACCTTTACTGAAACACCGGGATATGTCCCTATGTTTCTCATTCCTTGCGGAACACCGGGATACGTCCCTATGTTTCACATTCTTTCCGAAACACCGGGATACGTCCCTACGTTTCTTCACTTTTTCTGAAACACCGGGATACGTCCCTACGTTTCTCATTCCTTTCTAAAACACCGGGATACGTCCCTATGTTTCTTATTCCTTGCGGAACACCGAGATACGTCCCTATGTTTCTCATTCCTTGCGGAACACCGGGATACGTCCCTATGTTTCTCATTCCTTGCAGCACACCGGGATACGTCCTTATGTTTCTTCTTCATTCTGAAACATCGGGATACGTCCCTATGTTTCTCTCTCTTTCCGAAACACCGGGATACGTCCCTATCTTTCTCATTCCTTGCGGAACACCGGGATACGTCCCTATGTTTCTCATTCCTTGCGGAACACCGGGACACGTCCCTATGTTTATCCTTCATTCTGAAACATCGGGATACGTCCCTATGTTTTTCTCTCTTTCCTAAACACTAGGATACGTCCCTATGTTTCTCTCTCTTTCCGAAACACCAGGATACGTCCCTATGTTTCTCATTCTTTCCGAAACACCAAGATACGTCCCTATGTTTCTCTCTCTTTCCGAAACACCGGGATACATCCCTATGTTTCTCCTTCTTTTCGAAACACCGGGATACGTCCCAATGTTTCTCCCTCCTTGGTTAAGAGCATTTGGAATACGTTCCAATGCTTATACCTTTCGAAACACCGGGATACGTCCCCATGTCTCTCCCTCTTTGGTTAAGAGCATTTGGAATACGTTCCAATGCTTGAACCACTTTGAAACATCGAGATATGTCTCTATGTTTCTCCCTCTTTGGTTAAGAGCATTTGGAATACATTCCAATGCTTATCCCTTTCCGAAACACCGGGATACATCCTTATTGTTTCTTTGCATTATCATAAGTTATGCTCGACTTTGTGCATTGTCTTGCATTTTGCCCCTGCCTTCGGGCGTATATCTTTATCTGTAGCTTGTATGCTTTGTCTAAGTCTTCGACCTTGTCAAAAATGGGTCGTCTCTGGGCTTTTACATTCACTCCCGTCATTGTTATGACTTGCGAGTTCTGTCAAAGAGGGGCAACTGTAGACACCCCATTTTTAACCGTCCTCAAGACTTGGACGTCACCGTTTGAACACCCGGTGATCATCCTTGTTTGTATTCGTCCTGAGTTCCCGGAGGTCTCAGCTACGCGCTTTGCCTCAGGATCTCTCGACTAGACTGTTTTGTGTCTGGTTTCGCACCAAACACTTGTGTTTTTTCTTCTGAGGGTAGGGAATGGCTTGTTGGCCACCCTAACACCTCACCGGCCATGGCTTGAGGCCAACCGGCCCTCTTTTCTTGCCATCGACCATTGGTGGTGGCCGGTCAGCACTTTGTTTGGTCGGCCGACCATTAATTTGGCCGATTGACTCCTTTTTTGGCCGAGACCTTTTTTGGAGGAGGCTTGACCCTTTTGGCTTCTTAAGGAAGCTTGAACCTTTCGAACCCTCGGTTTTAGCTTTCGAACCCTTGGTTTTAGCTTCTCCAGGAAGCTTGAACCTTTTGAACCTTTGTTCTAGCTTCTCCAAGAAACTTGCACCCTTTGCTCTAGCTTCTCCTAGAAGCTTGAACCCTTTGCTCCAAGCTTCTAAGAGAAGCTTGGCCCCTTTGCCTAGCTTCTCCAAGAAGCTTGGCCCTTTGACTTAGCTTCCCTTGGAAGCTTGCCCCCTTTGGCCCTTTTTGTTTAGCTTCTCTTAGAAGTTTGGCCCCTTTGCTCCAAGCTTCTAGGAGAAGTTTGGACCCTTCTTCCTCTATAAAAGAAGAGCTTCTCTTCTATAGCAAGGGTTCTAAGAATTTGTCTAAGGCTCCATACATATATCTCTCCATATCTCCTCCATTTTAGCTCCAAATTGCTTGGTTCTTGGCCCCTTTGCACACCAACCCCTAGCCTAACACCTCCATCATCAACCTAAGGATCTTGGAAGCCATTTTCAGAGGTTGAAGGTTTACATTTTTGGTCCATAAGCTACTGGAGCTTCTTGGCTACAAGGGTAACACTTCTTACCCACTTTATTCCCCATTTTTGCACACACTTTTAGCCTACCTTGCATGCTGTTTTGAGCTTTGTCATAAACTAAAAAAAAAGTCTTATTTTAAGCTCCTTTTTAAGTTTGTTTAAGACTACTTTTTTGTTTGGGGTCGTTTACCCCCTCTTAGGCCTTGTTTGGCCTCATTTTTGTGCATTTTTGGTGAGCTCCGGGACCACCTTATTTGGGCCTCCTCACCACTGAAATCTTGAGGGATTTCAGTGGTGAGGATGGTGGTTTGAGGTCCTAAGAAGGAGAGGGCCATCCCCTCTCCTTATTGTCTTCAAAACTTGTCATTTTAGCCTCATGTGTGAGCACCTTGTTTAAGTTCATGTTGGCCATGTCTTAAGTAGTATTTGTGCTTATTTTGCCATGATATAGCACTTTTTTAAGCTGGTTTAGACACACCATGCTTTCTTTGCATACTTGTCATGTAATGCCATGAATTGCCTTAACATGTGCTTAGCATTTAGACCACTATGCATACTTGTTTTGGCTTAGCTTTGTGAAGCTTTTATGCATGTTTTGGTGTGCTTGAGGACTATTTTTGGTTGTTTGGGTCATCCATGCTTTGCTTTGTATAGCTACCATGCAATCTCCCTTATGAGCCTTGAGTGTTGACCCCTCTAGCATGCTTTACTTGCACTATTTCAGTGATTTAGAGTCACTTATAATGTCATTTCAGTCCTCATGGTATGCTTGAATGTTTGCATTTGATGCTCCTTTAATGCTTTATAAGGTTGTTGTCCTATGCTCCATGTTTGGACCTTTGTATGTGCTTCCATGTTTAGACCATTTAGATGCCATCTAGGTGTGTCTTTAGTCTTGTTTAGACTTGCATTGGACCTGTTTCAAGTCCCCTTGGCCCTTTGAGGCTTGGCTTGTATAGCCATAGTTTAAGCCCCTTGGCTTGCTTTTAGTTTTGGACCATGTTGCATGCTGTCATATGTCTTGCATACTTGCATGTTTTAATTGCATCTTGTATACTTGTCATTAGCATAGCTATTCCATGCCTAGCATGCTTGTTAACCTAGGTTTCGTGCCTAGTATACATTGCTTGTGTCCATGCTCATTTTGCATACTTAGCCTCCATGCCTAGGATGCATTGCATTGGAATGCATGCCTTGCCTCTTGATCAAGTGATAAAGGTTGGGCCTCCTTGTTTGCTTATGTGCATTTCATTCCATATCAAAATGCATACTTGGTTTCTTGGGCCATCACGCACTGAAATGCGCGATTGGTGGTCCGAGAATCGAGAACCATGTCCCTTTGAGTCATAAACATGATAAGGGATGTGTTGGTGCATATATTTGCTTGAAATGCATTGCCACACATTGTTTTGCCCTCTGCTGCTACCAAAACAAGATTCTGCAGGAAGCTTTGGCCGGCCGGCCATCTTTAGTGCTTGACCTGCCATCCATCAGTGGCCGATAGTTTAATCAGTGGCCGGTGATCATTCCCTATGGTCGGTGACCATTCCTCCTAGCCGGTGGTGTTCCATAGTGTCCCGAGAGTGTTCCTTGGGAATTGTACAATTTTCAGAGGAGTAGAGCAGGGAAAACAGAGGCAACTTGTACATGGCGACGGATTTTCGGGCAAACCCGAGCACACATGCATTGGACCCTCTTCCCGAGGCCTTTTACTGCTTTCCTTAGCTTAGTTAATTTGTTGATTAATTAAGTGGACTGTAATATTTAATTAGCTTGTAGGTTAATTAAGTTGTATTATTCTTTCGGACCCTCCGAGTGAGGGCAATTGTGTAATAAGTGTGGGTGAGTGTGTGCATGTCTTCCAATCCCACGTCTTTCTTCCTTTTTATTTACCCGCTTATGATGGTAGACTAGGGCATATTTAAATTAGCATACCTTATGCTATGCATGTGTGCATCCATACATTTGTCTTACATGCACCGAGCTCGATATATCATGTTAATTGCATTTGTATTCAATTCCAAATTGAGTACTTGTTAATTGCAGCATTTCACATGCCATCTTTAGGATAGCCGAGCCTATTGTAGTTGCATCTTGCATGTGTTGCATTAGCCATCTTAACATGAACTAAGATCATGAATATGATTGCTAACTAGTTTCTGTTTTGGCTTAGAGTACTAGGTGAGCTTTTTATGCTTTAGCATACCACATGCGTGTGAGTGTTGCCATGATAACATGATTACCATGAGGCTAGTTGCTTATGTGATATAACTGCTTAAATGCCTGTGGATCGAGGTTGAATTACCTAAATTGGAATAATGCATCAAAACTGGGAGTTTTAAGCCCACAGATAGTGGCAAAACCATCTTTTCTAAAAGGCCACTCGAGGGTGGCAAAACCTATATTTTAGCCTACTTGTGAGTAGCAAACCATTTTCAAATCAAACATGAAATGTTTTGTTCCAATTTAGGTGATTTGGTCTATACTTGTTTGTTGTGCGCATAACATAGTAATTCTAGGCTAATAACCGGAATAAGAACGCATAATGTTTTCAAAACAAGATATCATGGTTAGTAGAGGCCGATCGTCGGATCGGGCGAAAGGGGGTGCTCATAGCTGACCTTCCCCAATCGTACCCAAGTTCCCGAGCCGAGGCAACTTTGGTGATGACGGACACGTGGCCTTTGGCACTGAGTCAGGGTTTCCCAAATTACCCCATTGAAAAACATTTAGGTGGCGACTCTGTATCTGGCAAAGCAGTTCGTGTTTAGCACTTCTTTCAAAAATCAGTTTTTCTCAAAACGATTTGCCGGATTTGGAATCTTTGTTTCAGATTAAGAATCGTGACACAAATTGAGTCCGAACTATAGTGAGGCCCAAGGGCACGTCTACACGAGCCTCGTGTAAAGTAAGCCCACACATTTGTTCAACAGTCCGTGCATGGCCAAAACGGGGTTGGGGCATAATCTCCTCATCATGTTGGGATTCCATTTAAGCTTGAAATTCTTGAATACGTTGGCACATTTCTTGTGCCTCGGAGCAAAACACATGTGCAACAGGGTTCCAACATCAGACAGCGTCATGAAAGAATAGAAAACAGAGCATAGTAGGGCTCAATGGAAAAAGCACGTTTATGCTAAAATCATAAAAAATTTACCTTTTCTATGCCATCCAAAGTGGCCATCCAATCTTTGAGCCTCTTGGCAAGAAATATCTCTATTCTCAAAGGAAATTGCTAAAAAGATTGTGCTTTGTTAAAGGAATGAGCAGATGAAGACCTTTATAGGGGATAAGGATGTGTGGGTGGTTGATAGCTATTACTAGTTGTCCAGCCACAGGCCTTGGCCGGCCGACCACCTTTCTTGGCTGACCGTCCATTATTTTGGCCGCCCGTCTAAATGTGTTTGCCAGGCAGTTGTCAGCAATGTTATGTTTGGTCGCTCTTTATTTTTTAGTCTTGCTTCGAGTCTTTTGTTTCTAGCAAGTGTAATTAGCTGAGTTTAGGTGGTTTTTACATTATTTTTCATTTATGGAGTTTTATTTTTCATTTTGGTCAGTTGAAGGCTCAATATCCGTTTACGAACATTGTTCCAATACAAGCATTTTCATTTTCAAAGCCAGTTCCAATTTTATACAAGTGTGGTGCCATTCTTGGGATGCAAAAATAAAACTCCTTTTATAAAACTACAGGGTTCTACCTCGATCATAGTTTTTTACAAAAGAAAAAATACAAGGGCTTGTTTGATTTGAATTTGAGAGATGAGTTTTAGAAAAAAATTTCCTAAAAATTGTTTGGTTTGAGATTTTTTTCAAAAAATTTTCAAAATCACTTTCTCTCTCTTACACATCAATCAATCACTTTTTCTCTCTCCTCTCTCCTTCTCAATCACTTTTTCTCTCACACACATCTACTAAATTCTTCCAAAATATCAAATCATCCCAAACTCCCACAAAAAATTTATCCCTCAAAATATACAACCAAACAAACCAAAAAAATTTCTAAAACAACTCTCCCAAATTTTTTTCAAAAACAACTCTCCTAAAAACAAACCAAACAAGCCCCAAGTGTTTCAATGCAAGTATAAAGTCCTATCTGAAGCTATATAAAGTGCTAAACTACAAAAGAAAAGAAAAGAGCAAAAGAATAAAAAATCAGAGTCTAACTCGAGAGGCCCTCTTCATCCTCTTCTATAGCGGAGACTTAGGGGCACTATCGTATCAACGTCGCTATCGTCAAAAGAATGAGACTCCAAGTGGTCGTCATCCTCTCCACTCCCAGACCTAGAGCCAATCTTGGTCTTCTCTCTGCTCCCTAATCCAAAGCCAACCTCATCATCTTCGCTCCTAGACTTGGAGTGCCTGCTCGCTGTCTCCTCACTGGCCTTAGGCTTGGCATCATCCCCACTCAAGATAGGCTCCGAGGAGGAGAAGGTCTCCTCTGCCTGAGGCTCTCTGCTGTCACCCCAGCCGTGTGCGGGAGCTTGTTTACCCCTCATTCCCACAGCCGAAGGAGGTGCCACTGGTGCCGCTAGTACTGTCGGTGGCGCAAGTGCAGGTGAAGCCTGAAAGCAACAAACAGAGTATGAGTATAGTATCAGGGTAGAATCAGTATGAGTATCGGCGAATCAGAACAGCATCATTACAGATTCAATATGAGTATGACAACCAGAACAGTATGATCCAAAATCAGTATGGATATGAATTAGTGCAAGTGTGCAAGTCATATGACTGAGAAAAGGTAGAATACCTAATAACCGTATAGAGTAAGTAGTGTCTCTCTTATTTGCACCATCTGCACTAATAGGCAACTAACCCAAGGAGGCCATCCATGTACTCTAGTGGCACCTACAAGGGAGTTTGGGGCATCAGTATCCAGAAAAAGAAAATGAAATGCAAATTGCGAGGTAAAGTGCGTACCTGCTGTATGTTAGGGTCCTTGACGTACCAATGCCCCTTCTTCGGCAGCTCGACTGAAATTTGGTAGGCTGTCCCACTCAACCGCCAACACGGGATCACAATCGAAATCATGGGTAGACCGACTACATGAGCAATAGGGGGAAACCCTCTAGCGCTAGGCTCGGCAGCGTGAGTAGCACCTCTTGCAGCGAGTCCACCTACAGTGTCTCTTGCGTGAGCTCCGGTCAGGGGTGGCATCAAATGAGTCTAGATGAAGGCAGCGTAATCCCGAACCTGGTGGAAGAGGTCGGTGTCCCGCCTCGCCATGTACTATATGATTGCCTTGACTGGTAGACCATTGGTTGTCCTCATAGATGGCAGCGGCAGAGCAGGAATAACAGGATATGGTGACCCCAGGGTCTGGTGCACAAATCTCTCCCTGAGATACCAAGTTTGGCAAAAGGGGCCCTCCGGCATTGTCACACCCCAAACCTGCTCCAAAAGGTTTGGGCATGACCTATTCATAAATGGACCTATAATCTGGTAACCAAACCTATGGGGCCTTATCGGAAGCATAAACATACAACAAACATAAATACAACATACACCATTGAGCTATTTCTAATATGCCAGGATCTCATGTCTTATATACTTCACCAACAACAGTCAAGGTTTAGTTTTACAGTTCTAGCCTCATGATTGGGCATATACAAAAAAACACAAAAGTCATATACAATAACTTGTGGATGGCATTCAAAAGGTAAACAAACATCTCCACAGTTTCACCAAAAATAAGTAGCTAGGATAGTGCCTGGACATGTACAGGTCGACCAAAGGAAACGGCATCCTGAGCTAGGATTGACCACCTGGTGGGTGACCTACAGAAACAGACAAAACTGAGAGTGAGCCGGGCTCAGTGAATAGTAATACTTAAATAAAACTTTGCTTAACTTAAACAGATTACATATCAATACATTAGTCTGATTCTGTATTACGTACATAATGGCCTTAGGCCTAATCTTGTAACATAGCTTGGTGGCTATAAGCCCTTGAAAATGGTGGCACGAAGCCCTTGAGACGTGTGGCACAATATTCTTGTAAACATTTTGGCACTGTGGCCCTTGTAACTTGATGGCCTTAAAGCCCTTGTAAATGGCATAAGCCCTTGTGATTGGCACGAGGCCCTTGAAAATGGCACGAGGCCCTTGTACATGTTTTTCTTTACTTACTTTTTGTATTAACATAAGTACAAACATGCTTGGAACATTAATCTAGTTGCCTTTCATGTCTTGAAACATCGATACAATTACATAACAGTTACATAGGTACTACTACTCACAGTGTTGTGATGACGTGCTATTTCCTCCTGGAGGGTGTCCTGCACACAATCATAACTTGCAAATTAGTTCTTCTTTTTCTCATATCATTGAGTAACCAGTTTCCGAATTATTACACTTCATCTGCATCTATCATTATTTGAAAATCGCCAAAGTACTTGAAAAACATTAGCAGAGAAGTGAGCATGCAAAACAAAAGAAAGCATCTCATTTTCTTGAAAATGAGTCCCCCGCTCGAGCGCCCCTTTTTCCGCTCGAGTGGACTGTACATTTTGCCCCAAACTGCGGGGAGGTGGTTTTTTCCGCTCGAGTGGGCTTTCCTACGCTCGAGTGGACCACGCAGACCCTGAAATTCTGAACTTCGAATTTGAGGTCCAACTTGGTATTTTAAACCTTAATCTCTCCCTTGCAAAAACTACTTCAAATCTATGAAGATCAAGGCTCAGAATACTTGAAAAACAACCTGTCTTAAACTCATGAACACAACTCCATTGATTTGAACAAAATATGAAACTCACCAACATGATTTCATTCTTGATATTCTTAACCTACACACACATAAGATAGATATACAAAAACATGACAAGAGCATGAATATCAACTTGATAAATAGAGGAACAAGATGGATGATAACTTGAATTGGACTCGAATTGCACAAATCTTAAGAGTATCATACCACGTCTTCAACACACACACACACACACACACACACACACACACACACACACACACATCAAGAGCTTTCTATGCTAATTTGAGGAAGAGGATTGAATTAGGGGAAATTAATCTTACCTTAGCTTCAATTCCTTTCTTCTTCCTTGAAGACCCTTCTTTCTCTCCTTTACAAACCCTTGTTCTTTCTAAAGGATAACTCACGTTTTTGATCAAAGCTCAAGAGGCTTAGATATATGTGTTTATATATAATGACATATAAGACAAAATCTAATCGTTTAATCATTCCGAAATTGAAATTTCGCGAACATGCTTAAAATTACCTAAAAATTATGCTGATCATAAATATATAATCAATTTCTGACAATTAAGCCATTAAGGCCTTCAATTTATGATTCAAGCATTCTAATGAAACAGATACCTTTCTTGAGCAATAGATAGACATTCATAAACATGCATTTCATTTTCTTAACCATAATTTTCCATGAAATTTTTCAGCAACATGTTAAAAGCACAAAACAAGGGTTGAAATATATCAAAAAAACATAGGCGAGGGTCAGGTCATTACACTCTCCCCCCCTTAAATAAGTTTGGTCCTCCAAACTTGTGTTACCTTAGGATTGAAACAGGTGTGGGTATTGATGTTGCATTTCTTCCTCTCTTTCCCACGTTGCGTTAGTTCCATAATGTTCTTGCCACTCAACTTTTACCATGGGGATTTCACGGCTTCGTAATTGTTTTACTTGTCGGTCCAAAACGCGAATTGGTTTTTCTTCATAACTCAACTTATCATCCAATTCAATCTGATGGTAATCAATAACATGTGACGGATCCGGAAGGTATCCACGAAGCATAGAGATATGAAACACGTTATGCACTTGACTCATATGTGGCGGAAGGGCAACTCGGTAGGCTACCGGACCCACTCTCTCCAGAATCTGAAAGGGACCGACATATCGGGGCGTCAACTTACCCTTCTTTTCGAATCTTAGGTGCCCTTTCATTGGAGTGACTTTCACAAAGACATGACTACCCACTTCAAATTTTAAATCCCTTCGTCGATTATCTGCATAACTTTTCTGCCTACTTTGAGCAGTTTTCAATCTTTCCCGAATAACTCGAACCTTTTCTGTTGTCAATTGAACAATTTCAGGTCCTAACAAGGATTTATCTCCAACTTCAGCCCAACATATGGGAGAACGACATGGCCTTCCATACAAAGCTTCATAAGGTGCCATGTCTATACTCGAGTGGTAGCTATTGTTGTATGCAAATTCTATCAACGGTAGGTGAGTTTCCCAACTTCCTGGAAAATCCAGCACACACATTCGGAGCATATCTTCTAGGGTTTGGATTGTTCTCTCGGACTAACCGTCGGTCTGGGGGTGGAAGGCCGTGCTCAACTTTAATTCTGTACCCATTGCTTCTTGTAAACTCTGCCAGAATCTGGAAACAAACTTAGGATCCCTATCTGACACAATCGAGACCGGAACACCATGAAGCTTCACAATTTCATTCACATAAATTTCTGCTAATTTGTCTGCATTATACTGAGTTTTTGCTGGCAAGAAGTGGGCAGACTTAGTTAATCGGTCCACAATGACCCAAATTGAATTCATACCCCGTGGAGTCCATGGTAACCCCACAACAAAATCCATGGTCAAATGCTCACATTTCCACTCCGGGATGGGAAGAGGTTGCAACAGTCCGGCAGGTCTTTGATGCTCCGCTTTTACTTGCTGGCATTGTAAGCACTTGGCGACAAATTCCGCGATCTCCTTCTTCATACTTGGCCACCAAAAATTTTGCTTCAAGTCTCGGTACATTTTCGTACTCCCTGGGTGCATTGAAAACCTTGAGGCGTGTGCATCTTCCATCAGTTTTTGCTTAAGATTCATCACATTGGGAACACATACTCGGTTTTGAAACTTGAGCACGGAACCTACTACATGGAATCCCAGTTTTGGTTTTGTTTCTAACTCATCATGTATCTTCCTCAAAGTTTCATCTTCCATTTGGTGCACTTTCATTTCTTCAAGTAAGGTTGGTTGGGCGACCACTGCTGCCACTAAAGCTTTTTGACCATACAATACAAACTCCAATTCCATTTTATCCAATTCAATTGCCAGTTCCTTTTGCTCTGTAACCATACTTGCCATAATCCCCATATTTTTCCGACTGAGCGCATCTGCAACCGTGTTGGCTTTACCAGGATGGTAATAGATCTGCAAATCATAATCTTTGAGTAATTCCAACCACCGTCGCTGTCGCATATTTAACTCTTTCTGAGTAAAAAGGTACTTAAGACTCTTGTGGTCAGTATAGACTTCGCAGGTAGTGCCATACAGATAATGTCTCCATATCTTTAAAGCAAAAACTACAGCTGCTAGCTCAAGATCATGTGTGGGATAATTCTTCTCATGGGGTTTCAGCTGCCGAGAAGCATAAGCGATGACTCGTCCACTTTGCATAAGTACACAACCTAGCCCTTTGTGTGAAGCATCACTGTAGATTACAAACCCTTCTGTACCGGATGGCAAGGCCAAAACTGGTGCTGTTGTCAACTTTGTCTTCAATGCCTGGAAAGTAGATTCTCGCTCTTCTGACCATTCAAATGCAATTCCCTTTCGAGTCAGTTGGGTAAGTGGCACAGCAATTTTTGAAAAATCTTGAACAAATCTCCTGTAATAGCCAGCTAACCCCATAAAACTACGCACCTCAGTCACATTGGTAGGAGTTGGCCAACTTACAATTGCTTCAATCTTGTGCGGGTCAACAGAAATCCCTTCCTTTGTGATGACATGCCCTAGAAATGCCACTTCTAATAACCAAAATTCACATTTCTTCAGCTTTGCATACAATTTCTTTTCCTGGAGGGTTTGAAGGATCAAACGAAGGTGATTCTCATAAGCTTCTGCATTCTTTGAATAGATGAGAATATCGTCAATAAAGACCACTACGAATTCATCCAAATAGGGCTTAAAAATACGGTTCATCAAATCCATAAAAACTGCTGGCGCGTTAGTGACTCCGAAAGGCATAACCAAAAATTCATAATGACCATAGTGGGTTCGAAAGGCTGTTTTCTCAACATCCTCAGCCTTGACTTTTAATTGATGGTATCCAGACCGTAGATCAATTTTAGAAAAGACTTGTGCCCCCTGAAGCTGATCAAATAGGTCATCAATTCTTGGTAATGGATACTTGTTCTTGATTGTGACTTTATTAAGTTCCCTGTAATCGATACAAAGCCGAAGCGTTCCATCCTTCTTCTTTACAAACAGAACTGGCGCACCCCACGGAGACACACTCGGACGGATGAATCCCTTGTCCAATAAATCCAGCAACTGCATTTTCAATTCCTTCATCTCAACTGGCGACATCCTATACGGAGTCTTCGAAATGGGTTGAGTTCCCGATGCTACGTCAATGGTAAACTCAATTTCACGGTCTATCAACTGCCCTGGCAATTCCTCAGGAAAGACATCCAGAAATTCGCAAACAACTGGAATTCTGTTGGCATTCCCATCCACCACTTGCCCCTCCAAAATACTGCATAAATATCCCCGACACCCTTTCTGAATTAATTTACACGCCTTTGCCGCATAAATCAAATAAGGTGGAGAAGTCACTTCCTGCCCCTGAACTATAAACTCTGATTGACCCGAAGGGTGGAAACTGAGCTGTTTAGTCAAACAATCTATAGTTGCACCATATTCACCTAGCCAATCCATTCCCAGGATGATATCAAAATGGGTCATGTCGAGTGGTAGTAGATTGGCATATACCCGGATATCCCCAAGTTCGAGTTCACAACCAAGGTAAACAGAAGTACAAGGTATAGAGTCTCCCAAAGGTGAAGACACACACAACATATAAGACAGTTTTTCCTCAGGTTGATCTAAGTTTTGTGCAAATAATTTCGACACGAAGGAGTGAGTAGAGCCAGAATCAAATAAAACAAAAGCAGAATGACCATGAACCATAAATATACCTGACACCACTGTTGCTGCATTCTGCACATCTCCTGGAACCAATGCAAACACTCTGCCTTGTCTCGCTGTGTCTTTACTGCTATTAGGTTTGACCGGTGCCTTGATATTATTAGTTGGTGTAGACCCATGAACTTCGTAGCGACCTTCTTTGTCATTTCGTTGATTCCTTTGAGGCGATCTTTATCAAATGTCCCGTTTTGCCACACTGATAACAGGCTCCTGACTTCTATTGACATATCCCCCGATGCCTCTTCCCACATTCCGAACAATTGGGAATCGTACCCTGACCAGGAGCAACACTATTTGAAGTCCCTGAGTTTTGTTTCTTGTTTGGTGGAGTAGTCGCTCCCTTCGACCATTGGTTGTTTTGCCTTTTTCCTTTCCATTCGGCAATCCGGTTCTGAGCAGCAAGGTTCCCCTCAGCTATAACAGCCCTCTCCAGCACATCTACATAAGTAGGCAACTTTAACATATTGACTCGATCCAGAATTGCTCCTCGTAATCCCCCTTCAAATTTTCGTGCCTTCTTATAGTCCGTGTCCACCATATGCGGCGCGAACCGGGCTAGCTCCGCAAATTGGGCCTCATATTCAGCAACAGTCTTGTTCCCTTGTCTAAGAGTTTCAAATTCAGTTACCTTTTTATCCCACATACTTTGAGGAAAGTATTTATCATAAAAAAACTCTAGAAATCTGTCCCATGTTAGTCCTGGATGGGTTGTTCTCGTTAACATCCACCATCTGCGTGCCTCATCTTCAAAGGTAAAGGCAGCCAATTGCACATTTTGAGCTTCGGTGCAAGGGAAAACTTCAAATAATTTCTCTATGCCCAACACCCAGGCCTCAGCTTTCATCGGTTCTATTTCGCCTTTGAAAGATGGTGGTTTCATCTTTTTAAACTCCTTAGTGAGAGTGATCGTTCGATCTTCAGCATGGAACTCTGGTACTACCGGTGGAGGTGGCGGTTGCCCTTGTGGTTGTTGCTGCTGTGGTGGCTGTTGCTGTTGTTGCCGTATAGTCTCCGCCAGTTCCATGATCATTCTCTCCATCCTATCCAGCCGTGCGGCAGTAGCATCCTCTTGCTCCTCTGTCCTTGTTCTCACCATGACCTGCATAATAGTCAATTATACACAATAGGCATAGTTTCATAGGGTTAGTATTATCAGAGTACACGTAATGTTGCCATCGAATTTGTCTAATATATGTAGGATGTCATGCATGATGCCTAACTCTTTTCTAGACACCCTACAGCTCAATGGATCCGTGTGTGAGATAGCAACTCGTGCTCTGATACCACTGTCACACCCCAAACCTGCCCCAAAAGGTTTGGGCATGACCTATTCATAAATGGACCTATAATCTGGTAACCAAACCTATGGGGCCCCATCGGAAGCATAAACATACAACAAACATAAATACAACATACACCATTGAGCTATTTCTAATATGCCAGGATCTCATGTCTTATATACTTCACCAACAACAGTCAAGGTTTAGTTTTACAGTTCCAGCCTCATGATTGGGCATATACAAAAAAACACAAAAGTCATATACAATAACTTGTGGATGGCATTCAAAAGGTAAACAAACATCTCCACAGTTTCACCAAAAATAAGTAGCTGGGATAGTGCCTGGACACGTAAAGGTCGACCAAAGGAAACGGCATCCTGAGCTAGGATTGACCACCTGGTGGGTGACCTACAGAAACAGACAAAACTGAGAGTGAGCCGGGCTCAGTGAATAGTAATACTTAAATAAAACTTTGCTTAACTTAAACAGATTACATATCAATACATTAGTCTGATTCTGTATTACGTACATAATGGCCTTCGGCCTAATCTTGTAACATAGCTTGGTGGCTATAAGCCCTTGAAAATGGTGGCACGAAGCCCTTGAGACGTGTGGCACAATATTCTTGTAAACATTTTGCCACTGTGGCCCTTGTAACTTGATGGCCTTAAAGCCCTTGTAAATGGCATAAGCCCTTGTGATTGGCACGAGGCCCTTGTACATGTTTTTCTTTACTTACTTTTTGTATTAACATAAGTACAAACATGCTTGGAACATTAATCTAGTTGCCTTTCATGTCTTGAAACATCGATACAATTACATAACAGTTACATAGGTACTACTACTCACAGTGCTGTGATGACGTGCTATTTCCTCCTAGAGGGTGTCCTGCACACAATCATAACTTGCAAATTAGTTTTTCTTTTTCTCATATCATTGAGTAACCAGTTTCCGAATTATTACACTTCATCTGCATCTATCATTATTTGAAAATCGCCAAAGTACTTTAAAAACATTAGCAGAGAAGTGAGCATGCAAAACAAAAGAAAGCATCTCATTTTCCTGAAAATGAGTCCCCCGCTCGAGCGCCCCTTTTTCCGCTCAAGCGGACTGTACATTTTGCCCCAAACTGCTGGGAGGTGGTTTTTCCCGCTCGAGTGGGCTTTCCTACGCTCGAGCGGACCACGCAGACCCTGAAATTCTGAACTTCGAATTTGAGGTCCAACTTGGTATTTTAAACCTTAATCTCTCCCTTGCAAAAACTACTTCAAATCTATGAAGATCAAGGCTCAGAATACTTGAAAAACAACCTGTCTTAAACTCATGAACACAACTCCATTGATTTGAACAAAATATGAAACTCACCAACATGATTTCATTCTTGATATTCTTAACCTACACACACATAAGATAGATATACAAAAACATGACAAGAGCATGAATATCAACTTGATAAATAGAGGAACAAGATGGATGATAACTTGAATTGGACTCGAATTGCACAAATCTTAAGAGTATCATACCACGTCTTCAACACACACACACACACACACACACACACACACACACACATCAAGAGCTTTCTATGCTAATTTGAGAAAGAGGATTGAATTAGGGGAAATTAATCTTACCTTAGCTTCAATTCCTTTCTTCTTCCTTGAAGACCCTTCTTTCTCTCCTTTACAAACCCTTGTTCTTTCTAAAGGATAACTCACGTTTTTGATCAAAGCTCAAGAGGCTTAGATATATGTGTTTATATATAATGACATATAAGACAAAATCTAATCGTTTAATCATTCCGAAATTGAAATTTCGCGAACATGCTTAAAATTACCTAAAAATTATGCTGATCATAAATATATAATCAATTTCTGACAATTAAGCCATTAAGGCCTTCAATTTTTGATTCAAGCATTCTAATGAAACAGATACCTTTCTTGAGCAACAGATAGACATTCATAAACATGCATTTCATTTTCTTAACCATAATTTTCCATGAAATTTTTCAGCAACATGTTAAAAACACAAAACAAGGGTTGAAATATATCAAAAAAACATAGGCGAGGGTCGGGTCATTACAGGCATGATCTAAAATTGGGAGGTGGCCCAAGACTCGACGTATGCGTCCCATGTCTCGGCTGGCATTGCCACCCACAGTTGCCGCGTGATCTGCAAATAGAGAATTCACAATTGTTAGTTGTCTCAGTTGTCAGAGTATGGATCAAAGCAATAGCAATGGAAATGAAGCAGAAGTGGTTTCAGATTACCTCGTGGGTCAACACTGTATCAAAAAATCGGCGGTAGTAAGCGAAGACAATATTGCCTCAGCGCCGGGGGTGACACCAGCCATTATATCGCTGAGAGTAGGGCACAACAACCTCTACTTCACCTCGTGAACCGGGGCCAAGGCAGGGAAATATGCATAGACCCAAAGCTACAAGAAAAGATCAGTTTGTGAATCAACAAGCAGAAATACAGAGATAAAAGCAGAAAGTGCAAAGCAGAAAACATAATGTGCAAAGAGAAATAAATACAGAAAGTGCGAAGTTGAAAGTAAAAGTATAGTGTGTACCTCTCAGGCTCTCTAGTAGCCCCCAACCTTGTTCCTTTTCTTGCAAGAACTAGAGCTCATGTAGCCGTATAGGGTGGTGAGGCCTGTGCCACCCCAGTCATAAAATCAGACCTGTGACAACACCACCAGGGCGCTTAACACGTACAGGCCTATGATATTCCTCCTGTTCGCATACAAGGTGGTATCGAGAAGGTATTTCAGGAAGCCCTGTATGTACTACTCAACCTCCTCATGAGTCTCGGGCCAGCTCCCGTGAAAGTGGTCGTAGAACTAGCTGTACCTCACCATAGCCGGTCTGTCTAGAGGAGGGCGTTCACCAAGCAGATGAATCTAGGCTACCTCCCATTGGCCCATATCTATATCAAAAGGGATCGGTTCACCCCCTACTCATAGCCCTATAATCATAAAGAAATCGTAAGACGTCATCGTTATCTCCCCGGTGGAAGAAAAGTGGAATGAGTTAGTGATATCCCACCACCTCTCCACGAAAGCGCCAAGTAAGTCCCGGATGGCCTGGAGTTGCGCAAGCCTTGAGCAAAATAGGCTGAAGCCCATCTTATCAACTAGCTCTCGGACCCGAGCAAGGAGCTCCTAATACCAGTCCCTCATTGTCACGGCCCCGTAGCCTCTCCAAGCAAGGGCACCACCTGTGATGAAATAACAGAGTGAAAGACTGTAATGAGATATCAAAGCAAGCAAACAGCACAGGGGAAGCAAAGTTTCTTAACTCATTGACGTCGTGGGAGAGGTGAGAGGCATGCTCCCTTAGAACGAAATCCTCAGGCACACCCATGGTAAAGTCCTCAAAGCACAACATGCCACCAAAGGCCATCGCGTGTGTCTGTGGATTGTAGGTGGCAAGGTCGAAAGGCCTCACGCCCAACGGTAGTAACTCGAGCTCAAGCCCTGAAGGGTAGATCTCCTCCGTTATCATGTTAGTGACGATGTCCTTCGCCTCTTAGACAACCTCCTCTAGCATTGGGACCTCAGGAGGGGCACCGTCATGTGGAATGTTATCCACCATGAGGATTGTAGTGGGTGGTGGGTGGAAATGATGTAAGATAAGGAAAAAAAGTGAAAAACCCAAAAGTCAAACCCTAGGAAAGAGAAAAAGAGAAAAAGTCAAAACTTAGGAGAGTGCATGGAAACCAAGAAAAACTCATGGGAAATGAGCCCAAAACAATGAAAAACTACAAAACTCAAGCAAATCAAATTTTAAACGGTTCAAAATATAGAGGATTATGGGTGTTTTGCGTATAAAGTTTGCGTGGGGCGTTTAGTAATTCGAGTAAAATGTAAATCTAGAGGGAGAGAGAGAACACCTAGAGAGAGAAGGAGGAGGTTTTCGAGTGATGTGGGGATGAAAAAATGAGCCCTTGTTATGTTTTAAAGAAGCCACATGCGTGAAATGCCCAAACTGCCCCGAAACGGGTCAGGTGGCCAACCGGCCAATTCTTTTGGCTAGCTGACCTTTCAAATGGTCCAGAGTTAATTTTTGCTATGGACTTGGCCAATCTGTGCATGGGTGGTCCTATTTTCATCCTAAAGTGAAAAATTGAAGAATTTGGGTTTGTTTTAGGTTCAGAAAATTCCAAAATGTGATTCCAGATACACCGTTTCAAGTACTGTCATTTCTTCGAAGCGGGAAAGTGCCCCGATAGCTTGAACAAGTTGTATCCATTTTAAGCATTTGCGGACCCCCGAATTGTAAGTCAGAGATCTTTATGAGGTGTTTTAAAAATACTGCTTTCTGTTTATCTTTTCAATTATGTTATATGTTGTGTTGCATGGAACATGTACCGTATTGTATTTCGCATCAATTACAGCAATTATGTTGTATCCATGTGCATCATGCTTTTCATTTGTTATGTTCACCCTTGTCACACGAATGTGATTTGGCTTGTATCCCTTACCCTTTCTGTGCGAAGCATAGTTTGGCTTATATCTTTTAGCTCATCTCCTCACTGCGTGAAATATAGATTGGCTCGTATCCTTTTCTCTTGGTTAAAACCATCCCTCTCTCCGTATGAAATATGTTGAGATACGTCTGTTGGTTACACAACCTTTCTTGTCACTTCGATTAAAACCTTCCATCTCTCTATACGAAATAGAGAGAGATAAGCTTCTTGGTTACACCACTTTTCTTGTTACCCAGTTAAAACCTTCCCTCTCTCCGTATGAAATATGTTGAGATACGCCTGTTGCTTACACCACCTTTCTTGTCACTTCAGTTAAAAACTTCCCTCTCTCTATATGAAATACATAGAGATATGCCTGTTGGTTATACCACCTCTCTTGTTACCCAGTTAAAACCTTCCTTCTCTCTGTATAAAATAGAGAGAGACATGCTTGTTGGTTACACCACCTTTGTTTCACCTTGGTTAAAACCTTCCCTCTCTCTGTATGAAATCTAGAGAGATATGCATGTCAGTTACACCACCCTCCCATCCTTTCGCATGAAATGCGTTAGGAAGTTGCTTTGCCTAGTTACAACCTTCCCTCTCTCCGTATGAAATGCAAAGAGGTACGTCTCTTGGTTGCATCGTCTTTCCCTCCTTTCACGCGAAACGAGTTTGGGAATTGTTGATTGCTTACTTCTTTCCATGTGAAACACAGTTAGATTTGTTTTGAGTTAAGCTTTTCATTCATATGCTATCATCTTGTTATTTATCATTGCATTGTCATGCATGATTATGGATTTTCAAAATCACTGGCTTCGCGAAGCATGTAAGTCCAGTTTTCAAGTACATCCTTTGAGGATATCTGTAGACACCCCATTTTTTACCGTCCTCAAGACTTGGACGTCACCATTGGAACACTGGGTGATCATCCATGTTTATTTGGAGTTCCCGGAGGTCTCGGCTACGCGCCTTGCCCCAAGATCTTCGAACTCGACTGTTTAGTGTATGGTTTTGCACCAAACACTTGTGTTTTGCCTTGGAGGGGCAGGGAATGCCTTGTGAGGCATCCCCACACATCACCGGCCATGGCTAGAGGTCACCGGCTGGTGTTTTGTTGCCATCGGCAATGTATATTGCTGGTCGGCATTCTTTGTTGCCGGTCGGCAGTTTATTTAGTCAAAATGGCACTTTTGGCTGGTCGACTACTGTTCATCTGCTTTTGCAGATATTTTAATACAGCTGGCTTGCATTTTGTTCTCCTCCATACACGTGTATGGAGAGATGGCTTCCTTGTTAGCTTCTTGAGTAAGCTTTACAAGATTGGCTTCTCTATAAGAGGAGCCCTCCTCTCTTGGCTTTAGGGTTAGACAAAAAGGTTAGAAAATATATAGAGGAGAGCTCTGGATTAGGGTTAGGGTTTGTGTCTCACCTATCTCTATTTCTCTCTCTTTTTTTACCTTTGTGTGTGTATAAGTGTATTTGTGTCTTACTATTGCACACAAACACATAGTGTTACACCTTCCCTTGGCTACTGAGGTTCTAAGAGGTTGTTCTTGAGGTTCTTGGGTGGTTTTGAGCTCCATTGTTGAAGAGGTTCTTCAAGGGTAACAATCTTGCTCCTTTTTACCCCATTCTTGCATACATTTTTTTCCTATCTTAGAACTGTTTTTGAGCTTAGTGTATAATATGAAAAAGTTCTATTTTTGGGCCCTCTAAATAGTTTGTTTAGAGTGTTTTGTGGTTTGGAGGTGTTTGACCCCTCTTAAGCCTTGAAGGGCTCCATTTTGTGCTATTTTGAGTGAGCTCCGGGACTTTGGTGTTTGGGCCTCCTCACCACTGAAATTTTAAGGGCTTTCAGTGGTAAGGATGGTGCCTTAAAGTCCCAAGAAGGAGAGGGCCACCCCCTCTCCTTATTGTCCTTGAAAAGGGCCATTTTTGCCTCTTTAATGAGCACCTAGCTAAGCCTCATGTTGACCATGCCTTGGCTGTTATTTATGCTTATTTTTCCATGAAATAGCATTGTTGTATGTTGGTTTTGGTACACCATGCTTGCTTAGCATACATGCCTTGTAATGCCATTTTGTTGCCTTAACATGCCTTAGGTTGTAAACCATTGTTGTAGCATGTTTTAGGCTTGGCTTTGTGAAGCTTTTGTGCTTATTTTTCTATGTTTGAGGTCTGTCCTTAGTTGTTTGGGTCGACTTTGGCATGCTTAGTATAGCCCCTTTGCATTTTTGGTTTGTTGGCCTTAAGTGTGTGAATGTATAGCATGCATCCTTGCCTTAATTTAGTGGGTTAGGACCATTTGCGATGTTATTTCAGTCCCTTTAACATGCTTGTATGCTTGCCTTGGATGCCTCTTTGAAGCTTTGAAAGCTTGTCTTGCATGCTCCATGTTTTGGCCATTGTGCATACCCTTTGAATTTGAGCCACTTAGATGCCATCTAGGTGTCCCTTGGGTGTTGTCTAGGCTTGCCTTAGACTTGTTTTAAGTCCTCTTAGCCTTGTGAGGCTTGGTGGACTTAGTCTCAATTTAAGCCTCTTGGCTTGTCTTGGGTTTTTGGCCTTGTTTGCGTGCCTTGTTTGTCTTGTTTAATTGGTTTAGCACCTTTTGTAACATGATTTTCAATGCTTACCTTGCATGCCATTAGTCCATGTTATGCCTCTTTCAAGTGTGCTTGAGTGTTAGCCCTTTAACATGTGCATGTGTGTATGTGTGTTTAGTCCTCATTTCATAGCATTTTGGCCACTGTTTTAGGTCTATTTAAGGCTGCCTAAATCATGTTTAAGTCCATCCTATGCTTGTTTGCATACTTACCTTGCACGTTTGCTTGCGTGCTTGCATGTATACATTGCATTGTCCATGTTGCATGCTAGTTCATATGCCTAGGTTGCATTGCATCTTGCATGCATGCCTTGTTCCTTGATCTAGTGATAGGAATTGGGCCCCTTTGGTTTGTTGGTTTGCATTGCATTTGACATCAAAATGTGCACACTTGGTCCCTTGGGCCATCCCGCATGGAAATGCGCGATTGATGGTCCGAGAACCAAAGAGCATGTCCCTTTGAGTCACTAACATGATAAGGGACATGATTGGTGCATATATGGCTTGAATTGCATTGTCATGCAAAGCCCTATCCTCTGCTGCTGTCAAACAGGTTCTGCAGGAACTTTTTGCCGATCGATTGCACAGAGTGCCGACCGACAATCAATTGGTGGCCGATGGATTCATTCTCAGCCGATGAACACCTCCTACGGCTGGTGGCCATTCTCCCTAGCCGGTGGTACTGCACAGTGCTCAGAGAGGCAACCCTGAGGCTTTGGCAGTCTTCGAAGGAGTATAGCAGGGAAAACAGAGGTAGCTTGCGCATGGCAGTGTACTTCCGAGCAAGACCGAGCATGCATTGCATTGGGCTCTCTTCCCGAGGCGGTTTATCTGTTTTCTCTAAATTAGTTAATTTGCTTAACTAATTAGATGGATTGTAATATTTTAATTGGCCTGTAGGTTAATTAGTCTGTATATTCTTTTGGTCCCTCCGGGTGAGGGTGAATCTGTAATAAGTGTGGGTGCGTGTGTGTGCATGTCCTCCAATCCCCACTTCTTTCTTTCCTTTTATTTTCCCGCTTATGATGGTAGATTAGGGCATGTTTAAATTAGCATACAGTATGACTGCATGCGTGCATCCATACATTTGTCTTACATGCACCGGGCTCGGCGCATCACGCTAACTGCATTGGTATTTCAAATCTAACTTGAATACATGCATCAATTGATCGCATTTCACATGCCATGTTTAGGTTAGCCGAGCCTACTCTAATTGCATCCTGTATGTGTTGCATTAGTCAAACTTAACATGAACTAGGACCATGCATGTTTGCTAACTAGTTTATTGTTTTGGCACGGAGTACGATGTAAGTATTTTCATGCTTTAACATACTGCATGCGTGTGAGTGTTAACATAACAGCATGCTTACCATGCGACTAATTGCTTATGTGAGATAAACTGTTTGATTGCCTGTGGGTGAAGGTTGGATTGTCTGAGTTGGAAAAACTCGTTGAAATCCGTATTTTAGCCTACTTGCGAGTAGCAAATTCCAAAGTGTTTTTTTTAAGACAAACGGATATGCAATGCCTATTGCCAAATTAGGCAATCTAGTCTATACTTGTTTGTTGTGTGCATAACATAGTAATTCTAGGCTAATAACCAGAATAAGAACACATAACGTTTTCAAAATCGGATATCACGGTTAGTAGAGGCCGGTCTTCGGACCGGGCAAGAGGGGGTGCTCATAGCTAACCTTCCCCAATCGTACCCAAGCTCCCGAGCCGAGGCAACTTTGGTGATGACGAACACGTGGCATTTGGCACCGAGTCAGGATTTCCTAGATTTCCCTATTAAAAAATATTTAGGTAGCGACTCTGTATCTGGCAAAGCAGTCCATGTTTGGCACTTCTTTTCAAAAATCTCTTTTCTCAAAACGATTTGCCGGATTTGGACTCTTTGGTTCAGATTTAGAACCGCAAACAAAATCGAGTCCCAACTGTAGCGTGTAGCGCAGGGTCCCTCGCGAGCGTGTTACAATATCACTTGCATCTAGCCTATGAACTACACTGGTTTGATTCCTTGCAAAGGGATACATAGGCAACTTTCGTGTTCAACCAATTGCATTTACATTTTGATTGCTTGCCCAAGTCTTGCGGCCTTGTCAAAAAGGGTTGTTTTTGGACTTTGACATTCACTTACATCATTTTACGACTTCGAGCTTTGTCAAAGAGAGGCAACTGTAAACACCCTATTTTTGACCGCCCTTAAAACTTGGGCGCCTCATAGGGAACACTCAATAATGAATAATACACTATACAAACAGTTAAATTTCTTCAGCAAAGGGCTTCGATTTTCAGTTTCAAAGCCTAAAACCTTGCACATTCTTTGGACCAAAACCTATTTTTTTCTAGCCTGACCACTCAGAGGCCTCCTGGCCAAAAAGTGGCCACCAGGCCAATTTTATTAGTCGGCTGTCCCTCTTCATAGCCGGCCACCCATGTCCAGCAGCAGACAGATATTTGTTACCAGTTGTCCCCCCCCCATGTGCATGCCTTGCACCGGTTGGCTTAATATAGATATTTCCGATAGAGGAACCTGATTTTCTATAAACAGGTGACCATCCCTCATGTTTTTATGTTCGAAAAATTTTCCAACTGCTCAAAACTTGCTAAACAGTCCCCCTCTCTGTTTTGAAATATAAATACACCATTGCTGAGATTATTGAGCTAAAATTTCAACTCTTGAGGGTGATCACCTTATGGTTTGTGAACCAAAGAACATCCTCTCTTCAAGAGGTATAACTTTTGCCATCTTTACATTACTCTTTCCCACTCTTTTCTTGTTGTTTTTCACACTGTTTTGGACAGGTTTTGTGGACTGAAACTTGTGATTTAAAAGCTATCAAAGGTGGAGGGGTTAACCATCATTTCTTGAACCTTATTCCAAAGCTTATATCCTTGTGTTTCCCACTTGTTGCTTCACTTTTAGCTACAGATTTTCAGAGTTTTCGGAGGCTGAAACATGTGATTTTAAGGTCCGAAAAGTGGAGGTATTTGCCCACCCTTCCTTTGCCTTGCTTACTAGCTTTGTTCTCTTTTTTTTTTTTGGTTTACTTTTCCTAGGTTTTCAACACGATTCCAGCACTGTTTTTTTGCTATTTTAGGACTGTTTTAATTGTTTATTTAGTTTATGCTTTGAATACCATGCTTATATTGTTGTAAGTCCTTATAGATTTGGTGGTTTAGGTTATAGACACCAATCTATTTGAGTTGATGGATTTCTTTACATCATTTCCATGTAAATATTCATATTGGTCATGATCACCTTTGCCTAATCATCTCTGGAACCTCCCTCATTTATTTGCTTTCTTTGTCTTAAACACTAGTTTGTTGCTCGAGGCATGAGAAAGAGACTTTCCATGCTTAATGGTTTAATCTCTTCAGAGATTCATTACCAAGTCATTACATCTCTCTCATGTTAAGTACAACTTCTTGTTTGACGCTTCTCTTTATCGACTTTTTGCACTTAGTGGACGTAGTCATTACATAGGACAAAAATGAATAAAGAATGGAACGGTAATGTAAAAGAGGTTAAAATTGGAATAAAAGTGGTAAGAATTAATAAAATTGGTTTGGGTTCAATCAGACATTATATTGAACCCATTGCGTCTCGAGTCATTACATACTCTTTAATGATGTTAATGATTCGAGAAGTAATGTCTACCACTTCCCTTGAGGTTGCTCCATGATAGAGGAATGGTTTTCTTGGTCTTTAATTTCCATTCATTGATCTTTTGTCCTATCAGTTCATGGATCATCATGCAACAACTTTGCGTCGATTGATGATTTGTAAATCGAGTCTACTCATCCCTTTATCAGTTTCATGATAGGGAGAGGAAGAGAGGATAAACATCTCCTAAAAACACTCTGCCTTTGCTCTATTTTGATTTTGTGGCAGTAGGGCAGAACCCAAAATCAGTGGCCAACCACTATTTTGTCTGGCTTACCACTTCTCTAGGTTGGGTGACCACCTTTTGTTATGCAAGTAGTGGCATTTTTCATGGAAAAATAGAGCAAAAGCTGAGGTAAAAACAGAATTATTGTCTGACTACAAGACAAAACAGAATCTGGCAGCAAACAGAGAGGTTTTTGGGAGGATGTTCTCATTTGTGTACGTGCGGCTCCTCGCCTCCCGTCTTTTCAATTAGTTCTTTAAGAATTATTGTGTTGTACTTATATACATTAGATTCATTCAAATTTGTAATAATTAGTTAATTATTTTACTCCATTTATTTGATGTTGTAATAATTAGTTTAAGTAGGACATTCATTCGGACCCTTTTGTATGAGGGCATATTTGTAATATTGTGTATGTCTTCTAAACCCCACTTCTTTCTCTCTTTTATTTATTTGCTTATGATGGTTGGATTCATGTTTTGGTTTCATGTCAATACGATGTATAAAATATCCATTTTTGTATGCATTAGGTTACGCTCATCATTCTAACCTTGCTTTTATTTCCAACTTATTTGAATACGTGCACTAAACGCATGCTTTGAGTTGCGCCATATGTCATGCTAATAAACCGAACCTCGTAGTTGCATTTTGTATGTGTTGCATTAGTCACTTGCATATTAGAGCATACATTTTTCTATTTACTTTCTTCTATTTTGGCTTGCCTCGGTTGAGTACTAGGTGAGTGTTTTTGATTTAACATATTGCATGTATGATAGTGCTGCGATATCAAGCATATTTACTATGAGGCTAAGTGTTTATTTGATATACCTCTTGTGTGCCAGTGGATGAAGGCTATGTCGTCTAAATTGGGATGATTTAATTAATGTAAATATGATATTACTTTTTCAAAGTAACATATTCAAAACTCTTTTCAAACAAACATGAAATCAAAGCATTTCAAAGTGGAAGAAATAGTCCATACTTGTGTGTCTCACATAGTAATGTTGGCAAAATAATCGGAACAAGAGCATAAAATGTACATAAAGATCACATCATGATTAGTAGAGGTCGATCTTTGATCTGGTGAGTGGGGTATTCAATTCATGACCTTCCCCTCTCATACCTAAGTTCTCGAGCCGAGACACTTTAGTTAAGACGGACAAGTGGCCTTTGGCACGAGTCACGGGTTTCCTAAATTTTTCAAAAATATTTAGATGGCGACTCTGAAATCTGGCAATGCAGTCCATTTTTGGCATTTCTGATTGTAAATTGATTTTCTAAAGAATTGCTAGATTTGGATGCTCATTTGAGTTTCTTCTATTTCATATTGCACTCGCGAAACCAGATTCGATACCACGGTAGTCCGAATTGTAGGGCTATTGTATCCGAGGAGATTAAACCCCTCTAAGGAGCACGAAATACCATCTACAGTCACACTATGCTTTCATTCATGGATGAGTTTTCAGGGTATAAAGACGGAGAGAAGACGACATTCACTACTCAGTGAGGGACTTACTGCTATTGGGTTATGCCATTATGGTTGAAAAATGTCAGAGCCACCTACCAGAGAGGGGCAACTACCATATTGCATGATATGATTCACAAGGAGGTTGAAGTATATGTGGATGATATGATTGTTAAATTCAAGGAGCGAAAAGCTCATCATGACGTATTGAAAAGATTCTTCGGAAGAATTCAAGAGTAGAAGTTAAGGCTAAATCTGTAAAAATGTACCTTTGGAGTGACAACGAAAAAGATGCTAGGGTTCTTATTCACGTAGTGTGGAATAGGGGTTGACCCATCCAAAATCAAGGCATCTTACAAATGCCCTCACCAATGACTTAAAAGGAGGTGCAAGGTTTTCTAAGGAAAGTACAATTCATATAAAGGTTTATTTCTAAATTAGCCTCCACTTGTGAACCACTGTTTGGCTTGCTGAAGAAAAGGAAGAAGTTCTAATGGATTGAAAGATGCAATTATGCTTTTGAACAGATCAAGCAGTATCTGCAAAATCTACCCTTGTTGTCACCCCTGAAGCCAGGGAAACCATTGATGTTGTACTAAAAGGTTGTATACTATCTGAGTAGAAAATATTGAAATATGATATTTGTTACACCCCTTTGGAAAAGGCTTGTCTAGCCTTGGTTAAGGTCGCTAGGAAGTTGAGGCACTACTTGCTAGCGTACTCAGTAATCCTAGTTTCAAGATTGGATCCTATCAAATATCTCTTTGAGAAACCAGCACTTACCGATAAGCTAGCTCGATGGCTGCTTTTTTGTTATAAGTTTGATCTTTAATATGTCACTCGTAAATTTGTTAAAGGAAGTGGCAGCAAAGTTCTTGGCTAATCACCTTGTTAATGGAGAAGAAGACAGGGAATATTAGCTTCCAGATGAAGAGATTCTACAGTTAGAAGATGATACTTGGAAGTTGTACTCTGATGAAGCTGCCAATCAATATGGGTACATGATAGGAGAGTTGCTCATAGTACCTGACAACTCCCACATACCTTTGGCTTTCAAGCTCTGATTTAAAGTATCCAACAACCAAGCAGGATATGAGGCATGCATAGCTGGATTGGAAGCTACCCTAGAACTAGGGGCAATAAGATTGGATGTGATTGGAGATTCAAACCTGGTTGTGTCTCAAGCCAACAAAGATTGGAAAGTGAATGAAGGGAATATGAAAGTCTATTATCAGATCTTGGGTATGCTAATTTTGAGGTTCAAACAACTGACATTTACACACTTGGTGAGGAAAACAATAGGTTCACTAATGCTTTATCAACCCTAGCTTTAATGGTAGATATACCTATTGAGGTGAAGATGTGTTCGATTATCATAGAGCAAAGGTACACACCGACATACGAGATAATAACTGCAATAGAAGAAACCCAAGATAAGGATCTTTGGTACTTTGACATTTGAAATTTCTTAGAGAAAGAACTGTGCCTATAAGGGAAAAATGCTAAGGACAAAAGAAGGATACAGTGTCTGATCACTCAATTCATCATTTGTGGCGACAAGTTGTACAGAAGGTATCATTTGGGAATGCATAAGTTGTGTGTGGGGGAACATGAAACAAAGCGCATCATGGAATTTGTCCATGGAGGAGAATGCATGGCTTACATGAATGGTATAATGCTAGCAAGAAAAACCTCAGACAAGGATATTACTGGTTGACCATGGAAAATTATTGTGTTAGCTTTTTTCGCGATGCCACAAGTGTCTGTTTCATGCCAATTACATGAACATCTCGCCGTCAAAACTGTACAACATGACTTTACTGTGGCCTTTTTCAGTCCAAGGAATTAACATCGTGGGGCAGTAATGCCGAAAAGGTCAAATGAACATGAGTTTATCTTGGTAGCAATCGATTACTTTACCAAGTGGGCGAGGTATAGTTGTATTCAGTGTTGAGCGTGTCTCATGTGACCAAGTTTATCAAAAACAACATTATCTGTAGGCATGGGATTCCAAATGAGATTGCTTCGGACAATGGTTCGCACTTTAAGGAAGGAGTGATTGATCTGCTCGAGAACTATAATATGGCCTCTCACAACCTATAGGCCACAGACCAATTGAGCCGTTAAAGAAACAAACAAAAATATCTAGAACATCTTACGAAAGATGGTGGAAACATACAAGGATTGGCTAGATAAACTACCTTTTTGCATTGTAGAGCTATAAGACATCGATCCAAGTATCTACTAGGGCAACCCCCTACTTCCTGGTTTATGGGATGAAGGTAGTGCTACCAATTGAGATAGGGGTACCTTCACTAAGGATTATGGCTGAATGTCAGATAGCAGAGGTTGATTGACAACAAAATTGATTCAAAGAGTCGATATTATTTAATGAGAGAAGATTGAAGGCCATATATTATGTGTAGGGGTACCAGCGCAGGATTGTCTAAGCATTCAATAAGAAGGTCAAGTCTAGGAATCTGAATGAGGGAGATCTAGTGTTAAAGGACAATCAGGCTTCAATTTCTGATCCTAAAGGCAAGTTCAAACCCAATTGGACTGGTTCTTACATCATCAAGTCAATTTGGTTGGGAGAAATGGTTATTCTGATGGATCTGGAAGTATTAGAGCTTTCACAGCCGATCAACATGGACAAGTTAAAGAAATAGTATCCCTGAGAGGCTCACTGGGCTAAAAACCAGGAAGGGTGACCTAGGCAAAAGTTAGAGCGAGAAAAGGAAAACAAATCAAGTGGAGCTTACAAGGTTGAAAACCCGAAAGGGCGACTTTGGCAAAATTAGAGCGCAATAGGAAAGAGTAAATACTCGAGTGAACCCTAACCATGAACTACGTGAGGCCCAATTCCGTCCTTGGGATATGTAGGCAATTATATTCTGAAGTTCATCCCTAACCATTTTTAACTTGGTTGTCTTGTCCATGATCAATCATTTCATTTTTACTCAGATTCAGATACGGTTATCTAGACCTATTTTTTGTGACAAATATGCTTGCATGGTAGATCCGATTTGTGATATTATGGTGGAAGAAGAGCATATAGTCTTGTCTAGGGAGTTGGTTTAAGGTTGCGCATCTTTGAAGGTTGATTTTAGGTATGTTAGGTAACAGCCATTTGCAAAGATATGTTTCAGTGTTTTGAACAAAATTGACCAATTTTCTCAAACATCTTTTGCAAAATAGACCTTTCATTAGAACTGAGAGGAAGCTTTTCAACACACACAATCTTTCTTACATGATTTCAAAACAAAAGTGGAACAAACATGCTTATCCAAACTTCCATATTAATTAAATCATTTTACATCATAAAGCTAAGGTCAAAGCACTAAACTAGGGACATAGTCAAGTCAAGTCTGCGGTCCTCCTCCCTTAGCATCAAAAGATTCCACTACCAAAGATGCGCCCACTTGTGCCTTCTTCTCTGGCCAAAGCATGGACTCATTAGAAAGGATGTAACTGAGATCATTATCAGAAGCTAGGAGCTAGGAGTTTCCTCATCCCCCATTAGCAGGGCGAGTCTGATCATGTCCAAATTGTCACCTGAATCGGAAAGAAAAGTAGAAGACGCAATGTGTCAAGCCAATCAGTTGCACGCCCGATTGGAAAAATATGATATACGTTATTGGAGGTAAGTCTAGCCAGGAGCAACGCCAAACAATGTCTGTTGTAGACCAGTCACATATCTAGTTGCACCACAGGCCCTCAGAAGGAAAATCTACTATCCTATCTTGGAAGAAGTAGTTCCTAGCTGAGTATTGAGAATATGGAGCCAATACTTTCAATTTATTCATCAGCCGTACCTAGGGAAGGATGAAAAAAAAGAGAGATTAAAGAATAGAGACATGTACATTAAGCGGGAAAAGTGAAAAAGGGTTTGAAAAAAATTGAGTGAAGAAGACCGGAGTGATGTAAGAAACATAAAGTGAGAAAGGGTGAGAAACAATACCTGAAGTAGTGGACTCTCTGCAACTCAAGAGGTCTCTTGTCTGCGAAATGCATCCAAGCCCATCAAAGTCTCGGCTAATGCAAGGCCCATGCAACTCTGACCCTCCTGCAATCATTAGGCCACCTCGATGAGCCTAATGTGCGCCCTATCACCACTAGAGGCAAACAAGTAGTGTGAAAGTAGACAAATGTAAAGTGCATGTTGATGACACCCTTGCCAAACAGGGTCACTCCTATCTTTAATGAAAGAAAATCGGCAACTCAATCTGAACGCTTCCAAACCCTCATCATGAGCCAAGGACCAAGTCTTATTCAAAGTTAGACCACACATCTGGGCTAAGGCTTGTGCATGGTCGAAATTGGGATAAGGCATGATTTCTTCATCTCGAAAAAGTTCCATTAATGCTTGAAATTTCTTAATGGTTGGACAAAGTTCCAGCATACCTAAGTGAAATACATGGGTGATCGAATCTTAGCAACAAACAACTGCCTGAAGGAAAGAAAGATGGAGTGAAGTGAGACTCAAAGGAAAAAGAGCATTCAGGCCAAATCCTGCGAAATTCACTTTATCGGTGCCATCCAAAGATGTTATCTAATCCTGGAGCCTAACCATAGTTGGATCCTCCATTTTCATAAGAAACTCCTCAGTTTTTCTACTTCTGGGTGAAGAAATAGTCGTGAACCACCTTTTAAAGGGATAAGGTTGCATGAGTGCTTGACATCTGTATCCCACTATCTGGCCAAAACCATCGATCATCCAGCCACTTTTGGCTCACTTGGACAAATTTGTGACTAGTCGACCTCTAGAATAGTAGAAGCAATGTGATCTTGCAGTCCAGCTTATAGATTTTGTTTCGGATCTTGTTTCGAGTGTTTTCCATTCTAGTAGGTGCAAGTAAGTGTGTTTAGGTTATTTTTGCTGTGTTACGCATTTATTGAGTTGTATTTTGTATTTTGGTCAGTTATGGGCTTAATATCAGATTCAGAACTTGTCCAAAAATAACAATTCTCAATTTCAAAATCAAAGTAAAATTGTTATGTGCTTGAGTGCAGTGCCATGCATCTTTGGATATCTGAGATGGTCCAAAAACAAAAGTGTTTATTTCATTACTTCCCAGTCGAACGTGTTACAAAAGTTTTTGCAGAAACCTATCTAAAGCTATACATGATTTTCTAACTATAAAGAAAAATAAATATACAAAAAATAAATAAATAAATAAATACAAAAGGAAAAGAATCAAGGTCGACTAGCCCTCTTCATCCACTTCACCGGTGGAACCCCAGTGTCATCCCCATTAACACCGCTGCCCTCAACCTCAACAATTATCTCACTCTTAGCCTCGACAACCACTTTGCCCTTATCCTCATCACTGCCATCTCCATTAGAGCCAGTACCACTCTCACTGACACTAGCATAATCTCTGAAGCCATCCTCATCAGAACCACTACCGCTTCCGTTGCCCTCATCATCATCGTCACCATCACCGTCACTATCACCGTCACCATCACCATCACCGTTAGCATCGCTACCTTCCGAATGCTTAATATCGATGCTCGCATCCCCCTCACTATCCTTGGATGTCTCATCAAAGTAGCAAAGTCCTCCTCCTTAAAAGTAGTGGGAGTCCTCTCTGAGGAGAAATAACTCTCTATTACCTGGTCACATCTGTCTCTGCCTCTGCTGGGAGCACTGCTGCCATGGTCTCTATCAGTGCCTTTCCCTCGAACTGAAGAATGTCTTACTCTCCTCTCAACTGCTAGATGAGGCATCACTAGGACTGCATCAGAGGGTTGGCAAGAAATAAAATGTCAGATAGGAAGAGTACAGTGGCTTATTGTGCTCAGAGCCCTCAGGCAGTAATTCTTTATCTGTGAAAGTCAAAGTCGGTGAAACGCCTCTCAGGAACACCAGTCCCACTAACTGCTTAGGTGTTGTGTCGATGGAGAGGTTAGCCTTATCCATTGCTGATAGGACTGTCTGTCTATGCACCAGTGAACCTATGAGCAAACCCCAGATGGAGATGTCTGCTTGAATCTTTTTCAGCTGCTTCAGAACAGCTTCCTCTTCCAATAGTTTATCTTTCTGTTTCTCAGCTTCCTTATCTTTCCCTGATGCTTCCGGTTGGTCCTGGTGTGGGGGCTTAAAGTACCACCCACTCCAAGTCATGTGATTAACTTCCTCGACATACCATGTATCATCTGGAAGATTCTGTCCCCAATCTTCATCTGTGTGGGTGAGATGCAAATCCTCATCTTCCCACCACATTCCTTCGACAACTAACAAGCACCTATCCGGTTCCTTTGTGAGCTTTCCTGTATCCGCAACATAGTCAGTCTCCGCAAGACCTTCGACTTTTTTGGCCTTCTGATCACTCTTAGTTCTTTCATGTTCGAACCGCTTCAGCGCGGCCTCCTGTTCTGTATCAGCTGTACACAAGCTACCCAATTCTTGAGCAAAATTCTTAGTACTGGTGCTCTCTGGCAACTTCCCTTTGTTGTCAACTGTTCCAGTCGTTGCAGACGTTCCTGTTTCCAACTGTCCGTGCTTTAGTTGAGACCTTTCATCGACATCCGGCTCATCACTAAGCCACCTTGTATTATCCATTGATCCGTTCATATCAAACCAACCAATCTGTACATTCCCCAGATCCTGTTCATCAAAGAACTGCAGATTACTGATGTCCTCTTCAAGCTCAGCTAAGTCATCCAGCCTCTGGCTTGGCCCGTTCTCCCAGACTACATTAACCTCCATTTCCTTCGGCAATTCCACCCTCGGGTTGGCCTGGCTAGTTGGCACAATGTAATAGCAAGGGTTATACTCTTCTTCAGTTAAGCTCATGGAGCCCTCAGGCATACCTTCTTCCAACATAACCACCGCCACAGGTTCGGGTTGGGATATTTTTTTATTTTTTATTTTTTTTTAATCGGCAAAAAATAAAGCTTTATTGATGAAAAAAGCAATATACATGCAAAAATACATCAACAAAGCAGGGAAGTGCACTTAGTTCAGGTTGGGATATCGACACACTCATCATGCACAAATCTGTGCTTTCTGGGATGAATAGCGCCAACCTAGGCAAGTGGGAGGGGGTAATGGGTATGCTGGGGTCATATGGGACGACCATTGTTTGGATAAGGTTTACTTGCCTAGGTGGAAGAGGGAGTTGGTTATGTGGTGGGAGAGGATTTGGAGTGATGTTAGGCTTCTTAGGAGGTACTATCACTTTGTTTTCAATGAGATCTTGAATCTCATGACAGAGTCTAAAGCATAGGTAGGTATCATGACCATGCTGCTGGTGGAAGGTGCAATACTTGTCTGGGTTGTGTGTAGAAAGGAGGGGATTAGGCAATGGACGCGGCTCCAGGAGTTTCAGATGCCCCTTTCTGATTAGGACCCCAAAGGCTTTCGATAGAGACATGTAGAGTGGGGTGAAAACCCTCTGGCCCCAGGGTGGGTACTTTGCAGGTTGTGGGGTAGTTTCGGATGTGCCGGTAAAGGGGGTGGTTGTTTTCAGTGTGGTGGTGACCATACCAACATCAGAGGTCCTCGCAGCTGCGTTTCTACTTGTAACTGCATTTGAACTGCGTGTAAAAGCCATCTTGGGCTACTCCTTTTCATGGTCAATCAGACCCTGTTTCATCGCATCCTCTATCTGTACCCCTATCTCATGAAGGTTAACAAATGTAGGGAGGGGCAAGACAATCATCTTTTGTAGCAGCTTCGGTTGCAAATTACGAACGACCATTCTTATCAGGTCCTTCTCAATTGCCCTGGTGGTCATCATGGAGGCCTTAGCCGTCCATCAAGTGACGAAGTCGGAGAAACCTTCCTTCGGCTCTTGTCGAGTAGCCTCGAGATCACGAGCTGTGACCTCGATTTGAGTGTTATAAGAATATTGGGCAACAAAGGCCTCGGCCATCTCTTCCCAGCTCCTCTTCACCGAATCTTCAAGTTCAGCATACTAGATACCCGCAATACCCGATAGGCTCCGGCCAAAAAGGGATAGCTTCTGCAGTCTAATCAAGCTTATCGGCCGCAGAATATCTGAAAATAGTCACAAATAGACCATGGGATCACCCGAACCATCGAAGTGGTCTATGTGTGGCATTTTAAATCTATCTAGCAATGTCACCGCTGAATCTGTATAGCCGTCCTCTATGTTCAGGATCGAGTTGACACCCTGAGCGCTCTTAAAAAGCTTCTCAAGCTTGCTCACTTTCAAAGTGGTAGGGTCGACCTCAAACTCAAAAGGGGCCTCCATTGGGTAGGCTAGTGCTTTAGAAGTCTGGGGTGGAATCGGATCCACTGGGATGTCTGCATTTTCCTGGACATTGGCTGTGGGAGCAAGAGCTTTGGGTACTGGAATATCTACAAGAGGTGGATAGGATGCAGAAGCTGTTGCCTACTGCGGTTATTGTTGCTGTTGCTGTTGAAGCCTAGCAATCAGTTCAGCCTGCTGGGCTGCAACCTCTGTTTGGTGAGCAGTAACTTCCACTTGGCGAGCAGCGTCCCGCTACATGGCCTCGATGGTCTGTTGAAGTTGGCGCATCATATCCTCCCTATTGAGTAAGGAGTGCTGATCTATCAGAATCAGTGCATCCTTTCTTTCTGAGGTGGAAGCAAAAAACTAGGCCCGACTGTGTACATGTGACGTAAATAGTGACCACTGAATTGGCAACTGCTGAACCAGTGCTCTATGCCTTACTGTCCTCCGTCTCGTAACCGGAGGTAGCGAAGCAAACCCTGGTTGTCCTCCAATAAGATCCTCAGATCGGTAAATCCTCCTAACTCTGGTCCAGAGTGCTCGGTGGGAAACTGCCTCGTCGGAAGCAATTGTGAAATATTACCTTGCAAAAAGAAAATAAAGCAAAAAAGGAAACAACAATCAACAAATGCACAGCACCTCGGCTTAGACAAAGACAACACATAGTTGAAATCATAAGCTAGACAATCTGTACTCAAACACTGATTTCTACCCCAAATTTTTGCCTCAAAACTGATACCCTCAAACTGATACCTAGACTTGTGACTGATACATACATTCCAGCAGAGTCACACTCTAAAAGCACATATCGAACAAAAGAGAGCCAAAACACCCCTATGCTGGGGTAGGGTTTCCCTGTCCTAGTTTCGGTAGGAACTAGGGTTTCACTACGCACATATGCGGTTTCAAACAATCCTGCATTCGTGTGAGAAACCTGTCCTAGTTTGGAATAGTCTCTAAGCCTTCCGATATGCAACTAGGTCAATTGGTCAAAAAGGGTGCCTCAGCAAGACCACCTAATATACCTCTCGCTCCTAACACCAAGAAGTGAAAGGAGAATCAAACGGTACAGTGGTAATCCAGATCCAAGGTATGTGTTCACATCGTAGCAGAGCCCGCAACTGGTCAGCCTTATGGCACGCTTTTCCAAGCAAGCCTCCCACAAACTATTCAGGAATAGCAAATGGCAAACGTTGTGACTTAGGCACACCAATGCAAATGCAAATGCAAAGAAACACATAAGTGTAAATATAATAACATATCATGAGTTCGAGTCAAGTTCTCTAAATCCCCAGCAAAGTTGCCAGAAATTGTAGACTCAACTTTTTCGCGCCCCCTTTCGAGGAGCTCGAATTGGTCCTACAGTTCAGACTCCTGTCACGGTTCTAAATATAATTTCACAAAGTGCAATGTGAAATTGATACACACCAAAAAGTCCAATTCGGCAAATCATTTTGGAAAAATCAAATTTTGAATCAAATAATGCCAAAACTGGACTTCTTTGCCAGATTACAAAGTCGCCAACTAACTTTTTTTTTTGGGGGGGAAATTTAAGAAACCTTGACTCGTGGCAAAGGCCACGGGTCCATCATCACCAAAGCTGCCTCGACTCGGGAACTTGGGTACGAGAGGGAAAGGTCATGAAATGAGCACCCCCGCTCGCCCGATTAAAGGATCGGCCTCTACTAATCATGATATGTTGTTTTTATAAACACATGTGTTCTTGTTCCAATTATTAGCTAACTTTACTATGTGACCCACACAAGCAAGTATAGACTAAATCGTAAGACTTGGAACGAATTCAACTCATGTTTGCTTTCGAAAATGGTTTGAATTTGCCACCCGCAAGTGGGCTTAAAACATGATTTTCCAGTTCGCAAAGTGGGCTCAAAACTCACAATCATCGAATTGTTCCAATTCAAGCAACAAAGCCTTCATCCACAGGCATTCATGCAGTTAATCATTTAAGCACATAGCCTCCTGGCAAGCATGCTATCATGGTAACACTCACACTCATGCAAGCATGCTAAAGCGTAAAACTTACAGTGTACTCCAAGCCAGAACAAAAGCTAGTTAGAAATATGCATGATCCTAACTATGCTAGATGCCTAATGCAACACATGCAATGATGCAATTAATAGGATCGGCTACTAATATGGCATTTGTAACACTTTGACAGCATGCTTTTAAACACGTATTCAAAGAAGTGTATTGAAATTGCGATGCAGTTTGAACGATGCGCTGAGCCTCGGTGTATGCATGACAAATGAATGATGCAAACATGCAAGCATAAGGTATGCTATTTGAAACATGTCTCTAATCTAACCATTGAAAGCGGGTAAATAAAAGGGAGAAAGAAGTCGGGTTTGAAGACACGCACACACGCACACACTTATTACAACATTACGCCCTCGGGAAGGAGGGTCCGAATGAATAAGCTAAGCTACACTAAGCTAAGCTAATTATTACAAAACAACTAATTAACTATTCTAGCTAATTAATTATTACAACACAATTGAATAACTAGCTATGCTAAGCTAAGCTAATTAAAATATTACAAAACGAATTGAATGATTAGCTATGCTATGTAATTAGTAAAGCAATTTAAATGGCCTCGAGGGACGAGGGATGCATGCATGCTCAGTTGCTTCCCCCCGAAAATGCTCTTATCTTGCCATCGGATGCCTTTGTTTGCAATCATTTGATTTGGAAAATTGCACCAACTTCCAGATTGCCTCTACTCCAACACAGGAACACACTTGCACAAAACTCACCGGTAGCCGGTCGGCCACAAAAAGTGGCTGTCGGCCACCTCAACTGGCCGGTTGGCTAGTTTAAGTGGCCGGTCGGCCACTCCCATTTTCTAGACTTCTGCTTTTGCTCCAACAGAGCGCAACAAAGGAAAAACAAAGCATTTTCAAGGAATGTGTGTACTTTCACACTCCTTATCATTTCTCAAGCTCAAAGGAGTGTAGCTATTGGCTCTCAATCCATCAACCAAGATTTTCAATGCATGATGGCTAGAAAACCAAGCTTCTACAAAGTCAATGAATGCACAAAAATGACTCGAAGGACCACCACCTTATCACGCATGATCAAGGGTATCGGTGACCAAGAAAAGTGGCACATTTCATCACTTTGAGTATGAAACGTCCCATTTTTCTTGTGTTTGGATTAACGTCTGATCCAAACACATGCAATGCAACACAACATGCTTATCTTGCTCAAGTTTTACTTGTCATGTTTTGTTTACACATTTTACATTACCGATTAGTCCTTTAACCGATTAAGTCCAAAGTGAGAGTCCTCTAATTGGAAAGAGGACTTAAGCCACAAGTACCTTGAGCATAAAAGAGGCCTCATGCTGTTGGTTAGTAGAAACCCACAAGAGAGGATTAAAACCATTAGGCATGAGAGCCTCAATTCCAGACTCAAGCCAACAAGGGGCTCAAGGCCACTTTCAAAACAAAGTAAAAAGTGAAGAATAGAGGGAGGTTGTAGATATTTCAGTGTTGATATAGCATGCAAAAAGACACTAAATCATGCAAGCAACACATGCAAGACATGCTAAGAGCCTAAAACATTAAGCTAGTGAAGATCACAACACTATAAGCATGCAACACAAAGCTCAACTAACCAAACCAGCTTTGGATAGAGTTAAAACATGCCAAATCAGTGGCTAAAACATGCTAAGATTGAGACACAAAAGGCTAGAAAAACATGCTCACATGTTAGCTTGCAAACAAGACTCAAAACACAACTCTCAAAAGCAATGAAAGAGTGAAATAAGTGAGAGTGTGACAGAGCTATATACACTGAAATCATATGTAAAATGATGCTATAACATGCAAGCCACTCAAACACTTCATGCTTAAAGCCTCAAAACAAGGAGCTAGTGAAGACCATTACATTATAGCCATGCAATACAAGCCTCGAAGGACTTAACCAACCCAAAATAGAGTTAAAGTAGGAAAAAATAATAGCTAAAACATGCTGAAGTTAAGCTAACACAAGCTAGAATAATAGGCTAAACCATTAGGCATGCTAGATTAGTAAGCACAATTGCACTACAAGTACAAAAACCAAGCAAAACAGAGTTGAAACATGCAAAAATAGAGCCTAAAACATGCTTGAACTAAGCTAACACAAGCTACAAAATCAAGCTTATATGTGAAGCTAACTAGGCACGGAAGCAAGACACAAGGAAGGAAGGCTAACCCCTCCATTTTTGGACTTCAAAACATAATTTTTTCCACTGAAATAACTCTGAATTTAAGTGGTTTAAAGGCCCAAAAAGTTTGATTTAAAGGTGGTAAGAAATGGCACAAAAGGCTTCACAAGCCAAAGAGCAAAAAGAGGAGACAACCCCCTTACTCACCAAGACTTAAACCACCATTTTGAAACCTTAAAAACAGAGTTTTTTATGGTTGAAAAACCAAGTCAAAACAGTGTAAAAAGATAGCCAAGCAAGCACCTAAAACAAAGCTTAAATGAGGTAAGCCGTATTCGTTTGAAGCACAGTACTAAACAACCAAAATTCTGAGCTAAAACTAGCCTTAGGAGCTCAAACTAAGCCTCAAAGAACCTCAACTCCAAGATGAAGATGTTTGGTTAAGGGTCTTAGTGCAAAAGTGTAGAGAATTCTCACTTTCAAGCATAAAACAAGAAGAGGAGAGAGAGAGAGAGAGAGAGAATTCTATAAAGAAAGGGAAAAATTTGCTCCAAATTGTGTAATCTCTCAAAACGGGGGAGAGACCTCCCCTTATATAGAAAATCAAGCCAAAGGCTTGCATTCATCCCTCCATACACGTGTATGGAGATGAGCATCAGTGAAAAACAACTAGCATAGCTAACAAATAAATATCTGAAAAAGGAGAAAAATGGTCGTCGGCCATCAATGTAGCCGACCGGCCACCACTGGTGGTTGATAGGCACAAGTCATGGCCGACAAGCTAGAGGGATGGCCGATAGGTCACCCTCTCCTCCAGAAGTGAAGCAACAAGCTCTTGGTCCACAACCAAGCACAAAACAGACAAGATTAGAGGCTCCAAGGTAAGGCGCTTGGTCGAGACCTTCAGGGACTGAAAACGAACACGAGCGAGCACAATCATCAAGTGTTCAAACGATGACGTCCAAGTCTTAAGGACGGTAAAAAATGGGGTGTCTACAGTTGCCCCTCTTTGACAGAAATCGGAAGTTATGAAATGACGACAGTGAATGTCAAAGCCCAAAGACGACCCATTTTTGACAAGGCTGAAGACTTAGACAAACAAGCAATTGGTCAACGGTGGTTTACACCCTCAGGTGGCAACTTTTTATCCATAAAAGATATCACTGGCGTAATGTCCTCGAATGTGACCAACGACACCAATTGGTCAGTGGTGGTATTGATAGGCAGTTTTGTTCAGTTCATTGCCTCTAGCAGTGCTTGCCTATACTCCCGAGAAGCCATGATTAGCCCCCAAATTAATATGTCGGCATGAATCTTCTTGAACTGTTTCAAGACTAGGTTTTCTTCAACATCCTTCTTTTTTGCTCTCTCAGCTGCCTTCCTAGAGGTCTGTGGCTGATCTAATACCACGGGTTTGAAGTACCTACCGCTCAGAGTCATGTGGTTAATCTCGTCAGTATACCAGGTGTCATTAGGGGTTTCAGTTTTCTACCTTTGGTTAGTGTATGCATGACTTAGGTCGATGTCGTCCCACCACTCTCTTGCAACCATGGCCGGGCCATCATCGGATTTTACCTAGAGCATGTTCACATCAAGCCCCCCATCATCATACCATTCCTCTTCCACCACAACTTTGGTTTCTGCATTCCGATATTTTCTGAGCTTCCTTAACATCCTTTTCCGATCACTAGGCTCCCATTCAATCTTTTTGGTAGCTTGGACATCACTTACCATTGTCTCGGTTTCTTCTTTCCATTTTTCTTTTCTCTGCTCCAGAGTTATCTTCCTCTAGATTTCTTCTATCCTTTCCCTTTGAAATTGTTCCTCCACATCTGACTCCTTCTCAATCAACCACGTGTTGTTTGTTTCTGGCTGGTTTGGATCCCACCACCCTAATTCTACACTGCTTGTATCCTCTTCTTCAAAGAAGTAGAGGTTATCTAGATCCTTTTCTAGCTTGGCCAGGTCTTTTTCTAGTTCAGCCAAGTCATTTAGGCCCTGCTTCGGCCAATCGTTCTGATTCTGCCCTAACTGGTCCTCCCCAATAACATTAATGCTGAGGAAGTTTGGCAATATGACCACTAGCTTTGGCTGATCGATGGCCACAATGTATAAGTTGGGGTCATACTCCTCTACGAGCGAGGCCCCTTTCTCTATGACTTAGGCATCAAGAAAGCCCTTCTCTAGTACACTCTCTTTCTTCTCCACCTTTGCCGCCATAGACTCGAGTTGGATTTGTGGTGTTAAGTCTATCATGTACACGTTCGTGCCTTCTAGAATAATCACCTTTGGCTTGGGTAGATGGCGTGAGGTAATATATACGCTAAGATTATAGGTGGGTGTTAGTGTATGGATTTGGTCAATGTTTCTGGGTAGGGGGACTTGGTTATGCGTAAGAAGTGGATAGGTAGTTACATTTGGTTTGGAGGGTGAGGAGATGACTTTGTCGTCAATGAGATCCTGGATCTCATGACATAGGCGGTAGCACAGGTCTGTGAGATGACCATGTTGTTAGTAGAAGATGCAATACTAAGTAAGGTTATGTCTGGGTGGTAATGGGTCAGGAAGTGGTCGAGGATCGAGGGCCTTGAGATGCCTTTTTTCCATTAACAATTTGAGGATGCGAGATGGGCTCATATAGAGGGGGTAAAGGTCCTTCGATTTCAAGGTGGGTCGGTGGTTTGTGAAGGTTTCAAGGTTGCGGCGATAAAGGGATCGGTCATTTTGGCTGCTGTAACAACTGTGCTGACATTTGTAGGCCGTGAAATAGTGCTACCACTAGCATTGGTACCCTCGGAGAATGGCCTTCTTGTAGGTTCGCTTGTTCTGTGAATAATGCCCTTCTTAAATGCACTCTCAATCTGGACCCCCAACTTGTGTAGGGAGGCAAAGGTGGATAACGGTGCCACTATCATTCTTTACAGCATATCTAGTTCAAGATTCTAGACCACTAACTCGACTTGCTCTCTTTCAGAAGGTTTGTAATAACCCGACCCTCGTACATGTTTTTTGATATATTTTCGGACCCTATTTTGTGTTTTTGAATGCTTATTGTGAAATCCTATGAGAAATTAAGGTTAAGTAAGTGAACCCCATGTTTAAGGATGCCTATCTGTTTAATAAGAAAAGTATCTGTTGCAACTATAAAGTTTGAATCATAATTGGAAGCCTTAGGGGCTTAAGTATCTGAAATTGAGTTCATATATGTGATCAGCATAATTTTTGGCTAATATTAAGCATTTCTGTGAAATTTCAATTTCGGATGATTAAACGATTGAGTTTTGTCTTATTCATGTCTTTTAGATATGTATAGATGTATATATGGGTTCTTGAACCATTTGACTCATGAATGTTTAGTTCAAAGTATTCCCAGAGAGAGAGAGAGAGAGAGAGAGAGAGAGAGAGAGAGAAGTGAGAAGAGACTAGGATCAAGGAAGGAACTCTACAAGGTAGAAGATTAAGAGAGATTGAAGCTTAAGGTAAGTTTAAATTCTTGATGTTGTATGATCTTGAGTGTAGAAGCTGAATAATTGATAAGATAATCTCACCACTTGGTTGTTTTAACCTAATTGGAGCCCTTTAGTGAGGAATTATATCTTGCTCTTTGAATTATCATGTTTGAACCCAATTGTGCAAGTATATGGCTTCATGTGTATATATGTGAGAATAATTATGTAATTTGAACCATGTAAAGGAGATTGCCTTTATGGTTGATTTTACATGCTTGCTTACAACTAAGTGTGATGTGGTTATGTTTATGTATTTACATCATGTAAGAATTAAATGTGTTCATGGGTTTAAGATCTAGCTCAAGCTAGATTGTGTATGGTTGTTCCTTTTAATTACATGAATTTTGAACTATGAATTAGCAATGAAAAACTCCATGTTGGACCTCTTGAATATGCACCAAGAGTTGAACCATTGAAGAAATTCGGACTGAAAAATGCAGAATCGCCGCACGTGTGGGAGTCATGGCCACACGTGCAGGGCCAATCACCGCACATGCGGGGGTTGTGGCCGCACGTGCGGAAAGATGACAAATTTTGGGGTTTTCGTTCTGCTTAAAAGGCACATGTGGGGGAATTTTGCCGCACGTGCGGGGCTCACAGCCGCACGTGCGGCCCATGCCGAAAAACATAGGTTGCTCCGTTTTGCGTGTAGGACCCTCTAATATTGTCGGAATATATATTTGATGCCTTTTCAATATTTATAAATTCCTTCGATGTAAAGCAAAACAGAAAGTAATTTGATATGAAAGATGAACTAAAATATAAGTTTTGAATGTGTGCAGGGCACACTCCGGGAGGAACAAGCACTTCATCACAACACTGTGAGTAGTAGTACGCTTCACATATTGCTAATGGTTGTCATTAGCATTCTATTAACGCATGACTATTATGTATGTAACTACGTGAATGAAGCCAAGCATGAAAAGAAATAAAGGAAAGAATGAAATAATTTCACATGATTCTAAGTGTTTGTAAAACTCGGGGCCTATCGCCATTCCGTATAAGTTGTTATGATGTGAAACAAAGTGCTACACAGCACTAAGTGCTACGATGTGAGTCACCTCTAGAATTCGTGTGAGGCACCTCTTGAGTTCATACGAGTTTATCCAAGGGCGTAATGCCAATCTGTTTAAGGGCTTCGTGCCACTATGTTTAAGGGCTTCGCGCCACAATGTTCAAGGGCTTATGCCACTCTATTCAAGGGCTTACAGCCATTATGTTTCAAGACTAGGCCTAAGGCCGTTATGAAATTAGTACAGAATCGGACTAACTATGTGTGCACTTTCATATGCATTTATCTATTATGCTTTAAGTTAAGCATTGTTTTATTTAAGTATGACTATTCACTGAACCTGGCTTACTTTGTGTTATGTCTGTTTCTATAGGTAACCAACCAGGTGGTCAGTCCTAGCCATGACACCCGTTTTCTTTTGTCAACCCTCGTGTGTCCAGACACTTTACGAGGCCATTTATTTTGTGAAGCTTGTTAAGATGATTGGCCTACTTTTGGTTGCCCATCTAAGGTTGAATGTATATAACTTCCATGGTTTTGTATACGCCCGACTTTAGGGCTGGGACTATATATATGTATGTGTATAACTACAGCTAAGGGATTTTTTTTTTTTTTTTGACTTTATCTGCTTATTCTGATGTATGTGATCCTGGCATGGTATTAGTAGCTCAATGGAGATGTTTGTCTTATTGTTTTTTTTTTTTTTTGGTTAGTGCTTCCGATAAGGCCCCGTATGTTATGTACACCAGGTTAAATGTCCGTTTCTGAATAGGTCATGCCCAAACTTTTAGGGGCAAGTTTAGGGCGCGACAAGGTTTGTTTGTTATCTAGGCTTCCTTGGCTCTCTACCTGGCGACAAAATCAATGAATGATTCTTCGGGGTTCTGGGTTGTAGCCTCCAGCTCACTAATGGTTACCTCTATCTGAGTGTTATAAGAGTATTGGTTAACAAATGCCTCAGATAGCTCTTTCCAATTCCGTTTTGTAGAATCCTCTAGTTTGGCGTACCAGATGGCCGCTACATCAGACAAAGTTCTCGCGAACAACAATAGTTTTTCAGCCCAAGACAGGCCCATTGGTCTTAGCCCATCTGAAAACAAGCGAACGTGTACAATCGGATCCCCACTTCCATCAAATCTATCAATATGGGGCATCTTAAATTTCTCCAATAATCTAACCGAAGCCTTAGTGTACCCATCTTCAATATCTAGAATGGAGTTGAGGCCCTGGGACTTTTTCAGCGCTTTTTCTAGGCTGGCAATCTTGATCAGGGTCGCATCAATTTCATTGATATCAAAAGGAAGGATTCCTGTAAGGGATTGAGCCAGAGGCCTATAAGTCGAGACCGGGGGAAACATTTCTTGAGGATCTGGCATTTGGGATTTTCTGGCTAAGCGGTCGAGATTGGATGTACAATTGACACGGATGCCCCAGATGTGCGTCGTAGATCGGCGATGATTTTATCTTGTGAAGCCATCGTTTGGTTCACCGTATCCATAGTTCTCTAGAAAGTTGCCATCATGGTAGCAAATTCTTCTGTATTCTGTGCCATTACTGGGCTAGGTGAGTTAGATACTGGTGAGCTGTCTGAGTGAGAACGGATAGGTGTTTGCTGAATGCTTTGTACTAATGCTGCTGACTATCTATTCCGTTTTCATCGAACAATTGGCAGAAGTGAGACTAACACTGGTTGACCACCAACAAGGTCTTGAGCTTTGCAAAGCCTACCAGAGCGAGTCCACACAACTTGGGGAATATCGGGTCTTTCTGAAGCTATGATGGTAAACTACCTAGCAAAAGATAGAAAAGAAAAACCATCGATCAAAATTGATCGACACTTCGGCCCAATTCACATTAGATAAAAACACAACTGCAGAACCACAATTCCCACTGAACTATGTTCTCCAACTAATTACTAATATGAACCATCCTGTATAGTCTCATTGTAAAAGCACATACCAAGTAAAAGAACCAAAACACCCTTATGAGGGGGGTAGGGTTGCCCTGTCCTAGATTTTTGACATGATCTAGGCTGCAGTACTTCAATCAAATAAGTCTCATAACATCTTGCATATAGGTGGCATCCTGTCCTAATTTTGGGATAGTCGCTATGGTTTACTATATGAAGCTAGGCCAAATGGTCGAAAGGGTACCTCAGCAAGATTACCTAATATACCTCTCACATCTGACACCAAGAAGTGAAATGAGGATCAAGCGATATAGCGGTAATCCAAATCTAAGGGTTGTGTTTCCAACATGGCAGAGCCCATGACCGACCAACCTTTTGGCAAGCTTTTAGGCACGGCTTCGGCAAGCCGTCCAGGAATAGCAAATGGAGAACATAGTGACTTAAAGTAACAATGCAAATGCTATGCAAAGAACATATATATGTAGATAGAAAATTCACATCATGAGTTTCAAGTCAAGTTCTCTAATTCCCTAGCAAAGTTGCCAGAAACTGTAGCTTGCTTTTCATGCTCCTTTTGGATACGATTAGCCCTATAGTTCAGACTCCCGTGGTTCTGAATCAAATTTCACAAGTGTAATGTGAAATAGAGAAACACAAATGTGCCCAAATCCGGCAAATCTTTTGAAAAATCGATGTTTGAATCAAATGCTAAAAATGGACTGCTTTACCAGATTACAAAGTCGCCACCTAAATATTTTTGAAAAATTTAGGAAACCCGAGACTCGTGCCAAAGGCCACTTATCTGTCATCACCAAAGTGTCTCAGCTCGGGAAACTTAGGTATGAGAGGGAAAGGTCATGAATTGAGCACCCCACTCGCCCAATCAAAGATCGGCATTTACTAATCATGATGTTATTCTTGTTTACATAATGTGCTCTTGTTCCGATTTATTAGCTATTTTTACTATGTGACGCACACAAGTATAGACTAATATTGCAAAAGTTGGAACATTTTGATTTCATGTTTGTTTGAAAACTGGTTTGAATACGCGTAACTCGAAAAATGTGAGTTTATATGAACATTAATCAACTTATCCCAATTTTAGAAATTAGCCTTCATCCACAGGTATTCAAAGAGTTATATCACTTAAGCAATTAGCCTCATGGTATTATGCTTGGCATGGCAACAATTACACTTATGCTATATGCTAAAACACAAAATGCTCACCTAGTACTCCAAGGCAAGCCAAACAAAGAAAAATAATTAGAAGACATGTATGCTCCTAACTTATGCAATTTGACTAATGCAACGTACACATTTATGCAATTTTTATAGGTTTGGCTATGAGCATGGTATATGACCCAATTCAAGACATATGATAAATCACATTTTCCATCAATGAATTTGAAATTGACATTGGTTAGTATAATTAGCCAAACTGTAGCTCAACTTTTTCGTGCCCCCTTTCGGAAGTTTGAACTAAGCCCTACAGTTCGAACTCCCGCGGTTCTGAATCCAATCTCACAAGCGCAATGTGAAATTGATAAACATCAAAGAGTCCAAATCCGGCAAATCTTTTGGAAAATCAATTTTGAATTAAATTGCCAAAAATGGACTGCTTTGTAGATACAGAGTCACCACCTAAATATTTTATTTTTGGAAAATTTATAAAACCCATGACTTATGCCAAAGGCTAGGTGTCTGTTATCACGAACATTGTCTCGGCTCGGGAACTTAGGTACTAGAGGAGAAGGTCATGAATTGAGCACCCCAGCTGGCTCGATCAAAGATCAGCCTCCACCAATCATGATATGATTTTTATCAACATTATATGCTCTTGTTCCAATTATTAGGCTAGCATTTACTATGTGATGCGCATACATAGGGTATAAACTAGTTTGCTCAAGTTGGAACAATTCGATTTCATGTTTGTTTTTAGAAAAGGGTTTGAATTTGCCACTTGACAAAGTGGGCTTAAAGCTTGTGAATTTGGCACTTTACAAAGTAGGCTTAAATGTATGTTCATCGAATCGTTCCAATTCAAGCAACAAGCCTTCGTCCACAAGCACTAAAACAGTTTAAAATTTAAGCACTTAGCCTCATGGCAAGCATGCTAGTCATGGCAGTCACTCACACTCATGCAAGTATGCTAAAGCACTAAAAACTCACCTAGTACTCCAAGCTAAGATAAAACAAGAGGGTTAGAAAAATATGCATGATACTTAACTATACAAGACGGCTAATGCAACAAATTCAATAATACAACTAAAGTAGGCTTGGTTACTTAACATGTTATTTGCAACATTTTTATAGCATGCATTTAAACACGTATTCATTGAGGTAATAAATTACAATGCAAGTTTGAATGATGAACCGAGCCTCGATGTATGTATGACAAATGAATGGATGCAAACATGCAATATGCTAATTGAAACGTTGTGCCCCTAATCTAACCATCAAAAGCGGATAAATAAAAAGGAGAAAGACGTGGGGTTGGAAGACATACACATTATCACAACATTGATACCCTTGCGTAGGAGGGTCCAAATGAATAAACTAGCTAACCTAAACTGCTTAACTAATTAATACAAAACTTGAATAAATAACTAATTAACTACCTCTAAGCTAATTAAATATTACAACAATTAACTAATTAAATTAACTACTTTAAGCTAATTAAATAAGTAAGCTAATTAGCTAACCACATTAACTAATTAATTACAAAGCAACTAATTAAACTAGTTAACTAATTAATTACAACACGAATTAATTAACTAACCTAATTAAATTATTACAACACGTAAACGCAACAACTAAACGACAAATGACTAATTTAAACTAATTAACTAGTCTAGAAAGCGAAGGAGGCCCATGCATGCTCGGTTTCCACCGGAAGAACATTCACTATTTGCTCCCGAAACTCTCTATTGCACAACCCTTGCACTGGTTTTCCTCTTCTAGATCAACTCTGCTCTACTTCACAAGCATTCTACTCAAAATTCATTGGTGCCTGGCAAGCCAAAAGTGGTGGCTGGCCGGCCACCAGTAAGGGGTTGTCGTCCAACACTGGTGGCCTACAAGCCAGGAACATTGGTCGGCTGGCCACCGATGATGCACAATTTCTTACTGCAACAGAGAGCAAATAGAGAAAAAAGATGGTATTCTCATAGGTTGTTTGTACTGTGTACCCCTACTTATCATCAAAACATCTCAAAGGAGTGATACACTTGGTTCAAAAACCATCAATCAAGCAATTTCCTTGCATGATGGCTAAAAAACCAAGGTGTACAAGTTTAATCACTGCACAAACAAGACTAAAAACCTTTACCCTATCATGCATGATCAAGGGCAATGGTGACCTTAGAAAATTGGCACATTTTATCACTTTGAGTAAGAAATGCCCCAATTTTCCTTGTGTTCAATTTAACGTCCGATTTGAACACACCAAAACTCAACCAATTCTTGACTTGCAAAATTTTAGTTTCCATTTTTGTTTACCTATTTTAACTTACCAACCATTCTTTAACCAAATAAGTCCATTGGTGAGAAGTCCTCTAAAGAGAAGGAAGTGCCAAACAAGGGGTAGTGTAAGGCAAGAGAGAGATGTCATGTTGTTGATAATGAACCCCCAAAAGAGGATTAAACCATTAAGCATGGACCTCAATCTCGGGCTTAAACAATTCCAAGGTTGAAACAACCCTCAAAGCAAATAAAAAAAAAACCAAGAAATAAGGGAGGTTGCAGAGATTATGCTTGCTGAAATTAAGTAAGAAAAGCACTTAAAACATGCAATCAACTCAAACAAGTGATGTCTAAAGGCCTAAAACACCAAGCTTGTGAGGACACTTATACTACAACCATGCAAAACAAGACTTAAATGCAACAACCAGCCAAAAATAGAGGCAAAACAGTCCAAAACAAAGGCTAAAACATGCTGGAATTAAGCTACAAAAGGCTAGAAAATTAAGTTAACACAGAGCTAACTAGGCTAGCAAACAAGACACAAGGAGCGAAGGCTAACCCCTCCAAATTTAGGCTTCAAAATATGATTTTCACCACTGAAATTACTTTGAAATTTACTGTTCAAAAGCCCAAAAAAAGATGGGTTGAAAGTGGGAAACAAATGTGGAAAGGCCTTATAAATAAGGAAGAAAGAAGAGTGAACCCTCCCCCCCTTTAAATGACCTAAAACCACCAATTTTAGCCCACAAAAATAGAGGTTTTATAGCCCAAAAACAGTCCAAAATCAGTGGGAAAAAGATAGAAAAACAAATATGCAAAGCAAGTTAAAAAGGCAAGTGTTATACCTCTTAAAGGGAAGACCAACTTTAGACAACAATTCAAGCCAAAACCACCTTCAGGAGCTCCAAAAAGGCCTCAATGAACCTTAGCTCAAAGATGAACCACTTTGGTTAAGGATCTGAAGGCAAAAGTGTGGTGTATCTAAGCAAATTGGCACAAACTTGCAAGATATATATATATATATATATTGCTCCAAAAATTATAACCTTTAAAAATGGGGGAGGAGACCCCCTATATATAGAAAAACATGCATTTGGCTGAGATATATCCATCCATACACGTGTAGGGAGATGCAGCCAATTGTGCCAACAGCTGGCACAACTATCAACAAAATATCTAAAAAAAGACACTGATGGCCGGCAGGCCACCACCATTGGCCAGCAGACCACTTGGACGGCCGACAAAGCACAATTGGTGACTGGTAGTTCCAAACAGTGGCCGGCTGGCCACCAGGGGTTGCAGGCTTGAAGGTTTGGTCCACAACAAGGCATAGAATGCATAGGGTTTGAAAGCTTAAAGACAGGGCATTCCACCGAGGACTTCGGGCACTAAAACGAGCACATGCAGTCATAATCATCGAGTGCACAAGTGATGACGTCCAAGTCTTAAGGACGGTAAAAAATGGGTGTCTATAGTTGCCCCTCTTTGATAGAACTCGGAAGTCATGAAATGACATAACTGAATGTCAAAGCCCGAAGACGGCCCATTTTGACAAGGCCGAAGACTTGGACAAGCAAACAAGGCAAAAGAACGGTTGCGCCCACAGGCTGCCTACGTATCCCTTTGCAAGGACTCAAACAAGCGTAGTTTTGGGGTGATGCAAATGATATGGATGCAAAATGCAACTTTGAAAGCTGGACTAACATGCTTTTCGAAGCCGGCTATTTTTTAAAACTCATGCAATAAACTATAACAAAATATAATGAGTAAGATAACGAGATAATAACAAATGAATGAGCAATTTCAAGCTAAAACCAGCACAAGTTTCATACAAGAGATAAAACGCACTCTAACTACGTCAAAACAAGAGATGAGGAAATAAAAAACCGCTCAGGGTTGCATTTCATTCACCTTGAGAAACTGAGAAAACCACCTAAGGTCGTGTTTCACGCGTCTGAGAAACGACCACTCAGGCGCGTGCTTCATACGTCTCGAGGTAAAACCCGTCCAAGGCCGCATTTCACGCATCTTGAGAAACAGCCACACGGGCCGCGTTTCACGCGTCCTGAGAAACAACAAAGAGAGGTGTGCGATAGATGCACAAAGTGAACAAGTGCAATAGATACACAAAGTGAACAAGTGTGATAGATGCACAAAGTGAATGAACTGTACGTACAATATTGTTTGCCTGTTAGTGAAAGCTTAACTAACATGAACAATGTGCGATATAGTGAGAATGCATGTTCTATGCAAGATAAACAACCGAGATATGAAATTAAGTGAGGGTATGCGCTATGCAAGATACAAAATCATATTCTATGCATGATTGACAACATGTTCTATGCGAGAATCATAATTGATGCAAGACATGCATGCAACATACGTATGTGAGAAAAGAAAGATAACAGAGATGCTATTTTGATTAAACTAAGCAAAAGCAATACGTGATGCAACCTCCGATTTACCTCTAAGAGACTTTCCAACAACAAAATGATGCACCTCGTGCATAGCGGCTAGTCGGACACAGTCACGTGCTGGGAATGCATTTGTAAGCTTCCAAATCAAAAACCTTTCATATACGAGTTAGGAAAAAAAGGCACAAAACAGCACCATCCCTTTATGATATTTGTGTGGTTTTGCACTGCATGTGGTTTGATTGTTTCATTGCATTATATTTCATTGACATTATTTTGTTACATTGTGCATCATCTTGCCTCCTGCCCTTGAACTACGCTGGCTTGATTCCTTGCAAAGGGATACGTACGCAACCCTCGGGTTCAACTAATTGCATCTATATTTTGTTCATTTGTCCAAGTCTTCGGCCTTGTCAAAAAAGGGTCATCTCTGGGCTTTGACATTCACTCACATCATTTCATGACTCTGAGCTCTGTCAAGGAGGGGCAACTGTAGACACCCCATTTTTGACCGTCCTTGGGCACCATTGATGGCTTACTCGGTGATGAAACGTGTGCAGTGCAAAGGTTTGATTTCTTTGGCAAGGAGGGCGTCAAATCCCAACCTCACCCTATTTTTGGACCAAAACGATTTTGACCAAAATGGTTTTTGGACCTTAAAACCCTCTCTTTCAAAAAAATTTGAAAAAAATTTTCTACGATGTTATGAGGCTCGCATTTCGTTAAATGTTGCGCTTTTCGGTAAACTGAGCAAGGACAAAGTGGAAATGAATGAAAGAGAGGTGAACTCTTTGGAAAAAAAATCTTTAAAACATCTTGTTTAGGGGTTTGGGGTTGAAGAAAATCGGAGGAGGGGGAAGAAACCAGTTGGGGAAGAAGTTAGGCATGAATTGTTAAGAGAGAGTCGAGCAGCCCTCGCTAAATCAGGCCTATCCATTTGTACACTTGGATTTCAGCTATGAGGCCACCACTATTGGAAAGAAGACTTTTGGGGCTTCATTTTGCACTCAAGAATCTCCTAAAGACGAGTCCGGATGGGAAAGATATGGTTGGTTAAAGTTGGTCATCGATCTGGTTTTGATGTGAGGCTGCCACCATTGGAAAGAAGACTTTCAGGGCTTTAGTTTAGGCTCAAGAATGACCTGGAAAGGAGTCCAGATGAAGGAGATACGCCTGTTTGAAGTCGGGGCCAGAACCAGTTTTTTCTATCAGCCACTGGTGGAGTGTGCCAGCCACAAATAGAGCTTGTCGGCCACAGGTCGGCCAGAAGTGACCCTAGTCGGCCACCATTAGTGGCTGGTTGGCCACCAACGGTGGTTAGTCAGCCAAAAGTGTCCAGAAAGCTCAGAATTTGCAGATATTTTCCTCTATCTATCTTCCAAATGCTCCAGCTGTCTCTAAATCAGATATTTCGACCCAAGGCTTGTATTTTTCCATATATGGAGACCATATCTCTCATTTTGGAAGGTTAGAAAGTTTGGGAGCCTCTCTCTCTAAAATCTCTCTCTCTCTCTCTCTCTCTCTCTCTCTATAATCCTCTCTCTCTAGATTTCTCTCTCTCTCATGCCCTTTTGTGCATACAAGTATAGAAACACTTCTAGTTTTCTAAGACATCCTTGATCAAACTTGACCACCATTGGGCTGAGATTCCTTGGGACCTTCTTTGAGCTTTGGAAGGTGATTTTAGCTTGGTTTTGTGCCTCATTTGTGCCTAAAGTGTGCTTGCGCTTCAAGAGGTATAAGGCTTGCCTCTTAAACTTGTCTTGCGTAATTTAATTTCTATCCTTTTGTACTGTTTTGACTTGATTTTTCAACTGTAAAAAACTCTATTTTTGAGGTTTAAAAGTGGTAGTTTAAGCCTTGGTGAGTTAGGGGGTGCTCCTCCTCTTTTGTTCTTTGGCTTCTGAAGCCTTTTGGGCCATTTCTTGCTACCTTTAAATCAAACTTTTTGGCATTTCTAACCACTGAAACTTAGACCTTTTTCAGTGACAAAAACCATGTTTTGAGGTCGAAAATAGGAGGGGTTGGCCTCCCCTCCTTGTGTCTTGTTTGCATGAGTAGATAGCCTAACATGTGAGCATGTTTTTCTACCATTTCGTGACTTGATCTCAGCATGTTTTTGCTACTTTTTTGACATGTTTTAACTCTATTTTGAGCTAATTTGGCCACTTGAGGCTTGCTTTGTATACTTGTAGTACAATGGTGCTTAATAGTCAAGTTTGTGCTATGTGTTAGCCTCTCATTCTAGCTCTTGTTAGCCTACTTCAAGCATGTTTTAGGACTCCTTTTAAACTGTTTTAGAACTATTTTAAAGTGTTTGTCCCTTATGAGCCTTGTTTTGTATAGCCATAGCGCAAATGCCTTCACTAGCTTAGTGATTTAAGGCCTCTAACATGCTTTGCTTGAGATGATTGCATGTTGTAGCATCATTTAACATGTGATTTCAGTGCATATAACTCTATCACACTCTCACTTATTCCACTCTTTCATTGCTTTTGAGAGTTGTACTTTGAGCCTTGTTTGTGAGCCAACATGTTAGCATGTTTTTCTCGCCTTTTGTGCTACCATCTCGGCATGTTTTAGCCACTGTTTTGGCATGTTTAAGCTCTGCCTAGAGCTGGTTTAGTCATTTGAGTTTGATATTGCATGCCTCTAGTGTAGTGCTCTTCACTAGCTTTGATGTTTTTGGCATTGACATGTTGTCCATGTGTTGCTTGCATGGTTTAGCATTATTTTTCATGCCATTTCAGCACTAAAAAAGTCTGCAACCTCTCTCATTTCTTCATTTTTCCATTTTTTTTGAGGGTTGGTTAACCTTATGATTGTGTTTAAGCTTGAGATAGAGCTTGTGCTCAATGGCTTTAACCCTCTTATGAGGGTTCCTCCTAGCCAAAAGCATGATCTCTCTCATGTCTTAAACCATCTTTTGGTTGACCCCTCTCTCATTAGAGGACAATCACATTGGACTTAATCGGTTAAAGGATTAATCGGTAATGTAAAATGTATAAACAAAATGAGCAAAGTAAAACATAAACAAGATAAGCATTTGTGTTGCATTGCATATGTTTGGATCAGACGTTAATCCAAACACAAGGAATATGGGACGTTTCATACTCAAAGTGATGAAATGTGTCACGTTTCTTGGCCGCCATCACCCTTAATCATGCATGATATGGTGGTGGTACTTAGAGTCTTATTTGTGCATTCATTGACTTTGTACAACCTTGACTCTTTGGCCATCATGCATTGAAAATGCTTGGTTAGTGGCTTGAGAGCCAAGAATTACACTTCTTTGAGCTTGAGAGATGATAAGGAGGGTAATAGTACATATATTGTGTGAGAATACACTACTTTGCCTCTGTTTGCTCTCTGTTGCAGCAAAAGGGAGAATTCCATGAAAAGGGTGGCCGACTGGCCAGTAGTAGTAGCCGACTGCCACCTATGGTAGCCGACCGGCCATCAGTGGAGAAGTTGCTCAAAATGTTCATGTGTTAGAGCAAAACCAATTTAGAAATTGGTGCAATGTTCAGAGATCAAACAGAGGCATCCAAAGGCAAGGCGGTGGATTTTCGAAAGGAAACCAACCGAGCATGCATATGTCCCTCGCCCGCGAGACCACTTAATTGCTTTATTAGCTAGTTGTAACTAATTAATACATGTGTTGTAATTAATTAGTTTAATCTATTTTGTAATATTTTAATTAGCTTTGCATAGCTAGTTATTCAATTGTGTTGTAATTAATTAGCTAAATTAGTTAATTAGTTGGTTTGTAATAATTAGCTTAGCTTAGTGTAGCTTAGCTTAATTATTCGGACCCTCCTTCGCGAGGGCACAATGTTGTAATAAATGTGCATGCGTGTGTGCATATCTTCTAACCCTACGTCTTTCTCCTTTTTATTTAACCGCTTTCGATGGTTAGTTTAGGGATAATTTTCAATTAGCGTACCTTATACTTGTATGTTTGCATCATTCATTTGTCTTGCATGCACCGGGCTCGGCGCATCATTCAAATTGCATTGTATTTCAAAACACTTACTTGAATACATGTTTCAAAGAATGTTATCAAGTTGTTGCATTCATGTGCCATATTAGTAGCCGAGCTGTAGACACCCCATTTTTGACCGTCCTCAAGACTTGGACGTTACCGTTGGAACACTCGGTGATTATTCATGTTTGTGTTTGTTCGGAGTTCCCGGAGTTCTCGGCTCGCGCGCCTTGCCTCAGGACCTCCGAACTTGACTGTTTTGTGTTTGGTTTTACACCAAAGACTTGTGTTTTGCCTTTGAGGGGCAGGGAATGCCTTCTGAGGCATCCCCACATACCACCGGCTGTGGCTAGAGGCCACCAGCTGGCTGGTGTTGCCACCGGCACTATATTGTGCCGGTCGGCACCATTTTGTGCCGGTCCGCACTCTTTTTGGCAAAATTACCATTTTGCCCTGCCGACCACTTTACAGCTGCTTTCTGAGATATTTTCAAACAGCTTTATCACCTTTTGCTCCCCTCCATACACGTGTATGGAGGGATGAGCCTTTAGTTGGCTTAGCTTGGAAGCTTTGCTTGCTTATATAAGCAAGGCTTCTCCTCCTGGATCAGGGTTAGAGTCTTTGAAGGCAAAAACCAGAGCTCATATACATATATCTCTGTCATATATCTATATCTCCATCTCTCTCTTCTTGTGTGTGTGATTTTAGGCTTAAAAGTGTAGATTTACCTTACTTTTGCACCATTACACACACCATTACACCTTAGCTGAGAGACTTGGAAGGTTGTTTGTGTTGGTTTTTGACTGGTTTTGAGCACTAGAGAGTGGTTGCATCACTTGTTCTTCAAAGGATCTTCAAGGGTAAGAACATCACTTTATATTCCCCATTTTTGCAACCTCTTTCTACCCTCTTTGCTTTGTGTTTTTGAGTTTGTGTTTAAGATAAAAAAAAAAACTCTTGTTTTTACTTGTTCTTGAACCTTCATTAAGGTCATTTTGTGGTTTGAACAAAGGCTCACCCTTTTAGGCCTTATTTGGCTATTTTGGTGACCTTTGTCTTAGACCTTGTTTGCTTGGTGTTCTTGGCCTTCTCACCACTGAAAACCAGTGGGTTTTCAGTGGTGAGGGAGATGGTTCATATATAGGGGAGGGACACCCCTCTCCCCTTGGCCTTTTGCTTGCCTTGGTTTTGGGCTAAAAGGGTAGCATGCATGTAGGCTTACATTTGGCTTCATTTCAGAGTTGTTTTGAGTGTTTTGGAACATGTTTGATCTCTGTTTTAGGTTAGATTCATAGCCTTTAACATGTATCTCATGCTTGCTTTGTAATGTCCCCTTATGCTTAAAAGAATGCCATGCATTCGAGCCATGTTCTTTGCATATTGTAGCTTGGTTCCATGAGGGCATTAGCATCATATTACCATGCGTGAGGGTTGTGAGGCATTGATTTAGTCATGTATAGCATGCTTGGTTTGGTTGTCTTGTATTTTGGCTTGTAGGCCTTGCTTGTATGAAGCTCTAGCATGCATGTTTGCTTGTTTTGACTTCATTTCAGAGCTTTTGTGGATGTTTTAGGCCACCTCTAACCTCTATTTTTGGTCGGTTTTGTAGCCTTTAACTTGCCTCCTATGTTTGCTTTGAAATTCTCTCTTGTGCCTAGAAGTATGCCATATGTCTAAGCCTTAATTCTTGCATGTTTTAGCTTGGTTTCACGGGAATATTAGCATCATCTTACCAGGTGTAGGGGCTGTGAGCCATTGTTTTGGCCACATTTGGCATGCTTCACATGTTTGTTTTGTATGATGGCTTACAAGCCTTGAGTATATGATCCATGCATATACATTGGTTAAGTCATTTAAGTAATTTGAGGCCCTTTTACCATGCTATTTCAGGCCATATTCCATGCTCGTATGCTCAGATTTATCATCTCTTTTTATGATTTAAGGGTGTGTCCTTTGGGCCTTGAAATGTGCATAATGCTTGCCTTATGTTTTTTTTGGAGTTGTTTTGGGGCTGCCATGTGTGGGACTTGGGTGTATTTTTGCATGTTGAATCTCTGTTTTTGGTTGCCCAACATGTGCCATGAGTGGCCATGTTAATGGCACTTGGGTGTTCACTTTGGTGCTTTAGGCTTAGGCCCATCAAATTGCATGCTTGCATGACATTTTGTTCTTGTTTTGGAGCACATCTTGCTACTGTTTTTGGGGAGGTTTGAGGCCTCCCCCATGGTGGCTAAGTCCACTACTTTATACTCATCACATGTTAGTTACATGTTTGGTCCGCTAGGTGTTGTAACCTATTGATCCTATTGCATATTTGCCTCATGTTTGCATCACACTAGCATCTTGCACATTCTAAGCATTTTACATGACTAATGTGTTAGTTGTGTGGTACTTAATTTGCTAGCATCTTGGCTCCCATGGTCCATGTTTGCACGTTTGCATGTTGGCATGTTTGCATGTTTGCATAAGTTGCATTTCGTCACTTGGTTTGGGGTGTCAAACCAAGTATGGAAAATGAGGGGTGTTTGTACTTCAAGTGACAAAGCACACCTCAATTTCCATGTCACTAAGGCCCTTGATGTTGGCATGATAGGGACTTAGTTAGCATTTTTGTGTTGCATGCATTTTCACATCAAAATGCAACCTTGGTTCTTAGGGTTATCATGCTTCAAGATGCACTATTGGTGGCCCAAGAACCAAGGGTCTTGCCTCCTTGAGTCCCCAAGCATGATAGGAGGCAATGACCATGCTTACATGCCCCCCCAAAACCCATGCCATGCATTCTTTGTCTTCTTTGTCAAAATGTCTGCTTAGGAATTTCATGCCGGCCAACCTTTGTTTTGTGCCGATAAACCCCACATGCAGCCGGTGGTCAATTGCAGTAACCGGTGATCACTTCCCCCAACCGGTGGGTTATTTCAGATCATTTAGAAGGTGTCCTGAAGCTTTGGGAATTTTTTGAGAGGCAGGGCAGTAAAAACAGAAGCAGCAATGCCATGACACGGGTTTTCCGGGCAAGTCGTATCGAGCATGCATCATTCACGCGCCCCAAGGCAAGGCTGAGGCCCCTTTTTTTTCTTTCATTTATTTGCTTTAATTTTAATAGTTAGAATTTTGTAATATTTAATTTATTCATTTATTCTCTTGGACTGTATTATTATTTTGGTCCCTCCAAGTGAGGGCGCAATTGTAATAAGTGTGGGTGAGTGTGTACATGTCTTCCAACCCCCATTTCTTTCTCCCTTCTATTTACCTGCTTACAATGGTAGATTAGGGCACGTTTATCTTAGCATACCTTACGCAATGCATGCGTGCATTCATGCATTTGTTTACATGCACCGGGCTCGGTACATCATACAAACTGCATTGCAATTTTCAATTCCAAATTGAATACATGCTACTCGCGCATTTCACATGTCATGTTTAGGGTTAGCCGAGCCTACTCTAAATTGCATCCTTGCCTGTGTTGCATTAGCCATTTAACATGAACTAGGTCATGCATGTTTTGCTAACTAGCTTTCTGTTTTGGCTTGGAGTACGATGTAAGTATTTATGCTTTAGCATATCACATGCGTGTGAATGTCTTGCCATGACAGTAGGTTTACTATGCGGCTAGTTGCTTATGTTATAAACTGTTTTAATGCCTGTGGGTGGAGGTTGGGTTGCTTGAGTTGGAACAACTCATTAAAAATCCGTATTTTAGCCTACTTGCGAGTAGCAAAATCTAACACGTTTTTCGAGACAAAACGGATATGCAATGTTTATTTCCAAATTAGGCAATCTAGTCTATACTTGTTTGCTGTGCACACAACATAGTAATTCTAGGCTAATAACCGGAATAAGAACGCATAAAGTTTTCAAAATTGGATATCACGGTTAGTAGAGGCGGTTCGGACGGCGAAAGGGGTGCTCATAAATGACCTTCCCGATCGTACCCCAGCTTCCGAGTCAAGACCACTTTGGTGATGACGGACATGTGGCTTCAAAGATCGAGTCGGTTTCCTAAATTTTCCATTTTAAAATATTTAGGTGGCGACTCTGTAATCTGGCAAAGCAGTCCAAGTTTGGCACTACTTTTTTTCAAAAATCTGTTTTCTCAAACGATTTGTCGGATTTGGACTCTTTGGTTCAGATTTAGAACCGCGACACAAAAACGAGTCCTCGAACTGTAGAGTGCAGCCCACGGGCGCGTCTACATGAGCCTATTAGTTGCATTATTCCATGTGTTGCATTAGGCATCTTAGCATAGTTAGGATCATGCATATTTCTAACTAGCTTTTGTTTTGGCTTGGAGTACACTGTAAGTTTTAGGCTTTAGCACGCTTGCATGAGTGTGAGTGTTGTCATGTTTCGCATGCTTGCCAGGAGGCTATGTGCTTACTTGCTAAACTGTATGAATGCCTATGGATAAAGGCTTGGTTGCTTGAATTGGAACAATTCGATGATTGTGAGTTTTACGCCCGCTTTGCAAAGTGGCAAATCATGTTTTAGGCCCATCATGTTTGATGGCAAATCTGCGTTTTAGCCCACTTGAGGGTGGCATCTTCAAACCATTTTTCGAAAACAAACATGAGTTGTTTTGTTCCAATTCTCGCAATTAGTCTATAATTATATGTGTGCGTCACATAGTAAAGTTAGCTAATAATCAGAATAAGAACACATGAGGTTTATAAAATAACATATCATGCTTAGTAGAGGCTGATCCTTTGATCGGGCGAGCGGAGGTGCTCATTTCAGGACATTCCCCTCTCGTACCCAAGTTCCCAAGCTGAGGCAACTTTGGTGATGACGGACATGTGGCCTTTGGCACAAGGCAGGGTTTCCTAAATTTCCTAAAAACAAAATATTTAGGTGGCGACTCTGTAATCTGGCAAAGCAGTCCAATTTTGGCATTATTTGATTAAAAATCTGATTTTCCAAAATGATTTGCCGGATTGGACTCTTTGGAATTTATCAGTCTCACATTGCACTTTGTGAGATTAGATTCAAAACCGTGATAGGAGTCCGAACTGTAGGAGACCAATTCACCCCTCTCCGAAAGGAGGGCGCGCAAAGAAAGTCGAGTCCACAGTTTCTGGTGACTTTACTGGGGACAAAAAGAACTTAACTCAAACTCATGATATGTTATTTTATCTACATTTATGTGTTTCTTTGCATTGCATTTGCATAGGTGTGCCTAAGTCACAGTGTTTTCCATCTACTATTCCTGAACGGTTTGCCGGAGGCTTGCTTGGAAAAGTGTGCCATAAGGCTGACCGGTTACGGGCTCTGCCACGATGGGAACACAAACCTTGGATCGGGACTACCGCTGTACCGTTTGATCCTCCTTTCACTTCTCAGTGTTAGGAGTGAGAGGTATATTAGGTAGCCTTCATGATTTCTTCACTTTACATTGCATTTCTCATGCTTTCTTCACCTTACATTGCATTTCTTGCTTTAACTGTATGCTTACATTGCATTTTGCGCCCCTTACTACATTCTTGCACTGTATTTCTCACACTACCTTTCATTTGCCTGTTCTCATATCACTGTATATCACTATTCTAATCACAGGAGGACTCTCGCTCCATCAGGGGCTAGGGAGCCAAGTCAGCGAGGGACTGGTATCTAGAGCACCCTTCCGGTGTACACGGCATCATCGATGAGGTTGGCTTTGACCTGTTCTGTACTGGGCTATCACACTACGTCGTGAGCTAGCCACTTCTTGGAACACTGGTGGAGCGGTGGTGGGATACCACCAACTCCTTCCACTTCTCCACTATCGAGGAAATGATGACGACTCCCTACGACTTCTCCATGCTCACTGGCATAGAAGTAGCGGTGATCCGATCCCTTATGACACGAATATGGGGAGTGGGAGGTCACCTGGCTACACTTGCTGGGAGCACGCCCACCTCTTTTCTGACCGACCATGGTCCGATACAGCTGGTTCGCTGAGCACTTCTGCGGGAGAGAGCCACAGACCCTAGAGGAGACTGAGCATTATGCCCGGGGATTCCTGATGTTCCTTTTCGGTACCACCTTGTTTGCAAACAGGTGGAACACCGTAGGACTATACCTGCTAAGCGCCCTAGTGACCCTACCTCAGGTCTAGTTCTATGACTGGAGAGGAGTTGGCCTCACCACACTATATGGCTACATGAGCTTGACATCCCGCAAGAGGGGAGACAAGGTTGGAGGCTATTGGCAAGCCTGGGAGGTACGCTTTACAATTTTTGCTTTACATTTTATATCTTCTGTTTTTGTGCTTTCCGCTTTGCACTTTCTGCACACTGTATATTGTATTCTTTACATCTATACACTGTGCTTTCTGCATCGCACATTCTGCATTCTATGTATCTACACACTGTATTTTTGTATCCTGTATTCTGGATTTTTGTATCTGTACTTTTTATACACTGTACTACACATTCTTCTTTCTGCATTCTGCATTCTCTGTATCCAAACACTGTATACTCAGTGTTGCCTTTTTCTTACAGCTTTGGGTATATGCGTATTTCCTGACCTTTGCTCCAGAGCCGGTAGAGGAGATTCCCCCCGTTGTGCTGTACTCTTGTCGGTATGATGGCAGATGCCTGCGTCGGACCCAGGAGACTTTTTCATTCTTCTGCCAGTATTTTGGCAAAGTGACTGCGGAGAAGGTAACCCAAAACTCACGGCTATTTTGTTTTACCAACAACTGACGATGACCAACAATCTATATATTCCCTGTTTGCAGATCACCTGGTAGCCTTGGGCGACGATGCCGGTTGGGGTGAGGGATCAGTACACTCGGGCTTGGGCCACATCTCGGTTCCGGATTTTGCTAGAGGGCCCAGTTTGCCGAGTCTGGTTTCTAGGCGAGTGGTTCTTGCTCCAGACTATGGGTTTGCCTGAGCTAGTAGTTCCCATGCCACCCCCACCATCTATAAGGACTACAGAGAGCCTCTCATCCCAGGAGGTGATCTAATTCACTAACGGCTTGGACGGTGACTACTTCTGTAGGGAAGGAGACTACTCGACATTCATCCGGACACATCTTATGCCACCCTTGACGGGTGCTCGTGCAAGCAGGGCAGCAGGTGCCCCCATGGCAGGTGGGACTCGGGCGATGAGGGCCAGGACTTGGGGGGCTCTTCCCACTGGGCATGCTACCAGTTGGCCAAAGATCCCGACTATGCTGACATGCTAGAGGCCGACCGGGACGGCCTACCAAATTCTAATCGAGCCAGCAGACGGTAGGCATAGATACATCAGAGCTTGCGACGTACCTCCGGTATGTACCACATTTTCTCCAACTTATTATTCCCGTAGGATACTGATCATTCCCAGTGCATTTGCAAGCACCCCCGGGGTACACTGACGGGCTGATCGAGCTACTGGCTTCGTTCGAGGGCATGATACTAAGGAGGGAAGCACTGCTCAGTCTCCACGGCATCCAGGTATTCTCCTCTATTTTCTGCCCACATTTTAACATTTTCCACATTGTTATGCACATCATTCTCACTGAAGCACTGATACTCACATCACAGCATACATTTTGCCCCTTGTCACATCACATTGATATGTTACACTGACACACTGTATCATCATACTACATTTACAACCATACATTGTATTTGAGATGCCAATACTACGTCTTTTTAGGTTCCGGCAGCACTGAGAGCACCAGCGGCGATGACTGTACCTGCACCTGCACCATCACCACCTCCTCTAGCAGCAGAGAGGAAAGAGAGACGGGCCCCAGCACGCAGTCGAGAAGGGCATCGTGGTCGAGGCTGGAGGAGCCCTTCAGAGCCAGTGTTGAGTGATGATAATGCCAAGACCAGTGACTCTATGGAGGCAGTGAGTCCGCAGTCTGAGTCCTCCGAGAGTGGAGATAATGGTGGCTCGAGATCTGAGAGCGGAGGTGATGCTGAGTCAAGCTCTGAGGTAGAGACCGGCGATGATTCCAGTTCCGGCTCAGCATCTGAGTCAGACAGCAGCGCTAATGGAGACAGCTCTGAATCCCCACTTAGGAAGAGGACGAAGAGGGCCTCTCGAGCCTGAGATGACTGGCTCTAATTTATTTGTACTTTGCTGAGTTTCTTTTTGTTTGTACAATTCAACACATATATAGCTTCAGCCTAGTTTTACTTCTTTTCTTTTTTTTTTTTTGCTTTGAGACCTATACTTTCTTTTTGTAAAAACCATGATCGGAATGAAAATCAAGGGTTTTTGAACTGTGTTGTTATTTTTACATCATGAGCACCATACTTGCACGAAATGGACATGGAATTGAAATGGCCAAGAACACTTAATTTGAAACAAAATTCTTAGTCAGGTAATGAACCGACCAACAATCAAAATACAAAATGCAACACACAACTTGATAATCAAAACAACAACAACTCGATAAACAAAACAAAGCAACTACAACTCAACAAACGTGCTAAAAATGAAAAGGACTCAGAACAAGACCTTAAAACACACACAAAGAGCAGAACAAAACACATGTTACCCATACTTTCCAACACACAGGTGGACAGTAGGCCAAAAAAAGAGGCTGTCGGCCAGAGGAGAGAGGCGGTCGGCCAGAGGAGGAAGGCTGCCGGCCATGGATGACCTTTGCCAGCCACAAACAGTGGCCTGCCAGCTATCATTAGTGGCTTGCCGGCCATCAATGTACAAAACCTCCAAATTGTTGACAGTTGGCTTCTACTCACTACCTTATCTTCTAAAAAAGCTTCCCTTCGTCATTTCTTCCCCAGAACTCATTCTAGCTACTATTTTTTCACAAATGGAGCCATTTTTTCCCGGAAAACTCTCATATTGGATTGCGGCTTTGGACGGCTCAAAGCAGTTGAATTTTTGGGGTTTCAGGATAAATGCCATTTTTCCATTGAGCCGAACTCAACTTTGTTTTCCGTTCCTTCATGCCACGACTAAATGCTGGAACCCGATTACACATGTCATTAGCTTCGGGGGACAAGAAATATGCCCGATAATTGAAGAATTTCAGGCGTTAATGGAATATCGGCATGAGGAGGAGATTATGCCTCAGCCCCGTTTCGGCCACGCTCAAGCTTTGGGACGGATGTGTGGGCTTACTCTACACAAGGCTCGATCTCTGGCCCATAACGGAGAGCTAGAAATTCCCAGTCTGATTCATCGATTTTCCAATGCCGGTGACTGAGGCAGCCTTCTTTGGCAGGGTTTTTGACAGCATGCACTCTGCTTGTGCATGCTTGCACATTTCCTTCTTACCCCTAGCTTCGGTGACTCTAGCATTCGATTGATCGAAGTGGTGCAAGGCCTGAAAGAAGCAAAAGTTGCATTGGCTTGGTGCTAGCCGAGACTTTGATGGGTTTAGACGCCTTCCATCGGCGGGAGACTACCAGATTCGCGGGGAGTCCACTACTTCTTCAAGTAATGTTTCCTACCCTTCCTGATATGTGTTTCTCACATCTCTCGGCACTCATGCTCTGTTTTTTCTCTCAAAAATCCTTTCCTCACTTTTCTTTCGACATACATCTCTCTTTTCTTTCATCCCTTCCTAGGTATGGCTTATGGATAAGCTGAAGGTAGTGGACTCCTGCCCTGAGTATTCAGCTTGAGGCAATTTCTTTCACCACCGACTAGTGGATTTCCCAAACGAGGAATGGTGGTGCGACTGGATGTGAAACAGGTTCGCTACTAACATAGCCTGGCGCTGCCCCTGGCTTAATCTGATCGAGATAAGTTACAGCATGGCTCGACAACCTGGCATTCAGCTAATCAGCCTTACACACTATGTATTCTACTTCTCGTTCCGGTTCAAACATCAGTTTAGACATGATCAGACCTGCCGAGAGGTGGGGTAGAGTACCCAGTTTCATTTCCTATCTGTTGTTCATACTTGTCTAGGTACCTCACTGCTTAGAGGACATGGGAGCTTCTAGCCCCTGCCCTTAGTTTCAGCTGCGTTCTTTCTGGCGAGTGCTTGGCTTGGCTTGGCTCGATGATGAGGCACAAACCGGGCCCATTTTGGCTTTAGAAGCTTTCACAAGCATGAGTGGGGGACACACGAGCACCTGACTCATCTATGCCCCTAGTTTATTGTTTTGACTTTTCTTTTCAAGTTTTTTTTTTCTATGTAATAAAAGCAACTTTGATTTGTATCAGAGAGTTGGAGAACTTCATGTTGCAATCTCATTTGGGACTTAACTTTCATGTTAAAAGCCTAGCAATCCTACTTTGATAGCCCTGAACATGGTACAATGCTTTCTGCCTTCTCTCATCAAACAACATCAGCTCTTCAAACCTGCTCTTTTGCCAGCCCGCCTTTGCTATCTGACACTCAGCCACGACTCACAGCAACGAGACTTCTATTTCAATTGGCAGAACAGCTTCCATCCCATAGACAAGAGAATAAGGAGTTGCCCTGTAGACGTCCGAATTGAAGGTCTATAGCCCTAGAGTGCGAATGTCAATTTATCTAGCCAGTCCTTATAAGTCTCGACCATCTTCTGCAGAATATGCTTGATGTTTTTGTTAGCAGCATCAACAGCTCCGTTGGTATGCGGCCTATATGTAGATGACTTATGGAAAGCCATATTGTATTTCTCCAACAAGTCTATCACCTTCTTCTTGAAGTGAAAGCCTTATCTGATATAATCTCGTTTGGGACTCCATACTAGCAAATGATGTTGTTCCTGATGAACTTAGCCACATGCGCTGCTTTCAACACTGCGTAAGATTGAGCTTTCACCCACTTTGTAAAGTAATCAATTGCCACCAGAATGTAATCATGCCCATTCGACCCTTTCAATGTGACTACGCCAATGACATCAATTCCCCAGGCTGAGAAAGGCCATGGTGAAGTCATGTTGTACAGCTTCGACGGTAGAACATTCATGCAATTAGCATGAATTTGGCATTTGTGGCATCACCAAACAAAACCAACACAGTCCTTCTCCATAGGAGACCAGTAGTAACATTGCCTGAGAATCTTTCGGGTTAACATTACTCCATTCATGTATGCTCTGCATTCCCCTCTATGGATGGCCTCCATCAGGCGCTTTGATTTCTCTTCTTCGACACACAACTTGTGCATTCCCAGATAACCCCTCTTGTACAATTTACTTTCACAAATAATAAATTGGACGACCATTCGCCGTATTGCCCTCTTTTCCCTAGCATTTGCCCCTGGTGGATAAACCACCTTTTGCAAGAAGTTCCAGACATTGACATACCAAGGGTTTTGATCTTGTGCTTCATCTATTGCAACGATAGGTTCATAGGCCGGGTTGTATCTCTGCTCAATGATGATCAGATGCATCCGAACTCCAAGCGAGATGTCTATCATGGACGATAGAGTTGATAAAGTGTTTTGATCTTGTGCTTCATCTATTGTGGCGATAATTTCATAGGTCGGCTTGTATCTTTGCTCAATGATGATTGGATGCATCCGAACTCCAAGCAGGATGTCTATCATGGATGATGGAGTTGATAAAGCGTCAGCAAACATGTTGGTCTCTCGTAGTAGATACGTGAAAGTCATCTTTTCAAACCTAGGAATCAGAACATCCAGGGTCTGGTGATAAATCTTCATCTTTTCTTCTTTTGACCTTTCAGTCTTCACTTGCTTGAGACACTACTAGGTTCAAGTCGCTGATAATATCCAACCTTTTTGCCCCTAGTTCTAGGGCGGCTTCTAAACCAGCGATGCACACCTCATATTCTACTTCATTAGTGGACACCTTGAACTGGAGTTTGAACACTAAGGGTATATGGTCGTTATCGGGTGCTATCAGCAACACACCTATCCCATAACCATATTGATTGGACACTCCGTCAAAGTACATTGTCCAAGTCACTTCTTCAACTTGCAAAATGGCTTCATCTGGGAACAGGTATTCCACTTCTTCATCCCCTTCTACTGGGTGATATTCTAGGAACTCTACTACAGCTCTCTCCTTGACCGACTTATGGGTAACGTATTTCAGATCAAATTTGGAAAGCAGAAGCAACCAACGGGCTAGCCTACCCACAAGCGCTAGTTTCTCAAAGAGATATTTGATGGGATCTAATCTCGAAACCAGTATTCCAAAGTGAGCTCACAAGTAGTGCCTCAACTTCCTGGTAGCCCATACCACGGCTAGGCAAGCTTTCTCCAGCGGGGTGTAGCAGGTCTCATAATCTATTATTTTCTTGCTCAAGTAATAGATGGCTTTCTCCACCCTATCCTCATATTCCTGAGCAACCATGCATCACATCGTTGTGTTCGTTACTAACAGATACAAAATCAAAGGCTTCCTTGGCTCTGGCGGTGACAACACAGGCAAATTCTAAAGATACTAGTTAATCTACTCAAAAGCGAATTGACATTGATCATCCCATCGAAATTTCTTTCCTTTCTTCGATAGACCAAAAAGTGGTTGACGAGTCAAGGTTAACTTGGAAATAAACCGTCTTATGAATTGCATTTTACCCAGAAAGTCTCGCACGTCATTTTCAGTCCTCGGTGGTGGCATTTCTAGGATGGCATTGATTTTGGAAGGATCTACCTCAATGCCCCTTTGTGTGATCAAGAAACCCAGCATTTTTCCTGCTGTCACGCTAAAAGTGCACTTCTGCGGATTCAACCTCAACTGATATTCTCTGATCCATTGAAAGAATTTCTTCAAGGCAGTGTAGTGGCCTTCTCTTTCTTTGGACTTGACAATCATGCCATCCACATACACCTCGATCTCTTTATGGATCATATCATGTAGACTAGTGGTTGCAGCCCTTTGATAAGTAGCCCTAGCATTCTTTAGCCCAAATGGCATCACTCTGTAGCAATAGGTTTCCCATGGCATAGTGAAGGCGGTTTTCTCTCTGTCCTCGGGGTTCCATCAAAATCTGGTTATACCTAGAAAATCCATCCATGAAGGAGAGCAATGCATGGCCCGTAGTGAAGTCCACTAATTAATCAATGTGCGGTAAAAGAAAGTCGTCCTTTGGACGGGCTCTATTCAAATCTCTGAAGTCCACACACACTCAGATCCTACCATCCTTTTTCGGCACAGGGACGATGTTGGCCAACCAAGTCGAATATTCAGATACTAACAATAAACCTGCTTTAATCTACTTCGTAACCTCTTCCTGAATTTTCAATGCCCAATCCAGACGAATTCTCTGCAACTTCTGCTTGACAGGTCGGGCTTCAGGGTCGAGAGGGATCCGATGCTGTACAATCTCAGGATTGATTCCAGGCATGTCTTCGTAGGACCACGTGAAAACATCTTTGAAATATTTTAATAAAGCGACTAAGCGCTTGCGCTCCTCCGAAGACAACGTGGACCCGATCTAGACCAAACGTGGATCCTTCTTAGTACCCACATTAACAGTAATGATTTCATCCGTAAGGGGTTTTACAAACCTTTCATCCTCTCGATTAATCAAGTTTTTCAAAACCAGAGGAATTCTTTCCTCATCGTTTTCATTAAAATTTTCAAAATCTTGGTCAATGCAATAAACAAGCGACATAGAGAAACACTCAAAATCAGCCGCGTCATTCTCATTCATAAGGTCCACCTCATCCAGCTCTTCGGTTACAACCGACTCAAAAGAGAAAGAAAAAGAGGACCTAGACAAGACCTTGGCATCCAGGTTATCACCGTCAGGAATACCAGACTTAGACTCAGAACAACCGGAATTTGATTTCAACTCCACAGACTCTGTGGAATCAGATTCTAGCTCATTACCCGATTCTGAACTAGACAGGTAGCCCTCCTCCAACCGCCAAATGGGAGATGGTGCTTCAGATGGATCCAAAATGCTAGTAGAATGGTTTACACCCGGTTGGTCCTCGATCATGGAGATGGTCTGGTTATCTCCCAAGCTCTCTGAGTCGGCCAGAGAATTTGAAAGTAAACACGCCAGCGCTACCCCTACTCCGAGCTTGCTGTTGTCTGAGTCTTTGTCCATGCCCTGTTCAACTTCAGCACTTGGTTCAACTTTTTCCTCGGCATCACTGTCTTGCAATTGTAGGTTGAAGAAGATTTTGAAGCCGAGAACACGCTGCTTCGTAGAATTTCTCCAGGGCTCGGGAAAGTCGCAAAATGGGAAGTCTTCAACCTCCTGAACAAAGTGACCATTCAGCGTTCCCCAGATCAACCTGTGAGCAAGCTCGTAGGGTTTCCTGACCTGCTTGGCTCTAGCTCTTCCTGCCATCTCTGCTCTTTTCCTGACCCAATCCTCTTTGGTGGGCATATAGCAATGACCAAAGGCATATGGATTATGCGGCACATCAACCAATGTTATGACGCCTTTCCGTCCACTCCTCCCAAGTCCCATTCCTGGCACGTGCTGTAGTTTGTTCATGAAATAACTAGACTAGGCACTGACATACATGCCCCCATCTACTACCAAGATGGATTGCACTACCCGGGCCTCTACTAAAGTGAACCCTAAAAGGAAAATATCCTTCTCGCCATGAACGATCTCGAGCACTAGTGTAGTTACCTCTAACGGGGGATGGATGGATGAATTCCCGAACACTATCGCCACTCCTTTCCCGTGAGGGTATTTCAGAATTTGATGGAGGGTAAAGGAAACAGCTTTCACTTGATGCAACTAGGGCCTCCCTAGTAGAAGGTTGAAAGTGGCCGGCACATCCAGGAAATGGAATTTGTACCGTGCCCATAACTTCCCTGCTGGTATTATCATATGCCTGAATCACTTGGGCTGTGGGCATGAAATCTGCTGGTTTCAGACCAATGGCATAAGCTATGTGGGAAGGACGGACATTGATAGCTGACTCGGTGCCGACCAACACCACCGGTACCCACTTCTCCTTGCACTCAACTAATATGTACAGGGGTTCCTTGTGTACTGAGCTTTCTGGCAGGAGTTCTTTCTTAGAAAAGGTTAGGGTTGTGCTGGCACCACTTGGGAAGACCAATCCCACCAGCTATTCAAGAGCAGTGTCAATGGACAGCTTAGCTTTGTCCATTGTTGATAGTACAGCTTGTCGATGCACTCGAGAAGCCATGAGCAGACCCCAAATTGAAATGTCAGCTTGGATTTTCTTCAATTGCTTCAACACTACCTCTTCTTCCAACTGCTTCTCTTTCTATTTTTCAACCTCTCTATCTTTCCCAGAGGCTTCAGCTTCGTCTAAGTGCGGTGGCTTGAAATACCACCCACTTCTTCTCATGTGGTCTATTTCCTCAGTGTTCCATGTGTTATCCAGGAGGGACTCACCCCAATCTTCGTCGGTGTGAGCTAGAAGTAGGTCGTCATCCTCCCCCCTTCCCCAATCTGGCAACCAACAAACAATTGTACGGCTCCGTTCTGATCACTCTCACATCACCGGCATCCACCGCAGGGTCTTGGGCCATTCTGGTCTTCTACTTGTCTTTACCCCTCTCTTGTTCAAACTACTTCAGCGCAGCTTGTTATTCCGTGTCCACGGTATTCACAGTGCCTAATTCTTGAGATAAATTCTTAACGTCGGTGCTCTCTGGCAGCTCCCCCTTTTCATTGGCCATTCCAGCCACTGCAGCAATTCTTGCTCCCTTTTCTTTCGGTCTTGTTTCAATTCCTTCCTCCCTGTCGGGTTCATCACTCAACCAGCAAAAGTTGTCTATTGACCCATTCAAATCAAACCAGTCAATCTGCACATTTCCTTGATCTTGTTCGTCATAGAACTGGACGTTGTATAAGTCCTCTTCTAGCTCCGCTAAATCATCTAAACCTTGGCTTGGGCCATCCTCTCTAACCACACTGACCTCCACTATAATTGGTAATACTATTTCTGGGTTGACTTGATCAATCGGTTCAATGTAGCGGCTTGGATCATACTCCCTCTCAGAAAAGTCCTCAGAGCACTCAAGCAACAGACTCATAGTCTCCTCTAGGGCCAACCTCCCTCCTTCTGTAACTGTCACCACTACAGGTTTAGGTTGAAGTGCGGATGTGTATATCATGCACAAGTCTGTGCTTTCAGGAATGAACACCATCGGTTTGGGTAGGTAAAAAGGGGTAATATATACACTGGGGTCGTAGGGGGTCGCCAGTGCATGGATTAGGTTTAGGTTGTAAGTTGAGGGAACTTGATTGTGGGCCGGGAGAGGATTGGTGGTCACATTTGGCTTTTGGGATGGTGAAATCACCTTGTTATCGATGAGGTCTTGAATCTCATGATGCAGCCTGAAGCAATGGTCGGTGTCATGATTATGCTACTGGTGAAACACACAATACTTGGCTGGGTTGTGTTTTGGTGAGAGAGGATCAGGTAGAGGGCGTGGCTCTAAGGGCTTATGGTGCCCCTTTTTGGTCAACACCCTCAGGGTTTGAGATAAAGGCAAGTAGAGCGGGGTAAAGGTTCACTGGGATCTATTAGGGTGAGCTGAGGTTTGTGGAGCTGTATTAGCAAAGGGATTGGGTTATGGTGGTGACAACACTCACATCAGATGGCCACGTAGCTATGCTACCACTAGTGGTTGCATTATAACTACGCACAAAAGGCCTCTTGGCCTACTCTTTCTCGTTAGTTATCAGTCCCTATTTCATGGCATCATGAATCTAAACACCCTTTTCATGGAGGTCAGTGAATGTGAACAAGGGTAGGACGATCATTTTTTGCAATAATTTCCCATGCAGATTACGGACTACTATCCTTATCTAATCTTTCTCTGAAGGTTGTGTGGTCATTATTGAAGACTTAGCTCTCTACCTTGTCACGAATTCAGAGATGCCCTCCTTTGGTTCCTGGCGCATTGCCTCGAGATCATAAGTTGTGACCTCAATTTAGGTGTCGTATGAGTACTGTGCAATAAAGGCCTCAGCCATTTGCTCTAAACTCTGCTTCACAGAATCCTCCAACTACGCGTTCCATATGGTGGCTATACCAAACAGGGTTTCGCCAAAGAGTGAGAGTTTCTGCAATCTGGTTAGACCCATCTATCGTAGGATATCTGAAAACAGTCAAAGATGAACCATGGGGTCTCCAGAACCATCAAATCTGTGGATATGTGGCATTTTGAACTGGTCTGGCAATGTCACTACAGAGTTAGTGTACCCATCTTCTATGTCGGGATAGAGTTAACACCATGTGCCCGCTTGAAGAGCTTCTCGAGCTTATTGACTTTAAGCACAATTGGGTCAACTTTAAACTCAAACGGAGCCTCAATTTGGTATACAGGTGCTTTGGACGCTTATGGTGGGATTAGCTCTGTTGGATTACCTTGATTCTTAACCTGGGCAGTATGCAGTGTGGCTCTGGGTGCTGGGATACCTATAGGAGGTGCATGAGATGCAGAAGCCGTTGCCAGTTGTGGTTGTTGTTGTTGTTGCAACCTATTAATGACCTCAGCCTGATGTGTCGCAACCTCGGCCTGATGAGCAGCGTCTTGCTGCATAGTTTCTATTGTTTGCTGAAGGTGGTGGATTAAGTCTTCCATACTAACCGAGGGATACTGTGCCATTAGAATTGGCGAATAATCTCTTGCTGGAGTGGATGTAGAAGATTGAGCCTGACTTGATACAGGTGATCGTTGGACTGGTGAATTGTGCCTAACTCTTCTTTGTCTAGTAACTGGTAGGAGCAAAGCAAAGACAGGCTATCCCCTAACAAGATCTCCAGATCTGTAAAGCCTCCTAACACGAGTCCAGAGTGCTTAGGGGATATCCAAACTGTCCAAAGCTATGGTGTTATACTACCTAGCAAAAAGAAATAAAGCAAAAAGAAAGCAGTAATCAGAAACCGCATAGCACCTCATCTCAAATGTTAACAACACACAAATGTAATCAAAGTTGTCGAACTGCACTCAACACTGAATTCGGCCCCCAAATGCTGATTCCCAACTTGCAACTGATACGCACATTCCTATACAGTTTCACTGTAAAGCACATACCAGTTAAGTGAGAACCAAGACACCCCTATGAGGGGGTAGGGTTACCCTATCCTAATTTCGTCAGGAACTAGGGTTCACTAATCAAACAAAGCGGTTTCACGCAATCTTGCATTCCAGTGAGCATCCTGTCCTAGTTTGGAACAACATTTGAGATCAAAAATTTTCCTCTCTCTACAACTCTCTCTCTAGCAAATCTCTACACTTTTGTCTACAATTCCTTAACCTTTGCCTATACACCCTTAACCAAATCTTCTCACCTTTGAGCTGAGGTATTTTGAGCTTGGTTTGAGCTCTAGAGTGTGTGTTTGTCTTGGTTTGTTGCTTGAATTGCTTCTCCTCCTCAAAAGGCATAAGGCTTTGCTTTTTTGCTTACTTTATATACTACTATTCTTGTTGTTTTTCAAGTGTTTTTGGTCTATAAAACCTCTGTGTTTTTGGGTTGAAACTTGGGTCCTAAGACCATGAAAGGTTGAGGGGTTGAAAGCCCATCTTTATACCTTGCTTGGAAGGCCTTTGCCCTTGTGTCCCCCCCCCCTTTTACTATCATTTTCCAAGCTTTTAAACACTGATTTTCAAAGCTTTTTCAATGGCCAAAATCATTGTTTGAAGTCCAAATTTGGAGGGGTTAGCCTTCCCTCCTTATGTCTTGCTTACTAGCTTACCTTGTGCCATGCTTTAGCATATTAATCTAGCTTGTTTTAGCTCAATTCTAGCATGTTTTTGGACTTATTTTACACTGTTCCAAACGAGATTGTTTCGGATAAAGATTTGCACTTCAAAGGAGAAATGATTGATCTACTTGAGAAATATAATGTGGCCTCTCAGAAGTCATCAACCTATAGGCCACAAACTAATGGAGTCGTTGAAGTCGCAAACAAAAATGTCAAGAACATCTTACGAAACATGGTGGAAACATACAAGGATTGGTAAGATAAGCTACCTTTCACATTGTAGGGCTACATGACATCGATCCGAACATCTACTGGGGAAACCCCTTATTCTCTGGTCTATAGGATGGAGGCAATGTTACCAGTTGCGGTAAAGGTACCTTCACTAAGGATTATGGTTTAATGTCAGATAGCAGAGGCTGATTGGCAACAAAATCACTTTGAAGAGCTAATGTTATTTGATAAAAGAAGGTTGAAAGCATTATACCATGTACAAGGATACTAGTGTAGGATTGCTCAAGCGTTTAACAAAAGGTCAAGTCCAGGAATCTGAATAAGGGACATCTAGTGTTGAAGGACAACTGCACCCTAATTTTCAATTCTAGAGGTAAGTTCAAACCCAATTGGACTGGTCCTTACATCATCAAGTCAATTTGGTCGAGAGAAGTAGTTATTCTGATGGATTTGGATGGATTGGAATTTTCACGGCCGATCAACATGGATAAGTTGAAGAAATACTATCCTTGAGAGGCTTTCTAGAAAACCCGAAAGGGCAACCCAGGCAAAATTAAGACCAAGAAAAAGAAAATAAATAAAGTAGAACTCACAAGGTCGAATGCCCAAAAGGGTGGCTTTGGTGATGTTATAGCATAGAATAGGAGAGTGACTACTCAAGTGAACCCTAACCATGAACTACATAAAGCCTGATTCCCACTCCTGGGATAAGCAGGCAACTTCATTCTGAAGTTCATCCCCAACCATTTACAACTTGGTTATCCTGTCCATAATCGATCGATTCATTTTTTACTTCGATTTAGATCCAATTATCTAGGCCTGCTTTTTCTGTGGTGAATAGGGTTGCAAGGTAGAACTGATTGGTGATACAATGGTGAAAGTGATGTAGAGAGTCCTATCTAAGGGATTGATTTGAGGTTGTATAGTTCGACGAATGATTTCGGGTATGTTAAGTAGTGGTTGGTTGCGAAAATGTGTTTTGTTTTTTTTAACAAGGTAAACTAATTTCTGTAAATATCTTTTAGCAAAATGAACCTTTCATTAGGCCTGAGAGGAAGCTTTTCAATACCCACAATCGTTCTTACATATTTCCAAAACAAAAGCCGAACAAACATGCTTATCTAACTCCCAAATTCATTAAAGCATTTTACATCATAAAAGCCAAAGTCAAAGCAATAAACTAGGGGCATAGTTGTGACCATCTTCCCGCATCAGTATCAAAAGATTCTGCCACCAAGGACATGTCTATTTAAGACTCCTTCTCAAGCCAAAGCAAGCACTCACGGGATAAGGCGTGACTAAAAACACTGGCAGGAGCCAAGAGCTCCCTTATCCTTCAAGAAGTTGCGACCAAGGAAGTTGTCTAGCCTAGAGCAAAAATGAAGTTGGATACTCAATCCCATCAATAGGACAGGTCTGATCATGTCCAAACTGTTACCTAAATCGAAAAGGGAAATAGAAGACGTAGTGTGTCACGCCAATCAATTGCAAACCCGATTGGTGGAACATGTTGTACGTCATTGGAGGTAAGTCTAGCCAAGTGCAATGCCAACCAATGTTCACTGTAGCCCTACTGCACATCTAGTTATACCACAAGCTCCCTGAAGAAAATTTACTATCCGGGCTCCGAAGAAGTAGCTCCTAGTTGAGTACTAAGCATAAGGACCCACTACTTTCAGTTTATCCATCAACCATACCAAGGGAAGGATGAAAAATAAGAGAGATTAAACAATAGAGAGATGTGCATTGAGTGGGAAAAGTGAAGAAAGGGGTTTGAAGAAAAAAAAATCAAGTGAAGAAGGCCAAAGTGATGTAAGAAATATAAAGTAAGAAAGGATGGTAAACAGTACCTGAAGAAGTAGTGGACTCCCTGTAAACTGAAAAGTCTCATCTGTACAGAATATGCCTAAAGCCATCAAAGTCTCGGTTAATGCTAAGCCCATGCAACTTTGACCCTCCCGCAATCATTGGGCCATCTCAATAACCTTGATGCTCATCCTATTACTACTAGGGGCAAGCAAGAAGTATAAGAGTAGGTACATGCAAAGTGCATGTTGACGATGCCCTCTCCAAATAGGATCACTCCTATCTCCAACAACAAAAAATTGGCAAATCGATCTAAACACGTCCAAGCCATCATCGTGAGCCATGGATCGAGCCTCATTTGGAGATAGACCACACATCTGGGTTAAGGCACGAGCATGGTTGAAATTGGGTTGAGGCATGATTTCTCCATCCCTAAAAAGCTCCATTAATGCCCGAAATTTTTAATGATCAAACAGAGCTCCTGCATACCAAAGTGGAATACATAGGTAATTGTATCCCAACAGTGAATCACTGCCTGGAAGAAAGAAAGATAGAGTGGAGTGCGCCTCAGAGAAAAAAAGGGCATTTAGGTTGAATTTTGCAAAATTCACTTTATTGACACCGTCTAAAGAGGCCATCCAATCTTAGAGCCTCGCCATAGTAGGAACCTCCATTTGTAGAAGAAACTCATCAATTTTTCCACTACATGAATAAAGAAGCACTCGTGAGCCACCTTCAAAAGAGATAAGATAACAAGAGTGCTTAACAGTTGTATCCCACTGTCTAGCCAAAACCTTTAACCGACCAGCCCGAATTGGCTCAGCCGGCCAAATTTGTGACCGACCGACCCTCAGAATTGTAGAAATAATGTAGTTTTGTAACTTAGCTTACAGATTTTGTTTCAGGTCTTGTTTTGAGTCTTCTCAATACTAGTAGGTGTAAATAGGTGTGTGGAGGTTGTTTTTGATGTGTTATGCGTTTGTTGAGTTGTATTTTGTGTTTTGGTTAGCCATGGGCACAATATCATATTCAAAACACATCCAAGTACAACAATTATCAATTTCAAAATCAAAATCAAACTCTTATGTGCTTGAGTGCAGTGCCATGCATGCTAAGACATCTAAGATGGTCTAAAAAGAAGAGTGTTTTCTTTCATGACTTCCCGGTTAAAAGATTTTACAAGAACCTGTTTGAAGCTATACATAATTTTCTAACTACAAAAAAAAAAAAAACAAACAAACAAACAAACAAACAAAAGAAAGAAAGAAATACAAGAAGAGAATCAAGGTCGGCTTGCCTTTTTCGTCCGCTTCTCTGGCGGACCCCCAGTATCATCCTGGTTAGCACCAATATCCTCAACTGCAATGACTGCCTCACCCTCAGCCTCAGTAACTGCCTCACCACTAGTCTCACATCTACCATCTCCATCAGGATCATTGCTACTCTTACTGCTAGCACACCTATTACAACCCTCCTCATTGTCATCATCATCAACATCACTTCCCTCTAAGTGCTCGATGTCAATGCTTTCATCCCCATCATTATCCACGTCAGTCTAGTTGGTGGCAAGGTCCTCCTCCCAAGAAGTAGTGAGAGTCCTCTCCGAAGAGAAAGAGCTCTTCGTGGCCTGATCACCTCTGCCTCTACTTCTGTCGGGGGCACCCCTACCATGACCTCTATCAATGCCTCTTCCCCGGGCAGGAGGATGACCTACTTCACTCCCAACTATTGGAGGAGACATCACCAGTACCATAGCAAGTTGAAATGAAGGGTTGGAAAGAAATAGAATGCTAGATAAGAAGGATACAGAGATAAAGATAGTCTATTAGAGTATATTAGGGTAAAAGTATGAGGACAGATGATACAAAATAGATTAGAATAAGATACGTAAAAACCAGCTGTGGCAAGGGCATGCTCCCTCCTCCACACCATGTGGACTAGAGACTCGATCACCTCTAGACATCACTCAGTGTAGGCCGTAGGGGGCTGTAAACAAAAATGGGAATATGAGTAAAGTAGAGTAAAGCAGAAAGAAATAGTATAGGGGAATCTAAGAAAACTATGGAAGGAACAAGATATACTTGACTCATCTCTAGAGCAAGGGTGAGCATCCGATCCTCAGGAAGCTCTAAAGAGACCTCTCTAAGAATACCATTTGGCCTCATGTATGTAACTAAGAAAGGAAGTGCTGGAAAGCCAGTGGTAGGAACAACAGCACCTCCAAGGACAGAACCGTCAGCACGAATAGGAGCAGCGTCTGTGGCACCCCAATCCTTGGGCCATATCAAGGGTAATGAGAGGCATGATATGGGACTGCAAGAAAGCGACGTAATCCCAAGCATGTGAAACAAGTTAGTGTCCTATCCCTCTAACATGGCCTCAAGCTCCACCATGTCAGCAATTAGGTCAGCAGTCCTTCTATGAGCAAGTGAAGGAGATGGGATACTGATACAACATGATCCAGGGTCCGGCGAAGATATTGCTCTTCTAAGTACTAAGCCCAACTGAAGGGTCACCCAAATAGTATCCTCAATATGGAAGCTCCTCATGACACAGCTGACTGTTTCCTCTCAACATAAGGCATGGCCACCTAGGGCTGCCAATCTGCCTGCTTGTTTAGAAGAATAGGTTGTAATTAGAATCACAAATAAAGGAAACAAAAGATTGAAACGCATCTGTATGAGTTCTGAGTTTTGAATGTTTACCTAGGCAGGAGTCACAGTGTCAAAGAAATAACAAAAATGGGTGAAGTTATGAGATTGGCGCTTGTGTGGCCGAAGGGCCTCATCAAAATATAAAAACTAAGGGACCACCTAGTCAATCTCATACACAGGAATCGGGGTAAGCTCAAGGAAGTAAGAATATGCCCATATCTACACAAGAAAGAGGGATGGCATCAAATAGCAGGCAAAAACAAAGTCATAAATGTACAAAGTAGAAAAGTAGTAAAGCAAACTAAAATAGGGTCGAAGCTACCTACCGTGTGTGCCAATACCTCCCAAGCAGCCTCACCTTCCAACGGGAGGAGGAGCACGCATAACTATACAATGTGGCATGGTTTGTGCCTCCCCAATCATAATCCCTCATCCAGGGGATGTCCACCATTGTGCTCAAAAAGTATAATCCGATGGTATACAACCTGTTTACAAACAAGGTAGTACCGAGGACATATAGGAGAAATCTGTGGGTATACTAAGCAGTGGCCTCTAGAGTGTCAGAATGTGTGCTATGGAACCTCCGGTGTAACCAGCTGTAACAGATGATCCCTGGACTATCCTTTAGGGAAATGACCCCAAGTAGATGAAGTTGGGCAGTGTCCTAAGATCCCATATCCGAGTTAAAAGGGATTAGATCACCCCCCCCCATTGGGAGACCGGTAATCATAAAGAAGTCATAAGGGGTCATTGTCATCTCCCCAATAAAAGAGAAGTGGACGGAGTTGGTGGTATCCCACCACCTCTCCATAAGAGCTACAACGATGAACCGGGTGGCCTATATATAGGTGATCTCGAAACAGAATGTGTCGAAATTGGAATGCTCCACCAAGGCCCAGACAACAGCGAGGAGAACCTGATACCACTGCCGAAGGAATATGATTGTCCCATAGCCCTTCGCCTGGCGGTCATCATCTTGTTGCAAGAAAGTTTGATCAGTGTTGTGCAGATGTGAGCAAATGTAAATAAACATGTAGGTTTGGAATCAAGGCTTACCAGTCGGGCATCGTGGGACAAGTGTGAATGTCGCTCTCAAAAAAGCACATCTGGGGCACCCCTTAGTCGAAACTCGGTAAATGTGAGATTGCTACCATGAATAATCTAGTGAACATCATGCTAGTAGGTAGCTGGATCAAATAACCTGAGCTGTAGGGGTAATAGCTTGAGTCCAAACATAAGAGGAATGATGTCCTCCGCTGCCATGTCCGGGTCATCCACCTGGATGCCTATGTCCTTAGCAAGCATATGTACGGCAGCCTCAGGGGCTGGAGGAGGCACATCAACCTCTAGAAAGATAAAAGAAGAGTCCCCATGGGAGATATTGGTGTTCATCAATAAAAAGTAGGTACGGAAGAACCAAAAATGAGGGAGAGGGAGGAATAAAACTAAAAGACTCCCTAAAGGAGCCCAAAAACCCTAAAAAACAAAAAGAAATGTGAGGAACCAAAGGGAGTGAGTGAGAGGCAAAGCCAAGGTGTGTGAATCACGTAATGAAGATGGGAAACCCAAAACTCAACCAAATAACAAATTGATCGGTTCAAGGTGTAAATAAAAGTGGCAGTTTCGGAGGAAAAAGGGCGTGAGATGTTGGGGTAAGAAAGGGAGAAAATCTAGAGAGAGAGAGAGAGAGAGAGTAGAAAAAAGAGGGAAGATGTTTTCAGATGGTGTGGAGTTTGAATGAACCATTGGTTTAATTTTATAAAATATTTTGGGAGGTAAAAAAGCAAAATTGTCCTTGGAAAACCCAAAACAGCAAGCCAATCCATCATTTGTTTGGCCGACCAATTTTGTAGCCAACAACCAAAGTGAGTGCCAACCGGGACCTTTTATATGGGCAGAGTCATACTTTTGTCCGAATGAGATGTGTTTGTGTCTAGAGGGAAGAATTGATTCCAATCCAGTTCAATGCGAAGTAAACATATCAAGTACATACTCAGAAGACTGAGCCATCTGAACAAAGGAAACTGATTAATGCATAAGGGGATTTCTATTAAACATAAGAGGATTACAAGAGTTTCTTCAAAACCCAAGAGAAGGTCCTAGTTATTACAAGAGCAATTGTATTTCACAAGGGGAAGGTTCTAGGACATGCAAGTCCAAAATATGCTTATTCCTACATACCGAGTTCTTTATGATCATAAAGATGTAACCCTTGTCCTTTGAGGAGCGAAAGATGTAACCCATGGCACGAGTGTAGCTCAGAGATTGACTGATAACTTCGCCGCAGCTGCGAACTCATCTTACATTGTCAACGGTCCTCTTTCCTGCGGACAAGCCTTCTTCTATCTCCCCGGCCACTAGAGGGAGTTCTTGAGCGTATAATTTCCAAGTCCAAAACTACAGCATTGTTAGAGCTCTCATCAGACAAGCCAACAAAGTCCAAGTAATGAGGGGAACCCATGTCTCAAGATACACTAGAAAGGAATGAGAGAGAGAGAGAGAGAGAGAGAGAGAGAGAGAGGTTATAAGCCATTTGAAATGAGAGAAGGTGTACAAAGCCACATAAACAACAACTTCAGGTGGCTCAGAGTTGTTTGTAGCTAAAGTACCACCTTTTTGCACACTTCCAGAAGTGGGAAAGTTAAGAGCAACTCGGGGAAAGCCCGGATGAACCTACCAACCTCACATTTGGCCGACTGACTATAGTATTGGCCAAAAGGTTCTGGAAAAATTAGTTCAGGTGAACTGATGAGTTTTAGAATGCCTAAACAGGGGAAGACATGCAGTTACAGAGTTTAGGAAAGAAGAGGGTGTTCAGTCATGTATTTAAGCATTCAGATACAAAGTATAGTAAATACAAGTCATCCACAAGCAAAAGAGTTGTTATATACATATGTGGGCCACGAATGGAACAAGTGTTTACAAAAGAAGTTACAAAATACCCTATGATGGTTGAGGGCATAACATTTAAAGTTCTTACAAGCTATACAAGGTAAGTGGAAAAAATTAAATTAAAGGGAAAAGTGGATTATAAACTAGGGCAAAGCTAGGTGGTTAGAGCCATCATTCCAGTGGATAGCGGGGTACCAATTCCACCAGGGGAAACATCATCACCACTAGCCCCACTGTCGAATAGACTACTACCTACAGAGGAATAATCAAAGGGTCCGTAAGGTGCGTCATCATTGTCATCGTCATTATTAATAACAATCTCCTTGGGCAAAAAAGCTCTATCCTGCAACAAAAAAGAGGTGTCATTTAAAGAAAAGTGGAAAGTATTGCATAGGGACCATTTAGAAGGAAATAATTAGTTCCTAACGTAACCAAACCTTGGGGTAAATGTCTGGAATATGTGGAGCTACTAAAACTTGGCCGTGTCTGCGTCCTCGTTGACCTCGAAGGCCTAGGCCATGTCGCTCATAAGGAGCTTGTCTAGGACCATAGTAACATCCCCGTCTGTGGGCCTGAGTCTACACAGGCTCGTCAATTGCTGCCTGTTGGCTACTAATAGCACCCCCATGAGGGTGTTCTGATCCATGCATCCTCACATGGGTAATGATATAAGCAAGCTCTGGGTCAATGCCATTTGTCATGGCCGTGACTAGAGCCTATGCTACCATGTTTCCAAGGGAAGTATCACTGCCTAATAGTGTGTTTGGTTCGTCAAAACCAAGGGGAGAGTTGGGTGGAAATAGAAGGAGATCACCATTAGCCATGGGTAGTGATCGGAAATGAGCTAAGAGAGTTGGAGAGATGTTTTCATATGGAAGTGAAGGGAAGTTGGATGGTCATGCCTTTTTATAAACTTTCAAAGTTGTGAAATAACTGTTATGACCCTGTAAAAATACGATAGGGTCGTCTAACCTCTCCTTTATTTGGCCGATCCATTTCTTAGCCGACCAAGTGAGCATCAACAATGTATTAGAGGAAAGTGGTTTAGAAGTGTGCAGTATTTACTAAGAGATGTTGTCATCCCAGTCGTGTGCTATGGCGGGATTATCCAGTAGAACCGGTGGAGATGAAAGTTTGTCCCTGTCTTTGTTGTGTTTTTCCTGCATTTGCCTCTGTAGCAATGCTTCTATTGTTGCAATCACCCCCCACACATGCGAAGTGTGTAAGGCATGAAACCCTCAGTTAACACCACCCCTTGCACGGGTTGGTGGTTAACACCACTGTTGGTTAATACCACCCCTTACACGGGTTGGTGGTTAACACCACCCTCAGTTAGTACTGCTCCTTGCGGGGTTAGCGCTTAACACCACCCTTGGTTAATGCCGCCCCCTGTGTGGGTTGGCGATTAACACCACCCTCAGTTAATACCGCCCCATACGGGGTTGGAGGTTAACATCACCCTCGGTTAATATTGCCCCCTATGTAGGCTGGTGGTTAACACCACCCTCGATTAATACCACACCCTGCGTGGGTTGGCGGTTAACACCACCGTCGGTTAATACTACCCCCTACGGGTTGGCGGTTAACACCACCCTCGGTTAATATCGTACCCAGCATGGGTTGGCAGTCAACACCATGCTCGGTTAATACTACCCCTTCTGGGGTTAGTAGTTTACACCACCCTCGATTAATACCACCCCCTGCAAGGGTTGGTGATTAACACCACCCTTGGTTAATATCGCCCCCTGAGCGGGTTTGTGGTTAACGCCACCCTCGGTTAACATCACCTCCTGCGAGGTTAGCAATTAACACAACCCTCAGCATGTTTAGATTGTGTTGGGGAGTTCCTTGTTGCTATGACTGCTGATCATATGCAGCTTTGGCTGCGACAATGCTTTTCCCTTTCTCTCTCGTGCCACAGTGCAAGTAAGTCTTGCATTTCTTTCATACATTGCATGCTTGTTTGTGTTGTGCATCGTTCATTGCATTTTCCGTAGTTGTTAGCTTGCCTTGCATGTCATTTACATGAGGCCCTCCTCTTTCTTTTGTCATCTTTGTAGCTTTATCCATGTTCAATCTCATCACCTTCCGCGGCGTTCGTATCAAGTTTTTCAAAATTTCAATCGTGTGGTACACGTAAGCCCAATAAACAAATCATGGTAGCGCAGTGCGTATACCTAATCTTTCCAAATGTATGTCGAGCGTGGCGTTTGCATTCTGCTCCTGAACTATGCTGGTTTGCTTCCTTGCAAGGGATACGTAGGCAATCCTTGGGTTCAACTAAGTTTTATCTGCATATTGTTTGTTTGCCCAAGTCTTATGGCCTCATCAAAAATGGTCATCTTTGGGCTTTGACATTCACTTATATCATGAAATGACTCACCGAGCTCTATTAAAGAAGGCAACTGTAGACACCCCATTTTTTACCACCCTTGAGACTAAGGTGCTCCTTTTTTATTTCCCAATGATGAAAACTAGAGGTGTTAGTCTTTGTAAGTTCAACTAGAGGAGTTCTAAGTATCAAGCTTTAAACCACTACAACATACAAGAGTTTTAGAGATCAAATTTTTTGGTCTCTAAAAGTGAAAACTTTGTTGAAAAAGACATTTAGGGACTAATTTCTATCGTCGTGAGGATAGTCGTTAAAAAGTCATCCTAAAAACTCAAAAATAAGGCTTTTAGTGACAAAATTTTGAAAATATCACTAAGAAATACACTTTTACGAACAAAATAATTTAGTCTCAAAATGGTTTATTTTTGGAGACATATAATGATAACATATAATGACGACACTTTTTGCAACAAAAATATTTGGTTCCTAAAAAATAATTTTGTCTTTAAATTTTGGAATCTAAAACCTTAATTTTTTGTAATGAACCCTCCAATGACCTGTTTTTGACAAAATATTTTTTGACCAAAATGCAAACCTCTTACAAAATGAGTGGTGCAACTCCAGACATTACCATAATGTTCTGAGGCTCATATTTTTAAAGTCAAAGCATTGTATTCTTTCAAACAAACAAAGCGAAGAATATACTGGAAGTGAATGGGAAAGATGAAATCCTCTGAGATGCGAAGAATATATTGGAAGTGAATGGGAAAGATGAAATCCTCTAAGATGCATGTCTCTTCTTTGAATTCAGGCTAACCTACTCTTGTTGGTCTGACGATGTGCCCACTAGCTGGCCGGACACGAAGTGATGGTCGGCCTACCACAAAGCCACTCGACCAATCACCAGGAAGCTTGGCCTGCTCAATGTTCCGAGTACAGAGCATTTTCAAGCATTTTAGTTTTTTTCCTTATCTGCCACAAATATCTCAAATATTTGTGACTTGAGCTCTCACCAACTTTGTTCAAAGGGTTGGGAAAAAAACTTGCCTAAAGGATAGTAAGGATTGAGAGCTCTCTCTCATTCTTTCCTTGCCTCTCACCTACCACCTTTAACCTTAACACTCATTTCTCAATTAAAGCTTGATCCTAAGCTCTGGACAAAGGATTTTGGACATTAAAGAACACCCTTAGAAGCTTGTAAGGGACCTTAAAGGGGAGTTTGTGATCAAGAAAGGTTCATCCTCTTTAAGAGGTGAATCCTTAGCATCTTTGATCTTATCCTCTTGGCTTTTCTTTACTTTTGGCTTTCATTTGCATTATGCAATTGTTCTAAGTCCTCATGGATGTAGAGGGAGTAACCTTAGCCACCCATCGATTGAGTTGATAGCCTTTTTCTTTATTTTCTTTATTTCCGTGGCTCCAACTATCTAGTTTTTATGAATTTTAGACCCTTATGGATGTCCTTGGGAGTTGTTTTAGCCATCCATTCATAAGTTCAATAAGTAGAGTAGCTTTTCTTATTATGACACCTCTTATCTTCACCTATCCTCTCTCTCAAGTGTGCTAATCTATGTGTTTCAACTCTTTACTCAATGACAATAAGTGTTAGGGGTTGTTTCATGAGATTGCTTGGGTGATCAATGGGATTTGGTGTTGATGAGTGTTGTCTTCCCCTTTCATTGAGTATTTTGGAAGTTGAAACTCAGTTCTCAATCATTTTTGTGCATAGAAAGTGATGTTGCCATCCTTTTCTGACTAGATGAGGAGTTTTCAGCTAATTTGATAAATCTCTTATTTTAATAAGTAAAGCTTCCGCCAAGAAATGATTTGCATTAATCCACACTCTTCACCTAATGGCATGGATTTGGGTATTCATTTGCCCTTATTCACAAAGAGAAGATGTAGGTTCCGTTTTATTTTTTGGGGTCGAATTTGTTCTTGATTTTGATCGATTTAATTTGTTTCTTCAAGCAAAATATCTATTTTATATATATATATATATATATATATGTTTATGTTATTGTTCAAGACTATGGTCCATTCATCTCCTCCCTAAGTGATCCCCATCAACAAAGGAGGTGGAAAGTGAGAGAACCACCCCAAAAAAAGTCCCCCTTTGGCCTCTGTCCTAAAATCATGCATTGACCTAATTCCTAGACGGAGAAGGAATTCGATCCACCATTTTCTACTTTGACTGGCTCATCTAGGGTCTGGCCAGTCATTCTCCCCAAGAATAGAGCAAACAATTTCTGGAGAATACTCCCTTGGGCAATTCTACAACCCCTGGATTACATATTTTCCTTATTTGGTATAATTTGTTTGATTCAGTAGTAGTTAGGCTGAATCGATTCATTATTGCAACAATCTGTCTCTCTCCCCCCTTTTCTTATTCGAATTGTTGTAATAATCTTCCTTCCCAACGTCTTTCTAACACTTTTACTTACTTGCTTTCGGTATTGCATCATGTTTTCTTTATCATGCATGTATATTGCATCCATTTTTCATCCATTTGGGTCCGGATTATCCGTATTAATAGGATTTACTATCTTCAAAGATGAATACATGCATAAATCCATGTATTGTGGTGATACTCATACTACATCTTAGCATCCAAACTCCTAGATGCATGTTCTGTGTGTATTGCATTAGAAACTTGCATATAGGATCAAGCATATTTGTACATATCTGTATATGTTGGGACTTGCCTTGGAGTACTAGGTGAGTATTTTGAGCTTTAGCATATTGCATGTTTGTGTTTCTTACCATACCTGTTGCTATGGCATGAGGGTAAGTGCTTAAGTGAGATATCTGTTTAAGTGCTAGTGGATGGAGGTTGTGTTATCTTTTTAGAGTGTAGATGATTCTCATGCTGTAGATTTTTATCCAAGAAAACCCTTTTCAAAAACGCATGAAATCAGAGTATATCCAAAATTTACGACATAATCTATATTTAAATGCCTCAGAGAGTAATGGTAGCACTATTAATAATCAGGATATGGATTTGCATTGATTATAAAAAACCACATTATCAGTTAGTAGAGACCAATCTTTGATTGAGTGAGTGGGGCGCCCAATTAATGACATTTCCCTCTCATACCTATATTCCTGAACTGAGACACTTTGATTATGATGGATGGTGGCCTTTGGTATGAGTCACGAGTTTCCTAATTTCCCTAAAAGATTAGCTTGTGACTTTGAAATCTAGTGATGTAATCCATTTCTTACAATGTCTTGCAATAAAATGGATTCTTCTATAAAAGTTGCCAGATTTGGACTCTCATTTTCTATTTCACATTGCACCAGTGATATTAGATCAGAAATCAGGAGTCTGAACTGTCGAGTGCACTTGGTAACCCCAAAAAGGCATCCCACAACGTCGTATTCCCCTTTTATCGTTGGCATTTGCCCTTGCAAGTATGTACCAATTTCAAAGAAAAAAATCCACATGTCAAAGTACCAAGGGTTTTCATCTTATACTTCTTCTATTGCGGCTATCATCTCATATGTATGTGCATACCTCTACTCTATAAGTATTGGGTGCATCTTGACCCCAATTGGTATGTCCACCATCGAAGCTAGGATTGCCAAAGCATCAATAAACTGATTATTCTCTCTCAGCTAGAGTGTAAATGTCAATCTTTTAAACCTCGGGATCAGCATGTCCATGGTCTGATGGTAAACTTTCATTTTCTTTTCCTTGACCTTCTAGTCCACATTAGATTCAGAGATGACTAAGTTTGAATCCCCAATCACATCCAACCTTATTGCCCCTAGTCCTTGGGCTGCCTCTAATCTGGCAATACATGCCTCATACTTTGCCTAGTTGTTGGATACCTTAAATCTGAGTTTGAAGGCTAGAGGGATGTAGGAATCATCGGGTGATATTAGTAACACACCTATCCTAAAACCAAGTTTGTTAGCTACTCCATCAAAATGTAACTTTCTGATATCCTTTTCTATTTGTATGATCTCTTCATCTAGGAACATGTGCTCCACATCTTCTTCTCATTCAACTGGGTCGTCAACCAAAAATTCTACTACAGCCCTTCTGTAGACCACCCCAAGAACTCCCCGGCTTTGCGTGTAAGGGCGTGAGTCCATTTTGTTCTTAGGCTACTATAAGTTCGGACTCATGTCACAATTCTGAATTTAATCTCGCAAAGTGCAATGCAAGACCAATAAATCACCAAAAAGTCCAAATCCGACAAATTATTTTGGAAAATTGATTTTAATAAAGAAGTGCCAAACATGGACTGCTTTGACAGATACAGAGTCGCCATCTAAATGTGTTGTTTTGGGAAATTTAGGAAACCCTGACTCGTGCCTAAGGCGACGTGTCCGTCATCACCAAAGTTGCCTCGGCTCGGGAACTTGGGTACGAGAGGGGTAGGTCATGCAATGAGCACCCCCACTCGCCCGATCAAAGATCGGCCTGTACTAAGTATGATATTTTGTTTTTGAAAACACATGTGTTCTTATTCCAGTTATTAACCTAGAATTACTATGTGATGCACACAGCATACAAGTATAGACTAGATCGCCTAAGTTGGAACAAAACATTGCATGTTTGTTTGTTTGAAAATGGTTTGAAGTTTGCTACTCGCAAGTAGGCTAAATCGTAGATTTCAATGAATTGTTCCAATTCAAGCAATCCAACCTTCACCCACAGGCATTCAGGCAGTTAATCAAATAAGTAGTTAGCCTCATGGCAAGCATGCCAAACATGGCAGCACTTACACACATGCAGTAAGCTAAAGCGTAAACACTCATAGTGTACTCCGAGCCAAAACAAAGAACTAGTTAGAAATCATGCATGATCCTAGTTCATGTTAAGATGGCTAATGCAACACATGTAAAAATGCAACTAAGATAGGCTCAACTATCTAGAATGTCATATGAAATACAACTTGGTGCATGCTGTTAAACACGTATTCAAGTAAATGTATTGAAATACAATGCAGTTAGTATGATGCGCTGAGCCCAGTGCATGCAATACAGATGAATGGATGCACGCATGCAAGCATAAGGATGCTAATCGAAATATGCCCTAAAACTAACCATCATAAGCGGTTAAGTAAAAGGGAGAAAGAAATAGGGGTTGGAAGACATGCATCACACGCACGCATGCTTATTACAACAGTTGGCCCTCTCGATGGAGGATCTAAATAAGAAGCTAACTAGCTAATCTAAGCTAATTAAACTAATTATTACAAATTGAATAACTAGCTATTACAACACAAATTAATCAGTTAAACGCCTTTAACTAATTAGGAACAAAACCAAAGCATAAACTGGCTAAGGAAAGAAGCTAAGTACAGCAGTAAAGCAATGTCCTCAGAGGGAGAAGAATGCATGCACGCTCAGTCGCCTCATTCTGAAATCCATCGCGATGCCCCGATTTGCCTCTGTTTTCAGTTGTTCTCAAAACCTTGCACCAAGCTCCACAAAGCTTCTAACTTACCTTGGGGACCTGTGGGAGGGCTACCAACCACCTAGGGGGGTTTCCAGCCACTGGCCAACCACTTTCTATTGCTGCAGAGCAAAAAAAGTGTTTGGCCAGCTAGTTTTTCTGGTTGGCCGACCAGTTGTTGCTGTACTTCTCCAGTTTGCTACAACAAAGAGCAAGAAAGGGCATGGTAATGTATTTCCAAGGTATGTATGCACAACCACTCTCCCTATCATTTCATAAGCCCAAGGGAGTGCGGTTCTCAACCCTCAGGCCACCAATCACGCATCTCGATACATGATGGCCGAAAAGCCAAATTGCACAATTTAATATGAAATGAATGCACACATAAACACATAAACCCTTGACCTCTATCATGTATCATCAAGAGGGTCGGCGACCAAGAATTGAGGCACGTTTCATCACTTCAAGTATGAAACGTTCCTCGTTTCTCCTGTTTCGACTAACACCTAATCCAAACAAATGCAATACAACTCAAGAATGCAAACATGTAATGCAACTTAAGCATGCAAACACACAATGCAAGGCATGAAAAACACAACACAACTACATGGCATATACAATGCAAAAGATAGCATGGCATACACAATGCAATGTGATTATGGCATACACAATGCGAACAAGAACATAGCATGCACAATGCAAACAACAACATAACATGCACAATGCTCTGTAAGATGGCATACACAATGCTCAATGGACTTAAACCAAATGTGGGCAGACCTCAGCCATGCCCAAAATAGTGGCCATAATGCTAAAACTAAGGCATGAAGATCAAGACAAAACATGCACATGCATTGGCCCATCAACTAGGCCTAAGAGCACAACTTTCAAGAGTGCTCAAGAAGTGATAAACATGGGAGTGTAACAACACTAAATGCACTGAAATAAGGTATGAAATGATTCCAAATCACTCAAACAATAGGCACAAGGCATGCTAGAGTCCTTAAGACATGAGGCTAGCAAAGAGCAACACATAGAAGGCATGCAAAACATGGCACAAATGCATGAACCAACCATGGACAGAGCTTAATTAGGCCTAAACAAAGACCAAAACATGCCGAGATGGGAGCTCAAGGACCTAGGCAAGATGGCATACATGCTAGGCCACAAACTAGGCAACAAATGCACAACCCTTAGAGGCACTCAAAGGGTGAATGATGCGGGAACATCGCAATGCTACATGCTCTGAAATAACATATGAAATCATGCCAAATCATGTACATTATGCGAATGAAGCATGCTACGGTACCCAAAGCGTAAAGCTAGCATAGGCATTTATACTACAAGTATGCAAAACATGAATCATATGGTCAAGGCAACCCAGAACAGTCCTAGAACATGCCAAAATGAGTCTAAAACTATATGGAAGGAAACCAAAACAAGCTAGCATGAAGGGCATAAGGCATGGAATATGCAAGGCAAATAAGGTGGATTACACTACACCTACCAAGACCAAGCATGAGATGGTTTCGCCAACAAAAATCAGAGTTATATCATGGAAAAATAACCCCAAAAACACATTGAAATGATAGCTCGCAAGCTTAGGCATGAAGGCATACGCAATGGTTTATGTTTAAGGCATAAAGGGAAAACCCTCCAACGCATTGAAAGGGTGACAAATGCAAGTGTATGACCATGAAACATGCACTGAAATCTCATGACAAATGATTCCAAATCATTCAAATAGACTAAGCAATGCATGCTAGTGGACCTGATTCACAAAGCTAACAAGCTATAATGCACTATAGCTATACAAAGCATGGCATGCATGACCAAAACAACACAAATCAAAGCTTAAGCATGCTAAAACATGCACAAAATCTTCTTAGAGTTAAGCCAAAATCATGCTACAATGACATGTTAGAGCATGATACACACTAGGCTAGTTCATGGAATTGCACTACAAGTGCATGGAGCATGCAAGGGGCTATCAAACCAAACCTTAATAGAGGTATATCATGCTGAAATAATCCCAAATACATGCTAAGATATGGCCAACATAAACTTAACAAACATGCTGAAATATGAGACATATGAAGCAAGCATTCAAGACACAAGGAGAGGGGATGACCCTCTCCTCTTTGGGACCTCAAAACACCATTTCCACCACTGAAATTCCTCTGAGTTTCAGTGGTGAGAAGGCCAAAACAAGGTGGTCCCAATAGCTTAAAAGGAAGGCACAAGAACAAGACCAAACAAGGCCTAAAATGGAGTAGACCACCCCCAATACAAAGTTGACCTTAAACAAACATTTTAAGGACTAAAAAATAGAACTTTTTACAGTATAAATTTAAGCTTAAATTAGCAAGCAAATAGTTCCAAAAGCTTAAACCAAAACAAGGGTTTAAAGGCTAGTTGACTCACCCTTGAGGAACACCTTCAAAACCACAACTCCAGCAACTTCTTTGAGCTCAAACCAAACCAAAAACACCAAAACCAGCTTCTAAGAGCCTCAGCAACAAAAGGATAGTGTTTCACTATGTGTTTGTGTGTTAAAGTGTGATCAAAAGGCACTTTCGAAGCACAAATGTGAAGCAAAGAGCAAGATAGAGACAAATGTGTATCTATATCTCTCAAGCACAAAATTCTAAAAGTGGAGGAGGAGGGGGAAGTTTCTCTCTTATAGAGAACAAGTAACAAGCTTGTTAGATAAGTTTTTGTCCTAAAGCCATCCCTCCACGTGTATGGAGGACGGCTTCTGTGCCTTCCAGCTATAACAGCTAGCCTAAAAATATCTCCAAAAAGGTGATGAAAAGTAGCCAACCACTTGAAGTGGTCGGCCAGCTACTTGAAGTAGTCAGCCAACCACCACAAGTGGTCTCCCAAGATAAAAAGTGGTCGGCCATGGTGGGAGAAGGTCTACAGCATGAAAACAAGGCAGTGGTGTGGTGGCCGACCAAAAAAGGTGGCCCAAAGACCAAGGAGACCAGTTGGCCGACCAGAAAACTAGCTGGCGGGAAGAAAAGTGGTCTCCAAGGGGAAGAACTAGTCTCCCACCCTTGTACCACCTTCCAAACAAGGAAAACAAGGTTTGTACCAAAAACAAACCAAAAAGAATGCAAGACGAAAGTTCGGGAGTCAAGGCGCGCGGCTGGGAGACTCAAAAACTAGTCTATGGGCATCAAAAGTGGTCTTCCGGACCACAGTGTCCCTCTAGGCAGAGGCAACAAGGTGTGGTTCAAAAACCACGCCAAATGGAGAACGTTAAGCGGTCCCGAGACAAGGCGCGCGGTCAAAGGCTCTGAAACTCGGAAACTAGTCTCCAAACGAGAAAAGTGGTCTATGACCACGAAAAGTGGTCTACGACCACAAAAAGGTGGTCCACAGACCTCCTCCTCCTTCCAGGGAAGGAAAACAAGTCTTGGTCCACAAACCGAGCCAAAGCACAAAGAGTTCAGAGGCCCGAAGGCAAGGCACCCAGCCGAAAACTCCGAAACCTCAAACGAGCACAACATGTACTATCACCGAGCGCTCAATCGATGACGTCTGAGTCTTAAGGTCGGTCAAAAATGGGGTGTCTACACCTTCTCTTAAAAGCTTTGTGAGTGATGTATCTAATGTCGAACTCAAAAAGCAAAAGCAGCCAATAAGCTAGCCTACTGATAACCACTAGTATGGGATACCTTGGGGGTTACCTAGCGTGCCTAACAATTTAGACTCCCAATCTTCTAATCTAATTTCACTAGTGCAATATGAAAATAGAATATAAGAGTCTAGATTCAACAACTTTTGTAAAAACCCACTTTATTGTAAATAAGTGTCGCTGCCTAATCTTTTGGGAAAATTAGAAAACCCGTGACTCATGCAAAAGGCTAATGTCCGTCGTAACCAAAGTGTTTCGACTCGAGAACTTAGGTATGAGGGGAAAAGTCATTAATTGAGCACCAAGATTGGTATCTACTAAGTCATAATGTGATTTTTATGATCGATATACGTTCATATTTTGGAAAAGCCCTTTTGTGTATAAACTCAAAAGCATAAAAATCAATTACATTCCAATACAAGCAACACAACCTCCATCCACTAGCATTCATATAGTTATTTTAATTAAGCACTTAGTCTCATGGTATAGTAATAATTATGACAAGTAACATGCACATACAATATGCTAAAGCAAAGAAATGCTTAACTAGTACTCTAGGTTTAACCAAAAGAAACTATTAGAGTATATGCATGATCCTATATATGGGTAACTAAATGCAATACATACATAACATGCACCTATAAGTCCGAATACTAAGATATGACATGGATATCATCTCAAGACATAGGATAGCGCATTTATTCAACTTATAAATGATAAACTCCACAAATGCAAATGAGTCAGACCCGAATACATGAAAAATGGATGTAATACATGGGCGTGATAAATAAAACATGATACTATACACAAACAAAAAAAATGTAAATAAAAGGGTTAGAAAGATGTGGGGTTGGAATATTATTACAACAATTCGAATAAAAAGGGAGGGGAGAGAGAGAAAAGAGAGAGAGAGAGAGAGAGAGAGAGAGAGAGAGAGAGAGAGAGAGAGAGAATATTACAACTAAATAAATAATAAAAGAAAAGATGGGGGTTAGAGAAATTATTACATCAATGAATGAATTCAACCAAATTATTGTTGAAACTACCAAAACATAATAAATAAACAAGATAATTCATCCAGCAGCTCTAGAATCACTTGGGAGAGCACTCCCCAGAAACTATCTACTCTATTCTTAGGAAGATCATCTGGCCAAACACAAAATAGGCCAACCGAACATAAACATGGTCGGCCAAACCCTTATTTTGAGCAAGATTCAAGTTGGTGCAGAAAATCTAGAACAAAAGCCCAGGACCTTTTCTAAGGGGTGCTCATCCCTTCTACTACTTCTACTCACGAAAATCACTTAAGGAGGAGGTAGATGGGCCTCAACCCACAATCAAAAGCATAAACAAATATACACAATAGATATTTCGCAATAAATTAACAAATTAAGGGGATTAAAGCAAGAACAAATTCTAGCCTAAGAAATAGATGAGAACCTACATCATCTCTTTATGAATAAGGGCAGGTTAATACCCAAATCCATGCTATGAGTTGGCGAGAGTAGATTAATGCACATCATTTCTTAGTGAAAGCCTTGCATTGAAAACAAGGGATTCATCAAAAGCCATTGGAAACTCTTCTTATGTTCATCGAACAACGGTGTTTCCACTCTTTTCCATGTTCACAAATAATTAATAAGAGAGATCTCATGCTCTTGACATAAAATATCTTGTTTTATTTCCACAATAATCAATAAAATGAAATAACACAATCTTTTCAACATCAAATCCCATGGATAATCCAAGTAATCCTATGAAACAATCCCTATCACTCATTAACATTGAGCATTGGCTAAGACACATGGACTATGTGCTTAGATGATGGGATATGTGAGGAGAAGATGTGTAACAAGGAAAGAACTCTATTCTACATATCAAACTTGTGAATGGATGGCTAATTTCTAGTCCAAATCATATCCACAAGGTTCCAAACTACATAATAACAATAGATTTTAGCTAGAGAAAGCAAGAAAATAGAGAAAAACTATGAACTCAATGGATGGGTGGCTAATTTATACTCCCAACAACATCTATGAGGACTAATTACATGATTACAACAGTTGTATAATGAGAATAGAGTTAGAAATTAAGAAAAAGAGGAAGAAACATGGTTGGAAGAGCAATAATCTCACCTCTTAAAGAGGCTAAGTGTTTTAGTCTTACAAACTCCCTCTTGGTTCCCTCAAGATCCTCTAAATATATCTTAGGATGTCCAAAAACCTCAACAAGAAGCTTAGAATTAAGCTTCAATGGTGTTTGGTTGTTAAAAACTGGAGGAGGTAGATAGGAGATGAAGGAGAGGTCTCAGGCCCTGTATAAGCCTTTGGAAAAACTTTTAACCCTTTGAAATGAGCTATCGAGCTCTATTTATAGAACCTTGGGTGTAAATATTTGAGATATTTGTGGAAAGTGTGATGAACAAACTAAAATTCTTAAAATGCTCTGTACTCGGACAATTCAACCCGCTGTACCATTTGTTATCTAGCTGAATGTATTTTGAGTTATCCATGAAATGTTGTTCGGCCAGTCAGAAAATACATCGTTGGATCAACAAGGTAAAGTTAACGCAAACTGAAATGAAAAACAGGTATTTTAGAGGATTTCACACTTTTCATTCATTCCCACTGCATCCATTGCTTAGTTTGTTTAAAAGTGCATAGCACTCTAGTTTGAGAAATAATGAGCCTCAGAACATATTGGTAATATTTGGAACTACACAACCAAACTCATTTTGAAAAAAGTTTTCATTTGGTCAAAAAGCATTTTGGCCAAAATAGATGTTTGCATGGTTTAAGGCTTGAACCTTAGACTTCTTGCTGAGAGATCCATAGAACTAGCACATCTTGTTTTCATCATTGGGTACCCAAGAAAGAGCACCTAAGTCATAAGACTAGTCAAAAATGGAGTGTCTATAGCTGGTTTCTCAAAGAGATATTTGATGGGATCTAATCTTGAAACCATCGATACCGAGTGTGCTAACAAGTAGTACTTGAACTTCCTGGTGGCCCAAACCAAAGCTAGGCAAGCCTTATCTAAAGGGGTGTAATGGGTCTCATATTCCAACATCTTCTTACTCAGCTAGTAGATAGCCTTCTCCGCCATTTTCTTTTTCTCTTGCACAAGCATACAACCCATTGTCAACTCAATCACTGGCAAGTATAGGATCAGCAATTTCCCCAGCTTAGGTGGTGATGACACAAGAAGATTCTAGAGATAATACTTAACTTGCTTAAATGCGAATTGGCACCGATCATCCCATCAGAACTTCCTAGTCCTTCTTTAACAAGCCATATAGTTGTTCACAAGTCAAGGTTAGTTTTGATATAAACCTTCTTATGAATTGCACTTTTTCCAGAAAGCCCTACACCTCCTTTTTAGTCTTTCGTGGTAGCATTTCTAAAATGGCCTTAATCTTTGATGGATCGACTTCAATTCCTCATTGTATGATCAGAAATCCCATTATCTTGTCAGCAGTCATCCCAAAAGTAAATTTCTGTGGATTCAACTTGAGCATGTACTCCCGGATTCTCTCAAAGAACCTCTTCAATGCAACATAGTGACCTTTTCGTTCTTTGGACTTAATGATCACATCATCTACATATACCTCAACCTCTTTGTGGATCATGTCGTGTAGTATTGTAGTCGTTGCACTCTGATATAAAGCCCCAACATTTTCCAATCCAAACAGCATAACCCGATAGTAGTAGGTTCCCTATAGAGTGTTGAATGCAATTTTCTCTCTATCCTCAAGTTCTATGAAAATCTGGTTGTACCTAGAGAAACCATCCATAAATGATAGCAAGGCATGCCCTACTGTGAAGCCCATCGGCTCGTCAATATGTAGCAACAAAAAGTCATCCGTAGGGCTAGCCTTGTTCAAATCCCAAAAGCTGATGTAGACTCTGATTCTACCATCTTTCTTCAGAATTGGCACAATGTTAGCCAACCAGGTTGGATATTCTGATACCATAAAAAACCTTGTATCAATCTGTTTGGTGACCTCCTATTTGATCTTTAATCCCATTCTGGAGCTTCTGTTTGATGGGTCAAGCCTCGAGGTCAAGGGATCCTGTGCTATATGATCTCGGGATCAATTCCAGGCATGTCTTCGTAGAACCACATGAAAACATCTTTAAAATCTTTTAATAAAGCAACTAATCGCTCACACTCCTCTGAGGACAACATTGAGCCAATTTGGGCCAAGCGAGAATCTTTTTTAGTACCCACATTAATCGCAATAATTTCATCCAGCAAGGGATTAGCATACCTCTCTTTCTCTCATTTAACCATGTTTTTCAAAACTTGAGGAATTTCTTCCTTTTCATTTTCAATATTTTTGAAATCCTGGTCAACGTAATGAACCAATAGCACAGAGAAGTAAGCAGAACTCACTCCATTTTCATTTAGCAAGTTTGTCTTGACTGTTATAATGGACTCAAAAGAAAAAGAAAGACTTGGACTAGACAGTGGCATTCGGGTTACTACCCCCAGAATCGCCAAACTCTGACCGACTAAACTCATTCGAGTTTGATTCTGACCCCCACAAACTCGATGGAATCAGACCTAGACTCATCATCCAACTCAAAACTCACAATACAACCCTTCTTGAGCTGCCAAGTTAGGTGTGGCATGTTAGCTACATCCAAAATTAAGTCACTACAATATACTAGTAGTCCATCCTTGCTTATAGAAATAGTTACGTTATTCTTCATCTTTTTGTCCTGACTAGTCCCATTGTTAGGATCCACATATTCTTCATCATTTTCATAGAGTTGGTGGCTGAAGAAAATTTCAAACTCGGCAAGGCATTTCTTTGTCTCATGATCAACCCATGGCTTGGAAAAGCCACAGAAAGGGAAGTCTTCTCCCTACTTGATAAAACATCCATTCAGTGTCCCTCGGATTGGTTTGTAGACCAACTCATATGACCTTCTAGCCCTCTCTGCTTTGTCTCTCTCTCTCTCTCTCTCTCTCTCTCTCTCTCTCACTTCATCCCCTTTCCTTCTCCAATTATCCTTCGTAGGTTCATACCCAAATTTGAATACATATAGATTGTGCATCACTTCAATGGTTATAGCAATGACTGGTCTTCCGCTTCTTCCCAATCCCGTTCCAGGGATCTGTTCTAGTTTACTCATAAATTAAATAGACTAAGCACTCACATACATCCCTCCATTTTCGGCCAGGATTGTCTACACTAATTAAGCTTCCACCAAAGTGAAAATGGAAAGAAAAACATCTCTTTCCCACGGTTAATCTCAAGCACAAGTATTATAACTTCCAGTGGAGGGTGAATGGATGAGTTTCAAAAAATGGTTGCAACCCGTTCCTTATACGGCTACTTCACTAATCGGTGTACCGTGGATGACACCACCCTCATCTGATGGAACCATGGCCTCTCCAATAGCAAGTTAAACATTGTTGGGACATTCATGATGTGGAATTCAACTTCATGTTCATATAGGCCTACCACGATTTGCACTTTAATGTTCCCCATGACTTCTCTACTAGTATTATCTTAAGCTTTGATCAACTGACTAATGAGTGAAAATTTGATGATTTTAGCCCTATCCCATAAGCAATGCGTGATGGGCATACATTAATAGCTAATTCTGTGTCTATCGGAACTATCGGAACCCATTTTTTCCTATAATCAATCAACACATACGAAGGTTTGTAGTGCCCTGATCCTTCTGGTGGTAACTTTTTGTCTAAAAAATTTATTGTTGGGACATCCCCTGGTGAGATCAAAGACACAAGTTGGTCAAGTGTAGTGTCAATTAATAGTTTTGCTTTGCTCAGAGCCATTAACATTGCTTGTTGATGTTCTCGGAAAGCCATGAGCAACCCTTAAATTGAGATATTGTCCTGGATCTTCTTTAAATGTTTTAGGACCATATCCTATTCTTCTTCTTCTTTCTCTTTCTTCCTCTTAGACTCCTTGTCTTTGTCCGAAGGCTCACCTTAGTCTAGGTGTGAGGGCTTCAAGTAATGTCTAGTCCTAGTTAAATGGTGTATTTCCTTCAAGTACCATGAATCATCAGGGGCATTGCTCCCCCATCTTTCATCAGTGTGAGCGAGATTGAGATCATTATCCTCCCACCACTCACCTTCATTGATCAATAGATAATTATTCGGTTCAATATGAATCAGTGCAACACTATGATTATCACCTCGTGGTTAATAAGGTCCTCCAATTTTCTGATTTTCTCCCATACTCGACTTGCTCTTTGTACTCTCTCTCTCTCTCTCTCTCTCTCTCTCTCTCTTGTTGGTACTGTTCTATCACCTCGATCTTTTCCTTCTTAGATTCCTCCTTCTTGCTACTCTCTTCTATTTTATTACTCTCGCCCATTTTCATTTTCCCTTGGCTTTCTGTAACAACCCCATCACATATAATGATTAGTACTTGATTAATTAAGAGGATTTGAAATTTAATTGCCGAGTATTATAATTTATTTGGGATTTATGAGAATTGTGGAATTTGACTCGTATATGATTTTATTGAAGGTTTATTTTGGAATTAGAAATTAAGGGTCCAAATGGTTTAAGTAAGTGAAATTAAGAAGTCGAATCAATTTAATATTAATTACGGACCCATTTGGGAGTTTAATTAAATATTCGATTCAGTTTAGTAAAATTGAGATTCGATTAATTAGGTCCTAATTGGAGTCGATTAAGTCATGAGGGTTGAGGATTGTGGTTATTATAAATTAAATTTAATTCTGATGCGCCCAATTTGAAGATGTAATTTATGGTTGAAAATTTGAGTCTGATCAAAAATTGAAGGCCTAGCTGATTTAAGAAACCAAAATTGAGGTTAGAAATAAGTTCGATTTATTATTTGGAGCCTTTTGGGAATCTGATTAAAAATCTGATTCAAGATCCAGAATTTAAATATATTTAATTAGGCTCTAATGGAAATAAATTGGATTAATTAAATTATGAGAGATCTATGATTTGTTATAATTAATCTACTGATGTGCTAATTGGAATTTATTAAGATTATGTATTGCTTAATTAAATTAATCCTAGACAAGAATTGAATTATGGGCTAAATTAATATTTGGGGTATAATTGGGTGTAGTGAGAAATCTGTGCATGTGTGTGTATGGGTGTTGTGCTGGAAGGCTTGAGGCTGTGCACGTGTGCTTGTGCAAGACTTGGAGTGAACATGTGTGTGGTGATATTCCCTTAAGGCAACAAATGTTATGAAGTCAACAAGAGAGGGAGTGAGGAGTGAATGGGTTCAAGAGAGGGAGAAAGAGCCGAGAGAGAGAGGGTGAGAAAGCTATGGTTTTTCTGGGTATGTGCTGGAACAAAAGGAAGAAATTAGGAGCAAAGGGGAATGTAAAGAGTAGCCAAGGGAGGCTCAAGAATTCAACAATTTTAGGTAACTATTTGTCTTAATTTTTGTAGATAATTTAGCTAAAAGCTAAAATCAAGAAAGTTATGGAACCAATTCCATGAGTTTGTAAGAAATTGGGTTTTGAGCAAGAAACTAAATTAGATTCATGATTTTGGAAATTAATTTAGAAATTAATTAGTTGAGTTTGATTTTCATTATCCTTCATAAATTTGGCTTGCATGTAGAATCAAATTAGGGCCAAGGGTATGATTCATGATTTCTTAAATTTGTTAAACTTGGGTCCAATTTCATGTAATTTGTAGAAGTTAACAAAATGATGAATAAATGGAGTTATGTTTAATTTATGGAAATTAGACATTGATTTAATTTTGATTTCTAACTCATGCATGTAATATAATGAAAGAGTTTAATTCCAAATTTAAATGTGTTATGGAGCATCTAAGATTGTGAATTAGGTTTTGGGTGTGATATGAAGAAAATTGATTAAATCCAAAATTCGGCTAAATCAAGAATTAAATTATGATTTGATTTTGATTATAGAAAATTAGTTGGTTTTAATCTTAATCCCATACATGCAAATCTTTCCTAAGAGTCATATAACTTCAATTTCATGTAAATTAAGAGAAATTAGTGAAAGAGTGATAAAATTTAATTAGATTCAAGATTATAAGAATTAATTTGAATTGGGTTACATGCATGTGAGTAGTTATGGAAAATAAATTGGAAATTAATTATCTTCGGTTTGATTTTCCTATAATACTTGGATATTGAGGTTTAATTCATGAAATTGGGTGTCAAATATAAAATAAGTTACATGCATCATGAATTAAGAAAGCTACGAAATTAGTCTCATGGATTAAATAAGAAATTAAGTAGACTCATGGTTATGGAAATTAGTGGGAAAATTTATAGGAATATAAAACTAGTAATTTGGATGTCAATCTCATGCATACGAATAATTTCCTAAGGAATTTATGACTTTAATTTCATGTTTTGAAGGAAAATAGAAAGAGCTTGAAAACAATTTTATTAAAACTAAATTTGGCAATTAGGAAATGATTTTTGAATAAATGATTTAGCAATTTATGACTTTAATAAATGGTTTTCCATGTTTGCATACTAAAGTGCATGTTTTGAAGCTTTAAATACCAAACTTGAACTTTAATTTCAATTTTAGAATTTCAGAATTTCCGTTCGCTCGAGCGAGGGAAGTCTCGCTCGAGCGTGAAAATCAAGCTCCCAGTAGTTTTTTAAATTTTACAGTTCGCTCGAGCGACCAAAGTGGCACTCGAGCGAAGACCCCATTTTCAGCACATTTTGGAAGGTTTCATTTAGTTCATATTTTTATCCTCATCTCTTTCCAAAACATTCTAGACATGATTTATGACTCAATAAAGATTAATAAGCTACTAATCAACATAGATTAGTTAGTTAAAGAATGAATCATTGATCCTGAGGTAATTATTTAAGAAGCTAAGTAAAGGATCAACCTATTTGGAAAAAAGGGACTTAGTAACAAAAGAATATGTAAAATAATAACCCAGTTTACTTAATTGAGAAAGAATAAATGTAGTAGAACTTCGAACTATAAGGACTAGAAAGGACAAGTTTAATCAATGGAGTAATGTTGTATTTCAATGTGTATATGTTATATGTTTGTGTAGGTCACGCGCCATTGTCTGCCCGATTTATCTGATATATCCAAATTGGTTCGACGGTTTCGCATTAATCGTGAGTAATAACTTAGTAAAGATATATTCAACTGTACTTATTTTCTGTGTGACAAAATGGAATCTGTTTTCTGAAATGATATGTTATGTACAATGAATGATTGTCCAATTTCTGACATGTATCCGTGACATCCTTAGTACCATGTGAGATTTACAGCCGTGACCCGGTATCGGAGGTTCCTTTGGGGAACTTTACGCTTTATGCGTCCTGTGATGTTACGCTTTATGCGTCCTGTGATATGTGTTGTGCACTGATGCCCGTACCGGAGGCCCGCCATGGGGGCTTAGCTGTCTTGTTACCCGGATCCGGAGGCTCCTTCACCAGAGCTAAGGAGGTTATTCATAACCTTACGCATTGTGCGTTTAGTTTTGCTAATGGATGTATCACGTAAATGTACAATGACTTATGATTTCTGTCTATATATGATCTAATCAAGTATGAATTTGATACAATATGAATTAATTTCTGAAATCTGTATGGACTCATTCATTGAAACCCTTTACTCTGTTATTATTCACTGGGCTTTAGCTTACTGTATTATTTATGTATGTAGGTGATCAGGCGCGTGACCAGGCTAGAGGCTTCTGTCTAGAATCCGTTTGTCAGCCAACCTATGTGCCTCCCGTGGAGGTTCCGAATATGTTAAGTGTTGTCGTCATGTAATGTAAAGTTTAAGGTTTAATTATTTTTGTTTGGTTCGACAATCATCTGTATTTTAAAAAGGGATGATATGTATATGTATTTAGAAAGTTTAAAATTTTTCTGTCTTATATAAGCCTGCACAGCTCAATGGACATTGTATATTATTATTTGCTTCCGCTGGCCCCTAATATTTTGTTAATCTGTTCAGAGGCCGTAGGTAATCCTCAGATTACTGGTCGGTTACAATGCCAAACCTATAGGGGCGGGTTTGGGTTGTGACACTTTCTAAGCCTTTTCCTTTATCTCTTCCCCATCCTTCTCTATTTCGAACTCTCCTTCACTACTTGTCCACCCATGGGAGTTCTCTAAATTATTTGAACCCCACTATCTAATCTGTACATTCCGCAAATCATGTTCTTCAAAGAAATGGAGATTGTTCAAATCCTCCTCTAGGTCTGCTAAATCATTTATGCCTTGTTTGGGTTTGTCCTCCTTGCTAACATTGATACTAAAAGAATCAAGCAACAATACGACTTTGGTTGACCAATAGGCATGATGTATTTACTTGGATCATACCTCTCTTTTCGTAATCTCTCTTTTCTCTATTATAGGCACATCAGACTCCTCTTGTTTCAACTTTTCTTCCTCTATAATCACTTCCTCTCTTTTCTCCACCACTATCTATCCTTTCTTGGATTGTATCACCACTACCACCACAAGACTATTGGGTTGTACTTGGGGTTTTGGTGTATCCATCATTCGAAAATCAATACTTTTTGGAATAATGGGATGGTATGGTGTATATACTGGGGTTGAAGTTGGATGGTAGTGTATGGAGTAAGTTGAGGTGAGGAAGTGGCAGTACTCAATTATGGGACAGTAGTAGGTTGGTACTAACATTGGGCCTTTGTAGTGGAGCTATGATTTTGTGGTCAATGAGATCTTGGATCTCTTGACCGAGGCAAACGCAGCAATCAGTTTCGTGACTATGTTGTTAATGGAAGGCACAATACTTTGAAGAGTCATGTCTGTGTGGAAGAGGATCAGCAAGGGGGCAAGGGTTAAGGAGCTTAAGATGTCCTTTCTCTAGCAGAACCTTCATCGCTCAGGATAGGGCCATGTAGAGGGTGAAAACTTCAGGTTTGAGGTTAGACTGAATTGGGTGCTTGCAAAATAGTGTTGCCAAATGGATCGGTAGTTTTTGTGGTGGTGGTAACAGTGTTGACTTCCAGAACCTTGGCAGTTGTGTTACCACTAGTGGTAGCATTGGAACTGCAAACAAAGGCCTTCCTTACAGGCTCTATCTCGTCTACTATGATTCCTTGCTTAATGGCATTCTTAATCTAAACTCTCATTTCATGCAACTCTTTGAAGGTAAAGAGTGGAAGGACTATCTTTTTTGTAACATCTTCCCATACAGGTTCCTTACGGATCTGGTCCTTCTCAAGGGGCCTATTCATCATCATAGCCGCCTTGGCTCTCTATCTATTTATGAACTCCACAAAACAGTTATTGGGCTCCTGGCATGTAGTCTTGAACTCTCCCGTAGTTACCTCAATTTGTGTGTTATAAGAGTACTGAACGATAAATACATTACCTAATTTATCCCAACTCAGCTTTGCTGAATCCTCCAGCTTACCATACCAAGTAGCAACTACACCCAATAGAGTTCTTTCGAAAAGAGACATTTTTTGGGCACAAGTCGAGTCCATAGGTTTTAATATATTCGAGAAATGATGGATATGAACCATAGGGTCCCTAGACCTATCGATCCTGCCTACATATGGCATCTTAAATCTCTCTAGTAATCTCATATCAGTTTCTGTATACCCATCATCAATGTCTAGAATATAGTTAATGCCCTGTGATTTCTTGAACAGTTTCTCCAACATAGCTACCTTTAGCATAGCCAACTCAAACTCAGTAAGGTCAAGGGAGAAAAGTCCCTTAATAAGGTATGCATGAGCTCTAGTAGTATGAGTGTCGCCTAGCCCTTTTTGTAGATTGAGGCCCTGGAAGTCTTCTGCCAACGGAAGTAGATCTAGAATTGAATGATTGGTTGGAGGTGGATGAGTACTTGACACCCTGAAGGGTTGCTATAACCTGGCAATGGTATTGGCCCAACTGTATGGTTGAGAGCATCCACAATCCGCTGAAGAGTTGTGGGCATATCTACCAAATTTGTTGGATTCTATGCCATTACAGATGATGAACTAGCAATTGGGGAGCTGAATAGGGGCAATCTGAAAAGTGATTGATACAAATCTTGAATAGATTGCACTTGTCTGGCCCTTCTTCTTCTGACGACTGATGGGAGTGACACAAACCCTAGCTAACCTTAAACCATATTTGATGTCTTGTAGAGTCTACCAGACAAGTCCACAGAATTTGAGAGATGTTAGAACTTTCTGAAGCTATGATGAACAACTACCTAACAAAAGAAAAGAAAACAAAGAACACAATTAGACACAAAAATTGGTAGCATTTCAGCTCAACTCAACAACTATACAATCAGCTATTGCAAAACTCACTGTATGCCCCACTAATAAACTGAACTCTGTCCCAAAAAAATGCATGAGCCACTGATATGAAATTGAGAATTCTTGTACAAATTCAACACCTGGCACGTGGCAAGTAAAGCGAGCAAACACCACTTTAGAGGGTTAGGGTTACCTTGTCATAGAGTAAGAATGATCTAGAGTTTTACTACTCAAACAAGTGGTATCATTATATTCTGAAAATGCGAGAGCTTCATGTCCTAAGTTTAAAAGGATGCTACAACTCAGTATATGCACTAGGTCAAGTTAGTCAAAAAGGGTACCCCACCAAGATAACTGTATACCTACCCTTTGCAGTACCTATAAGTGAATAGAGGATCAAGCGGTACATTGGTGATCCAGATCCAAGGCATGTACTCCCACCATGACAAAGCCCATGTCCAACAAGCCGTCCAGGATATCAAATGGAAAATATAGTTATTTAATGGCACCATGTATGTAAATGCAACTAACACACAGAGAAAATAAATCTCACATCACGAAGTTCAATCTTAGTGTCCCTAGTAGAGTCGCCAAAAACTGTAGGTGTCCTAGGGGTATCCGAGTATGCCCAATAGTTCAGACTCTCAATCTCCTAATCTAGTCTCACAAGTGTAATGTAAAACATAAATGATAGTCTAAATTTGGTAATTTGCATAGAAAATTCATTTTACTACAAAACCTTTGATAGAAATGGACTACATCACCAGATATCAAAATCGCCACCTAATCTTTTGGGAAAACTAGGAAACCCATGACTCATGCAAAAGGCCACCGTCTGTTATAACCAAAGTGTCTCAACTTGAGAACTTAGGTATGAGGTAATAAAGTCATAAATTGAGCACCCTCGATCCCCTAATCAAAGGATCAGCCTCTACTAAGTTATGATATGAGTTTTATATTAAATACATGCTCATGTTTCGGTTTTAATAATGCTAACATTGCTATCTAAGGAAAATTAAGTATAGATTATGTCACTTGTTCTGGTTACGCTGTTATTTCATGCATTTTGGAAAACCTTTTTGCATAACTCCCAATAAAAATGAGTTCAGAAGCATAAGAATCAACCACATTCCAACCCAAGCAACACAACCCCCATCTACTAGCATTCATACAGATATTCCACTTAAGCACATAGCCACGTGATACAATGCCAAACGTAGTAAGTAACATATACATGTAGGATGCTAAAACTAAAAAAGTGCTAACCTAGTACTCCTTTGAGGTATGCCAAAAAAATGTGTCAAAAGTATATGCATAATTCTATGTACAAATAGCTAATGCAATACATACACAAAATGCACCTCTAAACTCAACTACTAACACATGGCATGTGTATCATTTCAAGGCATAAGATAGCGCACAAAATCACCCTTTAAACTTGACGAATTCCACAAATGTAGCTAAACCGAATCCGTGCGCATGAGAAATAGATGAACAGCATGGATATCATAAATAAAACATGATGCTTTACAACATATATTGAAAGCATAGAAATAAAAAGATAGGAAGATATGGGGTTGGAATTATTTACAACAATGAATGAATAAAAGACGTGGGGTTTTAAATTATTACAACAATGAACGAATAGAAGACGTGGGGTTGGGAGTTATTACAACAATGAATTGATTTAGAATATGTGGGGTTAGAATTATTTATAATAATGAATGAAAAGAAGTCGTGGGGTTGTAAGTTATTATTACAATGAACGAATAGAAGACGTGGGGTTGGGAGTTATTACAACAATGAATTGATTTAGCAAAATCAGAGCTGAATCTAACAAATCATAATAAAATGAAAAACAAACTATAAATAATAGTTAGATATGCCTAGGAGAGCACTTCTCAAAAACTATCTTATTCTGCTCCACTCTATCTAGGGACAATGTTCATCAGGTCGTATATAAAATCATCCACCTGAATGTAAAGAGATCTAGTTGTGTATAACCTTTGAGACAAAACTCTATTTTGTGCAAAAAGACCAAAGCAGAACCAAAACACATTTTCTATGAGGTGTTCATCCTTTCTACCCCTTCCTCTTGCAGAAAACATTCAAGGAGGATGTAGATAGGCCTCAACCTTATTTAACAACACAAAAGACTACATACAACAGATATTTATAACAATTAATTAAATGAAATGAATTAGGGTAAAAGGAAATTCAAGCCCAAGAAGTACATGGAAACCTACATTCATCTCTTTGTGAATAACGACAAGTTAATACCCAAATTCATGCTATTCATTGGAGAGAGTAGATTTTCACTATTTCTTGGTGGAAGCTTTTCTTTTAAAATAAGAGATTCATCAAAGGCTATTGAAGACTCCTCTTTTATTCATGGAACAAGAATGTTTCCATCCTTTTCCATATTCACAAGAGATTGAGACGAGAGTTTTCAACATCTTTAACCTAAAATCTCTTACTTTACTTCCAAGAAAAAGCAATAAAAATAGAAGCCAACAACCTTATCAACATCAAATCTCAAGGATCATCCAAGTAGCCCCATGCAACAACCACATCCACTCATCAAAAATGAGTACGAATTGAAGCACATGAGCCAACATGCTTTTGAATGATTAGATAAGAGATGAGAAAGTTCAAAAATATGAAAGAAATTACTCTACTTAATCAAACTTATGGATAGGTAGCTACTTGCAAACTCCATCTACATCCAAATGGTTCCAATCAACACATTAATATATAAAAACAGTGAATTATACTTCGAGAAAGCAAGAAAAGAGTACAAAAATATAGAAAATGAAAAAAACAATCAATTCAATGGATGGGTAGCTCCTTTCTGCTTCCCTCCACATCCATGAGAACTCATCACATGATTACAACAAGCTAATAATGAAATTCAAAGCTTAAAAATAAAGAAACAAGAGAGAAAAGTTCAAAAGCTTCACATCTTAAAAGAGAGTGAGCTTCTTGTTTGTCAAACTCCTTCTTGGCACCCTCAAGGTCCTTAGATATGGCTTAGAGTTCTTAGAATCTCCAGCAAGAAGCTTGGAGTTAAACTTTAATGGAGCTTGGGTGGTTGGTGTGTGAGAAATGGAAGTTGGAGGAGAGGTAGGGTGATGAGCTCTCAAAAACAAGTCTTCTGGCCTTTGAAAATTTTGTAACCCTTGCGAAAAAAGTCTCGCCATGTATTTATAGACTTTAGGGGTTAATTATCAAATATATTTCTAAAAAATTCACAGAAAAAGCCAAAATTCCTTAAAATGCTCTATACCTAGACATTTCAGCTGGTCATACCATTATTCATCTACCCAGTTACATTTTCCATCCAGTCATGAGTTGCACGGCCAGATGAAAAATACACTATTAGATCAATAATGTAAAGCTAGCATGATTTGAAAGGAGAAACATGTATTTCAACGGATTTCACCAATTCATTCATTCCTATTATATCATTCACTCGATCCATTGAAAAAGACAACATTTGGAGTTTTGAAAAGGTGAGCCTTAGGACATTATAGAAATGTTTGAAACTACGCAACCAAATGTATTTTGAAAATGGGTTTTAATTTGGTCTAAAATGTTTTGGCCAAAATGGGTGTAAGGTTGGAATTAAAGCTTGAGTTTAGATTTCTTGCTGAAGAATTTGTAAGATTAGTACATCTCAACTTTCATCATCGAATGTTCAGAAAAGAGCGCCCAAGTCTTAAGGCCGGTCAAAATAGGGTGTTTACAGTTGGGAACCAAAAGAATGAGAGGTATCATAAGCAGAGTGCAGCTCAGGCTTCAATTGGAATAAAGGAATTTCCACCGAAGATGAAGTGTTTAGATTCTGAATGAGGCTCTTTGAAGAAATCTAGAGAAACGAATCAAAATCAAGAGGAGAATTTTGTGGTTAAGTTTGCTACAGCTTTAATGATTGAGCTACTGATGTAGGAAAATAATGCTTATTGCTCAGGGGTTTTGGAGGAGGTTGTCTCTAAACAACCTCCTAAATTGCCATGAGGATTTTAAGTTAGAACTGTCGTGGGATGGGTCACCCTTTGACAATTCATATAACTTGGAATTTGACCCAGTCTTTCAAGCCAAATTCAATATTTTTAATGGAGACTAAAATGAAGTCTAAGAAGTTAAAGTGGTTGGGATTGACAGTGGATTTTAAGTTTTTGATGGGGGTGGATAGTGAATGTCAGAGTGGAGGACTTTGGGTTGCGTGGGATGATACAAAGGAATTAAAAGTGTTATCTCGATGTGAAAGATTTATTGCCTTGGAAGTTAAAGAGGAAGAAGGTAACAGATGGATTCTTATGCTTTTCTATGGACATCATAGAGTTACACATCGCCAGACAATGTGGGAGGCTATGGCTACTTTTTTAAGGAATTGGAGTATGCCGGCAGTAATATTGTGACGCCCCGAATCTACAGTATTGGTTGCAGTCAAGGGACAGTCACTAAGGAGTCCTATGGTCAATAACCAAGTAAGATCCCAGATCGCCGGAGGAGTCAAATTAGTCTCCCTTCTAAGTTTGGCTTTCTTAGGCAGCGCACTACCCTTTTGACATATCTTAAAAGGTATTGACACAAGGTCTCATAAGCAACGATAAGGTTCATACATATAAATATATAGAACATAAGTACATAACAACCTCGAATATTCTTAATTCCAAAGGCTTGTTCCATTACATTACATCCCAAAAGGAAAATTTAAATCTTCACATGAGCCTTACAAAATATCAAAAGGGATTTCTAACTTTCCTAAGATGGCCAAAAGTCTTGAAGGTTTCAGGCTCGTCATCTCCAACTATAAACTCCTCTTCGGCACCTGGCATCACACGCCGTGAGCTTTGAATGCCTAGTAAACACACACACACCCCATCCCTTTTTCCCAGTCCAATATACAATCACAAATATAACATCAAATAGTAAAGCATGATACTCAACCAAATAAACAAAGGTTTACAAGTTAGATGTTAGTAAACTAGAAATCCCCCAAAGAGATTTCGTCCTCCCAACCACAAGAATTGGACACCAGACTATTCGGAACTCCTCCTTTTGCTGCTTTGTTGCAGAACTAACCTCAGATGCCTACCAATGGTTATATACCGCGTAGCGCCAACCGCAGGGCCTCAAAAGGGATAGCGAAAAGAAAAAGTTTTATCTCCTGAATCCAACCTCATCCTTCCAGAAAAAGTTTTATCATCCTGAATGTCCCATCCGGATCCAACCTTATTTCACCATTCAAACCGTCGCAAGGAGTCCGAATACGTCCGTTCCATTCCAGGGTTTACGCGACAACTGCTTGCGCAAGACTTTAACTTTCAAATAGGGAATGCATCCCAAAAATCCACATATCACATATTCTCATCTTTTCATTACTCAAGTGCTCGAAAACCCAATACCCTCCCAATTAGGTTTCCCGTTGAAGTTAAATGTTTTAAGACAAGGTTAGCCCAACTTACAAGATAATAATATCCACATAAGCATACATCCTTAAGATGAGAAAGATAAATAGCATAACACAACACATACAATATCATGCCAAGATATGATCATAAGCTATTAAACATTTTCATGAATACAAGGGCATAAAACATCCATACATAACAAAATTTCCAGATTTAATATCACATAAAGGTTAAAATGAAAGGACTATTTTAGATCTTCCACCGGACTCGGTCTTCCTATAGTTCGTACGGAATTTGATCTAGTTTCTAGAACATTTTTCGGAAATGGGATTGCTTTTCCAGATTTTAAGTTATTTAGAAAATATTCCAGCGCTGTCCAGAATCTGTCCAGATCCGTCGACCGTTACGAAAATTTGATTTTCTTGCAAACCGCTTGATTTTTTTGATGAAACCCATTTTTATTTGAAAACTAACATCTTAAGGAAGGTTTTGACATAAAATAAAGGTCCAGAATAATTTTATACATTTTTCTAGAATTTTTGGAAGTGGGCTGCAAAAACAAATTCTAGGGTAAAATGTCCAAAACAAGAAGATTTATGAGAAAAGGGTTCCACCAAGGGAAAGTTTTCATTTATTTTGTGAAGAAAACATGCTAACTAACATATATTTAACTCAAAAAGTTTTCTTGAAGGTGTGCCTTGGGAAAGTTTGAGAGATCGGTATAAAAAGATGGTTTTGTGCCAAAATAGGGAAAATACAAGAGAGATGGAATCAATGCTCAACTTTTAGCATTTTTAACACAAGTAACTCATCAGTAACAGATCTGAAAACATTATTTAGAACCCTTAGAAACAGGTATTTGAAAAAGGAAAATGAAAGAGAAGGTTGTGTTGTGGCTTACCTACTAAGCTTTGCACAAGAAGGCTCTCTTCTCCCTTCCTCTCCTTCTCTAGACTCTGTTCTCTCTTGCTCTCCTCCCTCTTTCTAACCGAATGTGTGTGTGGGTGAGTGTGTTATGTGTGTTTGCAAGCTAAGGGGTGTGTTGGTATTTATAGACAATTTAGTGTAAAAAGACAAAAAGGCCCTCTAGTTGAAAATGGATGGAAAGTTTAGAGTTTTGCTTGGAATCTAATGGGATAGGAGTGATTAAGGTGTTAAATCATAGGATTAGGCATCATCTAGTTGGCTCTTAGTTGAAAAGTAACTAGCATTGAGAATTGTATCCTAGGTCTAGGGCACTAGGTTGTGTTTTCTAGAATTTCATGATGGTGGTTCTTGGAAATTGGTTTCTTACTTTCTCCTAGGAAGGCTAGCCATAGGAAAGGATGAAGGGGCTATTTTTTTAAAAAAAAAAATTTTATCAATTTAGGTATTAGGGGCACACTTCCCAATGTATGCATATATATAGATTTCAATTGATTGATGGTACTAATAGTACTATTTTTTGGGGTAATTCTTGAAATTAATAAAAGAAATGAGGGCTTGGAATTAAACTCATGTATTGGGACCTTATTTATGTATTTAATTATGATCTAGTTAGGTTTAGGGCTAATTTAAATACTCATAGCAAATCTTTATTGGTACTAAAGTCATTATTTCTCCAAGATTCAAGGGATTTATTTGTACTAAAGTATAATGATGACGGCTAGTCATGTCCTTGAGATTTGGGGAGATTTCCCTATTTATTTTGTGTACAAATCTTGGAAATTGTAAAACATAATGTTAAAAAAAGATTTTAGGGTACAAGTGTATATATATAAATATATAATGGTACTTATTTGAGGTCAATTTGTGATTTAATAAAAATGTGAGGGCTTGGGCTCAATTAAAATATCTATTTCAAGTGAAGAGTTAATAAATTAGTGTTTAGGAAAAATAATTCAGTTTGTATTATCTTGCTTTGAATTTAAAGGTAAATAACTAAATAAAGACTGTAAAAACCGGAAGTTAGGGTTTAGAGCAATTAATCTAAAATTTGAGAGTTAAATAATTAATATTAGAGTGTTATGATTCTAAGCTTCCAGGGTCGATTAGGGTTTGTATGGTTTCGTCCGTGATGCGTTTTCGACTCTAGGGTTTAATTTGCGAGCAATCAATGAATTAAGGGCTTTGTTATAGTAACTCAAAATTTTGGGATCTAATAAGGTTTACAAAAGTTTGGGGTCTCACAAATATTGGGGGATTTTAATCAGCCGTTACATTTGCATGAGAGATACAGCAAGGCCAAATCAAGAATTCTGGGGATCAATGCTCTATTGGGTTTCATGGACAACCAAAGGTTAGTGGATTTGCCTTGTTTGGGAGTTCATTTTACATGCACAAATAACACAACTGGAAAAGAAGTTATTTTTGAAGGTTAGATAGGGCAACGGCGACTATGGAATGGGTTGGTTTTTTTATAATGCGTCTTTTTTTTCTTACCCATCCAAAGATCTTATCATGGTCTTATTCTTGTGGACACTTGCCCCGTTGAAGTGTCAAGTAGATGTGGGATTAGATTTGAGGCGACATGGCTTATGGTGTAAAGAAGGTACGGGCGTAGCCAATCACTGGTTCGAGGGCTTACAAGTTAATGCAATATTGAAAGCTTACGATCTAACATTTTCAAAATTTGAATAATCGGCCTAATCGAAGTTTGGCATTACAAATCAATGGCATCCATCTACAACTAATGGATATTCTTAGAGACCAGTATTTTGGTAATAGAATTACGGAAGATCATGCATTGAGAAATAGGTCGGATATGTTATTAGCGAAAAAGAGTTGTATTAGGCGCAGAAAGTAAGACAGAAATGGGCATTGCTTGGGGATTGAAATACTAGATTTTTCCATATGGAGACTACAATCAAAGCAAGTAGGCAACGAATTGGTTTTCTAAAGCTGGAAAATGAAGTAATCATCATGGGACAAATAGAAATTCAGCAGGCCTTCACGACTCACTTTCATCAGCTCTTCAACCCATCGGAGGCAAGTCATTTAAATATTAATGCATATCCAGCAAACTTTCAACTTTTATCTGCTATAACTTGTAAATTCAATGATGAAAAACGAACGAAGTTGGATAGTCCATTCATGGAAAGTGAGATAAGAGATGCAATTTTGCAATTGGTGGTTTAAAAGCACTAGGGTAGGATGGTATGATTGGCATAAATTATTGCAAATATTGGAATGTTGTGGGTGCTTTGGTGAAGTCGGCTATGTTATCCTTTCTTAATTCGGGTCATATGCTAAGGAAAATTAATCAGACCTTCTTAACCCTCATACCAAAGACAAAAACCCGTCAAACAGTTAACAATTATCGGCCGATAAGCATGTGTAACGTGCTTTATAAAGTCATATCCCAAGCCTTAGCTAATCAGATTCAGTTGGTTTTGCCGAACCTGATAAACCTATCACAAAATGCCTTTGTTTTGGATAGGCTCATTTCGGATAATATACTCATTGCTCATGAATTATTGGAGTTTATTCCGAAACAAAAAGGGGGAGAATTTCTTATTTAGCGTTGAAATTAGATATAACCAAGGCATATGATAGGGTCAACTGGAGTTTTCTTTTGAATATCTTAGAAGTAATGGGGTTTAGTCATCGATGGTCACATTAGATTAGGCAGTGTATTTCTACAGTCTATTTTTCCATTTTAGTTAATTCCCAGAGAACGGATTTGTCATGACATGATGGATTAGGATCATAACTGGCCAATAATCATGAGATTACTTACGGCCTAAGACAGAAATCAAGTCATAGTTAATAATAGGGGCCAAAATGCGGAAGCAAAACTTGCAAAAATTGTCCAATGAGCTGTGCATACATGGCTTAACAAAAAATTTCTTGTATATGTAATAACTCACACCATCTAAACATCTAGAGCATGTATATACTTATATCCAAGATCATTCCAAAGTCAATCTTAACAAAAACCAAGGTTATATAGAATCTTGGTCACATATGACCACAAAAGGAACAAACGGAAGACAAATCAAAAGTAAGGCCTATAGCATGAGGCGACCTTGGTAGACTTCTCAAAACTCAATTTTCTCATAGATCACTAGGGCTGGGGCTGGGGCCGAACATCCCGCTGCTCACCTACATACATATAAATAAAGAGTGAGCTAACACCCAGTGAATAATACCAGAGTAAAGGGATTCATGAATGAAATTCATTAAATCAAAATCCATCAACTATTCTTGTTGATCAATATCAAAGCAAAACGACCTCCAGTCCACTATATCATATCCATTTACAAAGCGACCTTGAATCCATCTCATATACGAAACGACCTCGGGTCCATTATATGCAAAACAACCTTGGGTCCAATTTATGTACAAAACGACCTTGGGTCCATTATATACAAAACGACCTTGGGTCTAACATTTCATATTCACACCTTCGTGTGTATATTTGGATCCATGATTATGTTCACATTCATATTCATATTCATATTCAAAACGACCTTTGTTCCATTTATCAAACATACAAAATGACCTTTGGTCCATTAAGAAAACTTTTCGCGTGGCCTTAGGCCCAATCCATATCCATGTTAAATATACACCGAACAGCCTTGGGCCCATTTCATATTCATACATCAATCATTTATCAATTCTAGTACGAATCAATGAATAGAATACTCATTCATAGTACAAATTTGTAAGTTTAGATACTTACCACATAGGTAACATCTTAGAAAATAATACATACACCAAAATATCTTTACTAAGACATTACTCAGAGTGTTCTGGTGCTTGATTCATCCTTGCACTTGACCCTACATAATTCACAACACATTAGGTCATAATACAATTCAATCCATTCTTTAGTTTGCCTAATTCTCTTATGCTTCTTTCGTGTCCTTTAATTCATTTAGGATGCCCAATGTATGCCTAAGAATGCAAGGAATTGAAAGAGAATGGAAATTGGAACATAAAACAACTTTTCAAAAGTTCCTGAAACAGGGCACTCCGCTCGAGCGTAACTTCCTTCACTCAAGTGGTCTGCAAAGCTCTCCAAAAGTACTGGTTGGTTGAATTTTAGGCTTGAGCACAAGAACTGGTTGCTCGAGCCAAGAGCAGTTCAAAATAGGGTTCACTTGAGCGTAACTTTTGCTGCTCGAGCCATCGTGCAATTGTCTGTAAAACTTCTGAGAGCTTAACTTTTATGCTCGAGCGCCACTTCTCACGCTCGAGTGAACTGGTCAAATTCTGGAATTTCCAGAACTGTGTTTGAAGTTCAAAACATGACTCCAAAGGCTCAAAGCTTGCAAGTTGATACCAAGAACATGGGAAAACATTGTATAACATCAAAACACTTCCAATTTGAAAGCAATTGTCCAAAATCATGGTCCAATTTCTCAAATATGAACTCAAATCTTAAGTTATGAGCCTTGTATGACTTAACTTGAGTTCTCTTCTTTCAAAACATTATCAAATGCCATGAGAAGTTGGAAAATATGAAGAACTCTTCAAGTTGAGGTGTAAAAGTGCCATGCATGTAAGAATTTCGGGAATTCCATCTCAAATTATGCATGCATGTATATAATTAACTCTTATCTTCCAAATTCAAGGTAATACATGTCTCCATTGTACAATTACATGCAAAAGAACTCAAGAATTAGATGAATTCAACTTCTACATGTTTTATCTCCAAGGTTTCAGGATGAAATTCATACCTAGGATGTGAATTCAAGTATAATCTAGCTCCAATCTTCAAACCTTCCACAAGTTCTCTATAATTCTCTTTGTTCTCTCTCTAGGTGTTGAGTTCACCCTCATGCTCTCTCAACATCTTGGCTCATTTATGTATTTGAGCTAAATAAGACTGATGAAACATGTATATATGGGTGTAATTAGCTTAAGCTAATCAAGCTTGCTTATGAATAATTAATTCCACTCAAATTTGATTGATTCTAATTATTCTGATCCAAATCAGTTTTTAATTAAATTTCACCATAGGCTCTACAAATTATGCTAATCACAATGGTATAATCAATTTTGGTTTTGGACCCCTCTACGGCCCTCAATTTTAGTTTATACTAGAATACTGAACAAATTTTCCTACGGTGGACAGATATGAATTCAAAACTACACACAATCACATAATTAGCATCCAAATTCACAACAAGCACATAATCACAAGTATAATTAGCGATTAACAGTATATCACAAAACGGGATTATCACATGATTGGTTTTATCTACAGTGTGGGTTACGTCAAGAAGATCCAATCTCATTGTATCTTTTACTTATAGTAATTCAGGCTCTTTCATCGGGTTTTGATGTTATGGCTTCCTAAGCAGTGTGTACGGGTATCTCCATTAGTCATCCGGGGCCATTGGTTTCTGACCTACTTTTTGAAGATGATTGTATGATGTTTATGTCTTTTCATGCAGAAGAGATTTGGTGTCTAAAATGGTTCTTGGATGCTTTATGTCATCAGTCAAATTTATGAATCAATTATCAAAAATCTCATCTGTTTGTTAGCCCAAACATGATTGGATTTGACTCGGAATTTTTACATAATTGTTTAGGCATAAAAGTGGTAAGTGAACATGGGGTATATTTGGGGGCTTCTCTTAATTTTCTTGTAAGAAAGAGAAAGTGTTTCAGTCTATTTTGCATAAATTCAAGATTAAGTTACAAGGATGGAGTAGACATCTTATGGGTAGGTGTGTGTTGGCCAAACACTCCCTTCTTGCAATTCTAGTGTATTTGCGATTTGTTCTTCGAGCCCCCAATTATTTTGTTTAGAAGATTTGGAGTGTATTGACTACGTTTCAATGGAAAAATGATGAGGGTAAAGGGGTGTATTAGAAGAAATGGGCTTGTCTCTGTCTTCTTGTATCGCCAAGGGTTTGGGATTTAGAGACCCGAGTAAAGTTAATTGTTCTCTTCTTGCTAAGGTGGCTTGGCATATCCTTACCCAGCCCGATCACCTTATTAGTTAAGTGTTGTTGGCAAAATATCATAAAAATGGGAAGTTTCTGGAAGTTTAACCATTAAATGGGTGCTCTTAGGGATGGCGAAGTATCTTATGAATAAGGGATTGAATTAAGAAAGATTATTTTGTAAGGTTGGAAATGGAAAATAGATTAATCATTTTGAGGATCAATGGATACCTACTTCGCAAAATAAGCTTGTTGGTCAAGGGTTAGGAAGAATGTTTTCTTCTTTTCAGGTGGAGCATTTGATTGATCAAGAAAATAAGGAATGAAGGGACCCATTGCTAAAATCCTTATTTCCACAAGATATGGCTGCTCATATCTTGAATATTTACATTCCTAGGATTGACATTCCTAATCAACCTATTTGGCACGCAAACAAAAATGGGTTGTATTAAATCAAGTATGGATGCTTTTTTGCTTTGGGACTTGATCAGGACTTGTATAGAAAGCATGTTCAGGAGGATAATTGGCACTGGAAGAAACTGTGGACATTGCACATTCCCCTCCTCCCCCCCTCCAAAATGAGCACTATTTTTTTTGAAGTTATTTCACCGTATATTGTTTGTCCAAACTATTTTGAAAAGTAGAGCTATTAAAGTTCAACCTATATGACCACACTGCTTTGAGGTGGAGGAATCCTTAGAACACCTCTATTTTAAATGTTCCTTTTTCTAAACATATTTGGTGTGGGTCACATCTGGGTTTAGATTTCAATTTAGGTGAGGAACTTATAGTTGGCAAATGGTTGAAGTAATGGTTTAAGAGCGCACCAGATGAAGAACCTATTATGGATGTGATAAAACTGCTTTGGGGTATTTAGTTGCATAGAAATCAAGCAACTTGTAATCATGTGATAGAGGATCTTGCACGAACTATGTTGAATTTGCAAAACTTGGATTGGACTTACCAAAAACTCAGTTTGAAGACTCATCAAAATAAATGTATTGACATTCGAAAAAAGGAGCTAGGTAGCAATTTGAATTGTTATATTGTTACAAACAATTTGTTTTGGTACCCATATATGTATGTTGGTATGATGCTCATTGATAGAGCACGGAACAAGAAATTCTATGGGTAGACACCCTATTTTTGACCACCCGTAAGACTTAGGCGCTTGGTCTAACGCACTCAATTATGAAAACTACATTGTCTGATTCGAGTTCTCGACAAGGAAATCCAAAATCGAGCCCCAAAAAAATCCCAAAACTTTCCTACTTGTCTCATTCTTACCTCAGAGGTTCATTTTTAACCATTGTGGCACCTTATATTGAGTTTGAAACAGGGGAGTGGGGCAGCACATTAGGGCCCGGCCATGCTCCATTGGGAGCCGACCGTGGCTATTTGGGCCCAGCTGTGCCTCGATAGTGATACACACTGTTCTGGGCGAGAGCCCGCCTGCTGTCTTTTTTGAAGATATTTTCAACTTGTTTTGCTCAAATTCTATAAAAACGAGGTTATACCTCTGTTTTGAGGGTTAAAAAAATTCAAAAGAATATATACACACAAGAGAGAGCTTCTTCTTCCTATATAAGTCATCTTTGAGCCAACCTATCTCTCTTGATCAATGTCCATACACCATACACCACCTTAGATCATAACCTTAGAACCTTGGTTGAGCTTTGTGAATCACAGTTCAAGCTTGAGAGTGTACTTGAACCAAGTTTGTGTTACAAACAAGAGCTTACCTTCTTTGAGAGGTATAAGTTTACTACCTCTTCTCTTGCTCTCTTTGTTATCTCTTGCTATCTATTTCTTATGTTTTTATATTGTCTTGAGCCCATTTCAAGTGTCTAAGCTTGGGTTTGGATAGCTTCCAAAGGGTAGAGAGAGCTAACACTCTTTCTTGCACCTTCACCTATAGCTCAAACCCTTATTTTACACCCTTTTCTTTGCTTTCCAAATTGATTTTCAGAGTTTAAAAGAGGCTAAAAATCATGCTTTGAGGTTTCAAAGGTGGAAAGGTTAACCTCCCTTCCTTGTTCTTGCTTACTAGCCTTATTTTCTTTGCTTCTTGTTAGCTTTTTGGGCTCTTTTCATGAACTTTTAGCCACTTTTTTTTTTTTTACCTATCAGAGGTTGTTTTAGGGCTATCCTAGGTTATTTAATTGGTTCAAGCTTTGGTTAGTTCGTTTGTTGTATCATAAGTTCTCATATATAGCTTGTTGCATGTTGTTCTTAGGGCACGGCCGGCCCTATTTGGGCCCAGCCAGGCTTCATTAGGGGCCGGCCGGGCCCCAATGTTTAGTAAACAGAGTGTTTTGCAGCAAAACAGGGGCAACGGCTGAAAGTGAAACAGGGCAAATTCCAAGGAAGGTAGACAGAGTTGTTTCTTGAAAACCATCGCATGCATGTCATCCTTATGCTTTTTAGTTCTATCAAATGTTGTAAATTAATGCTCGCATTATCATTTTAATTAGATATAATTTGCATTATTATAATGATTATAAATGTTTATTGTTGAGTAACTTAGATAGTTAGTTTTATTGTGTACCCTTGTCGTAATAAATTAGGTAGCTAGCTTGTTTCTTATTATTAGTCTTGTTGTAATAGCTTAGCTAATTAGTTTTTTATTCATTCATTTGGTTTTGTAATAGTTAGTTTAATCTGGACACTTGGACATTCATTCAGACCCTCTTGCATAAGGGCAAAATTGTAATAACGTATATGTCTTTCAACCCCCATTTATTTCTCCCTTTTATTTACCCTCTTATAAAGGTAGTGTAGAGCATCATGTTTCTTAGCATTTCTCATGTTCGCATACACTCGTCGCACATGCATTTGGGTTCGGCTCATCATACTAACCAATGTCAATTTCACTTTCATTTGCTTGAAAACGTGATTTATCACATGTCTTGGAATTAAATCATATACCATGCTCATAACTGAGCCTATTAAAAGTGGCATAAATGTATGTGTTGCATTAGTCACGTTGTATGGTTTAGGAACATGCATGTTTTCTAATCCTTCTTCTCTATTTGGCTTGCCTTGGAGTACTAGGTGAGCACTTATTGTTTTAGCATATCACATAGTATGTTTGTGTTGCCATATCGAGCATGCTTTCCATGGGGTTAAGTGCTTAATTGATATACTGGTTTGAATGCCTGTGGGTGAAGGCTAATTGCTAAAATTGGGACAAATTTATTAATGTATGTACAAACTCATTTTTTTCAAGCGACGCATATTCAAAACAATTTTCAAACAAACATGAAATCAAAGTGTTCCAACTTTTGCAAATTAGTCTATATTTGTGTGCAACACATAGTAATGTTAGTCTAATAATTGGAACAAGAGCATATAATGCAAATAAGAATCACATCATGATTAGTATAGGCCGATCTTTGATCGGGCAAGTGGGATGCTCAATTCATGACCTTCCCCTTTCATACCTAAGTTACTGAGCTGAGACACTTTGGTGATGACAGACAAGTGGACTTTGACACAAGTCACGGGTTTCCTAAATTTCCCAAAAAATATTTAGGTGGCGACACTGAAAACTAGCAATGCAGTCCATTTTTGACATTTTTTTTTATTCAAATCGATTTTCCAAAAGAATTACTAGATTTGGACTCTTTTTGTGTCTTCACTGTTTCACATTGCACTTGTGAAATCAAATTCAAAACCACGGGCTCCGAACTGTAGGGCTAGTTGTATCCAAAAGGAGCATGGAAAGCAAGCTACACTATGCAGCATGTGTAGCCTAGGTTAGTGTTGATTCGAAAGGCACCCAAATGGTACAAAAGTAATTGTCGTTCTTCGTACACTCAGCAGTGGTAGCAGAAGTAGAGTCGTTCTTGGAAGCATTGCGATGGTGTCAGCAAAGAAACATTGAGTCCAATACTATTATTATAGACTATCAAGTTTTGATTAACGATGATTGCAAAGTTGACTGGGATATCAAGCAATTTTTGTATGATATAAAACTAGTGTGTCAATCCTTTGATCATGTGTGTATTTCTAAAGGGTCTAGGCAACAAGTGTGTGCTACTCAAAAAGCAGCCAAAGCAGCCTCTGTGAGAGGTAGCTAATTTTGTACTCTATAGTTGTAAAAGTGCAGATATATATATATCCAGTTTACTATTCCTCGAAAAAAAAAAACACTAATTTAGTCCCTCCATTAGTCCTTAAAATTTGTAGGTGAGTAGAAAATTGGGTTTCAACATAATATTTTAACTCTAAAAATTTTGAGAAAACCTCACTTTTGTAGCATAAGGGATAAAGCCAAGTAAACTTGCTAAACTCATCAACAAAAAGAACATAGTATTTATATCCTAACAATAAAGAAGTAAAGGCTCCCCAAACACCACTTTAGATTAAGGAAAAAGACTTTTGAACAGTTAATTTGAAAGCTTAAATGGAAGCCTATGGCTTTTTGCCACACAATAATGTGTAAAAGGAGAAGATACATCCTGTGTTTTATTAATAGTAATAGGTAATGCTTCTTCATATGTGTAAAATATAAAGGAAAAGGAGGTCGTCATCTCTTATGCCACATAGATTCAGAAGTAGGTGTAGCAATAATAGTAAAGAAAGCATGAGATGAAGCAGGAGAAGCATGTACAATAGCTAGGAATGCTCACGGGTCAGATTTGGGCAAGTTTCTAATAATCCGCCCCCGCCTAGTTTCATATCGGGTGCAGGGATGAGAGGGGAAAGTCATGAATTGAGCACCCCACTCACTCGACTAAAGATCGGCCTCTACTAATCATGATGTGATTTTTATATATATTATATGCTCTTGTTCCGATTATTATGCTAACTTACTATGTGAGGCACATAAGTATAGACTAAGTCACCCACTTTGGAATGTTTTGATTTCAGGTTTGTTTGAAAAGAGTTTTGAATATGTGCTACTTGAAAAAGCAAGCTCATATGTACACTTTATCAAAATCATCCCAACTTAAGCAAATTAGCCTTCATCCATAGGCATTCAAAGAGATATATGAAATAAACACTTAGCCTCATAATAATTTTCTTGATATGGCAACACAAACACTCATGCAATATGCTAAAGCGAAAATTCTCACCTAGTACTCAACCGAGGCAAGCCAAAATAAAAGAAAATAGTTAGAAAAATGCATGCTCTAATATGCAAGTGGCTAATGCAATACATACAAAATTTAACTATTAGGCCCCATTTATTTAACATGTCATATAGATTGACTCAAAGCATGTTGTAGCGCACGTATTCAAGTAAGTGGGAAATGACAACAATGTTAGAATGATGAACCGAACCAAATGCATGCAAAAATGGATACAAATCATGGCAATGATATGAGAATAGAAAATATGATGCTACCACGATAAGCATATAAATAAAAGGGAGAAAGAAATGGCAGTTGGAAAACATACAAAATATTACAAGTGTTACAAATTTTCCCTTGCACAAAAGGGTCCGAATGAATGTCCTAATTAACTAATTATTACAACACCAAATAAATGAATACAATAACTAGCTATTACAAATTCAAAGGAAGCCAACTAATTAATTACACATACTAATATTAAACCGCCAATTTAATAGACTTGAACGGGAGGCGAGGAGCCACATACACATAACCAAGAACATCCTCCCGGAAACCTCTTTATTTGCTGCCAGAATATGTTCTGTTTGCATTAGAAAATTATTCTATTTTGGCCTCAAATTCTGCTCTATTTTGCCACAAAAATGCCACTGCCTGTACAAAATGGTAGTCGGTCGGCCCTGAAAAGTGGTCGGCCGTACTGAATGGTTGTCGGTCGGCTGCTACTTTTAAGGGATACCTTGCTACCACAAGACTGAAACAAAGCAAAAACAGAGTGTTTCTAGGAGATGTTTATCCTCTCTTGCCTTCTCTATCATGACAATGATCAAGGGAGGAGTAGATTCGATTCACAAATCACCAACTATCGCAAATTTGTTATGTGATGATCTATGAATCGATAGGACAAAAGCACAATAAAATAAATCAAAAAATGAATAACACCCGCTCCCTATCATGGAGCTACCTCAAGGAAAGGGATGGACATTGCTTCATGAATCATTAAACATCACTAAAAGTACACAATGGTCCACAACGCAATGGGTTCAATATAACGTCCGATTGAACACAACTTAATTTTATTACCTTTTTACCTCTTTTTTACTCCAATTTTATTATCCTTTTTTCATTACCTTCCATTTCTTATCTTTTATTTATTTTTGTCCAAAAGTGATAATTACGTCTACTAAGTCCAAAAGCAATAAAGAATTGCAAGGATTGACTTAACCCGAGAAATGAGCTTTTCAAGCCCTTTTCTACGTGGGGGTGAGGGGCCGAGGGGGGGATTACAAAGGAAAAGTTAAACTCATTTACAAGCGATAATGAATTCTAAGTCCAGCCCAAAATGAGCGATAATGACTAGTTGAACTCAAAAAGAGCGATAATGACTAATCAAACCCAAAATGAGCGATAATGACTCTAAATGCAAACTTGACAATAAGCTATAATGATGCTTTCCTTGGTGATTTCCAAGAGTCTAACTAGAAAGTTAGTCCCTTAGAAGTAAATGCACCAGCAATAAAGTGGAGTGTCAAACAAGAGATTGCCTTGGTAATAAACCTCCAAAGAGATCAAACCATTAAGTATGGAAAGTCTCTTTCTTATGCCTTGAACATCAATCTTTTGTTTGATTCGACTCTTTATAAAAATAAACAAAGAACGGAGAGAGGTTGAAAAGATGATTACAATGGTATCAACATATAGAGAAGCTATAAAAAATAAAAAATAAAAAGTGCAAGAAAAGGCTATCAACTAAAATGGATTAAAAGCTATATCCATGAGTACTTACGACAACACATCTACAATATTCAAAACATAATTTAACACACAAAACAACACTAAAATAGCACTAAAACAATGCTGAAAATCAGGTTTTGGAGGTGAAAAAAGTGACAAAAAATAGGCTAAAGCCAAAAGGTTTGAAACAATCCACAAGCCTAAGGAAGAAAGGCTAACCCCTCCTCTTTTTTGTGACTTAAAATCACATTTTTGAGCTGAAATAAACTCTGAAAAACAGTATGAAAAAAGAAAAGAAAATAGATAGAAAAGATGGTATAAAAGCTCAAAGTATACCTCTTTAAAGAGAAGATGATCTTCTAGTTCACAAACCACAAGTTGAACACTCTCAAGAGCTGATATTTGTGTTCAAGAATCTCAGCAAAAGGCCTCAAGTTTTGTCTTAGGAAGTGTATGTATCGTGTATGTTGTAGACCACCCCAGAACTCCGCTCCCCGCGCACAAGGGGGCGAATTGTTTTGTTCTTAGCTACTACAGTTCGGACTCGGGTCACGGTTCTGAACCTAATCTCACAAAGTGCAATGTGAGACTGATAAATCACCAAAGAGTCTAAATCTGGCAAATCATTTTGGAAAATCAATTTTTAATAAAGAAGTTCCAAACATTGACTGCTTTGCTAGATACAGAGTCGCCACCTAAATATTTTATTTTGGAAAATTTAGGAAACCCTGACTCGTGCCTAAGGCCACGTATCTGTCATCACCAAAGTTGCCTCGACTCGGGAACTTGGGTACGAGAGGGGAAGGTCATGCAATGAGCACCCCCGCTCGCCCGATCAAAGATCAGCCTTTACTAACATGATATTTTGTTTTTGAAAACACATGTGTTCTTATCCTGGTTATTAACCTAGAATTATTATGGGATGTGCACAACATACAAGTATAGACTAGATCGCCTAAGTTGGAACAAAACACTTTATGTTCGTTTGTTTGAAAATGGTTTAGAGGTGCTACTCGCAAGTAGGCTAAGTCGTGGATTTTGCCACCCTCAAGTGGGCTTAGAAAACATGATTTTGCCACTCTCAAGTTGGCTTAAAACTCGCATTTCGATGAATTCTTCCAATTCAAGCAATCCAACCTTCATCCACGGGCATTCTAGTAGTTAATCACTTAAGCAGTTAGCCTCATGGTAAGCATGCTATACATGGCAACATACACACCTCATGCAGTATGCTAAAGCGTAAACACTCACAGTGTACTCTAAGCCAAAAAAGAAGCTAGTTAGTAATCAATGCATGATCCTAGCTATGTCAACAATGCCTAATGCAACACACGCAAAAATGCAACTAAAATAGGCTCAAATATTCTAAGATGGCATATGAAATGCAACTTGATAACATGCTATTGAACACGTATTCAAGTAAATGTATTGAAATATAATGCAGTTAGTATGATGCGCCGAGCCCAATGCATGCAAAACAGATGAATGAATGCAAACATACGAAGCATAAGGATGCTAATTGAAATATGCCCTAAAACTAACCATCAAACGTAGGTAAGTAAAAGGGAGAAAGAAATGGGGGTTGGAAGACATGCATCACACACACGCACACTTATTACAAAATTCGCCCTCTCGACGGAGGGTCTAAATAATAAGCTAACTAGCTACGCTAATTAAACTAATTATTACAAACCAAACTAATTAACTAACTTAGCTAATTAATTATTACACAACCGAATCGAAACAAATAGCTATACTAAGCTAGTTAAGATATTACACAACAAATTGAATGAAAAATCATGCAAACTAATCAAAAGCAGTGAAATGGCCTCGCGGGCAAGGAAGAGATGCATGCTCGGTCAGCTTCGCTCGGAAATCCACTGCCGTGCCTCATGATGCCTCTGTTTGCACACTTCTAGGCTTCTGAAAATTGTGCCAACTTCCAAGATGCCTCTGATCCACCTTAGGAACAATCTGAGGGGTAGTCAGCCAAGGGGAATGGCCATCGGCCAAAGAATAATGGTCATCGGCCAAATTCAAGGCTATTGGCCAATTATTGATAGCCGATCGACACACTTGATTGCCGATCGGCCACTTCTTCCTGCAAACTTCTCCTTTTGCTGCAACAAAGCACTAACAGAGGCATGGCAATGTATTTGCAAGAAAATGTGTGTGCAACCACACTCCTTATCATGTTTAAAGCTCAAAGGAGTGTAGTGCTCGGCTCTCGAGCCATCAATCACGCATTTCAATGCATGATGGCCAAAGAGACCGAGTTGCACAAATCAATATCACATGAATGCACAAAAGGCACAAAAATGCCTTAACCTCTATCAAGCTTGATCAAGAGGGTCGGTGACCGAGAAATGAGGCACGTTTCATCATTTCAAGTATGAAATGTCCCTCGTTCCTCGTGTTTGGACTAACACCCTATCCAAACACAATGCAACGCAACAAGCATGTAAAAATCATGCAATGCAACAAGCATGCAACAACATGCAATGCACCAAGCATGTAACAACATGAAATCTAATCGACATGCTAAACATCGTGAACATGCAATAACATGCAAATAACAATGTTATGCAACAATACGCAAACAAGAATGCAATGGTAAGGGCCATGTAATGCAATATTCAATGGACCAAACCAGCCTCAAGAAGCCTCATGCATGCAAATACAATGGCCAAAACATGCTGAAAATGAAGTCCAAAAGCAAATACAAGCATGTATACACCCTGGTTCATAAACAAGGCATGAAGACAACAACTCTCAAACACATTGAAGGATTGGAAAATGTGAGAGTGTGCCAATGAAATAGGCTCTGAAATTATACAAGGAATGATGCCAAATCATGCACATAACACAAGCATAGCATGCTAGGAGGCTCAAAACTTAAGGCTAGCAAAGGTACTTGCACCATAGCCATATCAAGCAAGCCCCAAAGGGCCAAGATGACTCAAAATAGTCCCAAGGCAGGTCAAAATAGTATAAAAAACATGCAAGACTCGCAGCATAGATGGCAAGAAAGATATGCTCATGTATTAGCTCACAAACAAGGCATAAGGGCACAACTCTTAAACACAATTAAAGAGTGATAAACATGGGAGTATGGCAAAGATATAAGCCCTGAAATTCTATACCAAATGATGCCAAGGCATGCAAACATCACAAGTATAGCATGGTAGGGACCTCAAAACTCAAGACTAGTCAAGGCATTTGCACTATAGCTATGCAAAACATAAGTCATATGACCAAGGCAGCCCAAAATAGTCCTAAAGCATGTCAAAATAATGCTAAAACATGTATGGAGTATAGCCAAGGCAAGCTAGCATGAAGGGCCAAAACACCAAGTACACTAGGCTAATGGGCAAGATTGCACTACAAGTGCACAAACCAAGTAATAGGTGACTCCACCAACCAAAAACAGAGTTATGGAATGTCAAAATAACACCAAAAATGGGCTGAGACTAAGCCAAAACATGCTAGAATTATAGGCTAAAATAGCAAGCATACAAAGCTAGTTTGCAAGGATTACACTACAAGTGTATGAAGCATGCAAGAGGTGAGCAAACCAGCCCAAAAAAGAGTTATATCAGGTCCTAAAATTCACACAAACATGCTTGAAAAGAGCTAACATAAGCCACAAAAAGAAGCTGCATTTTAGTGCTAACAAGGCATGGCATGGAGAGACAAGGAGGGGAGGCTATGCCCTCCTATTTGGGACCTCAAAACAAGTTTTCTACCACTAAAATTCCTTTGGAATTTAATGGTTTTAAGGCCAAAAAGAAGTTGTTTGGAAAGCTTGAAAGAGAGCTCAAAAGGCCTTTCAAGCCAAGGAGCAAAAGGGAAGAAACAACCCCTAGCCAAACATGGCTCGAACCAACATTTTTAGGACTGAAAAATAGAGGAAAAATAGAGGTTTTTGTAGTTCAACACCACCCCAAAAACAGCCCCAAAGTAGTTGAAAACTATGGCAAAGCTAGTATGCAAAACAAGCTAAAAGGGGGAGAGATATACCTCTTGATGTACAACAGGAAAACAGCCACTTTGTGGCTCAAATGACCTTCCAACAGCCCAAAAATAAGTTCCAAGGGACCTCAGCCCATAGATATGCAACGTTGATGAAGGATGCCTAGGCAAACTAGTTGTATTTCTCTACTTCTATGCACTTCTATGCACAAAAAGGCCAGAGAGAGTGAACTATAGAGAGAGAGGCAGAGATTTAGGACTAAAAATTTTCTAGAGAGAGAGGATTCTAGAATGAGAAGCTCTCAAATTTTCTCTAAGCCTTCCAAATGTTCTAACCCCTTGAATATCATATATAAGGCTTCATATATAGCAAAATATCAAGCTTGGATCGAAAATATCTGAGTTGGGACAGCTAAAGCAAGCTGGAAACAGCTGGAGGAGAAATATCTTCAAAAAAAATGAATTTGGGTTACTCTTGCCGATCAGCTATCTTTGGTACCGATCTACTACTTGTGATGGCCGATCTATTACTTTTTTCGCCGATCGGCCACAAAAGTCTGCTTTCTAGGCCCAACCTCAAATGGGCATAACTCCTTTATCTGGACTCCTTTTCAGGTCATTCTTGTATCCAAATTGAAGCCCCAGAAGTGCGATTTCCAATTGTGGTAGCCTTGCATCAAAATTCCAACTGTGCAAAAAGTCATGCCTTTTTTGGTGAAGCCGCTCAGTTTCGGTCCAACCGGATTGATGCCCTACTTCAACCAATCATATCTTCCCCTTCCGAACTCGGCTTTAGGAGATTCTTGAGTGCAAAATGAAGCCCCGGAAGTCTTCTTTCCAATGATGGTGGCCTTATAGCTTAAATCCAAGTGTATAGACAGATAGACCTGATTTAACGAGGACCGCTTGACTCTCTCTTAGCGATTCATACCCAACTTCTTCCTCAACTAGGTTTCTTCCCTCCACTCATCTTTTCTTCTACTCCAAACCCCTAAAAAAGGTGTTTTGAAAGATTTTCCAAAGATACCATCTCTCTTTCATTCATTTCCACTTTGTCCTTGCTCAGTTTACCGAAAAGCGCAACATTTAATGAAATGTGAGCCTCGGAGCATCGCAGAAACCTTTTTGTAAAATATTTTGAAAGAGAGGGTTTTAAGATCTAAAATCTTTTTGGTCCAACAATGGGGTGTAAGGTTTGGATTTGACGCTCTCCTTGCCAAAGAAACTGACCCATTGCATAGCATAGCCTGCACAACTTTCATCACCAAGGAAGCCATCAGTAGCGCCCAAGTCTTAAGGTCAGTCAAAAATGGGGTGTCTACGTTTGTATATTGCAAGAGAGAGAGGTAGTGTGTTGAGCAAGCTATAGGCACTTGGCAAAATTTTCTAACCTCAAACCATGAGGAAGGGCCTTGTATTTGTAGAAAAACAGGTTCTCACGTTGGAAATATCTCCAAAAAGAAAACTAGTGCAAAGCATGCACATGGGGACAGCTGGCTGCTGGAAAATATCTGTTGCCACTGAACATGGCCAACTGGCCATAAGGATGTTTAGCTGGCTCAAAAAGTGGCCAGGCAGTCCAATTTTTGGTCTGGTTGCCTATCCAACCCAGCCGGGCCCAAATACCTATAGACACCCCATTTTTGACCGCCTTTAAGACTTAGGCGCCACTGATTGATTACTTGGTGATGAAAGTTGTGCAGCGCAAAGGTTCAATTTCTTCGGCAAGAGGAGCTTCCAATCCCAACCTCACACCCCATTTGTGGACCAAAACCATTTTAACCGAAATGATTTTAGACCTTAAAACCCCATCTTTCAAAACATTTTTGTAATAAACAAGTTTCTATGATGTTTTGAGGCTCGCATTTCGTTAAATGTTACGCTTTTCGGTAAATCGAGCAAGGACAAAGTAGAAATACATGAAAGAGAGGTGAACTCTTTGAAAATATCTTTAAAAACATCTTGGTTAGAGGTTTGGAGTTGAAAAAAATTGGAGAGGAGAGAAGAAACCTAGTTCGGGAAGAAGTTGGTCATGAATCGTTAAGAGAGAGTCGAGCAGCCCTCGCTAAATCAGGCCTATCCATTTGTACACTTCGATTTTAGCTACAAGGCCACCACCATAGAAAATTGGACTTCTGGGGCTTCATTTTTCACTCAAAAATCTCCTAAAGCCGTAAGGGTTTAGATATCAATAAAGAACACATAGTTAACTACATATTCTAATTATCACTTTGCACTTCAAACATAATTCAAACTAAATCTTTGAATCTCATTTCAACACCCCAATTCCAACATTTATAACAAAGTCCATTCGCTAAATTTAATTCAACACCCCCCAATTCCATGATTATGTTTAATTGGGCAAACTTTAGTATTCATCATCACCAATTAATCTAGGGTTTCAAATTCCAATTTTTTCAATGATTTACTAGGAGGATTCACAATCCATCATTTAAACTCATCAATTGGACCCTCAATGCTTCAAAAAAAAAATCAAAAAAATCATAATTAATTTATATATATAAAAAAAAAAATTTGAACATCAATACAATAGAAATACCCACAAATCAAGCTCTTAATGTAAGTATTGAAGAGTATTAGAACCCTTACCTCAAGAATCAACAAATTTCCATTTCTGATGTAAAAACCATGGGTGATTGTTGCTCAAAATAAAAGAAATCAAGGTTTTGAATCTAGGTTTAAATAAGCTTCCAATGGTTCTAACCACACATCCATATTCAAAGTGGAAGTTTTTTTTTCTTACTTTTTACTTACATTCATCATCTCAATTAAATATCCCAAAATAAAGGTAAGACATTTTCAAATACACAAGAAGAACATCAAAAATAGTCCGAATGAGGGAGCTATGGCTGGTTGAAGTTGGGCATTAATCCGGTGAGGTCCGAAACTGAGCAGTCTTCACTAAAAGAAGGATATCTTTCTGAACACTTGGAATTTTGATATGAGGCTTCCACCATTGGGAAAAAGACTTCTGGGGCTACAATTTAGACTCAAGAATGACCTGCAAAGGAGTCCAGATGAAGGAGATATGCCTAATTGAAGTTGGGGCTAGAAACTAGTTTTTGCTTTCTAGCCACTAGTGAAGCTTGTCGGCCATGTGTCGGCCACAAATGGCCCTGGTCGGCCATATGTCATCCAAAATGGGTCTTGTAGTCCACAAAAAGTGGCCGTCAGCCACCAAAAGTGACCGGTCGGCCACTGGTGTCCAAACTCAGATTTTTCACAGATATTTCCCCTCCAGCTATTTTCACATTGTTCTAACTGTCCTAATTTAGATATTTCGACCTGAAGCTCATATATTGCTATATATAGAGGCCATATCTCTCATATTACAAGGTTAGTGTCATGGCCCAAACCCGCCCCTATGTGTCAAGCACATAATCGGCCAGTAATCATGAGATTACCTACGGTCTCAAACCAAATAAGACATGTTCCAATAGAGTTAAGGGGCCAAAATGGAAGCAAACTTAAAACTTTTGTCCATAGAGCTGTGCTTACATGGCACATCATAACATTTCACATATATTCGTTAATAACCCACATCAAAGAAAGTTAACATATAGCTTTATACAACAGGATCATTCAAGTCATTGTCAGCCAATCAAAAGCTTATATACAACCATGGTCTAACATTTTCGCCAATATAGCAAAATTATAACAAAAGAACAAAATAGGCGAAGACAAGTCTCGTGCGTGAGACGTTAGGGCTGACTCTTCAGAACCTTGACTGTTTCTCACATAACTTCACCGAGGCTGCGTTTGTACATCTCTTGGCTCACCTACAGACACATGAATGAGAGTGAGCGAAAGCCCAGTGAATAATATCAATTAGAGAAGATACATGAACAAACTTTGAAACAGTTACATTAGACGGCCTTGGGCCCAATTCATGTTTCTATCTAATGTATCAAATAACAAAAGTTCTAGATGTATCAAATGGCCTCGGGCCCAATTCACTCTTATCCGATGGCCTTTGGCCCATTTCATTCATGTCAAACGGCCTTTGGCCCAATCAATCGTATCCAGCGGCCTTGGGCCCAATCTTATAGCATAATAGATATTTGTCCACAATTCAAATTAACTAGCTTATGAGACTTATAAGGAATAAGCAATAAGACAAATAACATACTTCAAAACATTTTTACTAAGATATTACTTACAGTGATCTGCCGGTGGATCTGCTCTAGTGCTTGACCCTACACATTTCATCAACATAATGGGTCACAAACGATTCAATCCGTTCTTAATTCATACATCCCTCTTAGGCTCCTTTCTTCTTCTCTTAACTCATTTACAATGCTTAATATATGCCTAAGAGTAATTAGAAATGAAAGAGAACGGAAAATGAAACACAAAACATCTTTATAAAATTTCTGAAACAGGGCTCCCCGCTCGAGCATGGCTTCTGCCGCTCGAGCGGACCTCTACGGTCTGCAAAAGTACTGGTTGCCCTATTTTCACACTCGAGCGCGACTTTGGACGCTCAAGTTGAAGGTCAAACATGTGACTGGACGCTCGAGCGTGATTCCCCATGCACAAGCGGACATCCATGTCTGCAAAACTGCTGGGAACTCACATTTCATGCTCAAGTGGCCATTACCCCCGCTCGAGCGGACACGCCGGATTCTGGGTCTTCCAGCAGCCATTTTGAGCTTCAAACTTGCATTCAAACTAATGTAACTTGCGTATTATGACTCATACTTCACATGCAAACCTTCTAACATGATACAAATGCTAAATTACAACATTTTGAAGTTCAATTCCCATGGATCAATTTCATACTCATACAATTCTTGCCAAATTCATCTCCAAAACATGTAGTCCAGTCCATAGTCTCATTTTCATGGATGCATGTCTTAAATGACTTCCAATTCAACCCAATCAACATGTCTTATACACAAACATGAGGACTCATAACAAATTGCTACATGCATGCACACATTGATCTCAATTCATCATGATTAACATGCTTTACCTTCAAATATGCAACTCTATGGCAATTCATGGTAATTATACACATGCACGTGCATACAAGCTCCATATTCATCAATTACATCTCAAATTATGTTCTTGATTACCCAACTAGCTTGAATACACAAATTTACAAACTTATGAACATGAATTTATACTCAAATGCTTACCTAAGAGCTCTAATCACCCAAATTATGGTTAATTCTTGAGTTGATCTTCAAGATCTTCAAGCTTCTTGATTAATTCCTCAACTTGAGCTCCCTCTCTCTCTCTAGCCGGCACACACTCTCTCTCTCTAGAGTGTAATCTCAGCAAAAATGAATTCAAAGGAGAGGAATTGAGCGTAAAGAGGCCTATTTATAGGCTCTCTTAATTAAATTGATTAAGGCTAAGTAATTGTGCTTAATTAATCGTTCTGAATCTAATTATTTCATTCTGAATCATTTTTCAATTAAATTTCACCATAGGCTCTAAAAATTACGCCAATCACAATGGCATAGTCAATTTCAGTTTCTGTGGTCGTTAAGGCCTTTAATTTTCAGTTTATAACAGTAAGTTGAACAGATTTTCCTATGGTGAACAGATATAAAGCCAAAACCACATGTAATCATACAAATGGAACCCAAAAATATATTAAACACATAATCACAACCCTAATTAAAATTAATTAGCATAATACGGAGCAGGGTTATCACAATTAGAAAGTTTGGGAGCCTCTCTCTAAAATCTCTCTCTCTCTCTCTTGAGCTTTTGTGCTTAGAAGCTTGTATACTTCCAATTTTAACATATCAACCCTTAACCAGAGTGGTTTATCTTTGGGCTGAGGTTGCTTGAATCTCTCTTGGAGCCTCCTTTGAGCTTTAGAAGGGGTTTTGAGCTTGAATTTGTGCCTGAAATTGTCTTGTGCTTCAAGAGGTATAAGACTTACCTTTTAAACTTGTCTTGCATAACTTGAGTTACTATCTTTTTGTACTATTTTGGCCTGCTTTTTCAACTACAAAAACCTCTATTTTTGAGGTTTGAAAATGGTAGTTTAAGTCTTGGTGAGCTAGGGGGTTGTTTCCTCTTTTCATTTCTTGGCTTGTGAAGCCTTTTGTGCCATTTCTTACCACCCTTAAACCAAACCTTTTGGCCCTTTTAACCACTGAAATTCATAGTTATTTCAGTGGTAAAAATCAACTTTTGAAGTCCAAAATAGGAGGGGTTAGCATCCTGTCACGCCCCAAACTCACCCCTAAAAGTTTGGGCATGACCTATTCATAACCGGACTCTTAACCTGACATACATAACATATGGGGCCTAAACGGAAGCATTTAACAATATAAACGAACATAAATAAAAGAACTATCTCCATTGAGCGACCTCTATTATACCAGGATCACAAACTGAACATAAGGTAAACAAACATGTAGTAGTATACATCTGAGAATTTAGCTATGGACATATATACATATAAACTCATCTCCCATAATTGGGCGAAACAAAAACAGTAAGAAGTAAAAGAATTATAAACACTTCAACCTTAGATAGGTAAACAGGGTATAAAACCAAAAGCTTAATAAAACTCCATAAAATGGCTGCCTTTACTTAAGTGCCTGGACTCTCCGGGGTCAACACCAAAAGGAGTGGATGCCATGGGTTAAGACTAACCTCCAGGTAGGATGCCTACAGAACAAATGTAACATGAAGTGAGCCAAGCTCAGTGAATAGTAATACTTAAATAAAACAATACTTAACTTGAAACATAAAACATATCAATGCTTATATAAATAAAGAGAGCATTTAATTTAATTCTGTCTTAAGTTCAGATTGATCTTGTCGGTTACAAAGTCATAGATTGGCTCTCGGCCTAAAGAGTTCACACATTCACACATTGGCCCCCGGCCTAACAGATCCATAACTTCATAGCTTCACAAATTGGCCCTCGGCCTCTTAGATTCACAAGTTCACAAATTGGCCCTCGGCCTCATAGATTCACATTTCACATAGTTCACAAGGTGGCCTTCGGCCTCATAGGTCATATTTCACATAGTTCACAAGTTGGCCCTTGGCCTCATAGGTTTGTAGCTTCACAATTTCTTTTGATGTTTTCACAATTTCACAATGTTTCTCACATAACATTCATAACTTCATATACTCTTTGGATGTTTCCATAAGTTCATAAATTCACAAGGTGGCACTTAGCCTCATAAGTTCACAAATTCTCAAGGTTATGCCTTTCATATCTTCACAAATTATATCTTTCATAATTTGACATATTGTATCTTTCACATAACGGCCACAGGCCTCATAACTTTAATATCGGCTTTCAGCCTAGTTCACATATGTATGGACTCAAGAGGTGGCTCGTACGGATTCTAGAGGTGACTCGCATTGCAGCACTTAGTTCCGTACAGCACTTTGCTCCATACCGATAATTCATAGGTTTTACAGACCAAACTACACATATCATGTCATATATAACCGGAAACAAAGTCATGCATAGTCATTAAGCTTGAATCATAAACACAATCAGAATTCATACTTAATTCTACATGGTACATCAATAAGGAGTATTTCTTGTCATATCTTGTCATTATCGTTCACTTAACAAAGGGAGAATAATTCTCATTCTCATGTGGGTCACATAATGATGTTAAATCTTTGCGTTGGTGTCGTAGGTTCTGAATATTAGTTCATATGTAACACAACAAAATAACTTCAAGTTCATATGGGTATACATAGCTCTTTCCACTTGTTCTGATTTTTCGAAGGTGACCACACTTACTTGATAACTTGTACTTGAATGGCCTGTGGTTCATTAGTAACAAACAGTATACCCTCATATTTACATAGAAGCCGATCTTTTAAGAATAAACATAAATCCTCTGACGTAGTTCACTTAAGCTAATAATCGATAGCATACAAAAGTATACACAGCTTGCAATTAAGAGAGTGCTAATGGTAATCGTTGCATCATTCATAGAAGTTAACATAGTTAACTTGCGTTTAACTGAACGTTCTGATAATTATTAATGAAAGGTAAACACAGTATACAAATTGTATGAGTCTAGAGATACGTGGATACCATACTTCCATAATGCTCATACATTCCACTTGTTCATCATGAACCACTATAGCTATCTTGCAAATAACAGAATGTTAGTATTCTTGTCAACAGTATACAGAACGAACATACTTACTTGTAAGGAATAGAACGTTAACCATAATAATCATTAACAGTAATTAAACAAACTACCACAGTACTACTACTCACAGTGATCGGTTCCCGGTGGTAATGGTACAATGCCCTCGTCACAACCTACAATTATAGTGCACAACACATAATATGAGGTTATACTCGATCCTTTACTTATTCTCTTTGATCGTTCAATCAATTAGTCATGGTGGTACCAAGCTCATTATTCTTTAATAAGTTGTAATCCATGTCTTAGAAAATAGGAGAAATCGATGGGAAATGGTTTAGGTGAAGAAATGGTACAAAATTAGTTGACAGAAAGTGAACAGTCGTCACTAATTTGGGTATAACTTTTTCTGTATTTATAATTTAAGAGTGAGACCAGCGCCATTGGAAACTAGACTTCCAGGGCCTGATTTTAGGCTCAAGAATCACTCAAAACGGAGTCCGGATGCAAAAGATATGCTTGATCAAAGTTGGCTGGACAAGCTGTCATCCGCACGTGCGGCAAGAAGCCCCGCACGTGCGGCGATTTGGGCAGAAAGCTGTGCGAAAATGCAGAAAAATGCAACTTTTGGTACACTTCTTCAAGGCTCAACATAGGTTCTTTTAAGGGATGAAACATGGTTCAAAATCATGTAAATAGGAGTTACAACATAGATCAACCTTCATACAATTTGAATCTTTGATCTTAATTTACAAACACAACTTCATTTCATAACATTCCCATCTTCACACATACATAGACATATATACACACATGATCATTTAGCTACATAATCAAGCTCAAGAAATATGATTCTAATTAATCATTCACCACTTACTTGTTCCCTACATAACCCTAATTTGTAGAACATGAAGAGCTTCCTACTTAATTATCAAGGAGAGGAACCAATTAGAATGAATTACACATACCTTAAGCTTTACATCCTTCAATCCTTCAATCCTTTCTAATTTCTCAATCTTTCTTCTTGTTGAGTTTCTTCATCTCACCCTCTCTCACGTAGCTCTCCCCTTTCCTCTAGATATTTTTGTTTTTTTGATTCTAAGTAATGAGTCCATCCACTCATAAGGCACCCATTATATATATATAAATATACACACACCAACATAACACAATAAAGAGGACCAAACGTGGCCTTACGAATCGCGCAAAATTAAATTTCAATTAAACTTCCCAGATAACTCTAAAAATTATGTTGATCATAAATATGTCCCATGTTCCGGTTTCTGAAGTCTCTAAGGCCTTTAATTTGCAGTATAAAGTTAATCGCCCAAACGTCTATTAACGAATCAGACAAATTCGATTTCAAATTAATTTTCCCAAATAATACCAAAAATTCCCATTAACATATCCACGTACTCAATTTTGATTTTTGAACCCATAAAGGTCGGTAATTTCAATTTTAAGTCCGCAACTCAACTGATAATGCTTCAATTCTAATGGATGTAATTAAATCCAAACACATCATCTCATAGGTAAATAAAAGTGATTTCTTATACGCATTTTGGGGTCATTACACATCCCCTCCTTATGTCTCACTTCCATACCTAGTTAGCATCACATGGTAGCATGTTTTTGTGGCTTAACTTAGCTTATTTCCAGCATGTGTTTGCCTCTGATTTGGCATGATTTAGCCCTGTTTTCAGCTGTTTTGGTCATGTGAGCCTTGTTTTGAATAGTTATAGTGCAAATGGCTTCATTAGCTTGGCATTTTAGGCCTCTAAACATGTTTTTCTTGGAATGATTGCATGTTGTAGTGTCTTTTAACATGTAATTTCAGTGTATATAACTCTATCACATGCTCATTTGTTTCACTCTTTCATTGCTTTTAAGAGTGGTGTCTTGAGTCTTGTTTGCAAGCTAACATGTGAGCATGTTTTTCTAGCATTTTGTACTTCAATCTCAGCATGATTTAGTCACTGTTTTGACTGGTTTTAACTCTGTTTTGAGTTAGTTTGGCCCTTTAAGGCTTGTATTGGATGGTTGTAGTGCAATTTCTTTCACTAGCTTAATGTTTTAGGCTCTTAAACATGAATTGCATGAGTTGCTTGCATGTTTTAGTGTCTTTTTGCACTCCATTTCAACACTAAAATCTCTGCAATCTCCCTCTATTCTTCACTCTTTCATTTGTTTTGAAAGTGGCTTTGAACCCCTTGTTGGCTTTAGTATGGAATTGAGACACTCATGCCTAATGGTTTAATTCCTTCGGGAGTTCATTACCAACAGCATGAGGCCTCTTTCATGCTCAAGGTACTTGTGGTTTAAGCCCTCTTTCCATTAGAGGACATTCACCTTTGGACTAACTAATTAAAGAATGGATTGGTAATCTAAAATGAGTAAACAAAATGAATGAAGTAAAAATGGCAAGATTAAGCATCTTTGTATTGCATTGCATATGTTCGGATCGGACGTTAATCCAAACATGAGAAAAATAGGACATTTCATACTCAAAGTGATGAAACGTGCCACTTTTCTTAGTCACCGTCACCCTTGATCATGCATGATAGGGTGGTGGTCCTTCGAGTCTTATTTGCACATTCATTAAGCTTGTACAAACTTGGCTCTCTAGCCATCACGCATTGAAAATGCTTGGTTGATGGTTCGAAGACCAAGAGTTACCTTTCTTTGAGTTTATGCAATGATAAGGAGGGTAGCAGTACATACATTCCTTGAAAATACATTGCTTTGCCTCTGTTTGCTCTCTGTTGCAGCAAAAGAAGAAGTCCAGAAAAGGGGGTGGCTGACCGGCCAGTTAAGGTGGCCGACGGCCACTTTTTGTAGCCGACTGGCCACCAGTGAATTTTTGAACAAATGTGTTACTGTGTTAGAGTAGAGGCATTTTGGGAGTTGGTACAATTTTCAATGATCAAAACGAGTGCAAACAGAGGCATCCGATGGCAGCGCAATGGCATTTTTGAGTGGAGCAACCGAGCATGCATGCGTCCGTCGCCCTCGAGGCCTTTTAGTTGCTTTTGTTAACTTAAAATAAGTTACCTATTTCATTCATACAAGTGTTGTAATTAATTAGCTTAATTCATTTTGTTGTAATTAATTAACTTAGAATAGTTAGTTAATTTATTTCAATTGTTGTAATAATTAACTAGATTAGTTAATTAGTTTCATGTTGCAATAGCTTAGCTTAGTGTAGCTTAGCTTATTCATTCGGACTCTCCTTCGCGAGGGCATGATGTTGTAATAAGTGTGCGTATGTGTGTGCGTGTCTTCCAAGCCCACGTCTTTCTCCCTTTTATTTAATCGCTTTCAATGGTTAGATTAGGGATCATTTTCAATTAGCATACCTTATGCTTGCATGTTTGCATCATTCATTTGTCTTGCATGCACCGAGACTCGGCGCATCATTCAAACTGCATTGTTATTTCAATACCTTCTTTGAATACGTGTTTAACCGCATGTTATCAAATTGTTTCATATGCCATATTAGTAGCCGAGCCTATTAATTACATCATTGCATGTGTTGCATTAGGCATTTTGTATAAAGTTAGGATCATGCACCTTTCTAACTAGTTTTTGTTTTGGTTTGAAGTACTCGGCAAGTTTAACGCGTTAGCATACTTTTATGAGTGTGAGTGCTGCCACGTTTCACATGCTTGCCAAGAGGCTATGTGCTTAAATGCTAAACTGCATGAATACCTGTAGATAGAGGCTTTGTTGTTTGAATTGGAATAATTCAACCAATGTATGTTTTAAGCCCACTTTGTGAAGTGGCAAATCATGTTTGGTGGCAAATCATGTTTGATGGCAAATCCGCATTTTAGCCCACTTGAGGGTGGCAAATTCAAACCATTTTCAAAAACAAACATGAGTCGAAATGTTCCAAGTCTTGCAACTTAGTCTATACTTGCTTGTGTGCGTCACATAGTAAAGCTAACTAATAACTGGAATAAGAACACATGAGGTGTATAAAACAACATATCATGATTAGTAGAGGCCAATCCATTGATCGGGTGAACGGGGATGCTCATTTCAGGACCTTCCCCACTCATACCCAAGTTCCCAAGCCAAGGCAACTTTGATGATAACGGACACGTGGCCTTTGGCACGAGTCAAGGTTTCCTAAATTTTTCCAAAATAAAATATTTAGGTGGCGACTCTGTAATCTGGCAAAGCAGTCCAGTTTTGACATTATTTGATTCAACATCAATTTTCCAAAACGATTTGCCAGATTGGACTCTTTAGTATTTATCAGTTTCACATTGCACTTTGTGAAATTAGATTTAGAACCGTGACAGAAGTCTGACCTGTAGGACCAATTTGAGCTCTCCAAAAGGAGGCACGAAAAAGTCGCAAGACTAGGCCAAAATAAAGAAAGACTGGGTCTAAAAAGGCACTCTGGACTAGTTTCACTGAAACTTGGCTGGATCTAAATAAGCCACGACCGGATCTTAAAAAAACTCGGCCGAGTCAAAAAAAACTGCTCTCAAGCTCGACTTCAAATGGGCATACCTCCCTCATCCGGACTTGGTTTTAGGTGATTCTTGAGTCTAAATGGAAGCCCTAGAAGTCTACTTTCCAATGGCGGTCGCCTCACATCTAAATTCTAAGTGTTCAAAGAGATATTCCAAATTTAGTGAATGATGTTCATTTCCTTCTTAACGGTTTGATGCTCAACCTTTTCCTAAACTAGTTTTCTTCCAACCCCTCTTATTTCCTTCAACTCCAAACCTATAAATAAGATGTTTTTAAATATTTTCCAAAGATTTCACCTCCCTTCCATTTATTTTCACTTTGTCCTTACTCGGTTTACTAAAAACTACAATATTTTAAACAAAATGCGAGTCTCAGAACATTGCAGAAACAATTGGAAAAATATTTTGAAAAAAGGGTTTTAAGGTCTAAAATAGTTTTGGTCAAAATGGGGTGTAAGGTTGGGATTAGAAGCTCAAAATTGAATTCTTTTGCTGAAGATTCAAACAATTGCATAGCGTAACATTTCATCATCGAGTGTTCAGAATGAGGTGCCCAAGTCTTAACAGCGGTCAAAAATGGGGTGTCTACAGTTGCCCCTCTTTGATAGAGCTTGAAGTCATGAAATGACATGAGTGAATGTCAAAGCCTGAAGACGACCCATTTTGACAAAGCTGTAAGACTTGGGCAAGCAAACAAAATGCAAAATGCAGTTGGTTGATCTCGAGGGTTGCCTACATATCCCTTTGTAAGGAATCAAACCAGGCGTAGTTCAGGGGCAGGATACAAATGATATTCAATGCAATGCAATAATATAAACAAACCACAGGAAGTGCCTACTACACAAATATCATAAAGGAATGGAGATGCAAATCAAAACACAAAAAATGTGCCAACACCCTCAAACCATTATTCTTGTGGAATAGGTGCATACACATGCAGAACTATGCCTTTCACAGAAAGAGTACAAGTGATTGGGTGGTATGATATAAGTGAGGAATGATTTGCTAGGGAAAGATGTACTGGGAAATAACAATGCAGTGAAATGAATTATCCTAAATGCGTTTACAAGAAAATGATTAATGCAACAAGATAGAGTATGATGCAATAGATGCAATGGATAAAATGGATAGGGCGGCGCAAGCTGAACAACATTTTACCTACAAAAGGCGTGGAGACACAACAAACCATGTCTAACACAGAAAAGGTGTGGAAACCCTTAGACCACAATTCTTGCAAAATAGGCACGTACCCATGCAGAGCTATGTTTTAATGTAAAATGTATGAGCACATGCCAAACTAATTGTAACATGGAAAGGATGCAGGTAATAAAATGGTATGATGTAATGGGTGTAATGGATAGTGTAGTAGATGTGTGTGATAGATGCTGCATGCAATACGATAGAGGTACTACATAATAAATATGACGTAGCAGTTGGGAAGTAGGGAAGTGAAAGTACCTTACAGGGGCAATTAGCGATGACTCACCTCATGCTGTTGGAGATCTTCCTCTTCTTCTTAATTTTAAAACTTCTTCCTTCATCTCGTGTTTCCAAACAAATAAAACAATTGCAAGGACCCTAAACGCTCAATAAAGATGTAATCTTCATGTGAAAACCACGGGCGCTACTTTTCTCCTTGGCCATGTTTGCAACTTTTCCTATTCTCCAACAGGGTGACAGATTGTGTTGGTTCAGTATCTAGGATTGAGGCACATACAAGCTACCTCAACCTATGGAGCTACCATACAGATTTCAAGCTGAGGATGTTTTGAAATAATCTCTACACCTCTGGGTATTTAAACCAAACTTTAGTCTTGGAAATTCCAAACCTTTACGTTCTAGGCCTTAGCCATTCGAACTCTTGTTCCCACTATCTCAGTTGATCTCCTAGGAACTCACTACAAACACAGTCAGGTGGCTATACCAGATCTCCTGAAGTCTTTTGAGCATGAGAAACACCAAAGGAATAGCATCTTCAGACAATTTAAGGTCTCTTAGACCCTATGAGTGCACAAGATAGTGCGGGTGAGGTGCACAAAACAATAAGTGTGAGGTGAATGCACAAAACAGTGCTATGCAAGTGCACAAGACAGTGCGAGTGAGGGTAAATGCACAAAACAATGCCAATACAAGTGCACAAGACAGTGCGATGTAGGCGCACAAGACAGTGTGATGTAGGCGCACAAGATAGTGTGATAAGGGGGTGCACAAGACAGTGCAGTACAAAATGCACAGGATAGTACGATGTAGGGTGAATGCACAAAACAGTGTTATGTAAGATGAATGCACGAAACAGTACGATGCAAGTAGAATGCACAAAACAGTGCAATGTAGGGTGAATGCACAAGATAGTGCTCTGTGGGATGAATGCACAAAACAGCGTGATGCAAATTGAATACACAAAACAGTGCGATCTGGATGCACAAGACAATGCGATGCGAGGTGAATGCACAAAATAGTGCTATATGGATGCACAAGACGGTGTTATACAAGGTGAATGCACAAAATAGTGCGATGTGGGTGAATGCACAAAACAATGCAATGTAAGTGCACAAGACAGTGTATCATGTACCTTATGGAATGAGTGTAGGGAAACTTGCCACAATTTATTGAAATGTAACTCAAAAACATTGTGGAAGGTAACTCAATGAAACTCTGTTATTACTAGTACAGAACAAAGTCAAGAACAGGAGCAACTAATCATGCAATTCAAATCAATCAGAGTGTATGAGCATGTATGCATAATCCAAAGCACATGTATTAATCAGAGGGAAGATGGCAATCCCGAGAGAGTTTTGAAATGGTCGGAGACAACTTTCAAAAGCTGAATGACGTCAAAATCATCATAGGGGTGAGTTACCCTAATCTAGGGAAAAATGCCCGACAAAGGGCTTTGAACGAACTGAGAGAAAGGTTGGGTTTATGCCCCTTGTTCAATTGATGGTCCGATCAGATGTATAGAAAATTGCCCCTGGTGTCTAGTCACTAGCCACCTTTTTTAACATTATGCAGGCACGTGTGATGGGGATCATCAGATCCCGGAACAGTTGCCAATCAATCAGACTCATGCTTCTCTTATGTCCTAGCATGTTGAGAATCTACTCCAATCCTCTCCAAAGTAGTGACAGATTCCTTACATACACTTTGCCATGATCATGAATGTGATGCCCCTTGTATGGGCACTCTCAGCTTGTTTATGAATTCCACACATGGACTTGCTTTTGAGTTTGGAGTGAACATTCGTGTTTGGAATTTTGACCATGCCACTTTGTTAGACTTTGAGCGACAGAAAAGCTGTGGTGACTCAATAAAGAGCACTTTTAAGCGACAGACATGCTATGGTGACTTGATGAAGAGCACTTTTGAGCAACAGACATGATATGGTGACTTGATAATAGCGCAAACTGAGACAAACACTAGGCATAACACTATAGAACTCATAACTAACCCAAAAAATAAATAAATAAATAAATAAAAATAACCTCAAGGTAACTAATCATTTACAGTGCGCCCAGTATTACCTATGCTCCCTTTAAAACTCAATTTCGCAAAACCCGAGTTTCAATTCCTTTTTTGCTCATGTTAGACATTCTACTAATAAGTTCAAGTATTGAAAATTGCTCCACTCATTGATTCATGCTAGTTCTTGCTTACCCAACACAAGTATGATAAACATAGCAGTCAGTGTAGCTTATGGATTAAGCTGACGACGTGAATTGGGCAAGGTGATTGGGTTGAGATGAATAAGATGGATATGGTTGAGATAGAACTTCAAGATAAAGTTGCTTACGTATCCCAAGAATGGGAATCAAATCAACGTAGTTCATGGCTGAGGTTTACTCGAGTGTTGACACTCTCCTTTTGCATTCTAACTTTTGCCAAAGTCGCCCCTTTGGGTTTTCAACCTTGCGAGCTCTATTTATTTGATTTCTCATTTTTCATGCTTTAACTTTTGGCTAGGTTGCCCTTTCAGGTTTTCGGCCTAGCGAGCCTCTCAAGGATAGCATTACCCTAGGTTGCCCTTTCGGTTTTCGGCCTAGCCAGCCTCTCAAGGATAGCATTACAACATTTGTCGTGAATCTGATCAATAGTCATCCTTGCCCTAATACTGGAACTGGCCTCGCCTTGATTTTAGTTTGGTTCTCCATTCTCTTATGCATGTCTTTCTCCTTTTCTTTCTCTCCATTTTCAAAGTTGGTTCTTTTTGCAATGTAGTACTTCCTCACATTAACTTCCCCAGATTCAGACAAAAGTTTCCTTCCTCACAATTGATTGGATTTCGTTCCAATGAATACCCCTGTCTTGATGGTGGACTTCTTTTAGCTTTCTTTTTTATTTTTTTCTTCTTTCTTCTTTTTTTCCTCCTTTTAGCTTCTTTTATCCATTTCTTTTTGAAGTAATGAAAACACCAGGGGAAGAAATTCTATAATGGTGAGGTCTGAAAGCCATCATGTGCTTTGCCAAAATGATCGCCTAAAGGTGAAGAGAATTTCCATGATGGTGTAGAATACCACGCACAATTCTGAACCTATCATCGCAATTTTGCAAAAGAAACAATTTATGTGAACTCATGAAGGACTTTGCGCCGATAATTCAAAATCCCCTCAAACCATATGGGGGATCCTTCTCAACACTCAAGCTTATTAACGAAATCTCATTTAAAAAATAGTTTCAATGTTTTCCCACTTTCAAAAAGTCACATAGGAATTACTGTAGGCACAATAAAATGATCAGAAATTTGACTCCTACTTTTTTATTTAGAAAAATGAAGACCTGAGGGCACACAAAAGCGACTCAAGGGAAAAGATGCCACGGACGCAACAACACAAGAAAAGACAAAGAAAATAAAACTTATAACTCAACTATTTACAGGACACAACTCAAAACAAAATCAATACTCTTGAGACAAAAGGGGTTTTCACTCTCCAAGTCCATCTATAAAATTCAAAAAAAACTTCAAGTAGCCCACAGGAGGGTCCAAACCTACCTTCAATTCAGTAATACAAACATCCACACCCGGTAGGATTGATTTCAGACTTTCAAACTGAGTCTCACATATTTAACCTTACAACTACCCCGGTTGTCCCCACATATCTCTTTGACCGAAACAATTTCTTTTTCACACCATGCCCTTAGTTCAGAAGGCCCTTTTTCAAAAGCTTTAGACAATTCACCTAGTTGAGACTGAGTTTCATCATTCCAACCATCATTGTTGGCATTAGTTAAGGGAGCCCACAGCTTTATTTCAACATCATCAAGCTTAAGATTAAGTAAGTTTTCCACCTCTCCAAAGAATTTGTTCCTTTTGCTTTTCTTTCTCAGAATTTTTAAGGAGGTAGAGATTGGAAGATTCAGGAATGAACACAATGGGTTTGGGCTCATTGGTGGGTATGATATGCTGGCTAGGGTTAAGGTTGGTTGTTGGCAAGCCATAGATGAGATTTATATTATGAGGTGGCAATCTATTGTGGTCAGGGAGAGGTTTATTGGCAGCTTTGGGATTTTCAAGCAAGGTGATGACCTTACTGTCAATCAAGTCTTGAATTTCATGACGAAGGCGAAAACAACAGTCAGTATGGTGACCATACTGCTGATGGAATGTGCAATATTAGGTAGGGTCATGTCTAGGTGGGAGAGGATTAGGGAGAGGTCAAGGATTGAGAGGTTTGAGATACCCTTTCTCTGTCAATACCTTCAAAGTGAGGGTTGGGCTTATATGGAAATGGGCAATGGCTCTTTTTTGGGAGGAAGAAGCATCAGTGTTAGAAACATTGGCAAATGGGTTAGTGAGTGTTGGTTGGGTATTCATAGGCTTGGGACTGGAATTAGAATGGGTGTTTCTGGTAAAGCATCCATTTTCATTGTTTGACCATCCCTTGTTTGCCAACTTGTGATTCAAAGTACCCATAACCTACCTTTTCTTATTTAATTGAACCATAGTAACCCCCACTTGATCATTGGTGTGTTGAGTGGCAAAAGTTTCATCCACAACCCTTTCAACAATTCCAAGGACTTGCCATTTGTTCAGGCCTTTGGTTTTGAGAGCTTTAACAACCCATCAAAGATGTGCATAAGGGTCAATAGCTACCCCAGACTCATTCTTGCTACTTGCTTCGACCCTGTTTGCTTGTGATTAGCCCATTCCACTTTTAGCTTGTTCCAAGATTGAAGAATTCTTTAGTACAACCTCCCCAGCATGAGGTGTGGTAAAGGACAGGGTCGAAACCCCAAAGGTTAAATCTGCCACCGTTCCTTGAAGGTCTTCGATCATTCCTAACATCTCAGCAATAGTGGGAACGGCCATTTGGTGCTCTTGGTACATCTGAACCGAATTGGGTGTATCCATCATGCACAAATCGGTATTTTTAAAAATGAACACCTCTAGCTTGGGCAAATGAGATGGAGTGATATATATATATTGGGGTCGAAGGTAGGAGGTAGTGTATGGATGAAGTTAAGGTGAGGAGGACGTACTTGGCCATGGATGAGAAGTGGGTTAGTGGTAACATTGGGTTTTTGAGGTGGAGCTATCGTCTGGTTGTCGATAAGATTCTGAACCTCATGATGAAGGCGGTAGCAACGATCAGTGCCATGACCGCGTTGTTGATGGTACACACAGTATTTGGTGGGGTTATGTCTAGCTGGGAATGGATCAGGAAGAGGTTGGGGATCAAGGGATTTGAGATACCCTCTTTCCATCAAGACTTTTAGTGCGCTGCTTAGGCTCATATGGAGGGGGTGAACATTCTACATTGAGCTCGGGTTGAGCTAGTTATTTGTGGGCTAGTATTGGCAAAGAGGTCAGTGTAGACGCGCCCTTTGGGCCTCATGCTATAGTTCGGACTCCCTTTTCATTTGTTGCGGTTCTTAATCTGAACCAAAGAGTCCAACTCTGGCAAATCATTTTGAGAAAAAAAATAGATTTTGAAAAGAAGTGCCAAACATGGACTGCTTTGCCAGATACAGAGTCGCCACCTAAATATTTTTTAATGGGGAAATTTAGGAAACTCTGACTCGGTGCCAAAGGCCACGTGTCCGTCATCACCAAAGTTTGTCTTGGCTCGGGAGCTTGGGTACAATTGGGGAAGGTCAGCTATGAGCACCCCCTTTCGCCCGGTCCGAAGACCGGCCTCTACTAACCATGATATCCGATTTTGAAAACATTATGTGTTCTTGTTCCGGTTATTAGCTAGAATTACTATGTTATGCGCACAACAAATAAGTATAGACTAGATTGCCTAATTTGGAAACAAGCATTGCATATCCGTTTGTTTTGAAAACGCTTTGGAATTTGCTACTCGCAAGTAGGCTAAAACACGAATTTCAACGAGTTTTTCCAACTCAAACAATCCAACCTTCACCCACAAGCATTCAAACATTTTATCTCATATAAGCACTTAGCCGCATGGTAAGCATACTGTCATGTTAACATTCACACGCATGCGAGATGCTAAAGCATAAATACTCACATTGTACTCCATGCCAAAACAATAAACTAGTTAGCAAATATGCATGTCCTAGTTCATGTTAAGTGGCTAATGCAACACATACAGGATGTGATTAGGATGGGCTCGGCAAACCCTAAAGTGGCATGTGAAATGCTACAATTATCACGTATTCAATTTGGAATTGAAATTACAATGCAGTTTGTATGATGTACCGAGCCCGGTGCATGCAAGACAAATGCATGGATGCACGCATGCATTGCACGAGATATGCTAATTTAAATGTGCCCTAATACTAACCATCAAAGCAGGTAAGTAAAAGGGAGAAAGAAATGGAGGTTGGAAGACATGCACGCACACGCACCCACACTTATTACAGATTCGCCCTCGCCCGGAGGGACCAAAAGAATAATACAAATTAACCAACTGCGCAAGCTAATTAATAATTACAAATTGCCTAATTAGTTAACAACAAACTAAACTAGGAAAAACAGTAAACCGCCTCGGGAGAAGAGCCTGATGCAACGCATGCTCAGGTCCTGCTCGGAATTGCACTGCCATGCATGGTCTGCCTCTGTTTTCCATGCTCTGCCCCTCCAAAGACTGCCAAAGCCTCAGGGATGTCTCTCTGGACATTAGGGGACACCACCGGCTGAGTAGAATTACCACTGGCTTCTAGATATGGCCATCGGCTGGAAATGAGGCTATCGGCCACCAATACACTGCCGGTTGGCACTAAATATTGCCGGTTGGCAAAGAATGCCTGCAGAACCTGCAATTGACGGCAGCAGAGGGCAGAACTTGCATGGCAATACAATTCAAGCAATGTATGCACCAATCATGCCCCTTATCATGTTTGTGACTCAAAGGGGCATGTGCCTCGATTCTCGGACCATCAATCACGCATTTCCATGCATGATGGCCCAAAGAACCAAGTTGTGCACATTGATTTCAAATGCAATGCAAACAATCAAGCCAAGGCCCAATCCCTATCACTAAATCAAGGGATGAGGTATGCATGCAAAGTACAATGCATCCTAGGCATGTTAGCTAATATGCAACATGATGATGAGGGCAAGCATGCAAGCATGAACATGGACAATGTACAAACATGTAAGGGCATGCAACCAAGCAAATGATGGTCTTAAACATGAATTAGGCAGCTCTAATTAGGCCCAAAACAGTGGCCAAAGTGCTCAAATGTGAGGGCTAAACACACATACACACATGCACATGTTATGGTCCAACACTTAAGCATATAAAGGCAAATTTTAAACACATTCAAAAGAGGCCTAACATGGATAAATGGCATGCATCATAAGCCCTGAAAATCATGTTATAAGAGGTGCCAAACCAACTTAAACAAGACAAACATTAGCATGCAAATAGTCCAAGTACTTGAAGCAAGGTAATGAAGCTTTGAAACACACTTAGCATAACAACCATGGCATGCATTAAACAACTAAAAACAGATTTTTTAGCATGTTAAAACAAGGCCAAAGGACTACTTAGATGGCATCTAAGTGGCTCAAATATGAAGGCATGCACAAATGCACTTTCAAGGAGCATATAACACATGCTCAAGAGGCAACAAAGAGACAACCTAGGAAAGCATACAAGCATGTCTTAGGGACTGAAATGATGTTACAAATGGTGCCAAACCACTTAAATGATGCAAGCAACACATGCTACACTTTCTCATACTTGAAGCATACAAGCTCAAATACAAAGGAGCTATACCAAGCATGCCAAAATCGACCCAAACAATTATGGACAGACCTTAAACATGGCAAAATAAGCACAAAACCTTCACAAAGTTAAACCTAAAACATGCTAGAACAAAGGCTAACAACCTAAGGCATATTAAGGCAATAACAAGGCATTACATTGTAGGTATGCTAAGCATGCATGGTGTACCAAAACCAACTTAATACAAAGTTAAATCATGACAATATAAGCATAAAATACAGCCATGGCATGATCAACAAACCTTTAAACATGGTGCTCCCTCAAGAGGCCAAAAATGGTCCTTTCCAAGGACAACAAGGAGAGGGGGTGGCCCTCTCCTTCTTGAGACTTTAAGGCACCATCTTCACCACTAAAATCCCTCAAGATTTCAGTGGTGGAGAGGCCCAAACACCAAAGTCCCGAAACTTGCACAAAATAGCACAAAGAGGAGCCTTACAAGGCCTAGGAGGGGTCAAACAAACCCAAACCACAAAATACTCTTAACAAACAATCAAGAGGGCTAAAAAATAGAACTTTTTTATGTTATACACTAAACACAAAAACAGTTCTAAGATAGGCAAAAGTGGTGTACAAAAATGGGGTAAAAAGGGACTAGTGTCTCACCCTTGTAGACCTCTTCAAAAAATGAAGCGCCAGCTGGTTCTCCAAGCTCAAAACCACCTAAAGACCTCAAGAACAACCTCTGATCCTTCAAGGAACCAAGAAAAGTTGTAACACTATGTGTTTGTGTGCAATAGTGAGGCAAAACACACACAAAACTACAAAGAGAGGAAGGTATAGGTATAGGATAGATATAAGTCCTAAAGCTAAAACCAGAGCTCCTCTCAAGATGTTGTCTAACCCTAGAAGAGGAGGAAGAGGTCTCCTCTTATAGATATTCACTCTTACAAAGCTTACAAAACAAGCTTGGCAAGAGTGAAATCCCTCCATACACATGTATGGAAGGGAGCAAAGGTGTGTGCCAGCTATCACAGCTAGCACAAAATATCTACCAAAAGTAGATAAACAGTGATCGGCTAGCAAAAAGTGTCATTTTGACAAAATTCACGGCCGACCGACAACAAAGAGTGCCGACCGGCAATATATATTGCCGGTGGCAACAAAACCTTGGCCGGTGGCCTCTAGCCATTGCCGGTGATGTGTGGGGATGCCTCACAAGGCATTCCCTGCCCCTTCAAGGCAAAACACAAGTGTTTGGTGCAAAACCAGACACTAAACAGTCGAGTTCGGAGATCCTAAGGCAAGGCGCGTAGCCGAGACCTCCGGGAACTCCAAACGAACACAAACATGGATGATGACCGGGTGTTCAAACGGTGATGTCCAAGTCTTGAGGACGGTCAAAAATGGGGTGTCTACAGTCGGCAGTTTTGGGATCGGTGGCGACGATATTGATTTCAGTTGGTTTGGGAATAGTGCTACTGCTAGCATTGGTACTCCTGGAAAACACCCTCCTTGTTGGTTCGCTCGTTCTAGGAATAATCCCTGTGTTACATGCGCTCTCAATCTAAACCCCTAATTTATGCAAAATTTTGAAAGTGAATAGTGGAGCGACTATTAACTTTTGTAACATATTAGGCTCAAGGTTCTGCGCCATTATCCGCACTTGGTCCCTCTTAGAAGGTCGATCTGTTATTTGTTCTGCCTTTACTCTCCACCTTGCAACAAATTCCACAAAAGGGTCTTTAGGATTCTGGTGGGTCACTTCAAGCTCTTAGGTGGTCATTTCAATTTGGGTATTGCAAGAGTACTAATTGACAAACGCCTCAGCCAAATTTTCCCAGTTTTGCTTCACTTTATCCTCCAATTTGGCGTACCAAGTAGCTGCTATACCCAACAGGGTTCTTCCATACAGAGAGAGTTTCTGAGGCTTAGTCAAACCCATCAGTTTCAGAACGTCCGAGCTTATACCATATAGGATCTCCAAACCCATCGAAACGGTCGATGTGTGGCATTTTGAATCTGTTTGGGAGTCTTACGGCATCCTCAGTGTACCTATCGTCAATGATGGGAATGGAGTTAATTCCCTGTGCCCTTTTGAATTGCTTCTCAAGGTCGAGTTGAAATCATTAATATCAATGGGAAAAAGCCCTTCATTAGACTGCACCAGGGGTCTGAAAACTCGAGCTTAAGCCAACCCTTCCTGAGGATCTGGATCCTACAAATCTTTAGCTAGTGAAGGTGGGTCAAAGTTCAGCTGGAGGCCTGGGATTGGATGTGTAGTAGATGCCCCAGATGGGCATTGTATTTCAACAATGGTCTCATCCTGTACGGTAATTCTTTGGTTTAGTGTATCCATGGTTTTGTGAAAGGCTATTGTGGCCACAACTTCTTCTGGACTTTGTGCCATCACGGGACTGCTGAGTTGGCAATTTCGGAAATGGATGGGTGTAAACTAAAAGCTGCCTAACAAGGATTTTGTCCCAGTTACACTTTATGTATCTGAATTGGATTAGTCTAGACCGGTTTGACTGGATTGGGCTTTTTAGAATGGGTCTTTTGGCATTGGATGGATCTTTTCTGAGTTGGCCTTTGGGGATCAAATGGACTAAACCTTTGTTGAGTGGGTTTTTTTTTCTAGGATTGAATAGACTGTGATAGGTTAAGGCTTTCTGAGTCTGATTAGGTTGGGCCTTTGTTGAGTTGGGTACTACTCCTTCTTTGGCTCAGAAAAACCTAGCAAGCAAGTGCCCCATCAGATCAGGATACCTAGTATGCTAATTAAAGCAAAGATATAATTTTTGGCCTATTGTCAAAAATTCACCCACTCAGATACAAACCCCAGATCTTAATGATTAATTCCCACCATATCAAACACAAACCCCTGGATTTTGACCCAAATTTTAATTTTGATATGACCCTCAAGTTTTGAAAGGAATCACCTCAAGATTAAGACTATCCAAGGATTGCATCACACATTGCCAAAGATTTCACATTTCGCACAAAAGCATTCAAAACACCCCTATGAGAGGTTAGGGTTTCCCTGTCTTAGCTTTGGCATGATCTAGAGTTCCACTATTCAAACAAGTGGTTTCACAATATCCGGAATAGGGGTGAGCCTCATGTCCTAGTTCAGAATAGTCACTATAGCATACTATATACCCTAGGGCAATTAGTCCAAAAGGGTACCTCGGCAAGATTACCTAATATACCTCTCACACCTAACACCGAAAACTAAAAGGAGGATCAAGCAGTATAGCGATAGTCCAGATCCAAGGGTTGTGCTTCCAATATGGCAAAGCCCGCGACTGGCTAGCCTTTCGACAAGCTTTTTAGGAAAGCCTCTAACAAGTCATCCACGAATAGCAGATAGAAAACACAGTGACTTAAGAGCACCAATGCAAATGCAATGCAAAGAACATATATGTGTAGATAAAAATTTAACATCATGAAGTTCAATTCAAGTTCTCTAAATCCCCAGCAAAGTCGCCAAAAACTGTAGCTTTCCTTTCATGCTCCTTGGAATGGTTTTGTCTCCTCGGATACAATAGCCCTACAGTTCGAACTCCTGTGGTTCTAAATCTAGTTTCACAAGTGCAATGTAAAATAGAAAAAAATCAAATGAGAGTCCGAATTTGGCAAATCTTAGAAAATTCATTTATCATCAAAGATGCCAGAAATGGACTGCATTGCTAGATTTTAGAGTTCCAACTTAAATATTTTTTTTAAATTTAGGAAACCCGTAACTCGTGCCAAAGGCTACTTGTCCGTCATAACCAAAGTGTCTTGGCTTGGGAACTTAAGTATGAGAAGGAAAGGTTATGAATTGAGCACCCCACTCACTTGATCAAAGATCGACCTCTACTAATCATGATGTGATTTTTATGTACATTATATGCTTTTGTTTCGATTATTATGCTAACTTACTATGTGAGGCACATAAGTATATACTAAGTCACCCACTTTGGAATGTTTTGATTTCAGGTTTGTTTGAAAAGAGTTTTGAACATGTGCTACTTGAAAAGGCAATCTCATATGTACACTTTAGCAAAATCATCCCAACTTAAGCAAATTAGCCTTCATCCACAAGCATTCAAAGAAATATATCAAATAAACACTTAGCCTCGTAGTAATTTTCTTGATATGGCAGCACAAACACCTGTGCAACATGCTAAAGCGAAAATGGTCACCTAGTACTCAACCATGACAAGCTAAAATAGAAGAAAATAGTTAGAAAATACATGCTCTAATATGCAAGTGACTAATGCAACACATACAAAATGCAACTACTAGGCCTGGTTTATTTAACATATCATATGGATTAACTCAAAGCATGTGGTAGCACACGTATTCAAGTAAGTCGGAAATGACAACAATGTTAGAATGATGAACCAAACCTAATGCATGCAAAAATGGAAACAAATCAGGGCAATGATATGAGAACGGAAAATATGATGCTACTAGATAAGCATATAAATAAAAGGGAGAAATAAATGGCAGTCGGAAAACATGCAAAATATTACAAGTGTTACAAATTTGTCCTCGCACAAAAGGGTCTGAATGAATGTCCTAATTAACTAATTATTACAACACCAAATAAATGAATACATTAACTAGCTATTACGAATTCAAATGACGCCAACTAATTAATTACACATACTAATATTAAACCGCTAATTTAATGGACTTAAATGGGAGGCGAGGAGGCACACACACAACCAAGAACATCGTCCCGGAAACCTCCCTGGGAGGCGACCGGCCTTGAAAAGTGGTCGGCTGACCACTGCTTTTGAGGGATACCTTGCTGCCACAGAACTGAAACAAAGAAAAAATAAAGTGTTTCTAGGAGATGTTTCTCCTCGCTGCCCTTCCCCATCATGAAGATGATCGAGGGACGAGTAGATTCAATTCACAAATCACCAATTGGCGCAAATTTGTTGCATGATGATCTATGAACTGATAGGACAAAAGCACAATAAAATGAAACAATAGACAAATAACACAAACACCCTATTATGGAGTTACCTCAAGGAACGGGATGGACATTGCTTCATGAATCATTAAACATCACTAAAAGTATGCAATGGTCCGTGACGCAAAGGGTTCAATATAATGTCCGATTGAACCCAACTTAATTTTATTACCTTTTTACCTCTTTTTTACTCCAATTTTATTAGCCCTTTTTCATTACCTTCTATTTCTTATCTTTTATTCATTTTTGTCCAAAAATGATAATTACGTCTACTATGTACAAGAGCAATAAAGAATAGCAACCATTGACTTAACTCGAGAAATGAGCTTTTCAAGCCCTTTTCCTCGGGGGAAATTATAAAAGAAGAATCAAACTCATTTACAAGCGATAATGAATTCTAAGTCAAACCCAAAATGAGCGATAATGACTCTAAATCCAAACTTGATAATAAGCTATAATGACGTTTTCCTTGGTGTTTTCCAAGTGTCTAACTAGAAAGTTAGTCCCTTAGAAGTAAATGCACCGGCAATAAAAGGAAGTGTCAAACAAGAGATTGTGCTTAGCATGAGAGAGATGTAATGCCTTCGTAATGAACCTCCAAAGAGATTAAACCATTAAGCATGGAAAGTCTCATTCTTATGCCATGAACATCAATCTTTTGTTTGATTCAGCTATTTATCAAAATAAACAAAGAATGGAGGGAGGTTGCAAAGATGATTACAATGATATGAACATGTAGAGAAGCTATAAAAAATAAAAAAATAAAAAGTGCAAGAAAAGACTATCAACTCAAATCGATTAAAAGCTATATCCATGAGTACTTACGACAACATTTCTACAATATTCAAAACATAATTTAACACACAAAACAACACTAAAACAGCACTAAAATAGTGCTGAAAATCAGGTTTTTGAGGTGGAAAAAGTGGGAAAAAATAGGCTAAAGCCAAGAGGTGTGAAACAATCCACAAACCTAAGGAAGGAAGGCTAACCCCTCCTCTTTTTTGTAACTTAAAATCACATTTTTGAGCTAAAATAAACTCTAAAAAAACAGTATGAAAAAGCAAAGAAAATAGATAGAAAATATGGTATAAAGCTCAAAGTATACCTCTTTAAAGAGAAGATGATCTTCTAGTTCACAAACCACAAGTTGAACACTCTAAAGAGCAGATATTTGTGTTCAAGAATCTCAGCAAGAGGCCTCAAGTTTTGGCTTAGGAAGTGTATGTATGGTGTATGTATATTGCAAGAGAGAGAGGTAGTGTGTTAAGCAAGCTATAGGCACTTGGCAAAATTTTCTAACCTTATACCATGACAAAGGGCCTTGTATTTGTAGAAAAATAGGTTCCCACGTCAAAAATATCTCCAAAAAGACAGCTAGTGCAAAGCATGCACATGGGAACAGCTGGCTGTTGGAAAATATCTGTTGTCGCTGAACATGGCTAACCGGCCATAAGGATGTATAGCCGGCTCAAAAAGTGGCCAACCAGTCCAATTTTTGGTCTGGCTGCCTATCAAACCCAGCCGAGCCCAAATACCTACGGGCGGGCCAAAATAATGAAAGGCCAGGTCTAAAAAGGCACTTTGGAATAGTTTCACTAAAACCTAGCCGGATCTAAACAAGCCACGACCAGATCTTAAAAACCCGGCCGCATCAAAATAATTGCTCTCAAGCCCAACTTCAAAAGAGCATATCTCCCTCATCCGAATTCGGTTTTAGGTTATCCTTGAGTATAAATTGAATCCCCAGAAGTCTACTTTCCAGCGGTGGTGGCCTCACGTCTAAATTTTAAGTCTTCAAGGAGATATTACTAATTTAGTGAAGGCTATTCATTCTTTCTTAACGATTTGATGCTTAACGTTTTCCTAAATTAGTTTTCTTCCAACCCCTTCTATTTCGTTCAACTCCAAACCTATAAATAAAATGTTTTAAATATTTTCTAAAGAGTTCAGCTCCCTTTCATTTATTTTCACTTTGTCCTTACTCGATTTACTAAAAAATGCAATATTTTAAATGAAATACGAGCCTCGGAATATCGTAAAAAGATTTGGAAAATATTTTGAAAAGTGGATGTTAAGGTCTAAAATAGTTTTGGTCAAAATGGGTTGTAAGGTTGGGATTAAAAGCTCAAAATTGAATTCTTTTACTGAAGATTCAAACAATTGCACAGCATAACATTTCATCATCCAGTGTTCAGAATGAGGTGCCCAAGTCTTAAGGGCGGTCGAAAATGGGATGTCCACAACGGCCGCAGCAAGCAAGTGTAGATGCACAAGCTATATGCAGTCAGGCAAGGCATGTGCGTACACACACTGCATATGCGGGCGCACATGCTGCCCTGGGGTATTGTGTCATCCATGCATGCACAAGTGTGGGGTTTCATACCTTTGACTTGCTTGTGACCCAAGTAAGTCTGAATTGCCTCTACATCAATGTTTTTGATCAAATGATCGCAGATTTTGAAAATTATCATCAATCAAAATGCAACGGTGCTTCTCTCTCTCTCTCTCTCTCTCTCTCTCTCTCTGTGTGTGGACCAAAGCGTTGGTTTTAGGCTAAAAATGGGTTCAGGGGTAAAATAGTAATTTTTACAAAAAGATGAGTTTTGGCTAAAATGGGATAATACAGCAACTTATAACAACTTCAAATATTTCTAGGAATGAAGTAATTACTATTTCATCATCGAGAAGCCTGCAAGCGCCCGAAATCTTAGGGTTAGTCAAAATGGGATGTCTATAGTTATGCAATGAATTTAAGTTTTATTTGTTAATCAAACTTGGCTGATGTATACTTATCTTTGTTTGTTAAATTTTGATGGGTCAAATTTGTTCATAGGCATAGGACTTTACATTTTTATAATATTCGGTAACATAGGTCTGAAAATGTACAAATTGTTTAGTAACATATGTCTGAACATAGGAAATTTGTTCAACAACACAAGTCAGAACGTGGCAACAGAGAGATCGACAACGGAAAGAGATCGATGGTGAGAGATCAATTGTGAGGGAGATTGATGGCAAAGAGATTAATGACAGAGATAGGTCAGCTATGAAAGATCACTTATAACAGAGATCGATGGCAAAGCGATCGACAATGAAGGGAAGCTTGAGTTCAACGGTGAGAGTTCAATAGTTAAGGGTTTTGGGAGATGAAAGATTTTTAAAGAAGGTGCTAAGGGGTATGCATTTTAGTATGTGTGATGTTTTTAAAATGATATTTTTGGTATTATTTGGGGGTTTTTAGAAATTTTTAGGGTTTTGAATTTTGTAGGAGGGGGTCCAAAGAATTGGGGATCCAAAGTATTAATTGAGGTGCTAATAGCAACACTCTATCTTAAAAACCCCCCTACCTTCTCTGTTTATTTTTTATTACAAATTTCCTCTAACATAATATACCATTTTTATCTTCCTCCCTAACCCCAAAAACCATAAATCTAACCCTACCCCACCCACCACCACCACTTGCAGCCATTCCCTTGCATTTTTCCTTTCTTCTTCTTGGTTGTAAAATCTATTTTGAGTTTATCTTTGTCTTTGGATTTATGAGTTGATTCCAAAAGATTAGGCTTCTTTTTCAGGAAAGATTTTTTAAATTGTTTTACAAACACATCCATAATCTTGGAATCAACCTCACAATACTCATCAGAATCCTTTCCAACTCTATGAGCACTACTAAAAGCAATATCATCGTTTTGTTTCTTTTTGAAATTCATGTGTGCCTCATAAGTTTGGAGATTTCCAACCAAATAATCTAGCTTTAGGTTGTCAACATCTTGAACCTCCTCAATAGCCGTAACTTTTGGTTGAAACTGATCAGGCAAGGACCTCAAAAAATTTTCACATTCTTGGATTTCGATATTTTTTTCACCTAATTTGAAGCTGGAATTTATAATGTCACTCAATTTTGCATAAAATTCATCAAAGGTCTCACTATTTTTCATTGAAAGGTTTTCAAAACTAGACATGAGCCCTTGAAGTTTTGAGCATTTAACCAAAGGAGTGCCCTCATAAATAATTTGTAAAATATCCTAAGCGTCTTTGGCAACTTCACAATTGCAAATACGACTAAACTCTTCTGGTGTGACAGCGCAAGAGAGAAAATTGATAACTTTACTATTCTAGCTACTATTCTAGTAATCAGTTGTGTCCCACTTATCAATTGGTTTGGGGAAAATTACCCCATCAATGGTAATCGTCGATTCGGCCCACCCACATATAACGAATTGCCAAACTTTTTCATCAATAGATTTTATAAACATTCTCATCCGAGCTTTCCAAAAAAAAAAAATAATTGGATTCGTCAAGTAGAGGTGGTCAAACCATAGAATTCCCTTAACAAATTGAACCCATTATCACAAATCAAACAAGATCTTACTCCAATAATTTTGAAAAATAAAAATTGAGCGACCTACTCTGATACCAATTAAAAAATCTAAAAATCCCCAAGATATTGATTTGTGATTATGTTTCAATTTAGAACAATAAATAATAATCCCAATTAAACAATCAAAACAAATTGACACAGCGATTTAATGTAGAAAAATCACAATTGGAGCACCTCCAATTTTGATCAAATAAAATTAAAAAAAAAAATCATGGCCAAAGCCACAAAACAATCCACTAAGAAGATAAAAATGAATTACATAAGAGTACTCTCAATTACCTAATGAATCCACGCCCGATTGAACCAAACCCAATGTGTCTCTTCCACCACCGTCATTGCCTCGGAATTGTTTTGTCCAATGTTGAATCCACAACGCCAATGTCGAATCCATGACAACAAGCCACTCCATAATCCACCACAGCTTCAAGCCAAATTCTTCGGAATCCACTGAAGAATAACTCTCTCTTTTGTGAACAAAATAATAAGAACACCCCCTTGATGTTTGACAATCTTTAGTTCGTTGATCAATCAATTACCTTCTATACACCAAGGAAACTCATATAAAACAGCCTCAAATAGAAAACACTTTGTCTTTTCATTCCCTCTAAGATTTTGGATGGCTTCAACCCTAAAAATAGCAAACTATGCACTTTATAGTAAACTGAATTGCGAAGACTGCTCAAGCGCACATTTCACCACTAGAGCAATGTGAGTAAAGGCGGTGCAAAACATATAGGCCGACCACTCGAGCACAACTTTCACTGCTCAAGTAGTAAAACTTTCTTCCTAGAAGTTCAAGCACTCTGCAAAAGGACTGGATGATGCCATTTACCGCTTGAGCACACAAATGACCGCTCGAGCAATCAAGCCACTTTGGCTTTAAGGGCGCTGCCCCCTGGACCGCCGTGAGTAGACCGGGCAGCTCGATGCTGTACATAGTCAGCGAAGTGGCAAATATGAAAGCCTCAAGATCACAAGTCCTTTGCATAGGCACAATTCAGGTTGGGTTTGCATCTACACACTTACATCCTCACTGAAACATAAGAGGGAATAAAATTACAACTAAAAGAAGTTTTGTCCAACGAAATTTTTAAGTACAAAAACCTAATACTTTTTAATATATATGTATATATTCAGCTACTAAACTTTTCATCACATGTAAAAAAACAAATAATTTTATTACTTGTGATATTTTGTGACTAAATGTTTTGTCACTAAATAACAGATGCTAATGACAAAAAGTATCAGTAACTAAAATAAAATTTATTCCAAAAGCATTCAATAGGCACTGTTAATTTTTACTTTATTTAAAAGATATTAGCCAACTAAAATTTTCATTGTGGAAGATTAATTTTACCTACTAATCATCAATAGGCACTGTTAATTTTTACTTTATTTAAAAGATATTAGCCAACTAAAATTTTCATTGTGGAAGATTAATTTTACCTACTAAATATCTTCTAATTGCTAAAAACCATTCCCGGAAAACTATTGATGATTAGCATGATCATTAAAAACTTTAGTGGCCAAATACATTCGGTTACTAAAATATTCCCTTTAGAATGTAAAGTTTTAGTCACAAAATGTGCCAATTTTTGCAGTGGGGTTAGGAAGGCGGCGTTATGGACGGTTGGAGAGATGTCAGCGGTGACAACAGTGGATAGTGGCTCTAGGGTTAGAGTTAGGGGGTAAGGATAGAGTTGAAGAATATTATGGAATCTATGTGTTGTGAATTAAGAATATATATATATATATATTAAAAAAAATGAATGTCGTATAAACTAAGTACTCATTTGGCATTTGCTTTTCAGTGGCATTTTATTATTTTTTAAGAAAAATTCATAATTTTAAAAATTTTAAAATCTACTCAACTAAACAAATTAGAAAATTTAAAATAAAAAATAAAAAATTGAAAAAAAAAATTAGAAAGAAAAAAAAATCAAAAACATTTTTTTTTTTGGCCTCTTTTTTATACTTGTAGTAAACTTTTTTTTTCAATTTTTTTTTTTTTTTTACTTTTTAGATTCTTCTACACTAGACAGATTGAAAAACAATGACATATTTTATAAAAAAAAAAAATTACTAAAAAAAATTCAAAATATGACTTTTTTAACTGTAATGCCAAACAAAGTTTGTGATAAGGTAAATACTGATATGCAAATAGACTCACAGTTTCCATATCCACAATTCTTGTTATGAGCATTTTTTTTTTTTTCCAAAAAAGGGATCAAATCTGGATTAAAATAGTCATTCAACTCACCAATCCAATATTATAAGGGTAAATTACACTTGACTGTTACTATTAGCACCCCAATTATTACTTTGAACTCCCATTTCTTTGGATCTTCACCTATAAAATTTAAAACCCTTAAAATATCTAAGAACACCCCAAATAATAACAAAATTATCCTTCTAAAAACTTCACACCCTCTAAAATGCACACCCCATAGTAGATCCTTAAAATCATTCATCATCCAAAACCCTAAAAGATCAAATCTCAATAACACTTCATAGTTCACCATGGAGATAGGTTTTCTAGCAAAAGAGTTGTGACATCAAGATCTCCTTCTCGATCCCTATCCCCATCTATCACTCGTTTTCATCACACAAAGGCACAAAACAAAGAGAACAAACTCACTCTAATTTTTTTTATTTCTCTCTCTCTCTCTCTCTCATGGCAGATCTCATGGACATATGTTCTGATTAATTGAATAAAGATAGCCATTGATTTCGCTTCAACACCACACTCAATTAATGATGTTGAAGCAAAATCTTCAATCAAGGCCTTCTTAAATCAAATTAAATTTAAGAATGTGATTGGTAAAATAGTTCCGGAAAAGAATGAAAAAGTTTGGATTCAAAGTGTTGAACATTTGAATAATGTTTGGTTAGACATTGCCGAATTAACGCATTTAATTTGGCCCTATGTTACCAATTTTTTGCCATATGTTTGGGAGTTCAGTATCGATAAAAAGTCGAACTGTTTTCACTGTTTTTTGGTATTTTTGAAAAAAACTTATCATTACAAGATCAACCTCCTCACAACTACGAATACCATCTAAGATGTGAACCTCCTCTGAGCTTACATTGTTATGCTCCCTTCATCTCATGATATTGTGATTGCCAGAAAAACTCACTCATTGTCATTGCCGAAGAAGTATGTAGTATCAAATAGTTGCCGATGTTTCCATCGTTTTTGTCGGAAGGTTTTGAAGGTTGTGAAGGTTTGTAGGTTTGGAGGGTTTTGAAGTGTGTGGGTGATGATGGAGTTGGGAGCTCTCATAAACCCTAAGTTATGATTTAGTGGGGTAAGTGGGTTTAATTGTGAGTTGATGTGTACCAAAATAATTCACGTCATTTGCAGTAATTTCATTTGAGGTTACTATTATAATATAAATGAATAAATAAAAATAGGAGGACCAAAGTAATAAGTAGGGTGCTAATAGCAACACTCATTACACTCAACTCCTCTGAGATTTGAGAAAAATATAATTAACCTCACAGTTTTAACAAAATTACACTAATATTTCTTTAGTAAGGTTAAATCAACTAAAACTAATATTAGTGCTAGATAGACACATAAATAAATAAAGGTAATATACGTTTTAGTATATATATATAAATAAATGAATAAAAAAGATGATAATATTATTTTTTTTGATCTATACAAATAATGAATTATTGATAAACAATAGGCCTAATGTTATGTAAATTAAAATTTTTAAAAAATAAAAATAAATAACAAAATTAAAAACTAATATAATTATATTTAAAAAAATATAACATTAATTATATTTTTTTATAAATTTCAATAGAATTGACTGTTATTTACCCACATTACAATTGCCCTTTCGATGTCAAGATACATATTTTTGTGTTTATAATAGCGAATTCATTTAATAATCCTAGTTGTCAAAATAGTAGAAGAAGTTAGCCTAATAATAATATAAATAAATAATTTTACTATCAAACAATGCATGCATGTAAAACAGTAATGCTTAAACTCATAAATTTTTCCTAAAAAATTATTCATAGACTTTTTATTTTATGGGTAGCTGACAACTTGTTCCATTGAGGAGACTTAAATATCTATAAGTCCTATTGGCTTTTTGAATACACCATTTGTTCTCATTAAATTCTCATCAATGAAGTTCTTTCATCTTCTCTTCTCTCTCTCTCTCTCTCCCTCTCTCTCCCCTCCCCCCCCCCTCCCCAAGAGCCTCACACCACCATTATTTCCGACCATCCCCACCACCATTGTTGCCAACCATTGCCACTGGCGCCAACCATTGCCATTCATTGGCTATCGCCACCAATCTACTGTAGGTGTTGTAATTTTTTCAATTTTAAGGCTCATTTCCTACACCAACTCGATTTAACCAACAAAGAGTTGCCACTTAATTTTTAAAAAGAAATTAAGAGACCTTTAACAATGAAAACTAAGTTAAGGACTAGTCCATCACAACTACGAAAAATTATAGGTTCAAGAGCTTAGGTACAAAAAGGAAAGGTCATTAAATGATGGCACCCCCCTTTTGTCCAATCCGAAGATTGGCCTCTACTAAATTTCTATTTTATGATTTTAGTGGTTAATTATTCATACAATTCATTTTAAGCCCTAAAACCCTTAACTAACCTAAATTATGTGATTTGAATAAAATAAAAAAAAAATTTACTTAAGATTAAGATAATAAAGCCATATTTTCCAAAAATGATTATTTTTAATAAGAAGTGAGTTATATCAACCCATGGCCATAAACTCAACCTAAGATAAATAATTTTCATGAAAAGCATTCAAAACATACAATTTTGCATTAAAAAATAAAAAATAATAAATAATAAAAATAAAAAAAGCCACATAGATTTAGATTATTGAAAAGAGACAATGCAAGAAACACCCATATGCCAAGTAGGACAAGGAAACTTACTCGGATGCCCACTTTCATGCATCTTACATGCAATACTTGGAATTAAACATGACTTAATATTAAACTAATACATGCAAGAATGATATAAGCCCGGTTTGAGGCTACTATAATGATATTCATGCATAAAAGAGCAAATAATAAATAGAAGTAAAGAAAAATGCAGAATATCTACATGATTCAAACCTGGCTTAATGCATGGGTATTACCTGATTTCTCTACCCTAAACATGATGGTTTCAATAGAATAAGAGAACATGCAAGATAAAGCGAAAAAGTGGACAAAATAGATAAAGTACACAATGTTATGATAGACTAACAACCTAGCATGCTTGAATACTGAAGATAAACAGAGAATGGGTACTAGAATATATAAAATGAGTCTTTTACCTACTAGCTTGCTTAAACTAAAGAACAATCCAAGAAACTAGAAGAATACTAAGCTTTTCTTTCTTGCAAGCCTCCCTCAAGCAAGGATTCCGAGTTTGATTGAGTTCTTCAACCTTAAGATGATTTTCAAAAGTTTAGATTTGTTATGGGTGGGGTATTTTTGGAGCTAAGGCAAGGGAAGGGAAGAAGTGGGTGTTTTTGTTCTCAAAATCTCTTAAAAAGCTTTCTAGTTCTTAACCTTTTGAAAGGGAGGGGGATGTAGCCACCCCATTTTTTACTGCTCTTAAGACTTGGGCGCCACAAATTAATCACCCAATGATGAATTTATACATTGGACAAAGGCTCAATTTCCTCAGCAAAAAACCTTAGTTTTGAGTCTCAGAAGTCTACAAACTGTAGACCTGACTTTCTTTTCGCACCCCCCTTTCGGAGAAGTGCGTATTGGTCTTATTACAGTTCGGACTCCTGTCACGATTCTGAATCTAATCTCGCAAAGTGCGATATGAGACTGATAAACACCAAAGAGTCCAAATCCAAGAATTGGTTTTGAAAAATCAATTTTGAATGAAAAAGCACCAAACATGGACTGCTTTGCCAGATTACAGAGTCGCCACCTAAATATTTTATTTTTGAGAAATTTAGGAAACCCTAACTCGTAGCAAAGGCCACGTGTTCGTCATCACCAAAGTTGCCTCGGCTCGAGAACTTGGGTACGAGAGGGGAAGGTCCTGAAATGAGCACCCCTGCTCACCCGATCAAAGATCGGCCTCTACTAAGCATGATATGTTATTTCATAAATACATGTGTTCTTATTCCGATTATTATCTAACTTACTATGTGATACGCATAGCATACAAGTATAGACTCGGTCACGAGAATTGGAACAAAACAACTCATGTATTCCCGACCATTTCTTGGGTTTGTGACACAACTTTGGGTGCAGTGTTGTCTTTGCCCTTTTGGAGGGCGGAATGGTTGTTTCTTTTCGTTTGGTTTGGTGAGCGCTTTACTTTTTGACTTCATCTTTTCTTTCTCCGTTTTTGAGGAGGGCAGACTCGAGCTTTCCCTTCGTTTTTTTGCCCGGAAGGATCGCATTAGGCCCCCGTTTTTACTTTTCTTTTGCTTTATATTTTGCTTTTTTTCCGGGTTCTTGGCAGAGGCTCTGTTTTCTCCAGCTGCTTCATTTTGTTCTTCGGTTTTAATTCTACTCTTTTCCTTGGGGGTTCTTGGCTACTGCCTTTGTTTTTTCGAGTGATTTTTGCCATTTGGGCATTTTTTTCATTCTTTAACTTGGTTTGTTCATTTTTTATCGGTTGTTTTCTTGTTTTCTGGATTTGGCGGGCATGTTTTTCTTTTTCATTCATTTTTTATCGGCTTGTGCACCCTTTCATTTCGACATTTTTACCGTTTGAGGGATCCATTTTGAGATTCATTTCTTTCTTTTTCAATAGTTCATTTTCAATTTGTTAATTTCCAATTAAACGCCTAACCATTTTCCCTTTCTTAGCCGTTTCGCTTGATTACTAATTACAAAACTTTACCACACTTTGATTTATTCGAGGCCACTACCCAATTTGGAGGTTAACCGAGGACCTTTTAGCTTTTTTTTTTTTCTCATCAAGTGTTATGGATGTGATTCCCAGGGAGGACCCTTTGACCCAAGCAGACTATTTGTCCAAACTTTTTTTATTTGTACCCCCCCAATGGAAGAATGTCGGCCCTTAAAATTGGACCAAAATGTTCGTGGCTTTTAACCTTGTCACACCTCCTTCCATTGTCGTTGTTGTGCTGGCGTGTTCTCAATTGTGCACGACCTTTGACTCCCACCAAAAGTTCTCTGGTGTGGACCAGGCTACCGGAAGTTGCTGATTCCTGGATTGGCCTTATTCGACACATGGGGCTGACACCCCAGGGTGGGGTGCCTTGCCGGCTAAGATCATTTTCACACCCCGGCCGGGGCAGTAGTGGCTTTCGGCTTCAGTGGGCTTTGGCGGGGCCACCTTGGGCAAAGGCCCCTGCGAAACAGACTTGGCGGCTTTTCTGCTTTAGTTTTCTTTTCCGCTCGACTTTTTACTTTTCTTACTTTCTTTTAAATCCCCTTGCTAGGGTTGCTTTACCTCCTTTTAGTCCTACTCTTTATTCTCCCTTATCTCAGGCTCTGGCCAAAATTTTCTTCAAAAATTCACTTTTCCAAAGACAATCAAAGAGCTTCCCTACCAAATTCATGCAAAAAGCCAAAATCCAGCAGCAAACTAAGTTAAGCCTTCAAAATCAAGGGTAAAGCCAAAAAAAAAACTTTCACAAACAAGGTTAGCCCTTCTCTTTAATCTTTTTCCTTTTTAAGTAAGCATTTTCTCCTAAAATTTTTTTCTTTTTTTTTTTTTTTTTCCATTTTCTTTTATTGGTTTTTTTTTTTTGTTTTTCCTTTTCAACTTTGTCAAAGGCTTTTTTTTTGTTTTTCCATTTTCATTCACTATTTTTTTTTTCCTTTTCTTTGCAGCAACTTTCATGACTTGTTTTTTTTGGCTCACTTTTTGAGCCCCTTTCCATATTACTTTCTTTTCTTTTAACTTTTATGGTTTTGAACTGGCTCTTTTCATTTGATATATTTTGCATTTTCGGTACTTTGCCTCTTTTTGATTAAATATTTTGATTGATTGCTTTTTTTGTCCATTTTTTATTCCTTTTTTTTTTTTTTTTTAGCATATTATAAATTTATTACCATATTTTATTATAAACTTTTTTATTTTATGACAATTTATTTTATTGTTTAATGCTTATTTTGTTGTTTTGATGCCTCCTTTGCATCCCTCTCTTTCCATTCTTATAATTGCATTTTTTTTCAGCTTTTTGCCATTCTTCATTTTCTTCGGCCATTTTGGTCCATTTTTCATGATTTATCAAGGGTCTAGTACATTTGATGAAGGGTTTTAGGTCTTTTTTTTCATTCCATTATTCATTTCTTATCAATTTTCTAGACTTCAGAATTTGCTATATTTTGTCTTGCTTTTTGTTAGGCTTATTTATTTTTTAAAATTGCATGCTTTGCTTTTTGCTTAGCTTTTTTTGTTCTGGTCTCAAGTTGTATTAGGGGTCCTTTATTTGGTGGTTCTTTCTTTTTCAATTGTTTGCTCTTTATTTGTTTTGGTATTCATTATATTACTTGCTATTTTCCCTCGTTTCTATGCTCATTTTATTTTATTCATTTTGTTAGCTATTTGCATGTTTTTTCTTTTCTTTTGTTTTTCATTTGTTTGTGTTTTTCTTTCTTCCTTTTTTTTTGTTTTTCTTTTGTTATTTTTCTTTTTTTGTTTTCTTATCATTGCTTTTTTTAATTTTTGTACTTTTTTATAATTTTTGTATTTTATTTTTCTCATTTTTGCCTGTTTTTTTTGTTTTGTTTTGTTGTTTTTAACTTTTGTGTGTTTTTTGGCCATTTTTGTGTTTATTTCATTTTTTAGCATATGATTTTCACATTTGATTTCATTTCATGTTTGAATTTTCATTTTTTTGCTTTCGATTGTTTCATTTTGCATTTTTATGCTTCATTTGGTTTGCATTTTTTTCTTCATTTTTTTTGCCATTTCATGCGTTGGCCATTTTTTCTGTCATTTGCATGACTATTGCATGCTTCTCATTTTTGTAGGGCTTATGTGTCTTGTGAAGCTTGGTACCATTTTCATATGTTGGTATAAGTCCATCATTATTTCATTTTCATCATTCACGTCATATGTTTTCATTGCATTTTTTCATGACGTATTTCATCATGCACGAGGCTCATTTTTTTTTTCTCACATACTATTTTTTTTTTATTTCATTATTTTTTTTTTCATTTCATTTTTATCACCTCGGTTTTTCATGTCCATTTTACACATTTGCATATATTTTTCATGCTATTTAAAGCATATTTTGATAGTATTTGCATGCATTGCAATATATCATGATAGAGGTATATAGTAGGCATAGCAGGCAGGCATATTGCATCAATTATCAGACTCCTACTAGTTTAGATATATTCTTCTCCGACGAAACGATTCCCGTGATGGAGTTTACAAGCATACACGCATCCTATATTCCCCATTCATAGCAGGTTGTTACATATTCCTCGGCCATCATCGTGTGATATGGAGATGATTGCATATGCATCGATGAGGCATGTTGATATTTGGCGAAATACATGCTATAATGTATTTTTGGCTCTCTTTTGCAATATATTTAACAGTGCTCTTCGAGCGAAAAAATGCATTTGAGAAAAGTGCGAGCCATCGCTAAATGGGGCATCTTCCGAGACATAGCTAATTGGACCCGGCATACATCATTCAACCGGAATGCAGGCAACATCATTATAGTCAGTATATATTTTTTTTGCTTGCAATTTGTTGTTAGTTTTAGTAATTTTATATTTAATTAAAATTATATTTTTTTATTATTATTTTTATTATTATTTATATTTATTATTTATTTGATTTCTCTATTATTTTATATTTTATCTATTATGTCTTTGAAGTGGCATAGTGTCATTATAATAGTACCCTTATGTTGCTTTTTACTTCCTTTCTCTTTATCTTTTTTATTTTAATTTTACGCAGATCATAGATCATTTTATGGCATTTTTCAATTTTTACACTCATCAGATGCGCAATTTACATTTTGCATTTGTATTTCACCAGTCATGCTACGTGAGATTCAAAAATGCCATGTTTATCAATTCCAAATTGAACCATAGAGTTTGTTAGTTTGCATCTGCTGCCATGTTGCTATTGTTTGCATCTTTGCATATAGTTTGTACATATGATGCATTCTTTGGTTCATTTTGAGATTGAGTTTCATTTTTTTTTTTTTGTTTCTTTTTTTTGTGTTTTTGCATCCTAGCATATGTGTAGCACGCCATGATGCTCATGATAGCATATATAAACCCATATTATGTGAATACTGGTGGAGTGAATTGTGGTGGTACTTGGGGAGGTTGAGTTATTTGTTTGTTTATATTCATCGATTGTTAGATAAATCATGTTTTTAAGCCCAAAAATCATGGGCCTAAGCCCACAAATCTAATCAGCATCTTAGCACTCTTAAATAGTTTGTCAAAAAACCATCATTTTCAAATCAAACAATTGAACATGAACCATTTCAATTCAAATGATTCATTTATACTGTGTATGTTCCCATCACAAAGTAACCTAGGCTAATAACTAAATAAGACACAAAAAAGTTTATTTTCAAAATGATTAGTAATTATTAGTTTGAGGCCGGTCGCGAGAGAGATGACGTGACCTTTCCTTTCCCTGTCGTACCCTTCCCACCTGCCAACTTTGGTGATGGCGGTACGTGGCCTTTGGCCTGCCTTGGGGGGTTAAGTTTTCCCATTTAAAATTTTAAAAAATATTTAGGTATGCTGTTAAGTATCCGCAAAAGCCCATCATGTTTGGCACTTCTTTTTTTTTTTTTTTTTTTTTTCTTCAAAACGATTTGCCAGATTCGGACTCTTTGGTTCAAGATTTGGAACTGCAACAAAAATCGAGTCCGAACTGTAGCGAGGTCCCTCGCGGGCTTGTTACATCATGTTTGTTTTCGAAAATGGTTTGAAAGTGCTACTCGCAAGTAGGCTAAAGCATGAATTTGCGACCCTCAAGTGGGCTTGAAAACAAGCTTTGGCCACTTCGCAAAGTGGGATTAAAACTCACAATCATCGAGTTGTCCTAATTCAGGCAATCAAGCCTTCACCCACAGGCATTTAAGCAGTTAATCACTTAAGCAAATAGCCTCATGGCATGCATGCTATCATGGCAACACTCACACTCATGCAAGTATGCTAAAACATAAACACTCATAGTGTACTCCAAGCCAAAACAGAAAACTAGTTATAAAACAATGTATGATCCTAACTATACAAGATGCCTAATGTAACACATGCAAAATTCAAATAAATAGGCTCGGCTATCTAAGATGGCATATGAATGCGACAATTGATACACGTATTCAAATAAGTATTGAAATACAATGCAGTTTGAATGATGCGCCAAGCCCGACGTATGCAAGACAAAATGAATGAATGCAAACATGCAAAGCATAAGGTATGCTAATCTAAACGTGCCCTAAAACTAACCATCGTAAGCGGTTAAGTAAAAGGGAGAAAGAAATGGGGTTGGAAGACATGCACACATGCACGCACGCTTATTACAACATTGCGCCCTCTCGAAGGAGGGTCCGAATAAAAGCTAAGCTAATCTAAGCTAAGCTAACCAACTAATCTAATTAAACTAATTAGACTAATTATTACACAACCAAACGAATAACTAGCAAACTACTTACTAATTATTACAACAATTAACTAATTAACAAATTAATTAATTAAATTACAAAACTAAGCTAACTAACAAGTAAAGCTTTAAACATATGCTGCCTCAGCTCTGTTTGAAGAAGTTGAACATGCATGCCTCGATTTTCGTCTCGAAAAGCTCTTTGGTTTGCTCTTTAGAGGCTCTGTTTGCAGTTTAGAGGCTCTGTTTGCAGGGTGTCTTCAAGAACTTACTGCTGAAACTTACCAATCCAATGCTGGGGCGTGCACCAGTGGCCTTCCGGCCATGAGGACTTGCTGCCGGCCATCTGCCGACCAAGAGTGGGCCTTTGCCGGCCAACAATGCAAGGGTGCCGACCATTAGTGTGGCGCTGCTGGCCATTGGTGTGATGTGACACCAAACTGCAACAGAGCACAAAATAGAGGAAATTGAGGGTCTCCCTAGGGCATGTATGTATTGTGCCACTCCTTATCATTTCAAAAAATCAAAGGAGAGGCACTATTGGATCCAAAACCATCAATCAAGCATGCAATGTATGATGGCCAAAGATCCAACTTGCACGCATTTCAATAAATGCAAGACAAACAAGACTCATTTTCAAAAGCAATGGAGACAAAGGGAATTGGCTCATTTTCATCACTTTGAGTATGAAATGGACCAATTCACCTTGTGTTCAATATAACGTCCGATTGAACACAATGCAATGCACAAATGCAACATGCTTATCTTGGCATGTTTTACTTGATTCAATTCTTGTTTACACATTTTACATTGCCAATTAGTCCTTTAACTGGTTAAGTCTAATGTGAAAAGTCCTCTAATTGGAAAGATGGCCTTAGCCACAAGCACCTTAAGCATGAAAGAAGCCTCAAGCTGTTGGTTAATAGAAACCCTTAAGAGAAGGTTAAAACCATTAGGCATGAGAGCCTCAATTCCATGCCCAAGCCAACAAGGGGCTTAAGATCACTTTCAAGGAAAGTGAAAGATTGAAACCAAGGAGTGCGATGACTTACATTTCAGCACAGAAATGACATGCTAAGTAACTTAAAACCATGCAAATAACCCATAATATGCATGTTTAAAGGTTTAAGCATCAAAGCTAGTGAAGTGCTTTACACTAGACCCATGCAATACAATGCTCAAATGGCCAAGCCAGCCCTAAACAGACCTCAAGCATGCCAAAACAATGACCAAAATGTGTTGAGATGGTAGCATGAACAACAAGAAAAATCATGTTCATGCATTGGCTCACAAATAAGGCATAAGGTTCAACACTCAAAAGCACTTAGAGAGTGAAATATGTGAGAGTGTGACAATGAAATATGCTCTGAAATTACATGTGAAATGATGTTAAGTCATGCAAACATCATAAGCAAAGCATGCTAGAGACCTCAAAACACAAGGCTAGCAAGGGTCTTTGTAGTACAACCATGCATAACAAGTCTCATATGGCCAAAACCACTCAACATAGAGTTAAAGCATACAAAATCAGTGGTAAAAGCATGCTGAAGTTAGACTAACATATGCTAGAAAGATGAGCTAAAACGTTAAGCATACAAGGCTAGTATGCAAGATTTGCACTACAAGTGCAAGATGCAAACAAGAAGTGACTAAGCCAGCCCAAAACAGAACTAAAACATGTCAAAAAAGTCACAAAAACATGCTTAGATCAAGTCATGAAATGGTAGAAAAGCATGCTCATCTACTAAGCCATCAACACATACAAAGACGAAACAAGGACAGGGGATCACCCCCTCCTATTTTGGTCCTCAAAACCAAGTTTTTGCCACTGAAAATCCCTTGGATTTTAGTGGTTGAAAGGCCAAAAAGAGATTGTTTTAAAGGCTTTTAAACAAGGCACAAAACTTGGCCAATAAGCCACAAAAGAGAGAAGAACACCTCTAACCTCAAAAGAACCTCAAACTAATATTTTCAACACTCAAAAATAGAGGTTTTTGTAGTTGACAACTAGGCCAAAAACAGCATGTAAGGTTGGCCAAACCAATATACAAAAACAAAGCTTAAGAGAGTAAAGTGATTACCTTTGAAGCACAACAACAAATCAGCAACTTTCTTGAGCTAAAACCAACTTTGAGCCCTCAAACCAAGCCTCAAGAGACCTCAACTCCAATATGAGAGTGTTTGGCTAAGAGTGCTAGAGAAAGACCACTTTCAAGCCTAAAATGTAGAGATAGAGGATTCTAGAGAGAGAGAGAGAGAGAGAAATATCCCAGCCAACTTTTGTTACCCCTTGCATGCATATAGATAGCAGCTTCTATATATAGAAGATACAAAAGCTCCTTGAAGAGATCCAGCCATCTACGTAGTTGTAGATGGTTTATCCTACAAACAGCTGGCTTAAAAATATCTAAAAAAATATCTGTTGAAATAATGGTGGCCGGCTGGCCATCAGTGGTAGCAGGGAGGCCCTCATTCTTGGCTGACAAGGCCTATTGGTGGCTGGCAAGGAAAAGTCCATGGCCGTCAGCCCTTGATCATCGCCGGCAGGCCACCTAGAACACCACCATGCAAAGACCAACACATGGTCCAAAAATGAGACAGAATGGAAATAGGGTCTAGAGGGATCAAACCTGGAGCATTCTGTCGCGAAAGTTGAGTGCTCAGCGAGCAATCAAACTTGTCACCGGATGTACCTGTAAGCACATCCAAGTCTTGAGGACAGTCAAAAATGGGGTGTCTACACAAACCTGGCACCACGTTTGGACCAAAGCAGTATTTTTCCAAGCCTGACCACTCAGAGGCCTGCAGGCCAACTAGTGGCCGGTTGGCCAGAAATTAGTGGCCGGTCGTCCCCCTAGTGGCTAGCTGGCCAATTGTGCTAGTAGAACAGATATTTTGCTAGCAACTATGCCAGTTATCCCCATAGGTGCATGCACTACACCAACTGTCTCTATACTAATATTTCTGAGATAGTAACATATTTTTCTATATATACTAGACCACCCCTCTTGAAATTAAGTTAGAAAAATTTTGGTGAAGCAAATTCTTGGAAAATATATATATCTCTCTCTACCTTGCAACCTATACACACCTTGCCTAGACTTCCTAAACCAAATTTTTAGGGCTCTTTGCTGAGGTTATTGAGTTTTTTATTTCAGTTCTTAAGGGTGGGAATTTGTTGGTTTATAACTCAAAGTGTTACTCCTCTTCAAGAGGTATAACTTCTAGCTTTTTTCCCTTACTTATTTCCTATCTTTATTTGCTGTTTTTGGGCTATTTTTCAATTGTTTTCTTGGGTAGAAACTTGTGGTTAAAATCTATCAAAGGTAGAGGGATTAACCACCCTTCTTTGAACCGTATCTCCTAAGCTTTTGCCCTTGTGTTTCCCATCTCTTCCTTAACTTTTTTCCAACTTTTTACCACCAATTTTCAGAGATTTTCAGAGGCTAAAAATATTGTTTTGAGGTCCCAAAAATGAGGGGTTAGCCACCCCTCCTTATGTTTGTTTACTAGCTCAATTTCTCCATTGGTGCAGCTAACTTTTTCAAGTTTTTCTCTTTGAATTCCAACACTGTTTTTAGCTATTTCAGGAATGTTTTATGTTGTTTATTTCATTTATGCTTTGTATAGCATGCTTGTAGTGTTGTGGTTCTCATAAGTTTGGTGGTTTAGGCCTTAGCCACCAACCCATTTGAGTTGATAACCTTTATTTCATGTTTTTCATACCTATGCTCACATATAATCACCTCTGCAACCTCCCTCCTTTCATGGCTTTTTTTTTTTTTTGTTTCTTTGAGAGTTGTTTCAACCGAGTGTTGTTTAAGCTTGAGAAAGAGACCATTCCATGCTTAATGGTTTAATCTCTTTGCAGGTTCATTATCGAGGCATGACATCTCTCCCATGCCCAAAACAACTTCTTGTTTGACACTTCTCTTTGTTTAGTAGACTTAATTCTCATTCTTGGACTAAAATGACTAAAGAATGGAAAGGTATTTAAAAGAGGTTATAAATTAGACTAAAATAGAACAACAAGAAAATAAAATTAACATAGGTTCGGGTTCAATCGGACGTTAATTGAACCCATTGAGTCCTGAGTCATTTCATACTTGTTAGGGATGATAATGATTCAAGATTCAATGTCAACCACTTCCCTTGATCATATCATGATAGGGAGAGGGTTTTGTTGGTCTTTTAGCTTCATTTATTGAGCTTTTGTCCCTTGATCCATAAATCATCACACAATGAATTTGTGTCGATTGATGGTTTGCAAATCAAGCCTATCCCTCCTTTGATCAGTTTGATAATAAGGAGAGGCAAGGTGGACAAATATCCCCTGAAAAATACTCTGTTTCTTGACTGTGGCAGCAGGGTAGTAACAAAAACTAGTGGCCGGCCAGCCACCTTACTGTATGTCCGACCACTTCTTTTGGTCGGCCGACCACCTTTTTTTAGCCAAGCAGTGTCTTTTCCCTTGCAAAATAGAGCAGAGGCTGAGGTAAAAATAGTTCAATTTTTGGACTGCACAACAGAACCCTTTTGGCAACCAAATAGAGGGCATTTTCGGGTGGAAAATCCGCATTCATGCATGAGCCATTCCTTGCTTCTCGGGGCCCATTACAATTATTTTTTAATAGTAGTATGTCATACTTAAAGTAGTGAACTTGTAATACTTAATTACTTAGCTAATTCATTTTGCGTTGTAATTAATTAGTTAGTTCTAATTTGTAAATAATTAGCTAGCACAGTTAATTCGTTTTGGTATTGTAGTAGATAATTATTTTAGTAATTAGCTAGGGCATTCATTCGGACCTCCTACGTGAGGGCAAATTGTAATAATATATGTATGTCTTCCAACCCCCATTTCTTTCTCACTTTTTATTTACTTGCTTATGATGGATAGCGTAGAGCATCATGTTTCTTTTAGCATGTTCCATGATTTGCATCCATTTGTCTCGCATGCATCGAGTTTGGTTCATCATTCTAACGGCATTGTCATTTACTACTTCCTTGAATACGTGGGCCACAGCATGCTATCAAAGTGATTCACATGACATATTAGACAACCGAACCTATTAGCATTTTTGTATGTATGGCATTAGGCACTTGCATATTGAGAGCATGCATTTTTCTAACAATTTTATTTCTTTTGGCTTGCGTCGGTTGAGTACTAGGTGAGAACTTATTGCTTTAGCACATCGTATCTATGTGATTGTTTCCATATCAAGCATATTTTCCATGAGGCTAAGTGCCTAAGTGATATACCTATTTGAATACCAGTGGATGAAGGCTAATTGCTCAAATTGAGATGATTTGACTAATGTACATATGGGGTCACTTTTTCAAGTGGTACATATTTAAAACAATTTTCAAACAAACATAAAATCAAAATGTTCTAACTTTTGCAAATTAGTCTATACTTGTGTGCAATACATAGTAAATTAGCCTATAACCAGAACAAGAGCATATAATGTAAATAAGAATCGCATCATGATTAGTAGAGGCTGATCTTTGATCGGGTGAGTGGGGTGCTCACTTCATGACCTTCCCCTCTTATACCTAAATTCCCAAGCTGAGACACTTTGGTGATGACCGACACCTGGCCTTTGGCACGAGCCTCGAGTTTCCTAAATTTCTCAAAGATATTTAGGTTGTTACTCTATAATCTGGTAAAGCAGTCCATTTTTGGCATTTTTGATTCAAAATTGATTTTTCAAAAGATTTGTTAGATTTGGACTCATTTGTGCTTATTTATTTCACATTGCACTTGTGAAATCAGATTTAGAACCACGAGAGTCAAAACTATTAGACTATAGTATTTGAAAGGAGCACGAAAAGCAAGCTAGAGGAGGAGGCCTTATTTATAGGCTTGAGGAGGCGTGGGAGGAAAGCTAGGGCAACCCCAATCGCTTCCTCTGCCACCTCCCACTGAAAATGCACCAAGATTGAGTTACCAAAAATAACTCTATCACGCGCAAACCTCGTGCGCACACACAACTAACATGCGCACTCATAACTAATGTGTGTATGCATCTTTTGCCTTGGTATACGTGTCATGCGAGGTCCCATGCCCTTGGCTTGCCTGTGGCCCAAGTAAACTCGAATTACCTTCTAGTGAATATTTTTGATAAAACTGGACACTAATTTCAGAAAATGTATTTGATCAAAGCACAACCGAGCCTCTCTCTCTTTCTCGGGGTTGAAAAGTTAGTTTTTGTTTAAAAATGGGTTTAGAGGTAAAATGGTCATTCTCAAAAAGTTATTTTTTGGCCAAAACGGGTTATACAACAACTCCAAACAATTTCAAATATTCCAAAGATGAAGAATTATGATTTCATCATCGACTTGCAAGGGCTTGAAATCTTAGGGTCTGTCATAATGAGTTGTCTACATCTACACTCCACCATCATTGATTTACCACCATCGTTCACCAACACTATCACTGATCTACACTCTACATTTTTTATCTCCACTCTACTATTGTCAATCCATCCATCCAGTTGTTTTAATGGTGAAATCGACTCCAACTAACTTCAAATTATAATAGTATTTTAGATTTCGTTCCTCATCTCTCCCTCTCTCTCTCTCTCTATTTGTCAAAACAGATCTGCTGTAAATAAATTTATCAGTCTATCTTGTTTTATATGTGTAAGAGGAGGTGTCTTGTGAATAAGTGAGTGTAAGTGAGTGAATTGGTCAGATTTGGCATATGTAATTTTTTTTCAAATCACCCAGTGGTAAATTTATTGCTGAAATGTTCAATGAAAATTATCGTTGAATGTATTAGTGATAAATTTATTAGTCTATCTTGTTCTGTATGTGTGTATAAAAGGAGGTGTCTTGTGAATAAGTGAGTGTGAGTGTGAGTGTGTGTGGGTGAATGGGTCAGATTTGGCATATGCAATTTTTTACAAATCACCCAGTGATAAATTGATCACTGAATGTGTATTTGATTATTTTGTTGATCTTGTATTGATCTATGATACTTTGTAAATCCTACTAAGAATCATACTTTTGAATTATTATAATAAAAGCCCTTAGTTCCCCGTTTATTCATAAAATTAAACCTAGAACTGAAAATGTATCACGGATGAACCTATACAAACCCTAATCGATCCCGATAACTTAGAAATCATTTCTAACACTCTATTATTAATTATTTAACTCTCAAATTTTAGATTAGTAGCTTGAAATCCTAATTTTTTATTTTTATCATTTTCATTTAGTTATGTGTCTTTTAATTCAAAGCGAGATCATTCGAACCAAATTATTTTTCCTAACATTATTTTAATTAATACTACACTTGAAATAGATATTCTAATTAATTCCAAGCCCACACATTTTATTTTAATTACATTTTGAGCCCAAATCATTCTTTATACATATAAAAGTACACCCCCAATATTATAATCTTTTTTCAAAATATCTGCAATATATATATATATAAGAGTTTGTATACAAATAAATGAGGAAAATTCCCTCAAATCTATATCACATGGCCAACCGCCCTATGAATAAACATTGTAGTGTCCTTTTTTAAACAAATTTCATGAATTTAGGGAAGACTTTTGACTAGAACCCCAAAATCTAGCAAATTTGTCTTGTGCTTGTAACTAGACTAGTTCTAATTAAACATAACCCAAACTAGAACTTGTTTAAGTAGACAATTAGAGCTCTAATCACCCCTCATTCCATTCCATCCTAACTAAATCCAAGCCTATTCAATTTAATTGGAACTAAGGACATTTTGGACTTTTCACCATTCCTTTCTTTCTATAAACACACCAATCCTCTCTACACTTTTGAGCACAAAACACACTCACACACTACATATTCAGTTAAGAAAGAGAGGAGAGGGAGCGAAAAAAGAGAAAAAGAGAACTTTGGTGGTAGAGGCAAGGAAAAAAAAAAAGAAAAAAAAAAAGAAGAAGAAGAAGAAGAAATTGTGCAAACTCTTCAACTAGCCAAAAAGTAAGCCACATCACCATCTCTCCTTCTATTTCCTTTTTCAAATACATGTTATTATAGATTTAAAATCATATTTTCAAATGTTTTGTGATGGTGTTCATGTGTTCAAAGTTAATAAATTGGGCTTTAATCCTTCTTCTATTCATATTTCCTTTTAATAGATGCAAAACTACCTTTTTCTTTCCATATCTCACATTATTTCCAAAGGCATACCATCACTTTAAAAATCTGAGTTATTAATACATTATTTAGCATGTTTTCATCACAAAAGGAGTGAAAATTTTCCCTTAGTCCGCCTCTTTTCTCACCAATCTTCTTATTTTGAGTATTGTGCATAAAAAATCTATTTTATAACCAACTTTTGAAAATTCTATAACAATTTAGAAACATATTCTGGAGCTCGATTTTATGTCAAAAACTTCCTTAAAGAGTTATCTTTCAATTAAAATTGGTTTTATTGAAAAAGAGTGGACAGTTTGTAAGAAAATTAGATTTTCGTAATGGTCGACAAATCTAAACAGTACTGGAGTGTTTCTTAAATCACAAAAAATCTAGAAAAGATATTCCATTTCTGAAACATGTTTTGAAAACTAGATTAAATTCTCTATGAACCATGGGAAGGCCGAGTTCGGGAAAAATCTAAAATAGCCCTTTTGATTATAATCTTTAAGTAGTACTGAATTTGGAAATTCTGTTTGACATTGGTATTTTATGCTCTTGTGTTCATGAATATGCTTATTAATACATGATTATGTCTTGGTATGATATTAAATATGTCATGGGTGTATACCTTTTATTTTAGTCCTTCGATGATGCTTACCTTTATGCAACTTTATTCTTTTGTTACTTGCTTGTACTAACAACTTAAAACGTTAATCTAAATAGGAAACTTAACGAGGTGGCTAATGGGGTTTCGATCACATGAGTATTGTTATGAGATGATGTTCAAATTGAATTGGTTAGCGGGGCGTGTTCCCTTTTGAAAGTTAAAGTCTTGTGCAAGTGATTATTTCGAAACCCTTGAACGGAGCCATTGTATTTGGATCCTAGGTGGTTTTGGCGTGAGGAGGGAATGGGCAAGGCCCTATTTTACTGTCTCTTTTGAGGCCCTGCAGTTGGTGCTACGTGGTATATAACCGTTGTTAGGCATCCGAGGTAAGGTCTGCAACAAAGCAGCAAAAAAAGGGGGCATAGCGAATAATCTGCGTCCGATTCTTATGGTTGGGAGGATAAAATCTCTTTAGGGGATTTCTAGACTACTAACAACTAACCTTGTAACCCTTGTTATTTTCTTGACTATCATGTTTCTTTCCCTATTGTTGTAATTGCTATTGTGTATTGAATTGGGAAAAAGGGACATGGTGTGTATACGTTTACTGGGCATTCAAAGCCCATGGCGTTTCATGCCAGGTATCGAAGAAACATATAAGGCTGTCAAAGAGTCAGAGACATTTTAGGACTTGTGTCTATTTTAGAGGAAGTTAGTAGCCATTTTGCTTATAAGTCTATTCGTGCTTTTATTTTTAGATTGTAATAGTAATGGAACTCATTTTGTAATTTAAGATTTGAAACACTGACATTATTATTTGCTTCTATAATATCTCCGCATTACTTGAGACCTTGTGTTAATACCTCCTAAGATATGTCAAAAGAATAGCTTGCTATCTAAGGCGGTTAAACTTAGAAGGAAGGCTATATTGACTCCGCCGACCTTCTTGGGATCTTACTTGGCTATTGACCAAAGGATTCATTAGTGATGTTTCCTATTCTTGTAACCTTAGATAAACCCTATATTTATTTGTTAATATATTCTCTGATGTTTTTTATTTTTGGGACATTACACTGATGTGAACATTTTTTTGGTAAAGTTTTTATTTTTTTTCTTCTCATCTCTCTCAGGAACGCCCCAGATTTTATTAACTGAATCCATTACCATATGTCTTTATTTAAATCCATTTCTATACAAAACTTGTGGCAGCGATAAACAATAATTAATTCAAAGTAAGGAAATCCTCTCTCGTTTATACATATGATGCAAAAATAATTACAATTACATAAACATTCCCTTAGGCTTATAAATTACATAAAGGAAATGGTTTAACCCTTCATACAATAACAGCATTCCGCCTACATATAAAATGGCCTCGTGGCCAAAAACAAGACAGCTTCTCAACTCCAAAGAATTTCCATCTTTGCACCTGAAAAGTTATCAACAACGTGGGATGAACATATAGTCCAGTAGATATCCCAATGATTCTAAACAATAGTAATACATGGATAGATATAATCATATGAATGCTCCACATAAATACATATATCGCTAGTGTTTACTTTTTATATCCAAAATATACATATACATAGTTACTCTTTTCTCGAAAGGCATTCTTTATCATTCAAGAAACAATCAAATCCTTAACTTTCCGTTTATTCTTAGAAATTGAAGAAAATAACACTTTCGACGCTTGAAAACAATTTTCACAAAATCCTCAACTCTTAAAGACGAACCAACTAAACTAAGTCAGCGGTCATATTACAATTTAAGATAATGCAACGACATAGGTTATAAGTAACTCTCAATAATTAACACATCATTCAATTCACTATCAACACTATGACATATTCCAATTCACAACACTCTCAAAGACATCTACCACATTTTATAGCCTTAAGCACAAGGGCAAATGGAGTACCCACAATATATATGTATACCCAAAAGCGAACAACGATGTTATCAACACATACTCCCATGTTTTACCTACCATTGGCACGGAAGGCAAATTGTGCACCCCTCGTAACACAATACGGAGATGAGAATAAACTAAGCAATGTTAACATATAAGACAACCTGGCTTTATCAAGCCATAACCATCCACTTTACCAGGCGCTAGCTAGAGGGAAGTTGGAACCCATCATTCAAAGCGCAATCACTTTACCAGGCACTAGCTAGAGGAAACTTGGGACCCATCATTCAAAGCGTATCCCACTTTACCAGGCGCTAGCTGGAAGGAAATTCGTACCTCTCATTCGAAGCACAAACCACTTTACCGGGTGCTATTCGGAAGGAACTTGGGACCTCAATATAGCACCTTCATTATTCAATTCTTCATATAACACGTTGTTCTAAATTACAGAATCTAACATACAACATTTAGCACATATAATCTATCTAGCAACAATTACTACCATTCTTCACCGATGGCTAAGAATAAAACTCTAACATCACAATACTCATAAAAACATACTCAACAATGCCAACATTCAATCCAATGTATAAGCCCGTTTCATTTCTCAATTTGCAAAAGAATTTACAATCATCGCTTAATTTTCAAAACCAAACCCGTTGTTTCCAACCCTCAACAAATACACACTAACCCACGATTCGTAATCACATACCAATACCATTTTGAATCATTATGCTTCCAATTCATTAATAACAACACATGCCTTAACATTTACACATCACTAGTTAATTCCATTTCTCAAAACCAATGATAAAAATTAAGGTTTTCCAACTCTAGCATCCTAAACATACTCAATTAACACATAATTTCTATAATCAAAACCCAAGCACAATATTAAACCGAATAATGTCAAAACCCTAATCCACCCATATGCTTTGAGAAATCACATATCAAAATCATGCCTTTAATGCAATAAAATCTACCACACGTCTATTTACAACAAGTATTTAAAAGAATCAAAGAAATCCCTACCTCTTGAAGTAAAGAGAAGAAACTCGAAAATCCACAAAGCAATGAAAAAATGATGAGCTCAAATTTAAGCCTTCTCCTTGGCGAGCCCAAATTTATGCCTAGAGACTAGTAGTCAAAAGTGGCTAGAAATACATGAAACCAATGGGCAAAGAGCTTGAAAGCTTGGATATGGTGGACTGAGAGAGAAAAAATGCAAAAAAATAGGGTTTTCATGCGCAATCAACACTTAAATAGACGGACCATCACTAGCGTGATGTCCACCATCGCGGGGCGCGCATGACACAGTCATAGGCATAACCAGACTAGCCGTGGGCCATCTCACAGGTGCCAAGGATTGCACAGAGGAGATACCAGAAGGTTCAAATTGTCATACCCCAAATCTAGGCATGACCAACCATGGCCTTAGCCTAAGGTATAACATAAGCCTAAACACAAATCCATAATCACATAGAATAAATGTAATAATAGACCAGTAATAAATAAACCAAAACTCAATCTGGTGACATGCCACAAGTATAAACGGAAAAACTAAACCTAATCAATATCATTCAAACCAATGGGACACAAACAACCCACATAACAAAATAACCCGAAATGAATCTCAATCAAAAAGTATGCAAAAAATTGACATAACAATCTGAAAAATAAACATTATGCAAAATGAATGTCCTAGAGATCCATGCAATTGAGTCTCCACTAAACCATGAGTCCACTCTAAGTCCTTCTATCACCTGAAAATGATAAACAACTAAGTTAGTTGATAACTTGTAACACTTTTTACTTCTTGGACTAGTGGGATTTCTCTTGACACTATTATTATTGTACTTCGAGCTTTTTTGGTTCATTTTGAGATATTGATTGAGGTGGTATCATAACGGTAAAGTAAGATTGAACCAAAAACATTGATTTGGATAATTATCCCATGAGTAGTCTTCACTCTTTTTCCCATTTCTCTTCCCATACTTTGAATTTGGATACAAGGTTAGAACCATTGGAAAGTGTGTTTTTGGGTCTTTGATTTAGACACAAGAACGACCTAAAACGGAGTTCGGATGAGGGAGTTATGCTTGTTTGAAATTTGGATACATGTGTTGGAAGCAAGTCCTCTCAAGCGAACTTTTCACCCATCAAGCATTGTAGACACCTCATTTTTTACCACCCTTAAGACTTGGGTGCCTCATGTTGAACCCTCAATGATGAATTGTTATGTTGTCCAAATCATTCAATTTCCTTAGCAAAAGGCTTCGATTTTCAAGCTTCAGAGCCAAAACCTTGCTCCTCCTTCAGACCAAAACCTAATTTTTTCTAGCCTGACTACTCAGAGGCTTGCTAGCCAAAAGGTGGCTGGCAGACCAATTTTATTGGCCGGTCGTCCCCTTCCTTGGCCAGCCGGCCATGTCTAGCGACCAGTAGATATTTTGCTGCCAGTTGTCCCTCCATGTGCATGCCTTGCACCAGCTGGCTCAATGTAGATATTTTCGACAAGGGAACCTATTTTTCTATAATGGATAACCACCCCTCAAGGTTTTAGGTCAAAAAATTTTGCCAAGAGCCAAAAACTTGCAAAACACTCTCCCTCTCTATCTTGCAATATACATACACTATACATACACTTCTTAAACCAAAATTTTGAGGCTTCTTGCTAAGATTATTGAGCTAAAATTTTAGTTCTTGAGGGGTGAACAAAAGCACATCCTCTCTTCAAGAGGTATAATTTTCGCCATCTTCTCACTTATTTGTACTACTCTTTTCTCCTCTTTTATCACACTGTTTTGGACTATTTTTTTGGGCTAAAACTTGTTATTTAAAAAAATACCAAAGGTGGAGGGGTTAACCATCCTTTCTTGAACCTTGGTCCATAGCTTATATTCTTGTGTTTCCCACTTGTTTCTTTACTTTTAGCTACTAATTTTCAGAATTTTCAGAGGCTAAAACATGTGATTTTAAGGTTTAAAAAGTGGAGGGGTTAGCCACCCTTCCTTAAGCTTGCTTACTAGCTTTATTATCCTCTTTTTTTTTATTTACGTTTCCTAGCTTTTCAGCATGATTCCAGCACTATTTTTGCTGTTTTGGGGCTGTTTTAATTGTGTACTTAGTTTATGCTTTGAATACCATGCTTATATTGTTGTAAGTCCTCATAAATTTGGTGGTTTAGGCCAGAGACACCAATTTATTTGAGGCTTTCTTTACATAATTTCCATGTAAATATTCATATTTGTTATCATCATCTTTGCCTAATTATCTCTGCAACCTCCCTCTTTTCCTTGCTTTCTTTGATTAAGAGATGTCTTAAACACTAGTTTGTTGCTCAAGGCATGAGAAAGAGACTTTCCATGCTTAATGGTTTAATCTCTTCAGAGGTTCATTACCTAGGCATTACATCTCTCTCATGTTAAGCATAACTCCTTGTTTGAAGCATCTCTTTATCACTTTTTGCACTTAGTGGACATAATGATCACTTTCGGACAAAAATGAATAAACAATGGCAAGGTAATGCAAAAGAGGCTAATAAAATTGGAATAAAAATGGTAAAAAGGGTATTAAAATTAAGTTGGGTTCAATCAGACGTTATATTGAACCCATTGATTCTTGAATCATTGCATACTCTTTAGTGATGTTAATGATTCAAGAAGCAATGTCTACCACTTCCTTTGAGGTAAATCCATGATAGGGTGTTGGTGGTCTTTTATTTCCATTTGTTAGGCCTTTGTCCTATTGGTTCATAGATCATCATGCAACAACTTTGCGACAATTGATGGTTTATGAATCGAGTCTACTCCTCCCATGATCAATTTCATGATAGGGAGAGGTAGAAAGGATAAACATCTCCTGGAAACACTCTATTATTGCTCTGTTTCAATTTTGTGGCAACACGGCAGTACCCAAAAACAATGGCTGGCTGACCACCTTTCTGTCTAGCAAACCACTTCTTGAGGCCAGCCAGCCACATTTTGTTATGTAGATAGTGTCATTTTTATGGCAGAACAGAGCAGAAGCTGGGACAAAAACAAAATAATTTTCTGACTGCAAATAGAACAGATTCTGGCAGCAAAACATAAAGGTTTCTGGGAGGACATTCTCATTTGTGCACGTGCGACGCTTCATTTCCCGTGGTCCTTTAAAATTAATGCTTTGATAGTAGTATGTTTAAATTCATTAGATTCGTTCAAAATTGTAATAGCTAGTTAAATTTAGTTATCTGTAATAGCTAGTTAAATTAGTTAATTTGGTGTTATAATAATTAGTTTAAATTCGGACATTTGGACCCTCTTGCATAAGGGCACACTTGTAATATTGTGTATGTCTTCCAACCCCCATTTCTTTCTCCCTTTTATTTACACGCTTATCATGGAAGCATCACATTTTGGTTTCATCTCTTTACCATGACTTGTATCCATTTTTGCATGCATAGGGTTCGATTCATCATTCTAACATTGTCGTCATTTCTTAATCACTTGAATATATGCGCTACCGCATGCTTGAGTTGAGCCACATGTCATGTTAAGAAGCCAAATCCAATAGTTGCATTTCGTACATGTTGCATTAGTCACTTGCGTAGTGGAGCATGCATTTTTCTAATTGTTTTATTTCCTTTGGCTTGCCTCAAAGTACTATGTGAGTATTTCTTGCTTTAGCATATTACGTGTATGTTTATGTTGCCATATCAAGAATATTTACCATGAAGCTAAGTGCTTATTTGATATACCTCTTGAATGCCTGTGGATGAAGGCTATGTCGCCTAAATTGGGATGATTTGATTAATGTGCATATGAGCTCGCTTTTTCAAGTAGCACATATCCAAAACTCATTTCAAACAAACATAAAATCATAATATTCCAAAGTGGGTGAAATAGTCTATACTTGTATGCCTCACATAGTAATGTTGGCATAATAATCGGAACAAAAGCATATAATGTATCTAAAAATCACATCATGATTAGTAGAGACCAATCTTTGAACGGGTGAGTGGGGTGCTCAATTCATGACCTTCCCCTTTCATACCTAAGTTCCCGAGCCGAGACACTTTGACTATGATGGACAAGTGGCCTTTGGCACGAGTCACGAGTTTCCTTAATTTCCTAAAAATATTTAGGTGGCGACTCTGAAATCTGGCAATGCAGTCCATTTCTGGCATCTCTAATGATAAATGGATTTTCCAAGATTTGCCGGATTTGGACTCTAATTTGTGTTTTTCTATTTCACATTGCACTTGTGAAACCAGATTCAGAACCACGGGAGTCCGAACTATAGGGCTATCATATCTGAGGAAACTAAACCCCTCCGAGCAGCACGAAAAGCCAGCTACAGTTTCTGGCGACTCTGCTTTGGACATTAGAGAACTTGACTCAGACTTCATGATGTGAAATTTTATCTACATATATATGTTCTTTACATTGCATTTGCATGGTATTCGTAAGTCACTGTGTTTTCCATTTGCTATTCCTGGACGGCTTACCGAAGGCTTGCCTAAAAAGCTTGCCAAAAGTCTGGCCAGTTGTGGGCTCTACCATATTGGAAACACAACCCTTGGATCTGAATTATCGTCTTACCGCTCGATCCTCCTTTCACTTCTTGGTGTTAGGTGTCAGAGGTATATTAGGTAATCTTGCCAAGGTACCCTTTTTCACCAATCGGCTTAGCTGCATATAGTAAAGCTATAGTGACTGTTCTAACATAGGACAGGATGCTGACCCGTATGTAGGATTCTGTGAAACTGCTTGCTTGAAGTAGTAAAACGCTAGATCATGTCAAAGCTAAGACAGGGAAACCCTAACCTCTCATAGGGTGTTTTGAATGTTTTTGTGCAAAATGTGAAATCTTTGGAAATATGTGTGATGCAATCCTTAGAGAGTCTTAATCTTGAGGCAATTCCTTTCAAACTTGAAGCTCATATCAGAATCAAAATTTGGGTCGAAATCTAGGGGCTTTGTTTGATATGGTGGAAAAATATCAGAACCAAAACCAAGGCCAAAAATTGTATCTTGCTTTATATTGACCAGCATACCTGGTATCTTGATCTAATAGGGCATTTTTTTTTTAATGCTAGGTTTGTCTTATCCAAAGAAGGAGCAGTATCCAACTCAGCAAAGGCCCAGTCCATCCAATCCCAAAAAAAACCCACCTAGCAAAGGCTTAGTCCATCTAATTCCGAAAAGAAAAGATCCATCCAATGCCAAAAGACCCATTCTAAAATACCCAATCCAGTCAAACCCATCTAGACTAATCCAATCTAGATACATCAAGTGTAACCGGGTCAAAATCCTTGCTAGGCAGCTCTCAGGTTACACCCATGCATTTCCTTAATTGCCAACTCAACAGTCCCATGATGGCACAAAGTCCAGAAAAAGTTGTGGCCATGATAACGGCCTTTCAAAAAACCATGGATACACCAAACCAGAGAATTACCATACAAGATGAGACCATTATTGAAATTCAATGCCCATCTGGGGCATCTACTGTCCATCCCATCCCATCCCGGGCCCCAACCGAACTTTGACCCACCTCCGCCAGTTAAAGATTTGCAGGGTCCAGATCCTCGAGAAGGGTTGGCTCAAGCTCGAGTTTTCAGACCCCTGGTGCAGCCTAATGAGGGGCTTTTTCCCCTTGATATTAATGATCTCAACCCAACCTTGTTAAAAATTACAGACCTTGAGAAGCAATTCAAAAAGGCACATGGAATTAACTCCATTCCCAATATTGAGGATAGGTAAACCAAGGTTGTCGTAAGGCTCCCAGATAGATTCAAAATGCCACACAATGACTGTTTCGATGGGTCTGGAGATTCTATGGTTCATATCCGACCTTTCTCAAACGTCCTAAAACCAATGGGTCTGACTGAGCCTCAGAAACTCTCACTATATAGAAGAACCCTGTCGGGTATTGTAGCCGCTTGGTATGCCAAGTTGGAGGATAAAGTGAAGCGGAACTGGGAAGATTTGGCTAAGACATTTGTCAATCAGTATTCTTACAATACCCAAATTGAAATGACCACCCAAGAGATCGAAGCAACCCATCAAAATCCTAAAGAACCTTTTGTGAAATTTGTTGCACGGTGGAGAGCAAAGGCAGCACAAATTACAAATCGACCTTCTGAGAAGGACCAAGTGCGGATAGTGGTGCAGAACCTTGAGCCTGATATGTTACAAAAGTTAATAGCCGCTCCATTGTTCACTTTCAAAAAATTTCTTGAATCAGGGGTTCAGATTGAGAGTGCATTTAACAACGGGATTATTCCTAGAACAAGCGAACCAACAAGGAGGGTGTTTTCCAAGAGTACCAATGCTAGCAATAGCACTATTCCCAAACCCACCGAAATCAATATTGTCACCACTGATCCCAAAACTGACGACCCTTTTGCTAATACCAACCCATAAACAACCAGCCCAACCTGAGTTCAAGGCAAAATTTTCACCCCCCTCCATATGAACCTAACCAGCACATAAAAGTCCTAATAAAAAGAGGGTATCTTAAACCCCTTGATCCCCAACCTTTTCCTGACCCACTCCCTGCTAGACATAACCTCACCAAATACTGTGCATACCATCAGCAGCGCGGTCATGGCACCGATCGTTGCCATCGCCTTCATCATGAGGTCCAGAATCTCATCGACAACCAGACAATAGCTCCACCTCAACAGCCCAATGTTACCATCAACCCACTTCACATCCGTGACCAAGTACCTCCTCTTCATCTTAACCTCATCCATACACTACCTCCTACCTTCGACCGCAGTATATATATCACGCCAGCCGATTTACCCAAGCCTGTGGTGTTCATTCCAGAAAGCACAAGCTTATGCATGATGGATGTACTTCAATCCCAATCATCTCAAACCCCAAAACTTAACAATAGCCCAATTCCAATCCAACCTACGCCAAACAGTCCAACCCAACCTATTCATCAAGACCAAGTTGGGTCAAATACACTGCGAGCACTAATGGACGAACCCGCTACAGCTAAATTATTGAGCATGATTAAAGATCTTTAGAGAACTATGGCAGATTTAGCCTTTGGGGTCTGGGCTCCATCATCGACCACATCATATGCCAAAAGGTTCATGTCAAAAAGCTCCCCAATCTTGGGGCAAGCTATAGTTGGAAAAGGCCAACCCGAAGCTATCTCAAGTCTAGGTGATGACATATCAACAACAAATGGGCCTTTGTGGGATATTATTGATGTGGCAAGAGCAAGGCCGGGACAAGTATTGATCCCTATGCACATCTTCGGTGGGCTAATAAGACTTTGAAGGTCAAAGGATTGAACAAGCAGCAAGTGCTCGCAGTTGTTGCAAAAACTATGGATGACATTTTTATCGCTCAGGTTAAGAGCATTTTGAATCAAAGGGCAAACAATGAGAAGAGATGCTTTACCAAAAACAGCCATCTTAAGTCCAGTCCCAAGCACATAAATACCCAGCCAACACCCGCCAACCCATTTGCCAATGTTTCTAAACTTTGATGTTTCCTCTTCCCAAAAACGAACCTTCACCCATCTTCATATGAGCCCAACCTATGCATTGAAGGTACTGATGGAGAAAGGGTATCTCAAACCTCTCGATCCTCGACCTCTCCCTAATCCTCTCCCACCTAAACATGACCCTACCCAATATTGCATATTCCATCAATAGTACGGTCACCATATTGACTGTTGCTTTCGCTTTTGCCATGAAATTCAAGTCTTGATTGACAATAAGGTCATTACCCCACCTAAAAATCCTAAAGCTGCCAATAAACCTCTCCCTAACTACAATAGATTGTCACTCCATAACATAAATCCCATCCATGGCTTGACAACAACCAACCTTAACCCTAGCCAGCATGGTAAAAAGATGTGTAGGGATAACCAGGGTAATTATGAGGCTCAATCGGTGAGACTCAGTTTGAAATTTTGAAATCAATCCTACTGGTGTGGATGTTAGTATTGCTAACTGAAGGTAGGTTTGGACCCTCCTGTAGGCTACTTGAAGTTGTTTTTGAAATCTGCATATGGACTTGGAGAGTGAAAACACCTTTTGTCTCAGGGATGCTGATTTTGTTTTGAGTTGTGTCTTGTAAATAGTCGAGTTTAGAGTTTTGTTTTCTTTGTCTTTTCTTGCATTATCACATTAGTTGAGTCTCTTCTTTTAAGTGGCTCTCGTGTACCCTCAAGTTTTCGTTATTTTCAATAAGAAAGCGAGAGTTAAGTTTTTGATCATTTTATTGTGCCTACAGTGACACATGTGTGCCCTTTTTAAAATAGAAAAGCTTTGAATTCTTTTTTTTTTTAAATGAGATTCTATTAATAAACTCGAGTATTGAGAAGGATCCCCCAAATAGTTTGAGTGGGTTTTGACTTTTCGGTGCAAGGTCCTTCATGATTTCAAAAATTTTAAAGTTATTTCTTTTGCAAACTTGCAAAGATAGGTTCAGAATGGTGCATGGTATTCTACACTATCTTACGGATTCTCTTCACCTTTAGGCGATCATTTTGTCAACTATAAGACGGCTTTCAGACTTCACAATCATAGAATTTCTCCCCCTGGTGTAGACGTGCCCGAACGTCTCGGCTCCGCGCATGAAGGCGCAAAATCGTTTTGTTCATTAGCTACTACAGTTTGGACTCAATGTCACGGTTTTGAATCTAATCTCGCAAAGTGCAATGCAAGACCGATAAATCACCAAAGAGTCCAAATCTAGCAAATCGTTTTTGGAAAATTGATTTTTATAAAGAAGTGCCAAACATGGACTGCTTTGCCAGATACAGAGTCGCCACCTAAATATTTTATTTTGAAAAATTTAGGAAACCCTGACTCGTACTGAAGGCCACGTGTCCGCCATCACCAAAGTTGCCTCAGGAACTTGGGTACGAGATGAGAAGGTCATGCAATGAGCATCCCTGCTCGCCCGATCAAAGATCGGCTTGTACTAAGCATGATATCTTGTTTTTAAAATACAAGTGTTCTTATTCCGCTTTATTAGCTAGCTTACTACGTGATGCGCACAGCATACAAGTATAGACTAGATCGCCTAAATTGGAACAAAACATCTCATGTTTGTTTGTTTGAAAATGGTTTGAAGGTGCTACTCGCAAGTAGGCTAAGACGTGGATTTGCCACCCTCAAGTGAGCTTAAGAAAATATGATTTTGCACCCTCAAGTGGGCTTAAAACTTGCATTTCAATGAATTGTTCCAATTCAAGTAATCCAACCTTCACCCACAAGCATTCAGGCAATTATATCATTTAAGCAAATAGCTTCATGGCAAGCATGGGGTCATAGCAACACTTACACACATGCAAGATGCGAACGCGTAAAAGCTTACCTAGTACTCCGAGCCAAAACAATAGCTAGTTAGTAATCAATGCAAGATCCTAGTTTATGTTAAGATGGCTAATGCAACACATGCAAAATGCAACTAGAAATAGGCTCGGCTGTTCTAAGATGTCATGTGAAAGCAACTTGATAACATGTTGTTGGACAAGTATTCAAGTAAGTGTATTGAAATACAATGTGGTTTGTATGATGCGCCGAGTTCGATGCATGCAATACGAATGAATGTATGCAAACATGCAAGCATAAGGATGCTAATTAAAAAATGACCTAGAACTAACCATCGTAAGTGGTTAAGTAAAAGGGAGAAAGACGTGGGATTGGAAGACATGCATCACATACACGCACGCTTATTACAAAATTTGGCCCTGTCAACAAAGGGTTCGAATAAATCAACTAACTAGCTATGCTAAGCTATTCTAACTAATCTAATAATCTAATTAGACTAATTATTACATAACTGAATTGAAAATTAGCTATGTTAAGCTAATTAAGAATTTACAATGATAGAATCGATTAGCAAATACATCAACTAATTAAACAGCCAATTAACTAACTACACAAAACAGTTAGAACAGCCTCGAGGAGAGCGGCATATGCATGCTTGATCGACTTCGCTCTGAAATCCGTTACCATGCCTCATGTTGCCTCTGTTTATACTGTTTTAGACTTCTGAAAACTGTGCCAAACTCCAAGATACTTCTAATCCACCTCCTGGACATGCTGAGAAGTGGTCGGCCAAGTGGAGTGGCCATCGGCCCGAGTTAATGGCCATCGGCCAAATTTGTAGTCGATCGGCAGACTTTTATGGTTGATCGACAGCTCTGATGGTCGATCGGCCAACACTTCCTGCAAATTCTCCTTTTGCTGCAACAGAGCACTAATAGAGGCATGGCAGTGTACTTGCAAGAAAATGTGTGTGCAACTACACCCCTTATCATGTCTAAGGCTCAAAGGTGTGTAGTGCTTAGCTCTCAAGCCATCAATCATGCATTTCGATGCATGATGGCCAAAGAGTCAAGCTTGCACAAACTCAATAAATGCATGACAAACAAGACACTTGGACCATCACCTTATCATGGATAATCAAAGGCAATGGAGAGAAAGGAGATTGGCCCATTTTCATCACTTCAAGTATGAGATGGACCAATTCACTTTGTGTTCAACATAACGTCCGATTGAACACAATGCAACGCACACATGCAACACGTTTATCTTGGCACATTTTACTTGATTGATTTTGTTTACACATTTTAACATTACCAATCCATTCATTAATCAACTTGTCCAAATATGAGAGTCCTCTAATGAGAGAGAGGTCTATCAAAGAGAATGGTTTAAGGCACAGGAGAGACCAATGCCTTTGACTAGGAGTAACCCTCAAAAAGAGGGTTGAAGCCATTTAAGCATAGGCCTCAATCCCAAGCATTAAACACAACCTCAAGACTAACCAATCCTCAAAACAAATCAAAAATGAAGAAATGAGGGAGATGGCAAATTTTTCAATGCTAAAGTGGCATGATAAACAAGACCCTAACATGCAAACACTTCAAGTACAACATGCTAGTAGGCTTAAACATTGAAACTAGTGAAGAACACAACACTAGAATCATGTAATACAATACTCAATGGACTAAACCAGCTCTAAACAAACCTTATGCATGCCAAAACAGTGGCAAAAATGGACTAAAATGATAGCATGATGAGCAAGAAAAAGCATGCTCAAATGATAGCTCGCAAGCAAGGCATGAAGACACAACTCTCAAACACATTGAAGGAGTGGAAAATGTGAGAGTGTGGCAAGGATATAAGCTCTGAAATTCCATGCTAAATGATGCCAAGACATGCAAACATCACAAGTATAGCATGGTAAGGACCTTAAAACTCAAGACTAGTCAAGGCATTTGCACTATAGCTATACAAAACATGAGTCATATGACCAAGGCAGCTCAAAACAGTCCTAAAACATCCCAAATGGAGTTCTAAAACATGCTTGAAATGACCTAAGAATAGCTAGAATGAAAGGCTAACACAATAGCACATGTTAGGCAATTTAGCACAATTGCACTACAAGCATACGAGGCAAAGCTCGAATGATCAAACCGGCTCAAAACAGAGCTAAAGCATGCTAAAAAAATAGCTAAAGCAAGCTGGAGTTAAGCTAAAATAAGCTAGCATGATTGGCCAAAACATCAAGCATGTTAGACTAGTAAGCATGGATTACACAACAAGTGCATGAAGCATGCAAGAGGTGAACTCACCAACCAAAATCAAAGTTATGGCATGCTGAAATAAGCCCAAAAATAAGCTATGAATAAGCCAACACATGCTAGAAAAACATGCTCAATAATTAGGCCAACAAGGCATACAACCAAGAAGCAAGGAGGGGAGGCCACCCCCTCCTATTCTGGGCCTCAAAACATGGTTTTCACCACTGAAATACCTCTGATTTTCAGTGGTGAAAAGGGCAAAAAAGTTGGATTTGAAGGTGGTGAGAAGTTGCACAAAAGGCCTCACAAGCCAAGAAACAAAAAAATAGTACAACCCCCAAACTCACCAAGCCATAAACTACCATTTTTACACCTTAAAAACAGAGTTTTTGACAGTCCAAAACCAACCTCAAAATAGTCCAAAACAACGGAAAAACAAGGGTAAAGCAAATGTGCAAAAACAAGCTTGAAAATGATAAGTGCTTACCCTTGAAGCACCTTGAAGCACAATAGCAAAACTAGCCAAAATCAGCCTTTTGGAGCTCAAACAAAGTCCCAAGCTTCCTCAACCCAAAGATGATCAACTTTGGTTAAGGGTCTCTTTGCAAAAGTGTAGGAAATTCTCACTTCTAAGCCCAAAACAAGAGGAGAATGATAGAATTCTAGGGAGGGAGAGAGTTTTGCTCACAAAACTTCTAGAGAGAGAGGATTCTAGAGTGAGAAGCTCTCAAAATTTTCTAAGCCTTCAAAAATGTTCTAACCCCTAATTATGAGATATAAGGCTTCATTATATAGCAAAATATCAAGCTTAGGTTGAAATATCTGATTTGGGATAGGTGGCACAAGCTGGAAACAGCTGGAGGAGAAATATCTGCCAATTCTGTGCTTTCTGGACATTTTTGGCTGATAAGGTTCACTTTTGGCCAACCTATGGCCGAGGAGGTCCAATTGTGGCCGATGCAGTTCCATAGAGGCCGATGGAAAAAATCAATGCTGGTCCCTGACTTGAAGCAAGCCTAATTCCTTCATCTGAATTCCTTTTTAGGTCATTCTTGACCCTAAATTGTAGCCCCGAAAGTCTTCTTTCCAAATTTAGAAGCCTCACCTCAAAATTCCAAGTGTGTTAAGAGATATCCCTCTTTTAGTGAAGACTTCTCAGTTTCGGTCCAATCGGAATGATGCCCAACTTCAACCAATCATATCTCCCCCATCCGGACTCGGCTTTAGGAGATTCTTGAGTGAAAAATGAAGCCCCGGAAGTAAGATTTCCAACGGTGGTGGCCTCATAGCTGAAATCCAAGTATTCAAAAGGATAGGCCTGATTTAGCGAGGGCTGCTCGACTCTCTCTTAGCGATTCATGCCCATCTTCTTCTCCAACTTGGTTTCTTCCCTCTTCTCCTCTTTTCTTCAACTCCAAACCCCTAAACAAGGTGTTTTGAAGGATTTTCCAAAGATTTCATCTCTCTTTCATTCATTTCCACTTTGTCCTTGCTCAGTTTACTGAAAAGCGCAACATTTGACAAAAATGCGAGCCTCGAAACATCGTAGAAACTTCTTTTCAAAAATATTTTGAAAGAGAGTTTTAAGGTCTAAAAACCATTCAAAAATGGGGTGTCTATACCCTAGTTTTTTCATTACTTCAAAAAGAAATGGCTAAAAGAAACCAAAAAGAAAAAGGAAGAAATCGAAAAGAAGAAAGGAAAAAAGAAGAAAAAGAAAAGGGGAAAAGGGGGAAAAAAAAGAATGAATAAAGTCAACCATCAAGCCAGGGGTATTCATTGGAATGAAATCCAATCAACCATGAGGAAAGGAACTTTTGTCTGAATCCGGGGAGGTCAATGCGAGGAAGTACCACATTGCGAGAAGAACAAACTCTGAAAATTGAGCAAAAGAAAAGAATATGACACGCATAAAGGAATGGAGAACCAAGCCCAAATCAAGGTGAAGCCAATTCCAATGTTAGGGCAAGGATGGCTAGTGATCAAATTCACTGCAAGTGTTGTAATGCTATCCTTGAGAGGCTTGCTAGGCCGAAAACCCGAAAGGGCGACCTAGAAAAAAGTTGGAGCTTGAAAAATGAGAAATCAAAAAAATAGAGCTCGCAAGGTTGAAAACCCAAAAGGGTGACTTTGGCAAAAGTTAGAGCGCAAAAGGAGAGTATTAACACCCGAGTGAACCTCATCCATGAATTACGTTGACCTGATTCCCATTCTTGGGATATGTAGGCAACTTCATCTTGAAGTTCAATCTCAACCACATCTATTTCATCCATCTCGACCCAATAAACTTGCCCAATTCGCATCGTCAGCTTCACATCAATCCATGAGCTACACCAACTGTTGTGCATATCACATACTTGTGTTGGGTAAGAAAGAACTAGCTTGAATCAACAAGTGAAGAAATTTTCAATACTTGAACTTATCAGTGGAATCTCTATCTTGAGCAAAAAAGGAATCGAAACTTAGGTTTTGCAAAATTGCGTTCTAAAGAGAACGTAAGTAATACTAGGGACATTATGAATGATTAGTTATCTTGACTCTTTTTCTGTTGTTGGGTCAGTTATGAGTTTTGTTATGTCGTGTCTAGTGTTTGTCTCAGTCAACGCTCTTCATCGAGTCACCATAGCGTGTCTATTACTCAAAAGCGCTCTTTATCGAGTCACCATAACGTGTCTGTCGCTCAAAGTTCAACAGAGTGGCATCACCAAAATTCCATACACAAATGTTCACTCCAAACTCAAAAACAAGTCCATGGGTGGAATTCATAAACAAACTGAGAGTGCCCATAAAAGGGCATCGCCTTCATGATCATTGCAATGTATATGTGAGGAATCTATCACTACTTTGGAAGAGACTAGAGTAGATTCTCGACATGCTGGGACAGAAGGGAAGCATGAGTTTGATTGGTTAGCAACCGTTCCAGGATCTAATGATCCCCATCACATATGCCTGCAGAATGTTGAAAATAATGGCCAGTGATTGGAAACTAGGGGCAATTTTCAGTACATCTGATCGGACCATTCATTGAACAAGGGGCATGAACCCAACCTTTCTCTCAGTCCATTCAAAGCCATTTTTCGGGCACTTTCCCCTAGGTTATGGTGATGATTCTGATATGATTCAGCTTTTGAAAGTTGTCTCCGACCATTTCAAAACACTCAAAGGCTAAAACATGTCATTTTAAGGTTCAAAAAGTGGAAAGGTTGGCTACCCTTCCTTCAAAACACTCAGGGGCTAAAACATGTGATTCCAACACTATTTTTGCTATTTTGGGGCTGTTTTAATTGTTACTTAGTTTATGCTTTGAATACCATGCTTATATTGTTGTAAGTCCTCATAGATTTGGTGGTTTAGGCCATAGACACCAATCTATTTGAGTTGATGGCTTTTTTTACATAATTTCTATGTAAATATTCATATTTATCATCATCATCTTTACCTAATTATCTCTGCAACCTCCCTCATTTCTTTACTTTCTTTGATTAAGAGATGTCTTAAACACTAGTTTGTTGCTCAAGGCATGAGAAAGAGACTTTCCATGCTTAATGGTTTAATCTCTTCGGAGGTTCATTACCAAGGCATTACATCTCTCTCATGTTAAGCGCAACTCCTTGTTTGAAGCATCTCTTTATCGCTTTTTGCACTTAGTGGACGTAATGATCACTTTCGGACAAAAATGAATAAAGAATGGCAGGGTAATGCTTCTTGAATCCAATAGTTGCATTTTGTATATGTTGTATTAGTCACTTGCATAGTAGAGCATGCATTTTTCTAATTGTTTTATTTCCTTTGGCTTGTCTCGGAGTACTATGTGAGTATTTCTTGCTTTAGCATATTGCATGTATGTTTGTGTTGCCATATCAAGCATATTTACCATGAGGCTAAGTGCTTATTTGATATACCTCTTGAATGCCTGCGGATGAAGGCTATGTTGCCTAAATTGTGATGATTTGATTAAGGTGCATATGAGGTCGCTTTTTCAAGTAGCACATATCCAAAACTCTTTTCAAATAAACATAAAATCAAAGCATTCCAAAGTGGGTGAAATAATCTGTACTCAAATGCCTCACATAGTAATGTTAGTATAATAATCGGAACAAAAGTATATAATGTACATAAAAATCATGTCATGATTTGTAGGGGCCGATCTTTGATCATGTGAATAAGGTGCTCAATTCATAACCTACCCCTCTCATACCTAAGTTCCCGAGCCACTTTGGTTATGACGGACAAGTGGCCTTTGGCACGAGTCACGGGTTTCCTAAATTTCTCAAAAATATTTAGGTGGTGACTCTGAAATCTGACAATGCAGTCCATTTCTAGCATCTTTGATGATAAATAGATTTTCTAAAATTTGCCGGGTTTGGACTCTCATTTGTGTTTTTCTGTTTCACATTGCACTTGTGAAACCAGATTCAGAACCATTGGGGTCTGAACTATAGGGCTATCATATTCGAGGAGACTAAACCTCTCTGAGAGCTCTAAAAGCCAGCTACAGTAGTCTGCACAAATTCTGGAACTTTAAAGTCACTTTTTTGCCCAAAATCTTTATTCTGTCTTCCTCTCTTCTCTCCCTCTTCTCCATACCCGAAACCCTAGAGCTCCAAACACCTGATTTCTCCAAGTCTAGTTTGAGATATCTACTGATTGTTTCACTTTTTCGTTGAAATTTCAAGTGTGTTCTGATCTTAAGTTTTCATTCTTGAGGTAGGGGTACTTTAACTAATTATATCTTTAATTTGACAACCACATGTGGTAAGTTCATTAGATATTCACCTTTGTAGATATATATATATGTTTGTGTGTGTGTGTGTGTGTGGATTGTGTTTGCTAACAAATGATTTGACAAGATGTGGGCAATAATTCATGATTATGGATGGAATTATGTCTATTATTGAGGATTATTGTTATTGATGACGAAAATTAGTCTCTAATTCATGAAAGAGAAAAAAAACTCCTAATTTTTCTACAAACCCTGGTTTTAAAACTTGTTCAATAAAGAGGGGTTTTGCTCAATTGATTTTTAAATCATGAAACACTACAAGAAATTACACTTTTGGCGACCAAATTTGGCAACTAAAATTAATTAAGTCGCCAAAAGTCAGCCCTTTGGCGACTAAAATTTGAATTGGTTGGCAATGTTTCATATTTTAGCTACTAAAATTTTTTAGTAGCTGTATATTACTTATTGATGACTAAAAACACAATTACTAACTAAAAAATGACCCAATCAGTGACTAAAAAATAGTTAGTCGCTAAAAATAGCCCAATAGGCAACTAAAATACAATTAGTAGCTAAAAAGTTACCCAATAGGTGACTAAAAAAAATTTGGTCCCTAAATGTATAATCTTTAGCTACTAAAAATAATTTAGTCAGTATTAATTTACTTTTAGCGACTAAATTTTAGTCGGCAATTATAATTAAAAATTTTAAAAATTGGACTTCAAATTTTGGAGGGAAAATTAATTTCTTTATTTATTATTAGCAACTAAAAAAGTTGGTCAAGAAAGAAAATAAACTAGGGTTTAAAAAATACACTACCACACGCTCAAAGTCTCTCATACATTTGTCTGTCTCTCACTCTGTGACTCTCTCTCTCTTTCTCACTCTCTCGCGCCTCTGCCTTCCTCCAACTCTCTCTCTCTCTCTCTCTCTCTCTCTCTCTCTCTCTCGCTTTTGTCTCCATCGTCGTCTGGTACGGGAGCATCACCGCCATCGCACACGAGCACCACCGTCAATCCACCATTGAAGCATTACCCCAAGTATGTCCTCTCTCTATCTATTTTGCCCACTCTCTATCTTTCAGTCTCTTTTTCCCTAATTTCAGCCTCTGGGGTTTTCTTCTTCCATTTGCATACCTTCACACATACCAAACCCCAAATCGATCCACCCATCGCCATTGATGAATGATTGTGATTTTGGTTTTTTTTTTTTTTTTTTTTTGATGGTTTGATGATACTGATTTGTGATTTATGATATAAAAAAGTTAAGAAGATAAAGAAAAGAATTTGTATGCATATGTTTATAAAATTTGAATTTGGGCATTGATTTCGACGGGATTGAAGAGGTTTTCCATAAGGAAATTGTTGAGATAGAGTTGAATAAACCAAAGTTTAAGAGGAGCAGTCGGCAAAGGAGTTGAAGTTTTACTTGCTACTCTGTTTTGATCTTAGGATTGTGGGTTTGATGGCTGCGTTTGTTCTTGTTTATCATTTAGATTTCTTTCCCCTTTTTTTTATGCTTCTGTTGTATTTTGGTGCTTCTGCTGTATTTAATTGCTTCATTTGCTCATTTGTTTGAAAATCTAATCTAATTTGAGGTAGGTAGTATGTGGCTTTTCACATGCTAATGAAGGAGCATTGTTTTGAATTTCAGCATAGAATTAAACATAAATGAAATTAGAGATGATGTGAAACTTATTAATATAGATGCATATTGGAATTTCTTGGTCTTCATTCTTCATCATTGTGCTCTATACTTGATTTGGAATTCAAACCATGCATCTTATCAACAAAGTATTCTCTGGCATATTTGTCCCATTTCTACAAAATCATGTATAGTAGAAAATCTAAGAAAAAAGATAAACTAAAATACACATGCAACTACGAAAGCATGGAGCATGACAATTATTACCAATAACTCTATTTTGAACAATAGCAACTTTGCTTGTAGTATTTTAATCAAATGAATGTGTGCATAACATATAAAATGCCCACCTGACGAATCTAGAAAGGCCACTTTGGAAGTTGGAGAAAAGGGCTATTTCAAAGTTTTGAATATTTTCCACCTTCCCTAACAACCAGACAAGCTATGTGATACATATAGTAATGTGCCGAAGATGAAACCAAGAAATCCCTAAATTTGATCAACTTAAATCTATTTTATGGATAAAGATAAGGTGACTAACTACCACATAATTCACTCAAAATGTGCTGGACATATTTTTGGATGCAGGACATGAGGTTAATGCTTGTGGTGAACATATGCCTGATTTCAATAATTAATTACAATTCAGCAATACAAATTAGAAATTTGGTTGCTATGTGGCACATGAAATACTTCAATATGTGGGAATTCAAAAATGAACTAGAGAGGAAACAAAGCATAATGCTTTAGATATGTAGATATCAAAAATATGATGGTATTTAGCAAAGAGTGCTGGGCATTGATAATAATCAGTGTTTAAGCTTGAATTATGGAATATAACCAACTGAGCATTTACTTAATAAATTGGCGTAATTTGAACCTATCCAAAATGTTAAAGTTTTTTACCAAAATTATCACAAGCAATAGTCAATCATATATAAACCGTACGTGGTTCAACATCCTCAACTATTTGCTTAGCTTTTCACAGTAATACCATAGTGTAGACGCGCCCTCGAGCTTCATGCTACTACAGTTCGGACTCAAATTGTCACGGTTCTGAATCTGATCTCTCAAAGTGCAATTCAAGACCGATAAATCACCAAAGAGTCCAAATCCGGCAAATCGTTTTGGAAAACTGATTTTTAAGAAAGAAGTGCCAAACATGGACTACTTTGCCAGATACAGAGTCGCCACCTAAATATTTTATTTTTGGAAAAATTTAGGAAACCCTGACTCGTTGCCTAAGGCCACGTGTCCTTCATCACCAAAGTTGCCTCGACTCAGGAACTTGGGCACGATTGGGGAAGGTCATCTATGAGCACCCCCGCTCGCCCGTTTAAAGATCGGCTACTACTAAACATGATATCTTGTTTTTGAAAACACATGCGTTCTTATTCTGGTTAATTAGCTAGAATTACTATGTGATGCGCACAACACACAAGTATAGACTAGATCACCTAATTTGGAACAAAGCATCGCATATCCGTTTGTTTGGAAATGGTTTTGAAGTTTACTACTCGCAAGTAGGCTAAAACACGGATTTCAATGAATCATTCCAATTCAAGTAATCCAACCTTCACCCATAGGCATTCAGGCAGTTATATCACATAAGCAAATAGCCTCATGGCAAGCATGCTATCATGGCAACACTCATACATATGCAAAATGCTAAAGCATAAACATTTACAGTGTACTCCGAGCCAAAACAAGAAACTAGTTAGTAATCAATGCATGATCCTAGTTCATGTTAGCAATGGCTAATGCAACACATACAAAAATGCAACTAGAAATAGGCTCGGCTATTCTAAGATGGCATATGAGATGCGACAACTCGATACATATATTCAAGTAAGAATTGAAATACAATGCAGTTAGTATGATGTGCCGAGCCCGGTGCATGCAATACAGATGAATGGATGCAAACATGCATAGCATAAGGTATGCTAATTGAAATATGCCCTAAAACTAACCATCGTAAGCAGTTAAGTAAAAGGGAGAAAGAAGTGGAGGTTAGAAGACATGCATCACACACACACACGCTTATTACACAATTGCGCCCTCTTGATGGAGGAACTGAAAGAATAATACAAATGAACTAATTAACTAACTAACAAGCTAATTAATTAATTACACAATGCTTAACTAATTAAACAAATTAATTAAACTACTAGAGTGGTAAAGAGGCCTCGGAAAGAGGGATGAATGCATGCATGCTCGGCTCCGCTCGAAAATCTATTGCCATGCTCATGCTGCCTCTATTTACATTGCTCTGCACCTCTGAAAACTGCATAAGTCTCAAGGATGCTTCTGAATCACTCCCCGAGCACTGTGGGAGGTCATCAACCAAGAGATGAGGCCATCGGCTAAGGGAAATTGGTCATCGACCATGAATGAAGCTCTGGGCCAACAATGCACAGCTGGCCGGCACTGAAGATGGACGATCGGCCATCTCTTCCTACAGAATGCTGTTTTGCTGCAGCAGAGGACAAACAGAGCATGGCAATGCATTTTCAAAGCAATAAGTGCACAAACACTCTTCCTATCATGTCATGAACTCAAGGAAGTATGGTTCTCGACCCTCGGGCCATCAATCACGCATTTCAGTGCATGATGGCCAAAGGGGCCAAGTGTGCAAATCAATAGGGAATGAAATGCACATAACACATAATGGCCCCCCCAAACCTCTATCATGATTGATCAAGAGGCAAAGGATGCATGCATGCTAGCAAGACTAATGCAACATGAGCATGTTAATGACAATGCCATACAAGGCTAATGGTAACAAGCATGCCGAATGCAATGCAACTTAGACAAGCATGCGAAATGCAACATGGACATTCAAGCATGCAAGGCAAACATGTGACAACATGTAAAGGGACAAGATATGCAAACATGCAAAGCTACTTAACAAAAGCATGCCAAATGCAATACCACTTAAACATGCAACAACATGTTATGGACTAAGTATGCGACAAGGCACAATTGAACTAGCATGTTACAACATACAATTTACCAAATGCGCAACAAGCATGCAACAACATGCGACGATGGACTTAAACCAAAATGGACAGCTCTCAAATAGGTCCAAATCAGCGGCCAATATGCTAAGGGATAAGGAACAAAATCACATACAAACATGCATGGTAATTGGCCTAACACTTAAGCATCGAAGGGCAACTTCTAAGAATACTTAAAAGGAATGAAAAGCATGCAAGTGTGACAACATTACATGCTCTGAAATGATGCTAGAAGTGATGCCAAATCACATAAACAAATCATAATCATAGCATGCACAAGGCTTAAAGCCTAAGACTAGTGAAGAGATTCGAACCAAAGCTACACAAAACAAAGAACATATGGCAAGAATAACCCAAAACAGTCCTAAAGCATGGAAAAGTAAGCCTAAAACATGCAACGACCAAAGCCAAAACAAGCTAAAACAAAGAGGCAAAAACATGAGACATGCAAGGCTACCAAAGAGGTGTTACACTACACCTAAGACAACCCAACACGAAAAATTTTAAGTCAATGAAAACAGAGATATGGCATGCCAAAATGAGCCCAAAACACCCACTTAGATGACATCCCAAATGCCTAAGCATGGTGACATACACGATGACACATTCATGAGGCATAAGACACTAACTCTTTAAGACATTAAAGGAGTCATAAGTGCAAGCATATGAGCATGGAATATGGACTGAAATAACATTACAAGTGATGCCAAACCACTGAAATGACCCCAAATAGAGCATGCTAATGACTTGGACACTTAAAGCTAACAAGCTAGAATACATGGTAGCTATACAAAACAATGCAAGGTTGACCAATACAACTAAAATCAGATCTTAAACATGATGAGACATGAACAAAATCTTCTTTAAGCTAAGCCAAAACATGCAAGAATGGTAGTCTAAACACAAAATGCATGTTAAGGCAAACAAGGAGATTACAAGGCAAGTACATGAAGCATGTAAGAGGCCATCGAACCAACTCAAAACAGAGGTGTATTAAGGCAAAACAAAGCCTAATACACATTGAAATGAAGCTAAAACAAGCTAGGCATACAAGCCACTAACATAAGCTATTTATGCAAGCATTCAAGACAACAAGGAGAGGGGATGACCCTCTCCTATTTAGGACACCAAAACCACCTCTCCACCACTAAAAATCCTCTGGATTTCAGTGGTAGAGAGGTCATACAAAGACAAGAACAATGGCCAAAAGGGATGGCCTAAAACGAGGCCTAACAAGGCCTAAAAGGGGGGAAACAACCCCAAACCTCAAAATGACCTTAAACAAAGTTCTAAAGAAAGAATCAGAACTTTTATCAGTTATAAGTTAAGCTTAAAACAATAAGCAACAAGGGCTAAAAGCTTAAGCAATAAAGGGGTATCTAAAGCAAGTAACTCACCCTTCTAAAACCTCTTCAAGAAGAAAGCTCCAGCAGGTTTTCTGAGTTCAAACCAACCCAATAACATTGAAATCAACCTCCTAGCACCTCAGCAACCAAGGATGGTGTTCTAGTGTGTGTTTGTGTACAATAGTAAGACGATACTACACTTTTTGAGCACAAAATAAGGCTAAACCAGGAAGTATAGATACAATACTATATCTATATTCTCAAGAACAAATTTTCTGAACCCTGGAGGAGGGAGGAGGGGCTCCCTCTTTATAGAAGTTCAAATTCTAAAGCTTCTAAGAGAAGCTAAGCAAAGGGCAAATCCCTCCATACACGTATATGGAGGGGGTGAATTGTGGATGCCAGCTGCACCAAATGGCACAAAATATCTGCATAAAGTAGACGAACAGGGTTCGGCCACCAAAAATGGCCGATCGACCAACATAAGTGCCGGCCGACCAAATATAGTGCCGATCGGCCAACACTCTTGGCCGATGGCAAGAAAAAAGGGCTAATGGCATCATGCCCTGGCCGGTGGGTTAAGGGGATGGCAAACAAGCCACCCTCTTCCCTTATAAGCAAAAACACAAATGTTTGGTCCACAACCAAGCACAAAACAGACAAGTGGAGAGATCTTGAGGCAAGGCGAATAGCCGAGACCTTCGAGAACTCAAAACGAACACGAGCATGGATGATCATCGAGTGTTCAAATGATGACATCCAAGTCTTGAGGACGGTCAAAAATGGGGTGTCTGCACATAGTACCAATTTAAATATGAAGCAAACATGATATATACTTATGAGCCAGCCCAGAAACTAATGAGGTCCCAGACCTTTGTTGCTAGATCTCGGATTGACATGCATTGTTTGCATGTCAGCTTCTTTCCTAGCAACTTAAGCTTTTGGGTCTAGTGGTGATCTAACATAGTATCATAGCCTTGGTTTCAAAGGGGTCTTGGGTTCAAGTCATTCTATTTACATTTGAACCCTAGTTTGGTATGTTTGTCTTTCCATATGCAAGATGGGTTGTACATGAAGGAGGGCATTTAAGAGCTTAATACACATTATTGGGGATCTTCCCTAATCGTTTAAACTTTTGGAGCTAGTGGTGATCTAACAGGTATGGATTCGGGCCCCAAAATACATTGTTAGACCGAGATTGTTCTTCAATTTGGAGAAGTTGATGGTTTGAATTACTTGACTGGATTTTGGAGAACTATAAGGCTACTTGACTTAGTTATACCTTTAAATGGGCCCACAAGTGGCAAAATAGTTCTTGGGTTGTATATTTCACTTTATTTGTAACATTGTAAGGCGTTGGAACAAGGTTTGAAGAACTCTACATTTGTAGTATGCATAAGATTACTTTTTAGCTCAATATACCTTATCCTCTTCTACAACCCTGCAAGGAAGCTGCAGTTAGAAACTTAGAAAATAAAACCTAGAATAAATTCGACTACCACCTCTTCAACTTATGGCTGCTTTCATTAAACAAGAGGAAGTATATCAAAAACAGTATAAGAAGCTAGGAGAAGATTTAATATGGTCTTAAGGCTCTTAATGGATCCCACCACAATTGCATTTGTCACTTCCATAATTTCCAGTGACTTTCGTAACTGCCCTCAATCACCATAAACCAATTGGCATTCGTAGAAGCTTTAACATAGAATAGAAAAATGTTTTAGGGTAATTGATGAAGACAAACCTCCTTCAGTTATTTCTCTCATGTTTTATTTCTTTATTTATTTTTTGAATCTCTTGGTTTTCACATGAGACCTCAAAAATCATGGATTTATAATCCCATGACTTTAGTGGATTTTAGTTTCATGATTTATTAAACCAGTTGGCATTCTTAGTTGGTGAATTATTCGGTCATGTACAGAAGGGGCAGCCTTGGGCTGACCAGAAGATTGTCAAGGTAACATTTATGCATGGTAGTATATATATTTGATATGAAATGCTTTTCTTAGTTTTTAACATATGATATAATTATAGAGGCTTATTGAGGTATTTCAATAATCTTTTTAGTTACACTTTTTTGTTGTCTTTTGGAATAGCAACTCATAGATGCAAACTTATATGCATTACTTGGGAAAAGGACTACAACAGATGATGAAAAGCCTATTAAAAAGAAGAATGAGAAGCCTATTAAGGTTGAGGTGGGCATAGTTGCATGCATCTTTGTTGCCCACATATATTACTTATCAGTTGATTTAAAGTTTTCTCACGTTTTTTGATCTATTTTCATATATCTACAAATGTACTGCTGATGTGGATACTCTGCCAAAACCATCTGAAGAAGAACTCAATCCCTAGACAAAAGTGACCTACAATTATGTTTGAGGCATGACATGCAATTTGGCAAACATGGGTAATATGCTTTAAAGATGCTTTTCAATGGCTTTTGTGGTAATTGTTGGTGTGATGCCAAAAGTATGATTAATAATATTTATTATCTCTTTATGCTCTTTATGGGCTTGGTGATGGCAAATAACTGTTAACTTATGTGATGCTACCCCCAGATTCGTTGTCCATCACCTCCACAACCAAACTTCATATTACATTCTAAACAATTCAAAACTTAGTCAAAAAAAGGCGTTTTGAGGGAAAAAATTCAAAAAAGCCCCTAAACCACAATATGGCTCTCACAGATAGCTTTCCCTTGACAAATAGAACTTGTGACAACTGACGGAATGCAATTCGGACTTGTAGGTTGGGAGTTAGAGCTGAATATACCTTAAACTTAGTAGAAAAAGGGCGTTCTAGTGGCAAAAATTCAAAACAGCCCCTGAACCACCGTTTGGATCTCACGGACAGCTTCCCCTTGAAAAATAGGACTTGTGACAACTAACGAAATGTAATTCAGACCCGTCGGTTGGGAGTAGAGCTGAATACGCCTTAAACTTAGTCGAAAAAAGGTGTTCTGGGGCGAAATTTCAAAACAGCCCCCGAACCACCATGTGGCTCTCACAGACAGCTTCCCCTTGACAAATAGGACTTCTGACAACTGACGAAATGTAATTTGGAAGTTAGAGCCGAATACGCCATAAACTTAGTCGAAAAAAGCCGTTCTGGGGTGAAAATTCAAAGTAGGCCCTGAACCACTATGTGGCTCTCACGGACAACTTCACCTTGACAAATAGGACTTGTGACAACTAACAAAATGTAATTCAGACCCGTACATTGGGAGTTAGAGTCGAATACGTCTTAAACTTAGTCGAAAAAGGGCGTTTCAGGGGCAAAAATTCAAAACAACTCCCGAACACCATGTGGCTCTCACAGACAGCTTCCCCTTGACAAATAAGACTTGTGACAACTAACAAAATGTAATTCGGACCCGTAGGTTGGGAGTTAGAGCCGAATACGCCTTAAACTTAGTCGAAAAAGGACGTTCCAGGGGCGAAAATTCAAAACAACCCTCGAACCACTGTGTGGCTCTCACGGACAGCTTCCCCCTAACAAATAGGACTTGTGACAACTAGCAAAATGTAATTCAGACCCATAGGTTGGGAGCTAGAGCCGAATACGCGTTAAACTCAATCGAAAAAGGGCATTCTGGGGACAAAAATTCAAAACAGCCCCCGAACCACTGTGTGGCTTTCATGAACAGCTTTCCCTTGACAAATAGGACTTGTGACAACTAACGGAATGTAATTTGGACCCGTAAGTTGGGAGTTAGAGCCGAATACGCCTTAAACTTAGTCGAAAAAGGGCGTTCCGGGGGCGAAAATTCAAAACAGACCCCGAACCACTATGTGGCTCTCACGGACAACTTCCCCTTGACAAATAGGACTTGTGACAACTGACATAATGTAATTTGGACCCATAGGTTAGGAGTTAGAGCCGAATACGCCTTAAACTTAGTCGAAAAAGGGCGTTCTGTAGTGTGGCTCTCACAAACAACTTCCCTTTGAGAAACAAGACTTGTGACAACTGACAGAATGTAATTTGGACCCGTAGGTTGGGAGTTAGAGGAGAATACGCCTTAAACTTAGTCAAAAAAGGGCATTCCGAGGGCGAAAATTCCAAACAGCCCGCGAACCACCATATAGCTCTCACGGATAGCTTCCCCGTCACAAATAGGACTTCAAACAACTGATGGAATGTAATTCAAACTCGTAGGTTGGAAGTTAGATCCGAATACGCCTTAAACTTTGTCGAAAAAGGGCGTTCTAGGGGCAAAAATTCAAAACAGGCCCCGAACCACCGTGTGGCTCTTATGGGCAACTTCTCCTTCACAAAGAGGACTTGTGAAAGCTGATAGAATGTAATTCAGACCCATAGGTTGGGAGTTAGAGCCGAATACGTCTTAAACTTAGTTGAAAAAGGGCGTTCCGGCGGCGAAAATTCAAAACAACCCCCGAACCACCATAAAGCTTTCACAGACAGCTTTCCCTTGACAAATTGGACTTGTGACAACTAACATAATATAATTCAAACCCATAGGTTGGGAGTTAGACCCGAATACACCTTAAACTTAGTCAAAAAAGGGCATTTTGGGGGTGAAAATTCAAAACAGTCCCCGAACCACAATGTGGCTCTCACGGACAGCTTGCCCCTAACAAATTGGACTTATGACAATTGACGGAATGTAATTCGAACCCATAGGTTAGGAGTTAAATCCAAATACGCCTTAAACTAAGTCCAAAAAGAGCGATTCGAGGGCGAAAGCTCAAAACAGCCCCCGAACTGTGAATACTCTGTTTCATGTTATGGTAATTGATCTTAATTATGATTATGATTATATGCTTGATATGATTTTGAGTGATAATTACATGATTATATGTGTTTTTGAATTTCTATCTGTTCACCGTAGGAAAATCTGTTTGATTTTCTGCTTTAGAATTTAAATTGAAGGCCTTATCGGCCACAAAAGCTGAAATTCATTACGCCATTGTGATTAGCGTAATTTTTAGAGCCTACGGTGAAATTTAATTAGAAATTGATTCGGATCAAAACAATTAGATTCAGAATGATTAAATTAGGATTAATTACTTAGCCTTAATCAAATTTGATTAGGCAAACATACATAAGGACCGTACTACACTTAACTTCATTTCTTTTATACTCAAAATCTAAAAATCACACTCTAGAGAGAGAGAGGGCCAGTTCTAGAGAGAGGAAGAGGAATAATTATGCATTTTGGCTCAAAGTTTGTGAATTTGGAGGCTACACTCAAGATTTAACTACATTTGTGAGGATTGAAGCTCCTAGGTGAGTAATTGAGCATAGATTCATGAGTTTAAGTTATAATTTTGTGAATTCAAAGTTAAGTGGTAATCAAGAACATGGATTGAATTGATTGTGATGAATTTGAAGTCTATATGCATATGCATGTATAGAATTGCCATGATCTTACATACTCAAGCATGAATCATGTTGAACATGAAGAATTGAGCACCAAATTCCACATGCGTGCATAATTTTCATGAGTTTCATAATTATAAGTATCATTTGTGTCATTTGAAATAGAGATGAAGTCAAAAATTGACATGCATGCATGATAGATAAGGATATGGAATTTGTATGAAGTTGAGCACATGGGTTTTGGGAATTATGAAAAGAATTCAAGATACTTTATGAGGTGGACCATGATTTCAGTCAATTGGTTCCAAATTACTCATGTTCTTGTGTTATATGATGTCTTTCCATGCTTTTGTGTCAAAAACATGAGTTTTGAACCTTTGAACATCAAGTTTGAGCTTCAAGAATAGTTCTGGAAATTCCAGAATTTGGCATGTCCGCTCGAGCAGGGAAAGCGCCGCTCGAGCGTGAAATGTTAGTACCCAGAACTTTTGCAGACATTGATGTCCGCTCGAGCGGGGAAGAGTTGCGCTCAAGCGCCCAACTACGTGTTTTGACTCTAAGCTCTAGCATCCGAAGTCACGCTCGAGCGTACAAATGAAGTAACCAGTACTTTTGCAAACCAATGGGGTCCGCTCGAGCGGCCAAAGCTACGCTGGCCGCTCGTGCAGGGAGCCCTGTTTCTAAAATTTTGAAAAGATGTGTTATGATTTATGTAGGGTAAGGACAAATCCACCGACAAAGCACTGTGAGTAATATCTTAGTAAAGATATTTGAAGTTTGTCATTTGTCCAATTGTTTACTCTTATTCGAGTTTCATGAGTTTGTTAATTTGAAAGGTGGACAATATTCGTCATGCTGAATGATTGGGCCAAAGGCCGTTTGACATGAATGATTGGGCCAAAGGCCGTTCGACAAGATTGATTAGGCCAGAGGCCGTTCGATATGCATGAATTGGGCCCAAGGCCGTTGGTTAAAATTAGGTGGGCCAAAGGCTGTTTGATATGTTCAGGCTCGAAGCCGTTTAATGCACCAATTGGAAACATGAATAGGTCTAAGACCATTAGATATATCTATTTCGAATTTCATTCATGTACTCTCTTTATTTGATATTATTCACTGGGCTTTCGCTCACTCTCATTCATTTGTCTGTAGGTGAGCCAAGAGATGTCCAAACCCAGCCTCAGTGAAGTATGTGAGGAATGATCAAATTTTTGAGGAGTCAGCCCAAACGTCTCACGCATGAGACTTGTTTTACCCTTTTGCTCCTTTGTTATAATTTTGCTTCGTTGGCGACAATGTTGAATCACCTTTATACATATTATAGACGCGCCCTTGGGCCTCTCTTCTACAGTTCGGACTCCCTTTTTGCGTTGCGGTTCTAAATCTGAACCAAAGAGTCCAACTCTGGCAAATCGTTTTGAAGAAAAACAAATTTTGAAAAAATAGTGCCAAACATGGACTGCTTTGCCAGATTACAGAGTCGCCACCTAAATATTTTAAAATGGGAAATTTAAGAAACCCTAACTCGGTGCCGAAGGCCACGTGTCCGTCATCACCAAAGTAGTCTTGGCTCGGGAGCTTGGGTACGATCGGGGAAGGTCAGCTATGAGCACCCCCTTTCGCCCGGTCCGAAGACCGGCCTCTACTAACCGTGATATCTTATTTTGAAAACCTTATATGTTCTTATTCCGGTTATTAGCCTAGAATTACTACGTTATGCGCACAGCAAACAAGTATAGACCAAATCGCCTAAGTTGGAACAAAACACTACATGTTTGTTTTGAAAACGGTTTGCTACTCGCAAGTAGGCTAAAATGCAGGTTTTGCCACCCTCAAGTGGGCTTTAGAAAAGATGATTTTGCCACTAACTAGTGGGCTTAAAACTCACAGTTTTTAATGCATTGTCCCAATTTAGGTAATTCAACCTCCATCCACAGGCATTCAAGCAGTTATATCACATAAGCAGCTAGCCTCATGGTAATCATGCTATTATGGCAACACTCACACGCATGCGATATGCTAAAGCATAAAAGCTTACCTAGTACTCCAAGCCAAAACAGAAACCAGTTAGTAATCATATGCATGATCCTAGTTCATGTTAAGTGGCTAATGCAACACAAGCAATGGTGTAATCTAAACAGGCTCGGCTGTCCTAAGCATGGCATATGGAATGCTACAAGTAACAAGTATTCAATTTAGAAATTGAAACACAATGCAGTTTGTATGATGTATCGAGCCCAGTGCATGTCAACAAATGCATGGATGCACGCAAGCTATCATACTGTATGCTAATTTAAATGTGCCCTAATCTACCATCGTAAGCGGGTAAATAAAAGGGAAGAAAGAAGTGGGGGTTGGAAGACATACACACACCCACACACACTTATTACAATTATGCCCTCGCTCGGAGGGACCAAATAAATATTACAATCCGAATAATAAATAAATTATTACAGAATTTCTAATTACCAAATTAATATTAACATAAAAGAAAGGGGCCCCAGCCCTGCCTCGGGATGCGCGAATGATGCATGCTCGAATCCGACTTGCCCGGAAACCCGTTGCCATAGCATTGTTGCCTCTGTTTTCACTGTCCTGCCTTTCTGAAAACTGCCAAAGTCTCAGGACATGCTCCCTGCACACTGAGGGTCATCATCGGCTGAATAGAATGTCCATCGGCCGTGTACAATGTCCATCGGCTAGAGATAAAGCTATCGGCTGTCCATCAATGGCCGGTCGGCACTCTATACTGCCGATCGGCAAAAACTCCCTGCAGAAGACAGTTTTGACAGCAACAAGGACAGACAGTGTATGGCATGGAATTCCAAGCAAATGTATGCACGGACACACTCCCTATCATGCAATGGACTCAAGGGGGCATGGCCCTCGACCCCCGGGCCATCAATCACGCGTTTTAATGCATGATGGCCCAAAAGCCAAGTTAGCAACTTTGATATCAAATGAAATGCAAGCATAAAACACACCAAAGGGCCCCAACCTCTGTCATAATTGATCAAGAGGCAAGGGATGCATGCTTGATGAAATGCAACCTAGGCATGGAGACTAAGTATGCAACATGAACATACAAATGAGCAATGTATGCTAGGCGCGCAACCTAAACATGTAAACAAACATGGCATGCAGCAACATGCAACGATGGACTTAAACTAACATGGGTAGCTCGCAAGCATGCCAAAACCAGCGGCCATTAAATGAAATGAGGTAACCGAAATGCACACAAACATATCCAATGCATGGATCTATCCTAAGATACAACATGCAACTCTAACAAGGCATGGCAAATGATGAAACATAGCATATAATGGTGCATGTTTCAGATCTGAAATGGCATGCCCAATGACTCCAAAATGACTCCAAAGCATGCAAACATTTATGTAATGCATTGTTAAGGACTTAAGCACTAAAGCTAGTGAGATGCAATACACTATAAGCATGCAAAGCGATGCTCGAATGAAGAAGACAGCCACAAGAAGTCCTCATGCAGCCCAAAATAATGCTAAAACATGCATGAAATGTAGCCAAAATAAGCTAGCATGCTTGGCTAAATTAGCATGTGATTTTGACTAGCTAACATGATTTACATGGCAAGTGTATGATGCAAAGCCCAAACAGGAAAAGTCCCTTCTACAACACTGATGAGGGACCAAAAATATGACTACTCACAGTAGATGACAGCCCCCAAATCAATATGAAAACATGCTCAAAATGCAATGCAAGATTAAGGCCCACAAAGGGGTATAACATGAAGTACCAAAGGGATGCACCAAACATCCAAATACCCTTCATAAGACATGTAGAGGGGGTCAAACTAAGACCCTTTTCAGGCCTGTCGAAGACCCAAAAATAGAAGCATGGTAGGCTAAAAAGACATGCAAAAAAAGGGGACCAAAGAGGGGTAATGAAGCAAGTCATACATGGGGGTCCCAAACAAGGTTAAACCCTTCTTCAATGTTGAAGAAGGGCTCAAAAAAAGCCTCTTTCAGTTTACATCGAAGCCCAAAAATACTTGTAAATAGGGCTAAACAATGAAGCTAAAAAATGCAAGTTTAAGGGAAATGGATGCTTACCCTTGAAGAGCAAAGAACCAAAGACCCCTTGGTCCAAGTTTCTGAGCTCCTAACCTCTGCAAATGACCTCCAATGTGCTGGAATAGATGATGGAGGTGTTGTGCTAGGTGTTGTAGAGCAAATGATGCAAGAACCAAGGTGTTTGGAAGCTTGGATAGGATAGATATAGAGGGTTGTAGATATATATGTTAGATATATATGTCTACTCTCTGGTTTTTTGCTCCAAAAACTCCAACCTTTTTCAATGGAGGAAGAGAGCTCCTTATATAGGCAAAGGGCTAAGCTCCAAGCTTCTCCAAGAAGCTAAATTAAAGGGGCAAAGGGTGCAAGGCTTATTAAGGAAGCTTGGACAGCTGGTAGGCTTCTTGAGGAAGCCAAGACAAGGGGTCAAAGCTTCTTGAGTGCACAAGAGGGGCCAAAAGTGGTGCAAAAGGTGCAAAATAGCAATATATATGCATGTGGAGCTGGTTCTGTGCATCCCAGCTGGCACAGCTGGCATGTACCAGGCTTGGAGGGTGCAAAGGGTGCAAACCGGCCAGAAAAATTGGTCGTCGGCCAAAATAAAGTGCCGGTCAGCACTATTTTCTGCCGATCATCTAAATAGAGTGCCGATAGATGATTCCTAGGTCAAAAAATGGTCGGTGAGTATGAAAATTGAAGCCCCGGAAGTTATCTTTCCAATGGAGCAAACCTTGCATCAAAATTCCTCCTATGCAGAAAGTTATGCCCTTTTTGGTGAAACCGCGCAGACTTGATCCAAACGGGATGATGCCCAGCTTCAACCAATCATATCTCCTCCACACGGACTTGGCTTTGAGAGATTCTTGAGTGTAAAATGAAGCCCCGGAAGTCTTCTTTCCAATGGTTATGGCCTCATATCTTAACTTTAAGTGTATAGGTAGATAAGCTTGATTTAGCGATGACTGCTCGTCTTTCTCCCACCCGGATTCATCCTGAACTTCTTCTCCAACTTGTTTTCTCCCCTCTTCTCCTCTTCTCTTCAACTTCAAACCCCGAAGTAAGGTGTTTTGAAATATTTTTCAAAGATTTCATCTCTCTTTCATTCATCTCCACTTTGTCCTTGCTCGGTTTATCGAAAAGCACACCATTTACCGAAATGCGAGCGTCGGAACATCGTGGGAATTTTATTTCAAAAATGTTTTGAAAGAGAGGGTTTTAAGGTCTCAAAACCATCCAAAATAATTTTGGTTCAAAATGGGGTGTGAAGTTGAGATTCGCCTCTCTCCTTGCCGAAGAAACTGCACCTTTGCCCTGCACACCTTTCATCACCGAGTAAACCATCAGTCGCGCCCAAGTCTTAAGGGCAATCAAAAATGGGGTGTCTACACATATATGCTTGGAGGTTTGGCTGACTAAGACTTGAATGATCCTGTGTGTATGGAACCTTAAGATATTTTCTTTTGGTGCGAGTTATTAATAAATATATTTTTGTGATGTTTTGATGTGCCATGTAAGCACAGCTCTATGGATATTTTTTTTTAAGTTGCTTCCATTTTGGCCCCTTAACTCTGATGAAACATGTTTTATTTGGTTTGAAGCCGTAGGTAATCCCTTGATTACTGGCCGATTATGACCTTAATCCATAGGGGCGGATTCAGGTCATGACAGAGTGGTATCAGAGCACGAGTCAATAACTCACACACTTGTCCAAAAGAGCGATAAGCATCTAGAAAAGATCTAGGATGCATTCATGTGATAAGTAGGGATCTGTAAACATTGAGAATGTGCTTAAATGCTTCAAGATAAATGATTATGTGCTATATGTTTGTAATTTATTTTCATTGCAAATTATGTGAATATGTATGCTCCTTGGTATATGCATACTTGTGAAACTTTTATATAAAGAATAATGCAAGTTTAATGAGATGGTGAGAACAAAAGGTGATGAGATAGAGAAGTCATCTACTGCCAAAATGGATAGGATGGAAAGATTGATTCAGGAATTGGCAGAAACATTGAGGCAACAACAACAGTGGCAGCAACCACACCCTCCACCTCCACCTCCACCTCCACCTCCGGCACCACCTGTGCCAGATTTATAAAATGATGACCGAATAATAGCTCCTACCAAAGAGTTTAAGAAAATGAAACCGCCACAGTTTCATGGGGGATTAGATCCGTTGAAGGCCGAAGCATGGGTTCTCGGCATCAAAAAACTATCCGAAGTGTTTCCTTGTTCAGAGACGCAGAAAGTACTTCTAGCCACCTTTATGCTAGAAGATAAAGCAAGAAAATGGTGGATGTTAATGCGTGAGAATCATAAAGACATTCGCTGGACGCAATTCCTGGAAATTTTCTATGATAAGTACTTTCCACAGTGTGTCCATGATAGGAAAATGTCAGAGTTCATGGAACTTAAGCAAAACAGCATGACGGTAGCTAAGTAGGAGGCCAAGTTCACTGAGTTGGCCAGATTTGCACCACATGTGGTTGACAAATAGGACTTGTGACAGCTGATAGATAGCTTCCCCTTAGTCGAAAAAGGGCATTCTAGGGTTGTAAATTCAAAACAGCCCCTGAACCACCGTGTGGCTCTCATGGACAACTTACCCTTGACAAATAGGACTTGTGACAGCTGACATAATGTAATTCGGACCCGTAGGTTAGGAGTTAAAGCCGTATACGCCTTAAACTTAGTCGAAAAAAGGGCGTTCTGGGGGCAAAAATTTAAAACAGGCTCTGAACCACTGTGTGGCTCTCATGGACAGCTTCCCCTTGACAAATAGGACTTATGACAACTGACGAAATATAATTTGGACCCGTAGGTTAGGAGTTAAAGCCGAATATGCCTTAAACTTAGTCAAAAAAGGGAGTTCCAAGGCCAAAAATTCAAAACAGCCCGCGAACCACCGTGTGGCTCTCACGGATAGCTTCCCATTGACATTTGATGTAATAACCCGACCCTCGTATCTGTTTCTGGTATAATGTCAATCCCTTATCCTGATCATTTAAATGCTTAATGTGGGATTCCATGTGGAATTAAGTTTAATTAAGTGAACCTTATGATTATAGATTCATATCTGTTTAATAAGAAAACATATCTGTCACAATTAAAATGTTTGGATCAAGAATTGAAAGCCTTAGGAGTTTCATAATCCGAAATTAATCTTATATTTGAGACCAGCATAATTTTTAATTAATAATAAGCATTTTTGTAGGAATTTGATTTAGAATGATTAAATTGATAGATTTTTGTCCTATTCTCTTTATATATATATATATATATATCTATGTTATCTTACATATTTGACTTGGAGTTTTATATACAATAACCTGAGAGAGAGAGAAAAGAAAGGGTTAGAGAGGAGGAGCAAAGTTCTTCAAGGAAAGAATTGGGAAAAATCTAGAAGATGGTAGGGAATTTGACCCAAGGTATGTCTACTCATTTACCCTCTCATTGAATAAAGAAGAAATTCCTCTATGTTAGTGTGCTAAGTGATTAATCGAGTTAGTAGCTTTGGTGTTGAATTGATTTGGAATTGTGTGAAATTATCTAATGAGAGGTCCAACCTATTTCCTCAATTATCAACTTGAACCCATCTATATGGTATACGGTTGCATATGTATGTGTATGTGTGTGTGGATGTGTGAGGGAATTGGAAGTATTGTGGAATTGGGTTATGTTTATAAACTTTAAAGATTAAGATCCAAGTTATATTGAGATTGCATAATGTTTATACACATGATTTTGAACCTTATTTCATCAATTAAAGAACCTAATTTGGGGCTTATTCAAGCTCACCAAAAATGGGGTTTTGTTTGGAAAATTTCGAATCGCGTAATCACAAGACGCTGCGTCTTGGGAAGCCTTACCGCACGCAGTGGCTCACAATGCACATGCGCCCATGCCGCAAATTTAAATGCCCGCTCCGTTTTACGTGCTTAACCCTCCGGTATTTTTGAAATATGTGTTTGATGTCCCTAAGATGCCTATAAATTCGTTCGAAGTAAAATGAAGCAGGAAATGAATTAAGAAAGAGAAAGAACTAATGAATAAGTTGTGCATGTGTGTAGGTCATAACGCGGGAGAGGCAAGCATTCCACCAAAGCATTGTGAGTAATAGTACTGTAATCGCACATTTGATTACCATTAATAATTCTTTTTATTAACGCTCTTCTTTTCACTAGTGGTTATGTTAACCTTCTGTTGGGAATCGGTGTGAACATTGAAAGATTTTGGCATACATCGGTACGACGCTGAACCTACTCTGTATTCCGGTTAAGGTTAATGATTATCGTTAATGTACCAACCTATAAATTACCTATGATTCCGTATAAGAATTGCATACAAACTATTAACACTGTGAAGTTGGTTAATAGAAAGGAAGTATCAATAACATTATTACGTGACTCATGTTATGGTGCGAATTGTTCTGACTTATTAATGTAATGATACCTTTACTTTCGGATTATCGTTAATATTAACGTTCTGCTAATTGCAAGACGAGAATGCAGTATTGATTCATGACAAGCAAATGGGATGTATGTGCATTATGGAATTATGGTATTTATGTATCTCTGAAATTGTTCCATTTGTTAATAATTATGATTAACACTCTGTTAAACACAAACTAGCTATGTTAACTCATGTGAATGATTGGAAGAATCCATGTGCCTCTGTATAACTCTGAGACTAATAATATATGTGTCTTAAGTTAATGAATATTGTTAATGTTCTTATGTTAACTTGCAATAAACCATAAGGTTATTCCGTTCTGTTTATTCGTTCCATTCATACTATGACATGATATGAATTGTTCGGTCTTGAATACCTAATATTTCCTGGTATGGAACAAAGTGTTGTACGGAACTAAGTGCTGCTATGTGAGTCACCTCTAGAATCCATACGAGCCACCTCTTGAGTCCATACATATGTGAAAGTTATGAGGCCTATGGCCGTTCTGTGAAAGTTATGAGTCCTATGGCCGTTCTGTGAAAGTTATGAGTCCTATGGCCGTTCTGTGAAAGTTATGAGGCCTATGGCCATTTTGTGAAAGTTGTGAGGCCTATGGCCAATCTGTGACATCTGGGCCTATGGCCATTCTGTATGATCTGCTAGTATGAAACAAAGTGCTGCACGGAACTAAGTGCTACCATGCAAGTCACCTCTAGAATCCATGCGAGCCACCTCTTGAGTTCATACATGCATGAAAAGAGCTTAATGCCATTCTGTTTAAGGGCTTAATGCCATACTCTGTTCAAGGGCTTGAAGCCATTCTGTTAAAGTTTAGGCCTACGGCCACTCTGGAAGTACTTAGGAGATAAAGTTAACCATATGTTCTCTGCACTTATATATGTACATTGTAATTCGAGTTAACCATTAAATTGTTTACGTACTACTATTTACTGAGCTTGACTCACTTTGTGTTATGTCTGTTTCTATAGACAGTCCACCTGGAGGACAGTTTTAACCCATGGCTTCCGTTCCTCTTTTGTCAACCTCAGAGTGTCCAGGCACTTAAGTGAAGGCAGCTCATTTTATGGGATTTTGCTAAGCTTTTGGTTTTGCACCCTGATTGTCTGTCTAAGGTTGAAGTGTATATAATCCCTTTACCTTTCCATGTTTTGTTACACCCAATCTTAAGAGCTGGGTCTGTATATATATATGTACATAGCTAAATTCTCTGATGCACATCGCTGTATGTTTATCTGCCTTATGTTCTATTTGTGATCTTGGCATGATAGTGGTCGCTCAATGGATGTAGTTTTTTTTTTTATTTATATTAAATTATGTTGTTAAATGCTTCCGTTCAAGCCCCATATATTTTGTATATTAGGTTAAGTGTCCAATTCTGAATAGGTCATGTCCAAACTTTTAGGGGCAAGTTTGGGGCATAACATGTGACAACTGACAGAATGTAATTCAAACCTGTAGGTTGAGAGTTAGAGCCGAATACGCCTTAAACTTAGTCGGAAAAGGGCATTCCAGGGGAGAAAATTTAAAACAACCCCCGAACCACCAAGTGGCTTTCACGGATAGCTTCCCCTTGACAAATAGGACTTGTGACAACTAACAGAATGTAATTCGGACCCGTAGGTTGAGAGTTAGAGCTGAATACGCCTTAAACTTAGTCAAAAAAGGACTTGTGACAACTGTTTGTTAGGTTTATTTAATATTTTTCCCTAATCAATTTGTGAAGAATCTTTGATATCTACAGGCAGATTGGACTCTTTTGAGAAATGCAAAAATTACTTATTAGTATATAAAAATTGGATTTAATTAAACAATGCCAAAGAAATGTTATCAGTTGAATTTTGAGATTTTATTAGCATAGTTTATAGTTCATAATTTCCTTTCCTTGGCACATTATATTTTTGTTAGTTCTTCAGTGTTTGATATATTATCTTGTCATTATGTATTAATCTCTAGCTTTCTCATTAATTCTAAATCTTTGGTAGATATGTAATTGAGGTATTTATTTTGTTGTGACTTGGGTTTTCTAGTAATTTATTGATGGATTCTGTTTATTTGTATGCTCAGGTGAAGTTGACAAAAGAATTATATTTGGCCAATTGAGAAGATTTGCTTCGCCAGAATTACAGACAACTTTAATAAGAAAAATGTCCTTGGAAAGAGGGGTTTTGGAAAGGTTTATAAAGGAGTGCTTTCAAATAATACTAAAGTGGCTGTGAAACGATTAAATGACTATGAGAGTTCTGGTGGAGACACAGCATTCCAGCGTGAAGTTGAGATGATAAGTGTAGCTGTTCACAAGAATTTATTACGTCTTATTGGGTTCTACTCAACACCAACAGAATGCCTTTGGTGTATCCCTTCATGCATAACGCCTTTGGATTTATTCTAGTGAATTTTTGAAGTCTTTTGATTTTATATATAACTGGTGTATGGATGTCACTGGTAACTCATATGTTTAAATAGGTTTGTATGAAATTATTATTTTAAGTTGGAATATACTTTGTTTGCAATGTTGATATTAAAAGTTATAATTTTGTTTGGATGGTTGTAAGTGAAATAGTTGCAGATTGTGGAATGGGTGATAATTTATATATATATATATATATATGTATTGTTTTGTTTGTATACATGCTACAAGTTGCATGGAATACATATAGGTTGTGGACAAATTAATTTTTAAAAAAAAACAAAAAACAAAAAATTATGTTTTTGGCTACTAAACAATTGGTAGCCAAAAATGGAATAAATATTTTTAGCAACTAAATAGTCAGTAGCTAAAAAAAGAATTAAATGGAAACAAATCTTTTGGCGACTAAATATGTAGTAGCCATAAACAAAAGACTTTAGGTGACTAATGATTTAGGAGCCAAAAAAAAAAAACAAAAGAAAGAAAATTAATTGGCAACTAAAACTTTAGTAGCTAAACAAAAACTAGACATTAGACTACTAAACCATTTAGTAGCTATAAGAAATAAGATGAATAAAATAGAAAATTAGTGACTAAAAGTTTGGTCGCCCTAAATGGTTAAGTTTTTGGCGACAAGAAATTTTAGTCGCCCAAAATATAATGTTAAATTTATTATGAACTTTTGGCAACTAAAAAATTAGTCGCCAATTGAATACTTTCAGTGACTAAATAATTCTTAGTCGCCAATTGAAAACTTTTGGGGCTAAAAAACTAGTCACCAACTGAGGACTTTCAGTGACTAAATAGTTTTTAGTCACCAATACCTTTCCCCGACAATAATCTAGCGACAAAGTTGGCGACCAAAAAGTTTAGTCGCCAAAAGTGTAATTTGTTGTAGTGAAATTTGGTGTGTTTATTCGACTTTGAGGTTGAAATATGAATTATTAGATTGTTGTGAGTTGAAATTATCCTAGAGAAATTGAAAACTTTAAATTCATACATCATATACATTACTTGATTCTTCTTGTGATATTAATGTGTATGAATGGTTGTAAAAGTTAAAAGGGGGTTTTGCCCAATTGGCCTCTAGAACCTAAAAATTAAGTGTATTTACTTGACTTTGATATTGAAAAGTCAAAAGTTCGACTTTGTGACTTTTACACCAAAACTGGAGATGATAGTGGTTATGGATTGAAGAATCTTCTCATTGTTGACATATGAACTATTGAATTGTTGTGCATTGAAATTATTATAGGGAAATTTAGATTTGGAAAATTCATGCATCATAAAATTTTAAAATTTTACCTTATGATTTTTAAAATGTTAGCATATTGAAGGAGTTGAAAAGGGGTAAATAGTCTATGAGTCCAAGTAGTAAGTCAGGTTTGGTTGAGTTGCGTAAAGTAATTGGTACCCGTGTAGAGGGTTAAGGTACCTAATTGCCCTATCTGTGCTTATCGTCAGACGAATGTGGAAAAATATTTTTGGGTGTCCACTGGTCCTGTCATTTAATAGTCGGCAAAAGTGGAAAAATGAATGATTTCGGTGTCCACGTCCTACTATATAATAGTCGGCAAATGTGGAAAAACATGGTTTTAGGTGTCCGCGTCCCCACCGTTTCTGAAGTCGGCAAATGTGGAAGGGAAAAAAGGTTTTGGGTGCCCATCGGCCCACCGTTTCTGGAGTCGGCAAATGTGGGACTATTTTCAATATACAAACCTATATATATACTTTGAGTTGCGGCTCTCTCTTGGGATGTCATAGTATATTTACCACCCCTGCTTTTAGAAGAATGATTATCTAATATCCTCCATGGTCATTTAAACTTATAAAGAAGATTTACTTTAGCATAATTTCTATACTTGCATAGCATAATCATGTGTGTTTCAATTAATTATATAATTTGTTAAACATACTTCCTACTGAGCATTTGCTCACCCCAAAAACTAACCATTTTCAAGAAATGAAGTTGACGAGCCACCTAAATGATTTACTATGGAAAGCAATTTGGACGAAGTATGAACGATCACTTGTTTGATATTTTGTGTTGAAGCCTTGGGGTTATTGTAGAAACCCCATTTTTGACAGCCCGTAAGACTTGGGCGCTTTATTCCAAACATCCTATAATGAAAGTTACACTGTGCAATCTTTTGAATTCTCAATGAAGAAATTTGGATTCAAGCTCTAATCCCAAACCTTACACCCTCATTTTGACCAAAACTATTTTGAAAAAAACACCTGATGATGAAAGTTACAAGGCTCGCATTTCGTTTAAAATGTTGCACTTTTCGGTAAACCGAGTAAGGACAAAGTGGAAATAAATGAAAGGGAGGTGAACTCTTTGAAAAATCTTTCAAAACATCTTATTTATAGGTTTGGAGTTGAAGGAAATAGGAGGGGAGGGAAGAAAACTAGTTGGGGGAAAAGTCGGACATCAAAACGTTAAGATAGAAATGAGCAGCCTTTACTAAATTAGGCATATCTATTTGACCACTTAGAATTTAAATGTAAGGCCACCACCATTGGAAATTAGACTTCCAGGGCTTCAATTTAGACTCAAGAACCACCTAAAATCAAGTCTGGATGAGAGAGATATACCCATTTGAAGTTGGGCCTATAATGCAGATTTTAGAGCCGGCCGAGTCCATTTAGATCCAGCCGTGGCTCATTTAAAGCCGGCCGGCTTTCAATGAAAAATAGTGAATTTGTGGCTTTTAGGCCCGGCCGGCCTTCTGTGGGCCCAACCGTATGTTTTGGGGGCCGACCAGCTCTCAATAGCGTCGAACAGACAGCTAGCGGGAATTGGACAGTTGGCTTTGTTTGAAGATATTTTTGACCAAATTGGCTCAAATTCTATAAATAGGACCTCCCACTTCAGATTTTAAGGTTAGAAAAACCTTCCAAGAGGCTTAGACATTGATAGAACATCCATCTTCCTTCCAAAAGCTTCCTTGACTTCATATCACCTTTTAGCTATACATACATCATTAGAGCTTGTTCTTGGAGCATTTTGTTGAGATTTCAAACTAAATTTCAGAAACTTGAGAGTGTTGGAATCAAGTTTGTTAACTAAGAGCTTACCTCTCTTTTCAAAAGGTATAATTTTGCACCTTCTTCTTTAATCTTCTTATAATATTTTCCTTTATTTTTTTTGTCTTTACATACTAATTTTCAGAGTTTGAAAAGGCTAAAAAATGTGATTTAAAAGTTCCAAGCCACCCCTTCTTAGTCTTGCTTACTAGTTTTGTATCTCTTTGTTTTCCCTATCTTCCGTGCTCTTTTAACATAATTTTAGCCATTGTTTTTGGACTATTTGCAAAGGCTAAAATATGTGATTTGAAGTTGTAAAAAGTTAAGGGGTTAACCACCCATCCTTAGGCTTGCTTACTAGCTTTGTTCTCTTTAATCTTGGCTTACTTTTTCTAGCTTTTCATACTATTTTCAGCTTGTTTTTAGGGTAGTTTTGTAACTAGTTTTTTTGGTTTTAGGGGCTATTTGACTCATTTAATTAATTTATACTTTGAATATCATGTTTGTAGTGCAAGCTTGCTTGTCTAGCTTGTCCTCTCATATTTGTGTTCACTTTCTTCCCCTTTTTGAAGTTGTTTTGTCGCTGTTTTTACACTTTAGGGGCTATTTAGGGGCTATTTTAATCTATTTAAATAGCTTATACTTTGAATATCTAGCTTGTTGTGTTGTAAGTCCTCATGGCTTCGGTTGTTTAGGCCTTAGACACCGAGTCATTTGAGTTGATGGCTTTTCTTTGCTTAGTTTTCATATCAAGAGTCTCATCCTAATAATCAAATTCATGTGATCATTTTTGCCAACTCCATTTTTTCTTCTTTTTTTTTCTTTCGTTTGAGAGTAATTTCAAATGATTGATGGTTATTCAAGGCATGGGAAAGAGACCTATGCTCAATGGCTTAATCTTTAAGGAGGTTCATTGTCAAGGCATAAGCTCTCTTTCATACCAAGAATCACTTCTCGTTTGATATTTCTTCTCATTTAGTGGACTTAACCATCACTTTGGACAAATTGTTTAAAGAATGGAAATGACTAATAAAATCGACTTAAAATGAACTAAATCGACATAAAGAAAATGTTTAGAGTTGGTTGGATTTGGCTGGACGTTATGCCAAGTCCATCACTCCAAGAATTGTCACTTATCGGTCCATGATACGTTGATGAGGCTTGGAGTGTGTCTACTTCCCTTCTTGAGCCTTCATGATAGGAGGCAGAGGTGGTGGTTTTGCATTACATTTATTCAATTTTGTCCAAACATGCTCGGGATCATCAAGCAATCAACTTGCTATCATTGATGGTTTTGGACTCGAGTTTGTTCTTCTCTTGAGTTTAACATGATAGAGAAGAGCAGAAGGGACAAATAGGACCTAAAAAGGCTCTGTCTATACTGTTCTCACCTCAAAGCACAAAACCTTTTTTTGGCATAAATTAGGGCATGGTCGGCTGTTCTTGGACTCGGCCAAGTCTAATTTGGGGCCAACCGGCCCCTAATATTTGGTAAACAATGAATTATGGCAAAATAGAAGGCAGTGGCTAAAGGTAAAACAGAGCAAGTCTGGACAGATAGAGCAATTTCTGGACACTGTGCATGCAATCTTTGAGCCTCATTATTGCTTGTATTAAATATTGTAATTGTAAATTATTATTGTTGTTGACAATTATTATTGTAATTAGTATTATTATAATTGATCGAATATATAATAAGTAGTTAGTTCATTAAGCTAAGTAGTCTCCATTTGCAGTTGTAATAGTTAGTTAATCTGGACACTCGGGCACCCATTCGGATCCTCTTATATGAGGGCAAAATTATAACACGTGTGTATGTCTTCCAACCCCTATTTCTTTCTCTTTTTTATTTCTCTACTTATGATGATAGCATAGAGCATCACATTTACTTAGCATTCTCCATGACTTGCATCCATTTTCCTTGCATGCATAAAAGTTCGACTCATCATACTAACCAATATCAAATTCAAATTCATCACTCGAATACATGCTTTTATCGCATGTCTTGAATTGATTCACATGCCATGCTAGTAATCGAGCCTATTAATTACATGATTGTATGTGTCGCATTAGTCATATTGCATTATTAGGAGCATGCACATTTTCTAATTATTTTTCTTTATTTGGCTTGCTTTGAAGTACTAAGTGAGCACTTATCGCTTTAGCACATTGCATTGAGTGTTTATGTTGTCATATCGAGCATACTCCATGAGGCTAAGTGCTTATTTGATACATTTCTTGAATGCCTGTGGATGAAGGCTTTTTTACTTAAATTGGAATAATTAGATTAAATGTAAACACGAGATCGATTTCAAAAAATAAACATGAAATCAAAGCATTCCAAATTTTGCGAATTGGTCTATACTTATGTCCAACACATAGTAAAATTCGCAATAATAAATTGAAACAAGAGCATATAATGTTAATAAAAATCACATCATGATTAGTAGAGGCTGATCTTTGATCGGGTGAGTGAGGTGCTCAATTTATGACCTTCCCCTCTCATACCTAAGTTCTTGAGCGGAAACACTTCGGTGATGACGGGCTAATGGCCTTTGGCACAAGTCACGGGTTTCCTAAATTTCTCAAAAATATTTAGGTGGCGACTTTGTAATCTGGCAAAAGAGTCCATTTTTAGCATTTTGATTCAAAATCGATTTTCCAAAAAGAAATTGTCGGATTTAGACTCTTTTGTGTTTATCTATTTCACATTGCCTTTGTGAGAATCGCAGGAGTCTGAACTGTAGAGCTAATCGTATCCGAAAGGAGCACGAAAAGCAAGCTACAGTTATTTTGTATAAATGTGAAGGATTTTATTTTTAAATCATGGACACTTTCGATAGAGTGTTGTCCCCTTTTGATTTCTCTATTTTGCATAGCTTCTTAGCTTTTGAACTGTTCCATTGTAACCATGAATGTAAGTTGACTGTATTGAAATTCTTGGGAATAGTTCAATGGGGGAATAAGTGTTATGGAATTGTATTATTATTTCTTTTATATTGTTTGTTTGTATCCATGTGGGATGAGATAGGGGAACAGGATTTGGGAGGTACTTTCTCAGGGCGTTACATAGCTCAGTTAGTAGAAGCACGAATAGTAAATACGGTTTTAAAATAGGGTTCAATTCTAAAATAAGATATATATATAATATAAACTAGATTGGTATACAGTTTTAATAAAAACAATATATTTCAAAAAGAATATTCCACAGTTCAATAGTTAAAAGTATCTTGTCTCTCAAGAATATAACAAATGACATTCTCCATTTAAAACATATTACAAAATGATCATTAATAATTTGGGTACAATGATTAACAAGTAACATGCCACAAAGTTCTCAACGCAATAAGCTAGTTGGATCCAATATTGAACCAAGAGTCATCCTCGAGGTGGCAACCCGAGCCTTTTCTCTAAAACAATCCGATTGAAGGTCACCTAACGTAGCCCACGTCTTTTCCTTACAACCGTTAAGCACTAGAGTCATCACAGCCTAACCCGAATCTGTTCCCTAGTGGCTAGAGTCACTACACACAATGGAATAAATTCCTTGGACTTTTATATATCGATGATCCCAATAATCAATATAATTTAGTTTCGCAAAACATGGTAATTCACCATTATAAACATGAGACCATAACAAATAGTTTACAGTATGCCAAGTTTACACATGTTTTAGAAACAGCTTAGTTCCAATAATATCATAATAATTCAACCAAGGTTGTTTGGTCACAAAACAATTATTTACTTTTCAAATGGTTTTAGGGAAAGTGAACATTTATAAAAATACGTAACATGTAACTGCTCACCTGAAAACGGAATAATATAATCTTCGAATTGAGTGTGAAAGTTCAACTAATACCCCGAACCAAGTATGAAAAGTATAAGTCACTACTACTAATTAAAAAATACTAAAAGGAATAATAAACTAAGTAACCCCAAACTAAAGCGCCCTAACATGGCTCAACCCAACTCACCGTGACTCTTAAATAATACCCAAGTTCATATTCTTCAAGGTCTCAAATTACCCAAGACATTGGTTCAGGTCAAAACTTAATTTAATATGATTTTGAGATAAAATAGAATTTTAAATAGGTTTTCCCAATCTATTTGCTAATTTTGAAATTAAAAACCCACTTCACGCCGTTCGAAAAATTCCAAAACCCTCTAGTTATCAACTAATATATCCTAAGTTTCAAACTCAATTGGTTTTACTTGATTTGCTTATCAAAATAATTATTTACTATTAATTATGTCCAAACAGGTTGCTTTCTGCAGCATTTTTAAAGAAATTGACGGTTCTCTTAATATACACGAGCAATCAATGCAAGGCCAAAAATGAAAAAAAACTAGACTCTTAACCGGTTCTAATGACACTAATTTGATATATATTCAAATTTATACCCAAAGAGAACGATACTTCCGAAGTTACTGTTAGTAGTAATTTTCTGGACAGATTTGAATGCATCAATTTATATGGATTTTGACTCCCAAAAATTATAAGAAAATTCTAGTATGAAATTCAATATGTAATTAAGTTATTGAAAAAAATTCAGCTTAAAATTCATTCGTTTAATATGGTTTCTTAATTTCTAAAGTATGTAATTTTGTGTAGAATTTTTAGACTACAAATTACACCCATTATTTATACTTGAATTTAGCTTCTTCTTAAAATTGCTTAACAATATATATATATATACACACAATACAACCCTACATATGTTTTGGTAAATACGTACACTGATTATGTACTATTATAAATGTTTATTCAAGACTTTAAATGGAAGAAGCACCAAACACTAAACAGCCACAGCTACACTCACACTCACGCAACACACATGTAAGGCCTCTCTTGCTAATGCACTGCACACAACAATGGCCAAACCCATACTTGCCATGATACCAGCCCCACCTCTAAAATATATATATAAATAAATATAAAACCATCATATACATATATTAAGAAAATAATTTTTGATGAGACAGGAAAGAGTTTGATCTAACCTCGCCGGAATACACCACCGAACTTGAAGAATGTAGATCAACCCTGTAAGTCTCTCTCTCACGGCTACACTAGAGATTAAGGGAACTATATGGGAGTTTAGGGTTTTTGTTATCCTTGTATACATAACCAGCAACTCATTTATTATATTATTATCTAATATTATTATTATTATTTATTTTAATAGTAAATCTTATCTCTAAATTTAAGATTTTCATCATAAATTTATTTTAAGTTTAAAATTAATTAAAAGACCCTTTAAATATTTAATTTACACTTTAAAATTCACCATCAAAATATTTAAAATTATAAAATTATTATTACTTTTATTATTTATTCATTTATTTATTGCGAGCATGACTCTAAAGACCACAGGCGCGATCAAGTAAAATTAGAAATGTGGGGTTGTTATCCCAAAGCTAACTCTAGGCATTCCAAGGTCCAATCTCAACAAGGTCAGATCAAAGTCAAAATAAACAAACAATTAACTCAAAACCAACGGACAAACACGGTCGGTTTTTGACCCAAGCCACTACACTCTCCATTATCTTCATCTTTCTTTCTCACTCTGTTTGTGTTTGTTGTTGCTACCAAATCTGAGTAGAAAGTGATAGAGATGAACATTATTTTTGTTAGAAAATGGTTAGAAAAATGTCATCGGAAGTCGCAGGAGATTTGAGGTGGTTGTCAGTGGTAGTTGGAGATGGCAACCAAAGGTTGTCATCTAAAATTATCATCAAAGATCAGAGGTTCTCATTGTTGACCGGAGGTAATTGCTCTCAGTGGTCGGTGATGACAGTAATGTTGTGGTTGAGTGTTGAATGAGATAAGGAGAGGGCATTTTTAAGATATTGATAATTGAAAAAAAAAAAAAAAGGATTTGTAAGTAAAAAGTTCGATCAACAAGACTGGGCCATGAACTCTACAATTAGCAATGTCATAAATCCAAGATAACAAAATCAGAAATATTTATAATTTCAAATCTCTGGAAAATGCCCACAACAAAAATTTTAAATATACATCACTAACATTATTTTGGATAAATTTCAAGGAAAAATTACTCATAAGTCTCATATTGGAAAATGTCACTCTATCTAGTCTTAAGTGTTTTTTTGTAAATCATTTAGTCCTTTTTTCACATCACAACATTATCATCAAAACAACATCAAACATCATCATCAAAACAATATCAAACATCACAAAATCATCATCAAACAACATCATCAAAACAACTTGCAACCTCCCCACTGCCGTAATGGAACATGCTCGATCAGATCTCTTTCTCTACCTTCACTAGACTCACGTTCTCCCTCCATTGCCCCAACACACACACACACTCTCTCTCTCTCTGTTTGGTGCCTGAGAATCTGTGTTTCTCTCACAAGAAAAATGATGAAGAAGTTGATCCAAGGGTTTCAAGACATCATCAAGATGTTGCTCTGGTTCTCTCTTTGCGATCGCCGGTGGGATCCAAAACCCAGATCATCGCCGCCCAAAAAACCCCAATCTAGGACGACTCTGTCGACCAACTATCTCTCTCCTTCGACGGCAAACCGGTCCTCCTCTCCGCCGTCTCCGGCGCCACCTGGCGACCCGCCACCGTCTTCGGTGTCTCCATCACCAGATCTCACGATGCCAAGTCGGTGGTGATCGAAGTCTGCCTTGTTCGATCCGATTTTTGATGATGTTTCAAATTAATGAATCTATTGAAACACCCACAAATGCCCACAATCTGATGAATCTGATGTTCTAATGAATTTGATGATGGATCTCGAGCAATAGTTTCAATTTTTTTTAAAATAAATCTGATGTTTGATGTTTGAGGAATAATGTTTGATGTTTGATGAATAATCTTAATGTTTAATGGTTGAGAATCTGTGTTTGATGTTTGATGAATAATGTTTGATGTTTGATGAATAATCATAATGTTTAATGGTTGACGTTTGATGAATAATCCTGACGTTGCTAACGTTTGATGTTGGATGAATAATTCTAACGTTGCTAATGTTTTCACCGACATTTTACGAATAATTCTGACGTTGCTAATGTTTGATGTTTGATAAATAATCCTGACGTTGCTAATGTTTGATGTTTGATAAATAATGTTTGATATTTGAAAAGAAAGGAAATCATAAAAAGGCCTATAGTAAGCTTCTTGGAAAATAGGACCTATTAGTCCAACAAAAAACTTTCGGAACTAAATGGGTTAACATTCCCAAATTTGAGATTTACTGGTGCTTTCCCCAAATTTCAATTAAAAAAAATGATATTAAAGATTTACTATCTTACAATACACACATTCAATATCCACCATACATTTTTAATTCTGAACATAAATATGAGAATATATTGTGAAGGGTTTGGATTCTCTCAAATTAGCATCTTAATGTAAGAGAACGTTTAGGTTTGTTAGGCCTATTTTGAAACCGATTTCAATAATTCGAATCGTTTATTTTTTTAGACTCGTTAAGTAAAAATATTCATTTAAAAAATCAAAATAATTAGATATTAAAAGCCAGGCGACGGCAGTCCCTATCCACCCATCACCCTACAAAGAGCATAGAATTATTATTATTTCTTCATGATAAAAATTTTGTTTGATAACTAATTGATTTTATTAAAAATAAATAAGGGAGCCCTCCATTAGAAGCCGAAAAAGAGATCGATGGCTAAATGGTTTAGGACAGGGCACTGATGATCGGCCCTGTATATAAAAGAATTTTTGTGCATCAATGGTTTAGGGCAGGTCAGTGTTAAAAAATAAAATAAAATAAGATGCGTTCAACACTATAGACAATAAAATTATCATGTAATAATTATATAAAAAAATAATAATAATGTAATAATTATATAAAAAAATAATAATACCACGTTGAATATGATTATAAAAATTTATATATATATATATATATTGTGACTATAATATTTTATTAAAAAATTATTTTACTTGAAGGTGGAGAAGTTCAAATATTAATTAACTTAATTTTTTTTTAATAAAATTTTTGAGTTTTTGAGTGACCTCATCCAAAAAAAAAAAATAGAGTCGCCACTGTCTGTAATTATATGTTTGAATTATATTTATTTTTAAAAAATAGACCATAAATATAATTTTAAGAATAATAATTTATTTTTTGTAATATAAATTTGATTCAAACATATAATTATTGATATCTGATTATTTTATTTTTTACATAAATATTTTACATAACAAATCTTAAAAAGTAAATAATTTAAATTATTAATACAAAATTTATGATAACTTATAAATTTTTTAATTTTTTTTATATTGATATATGAATATGAAAAAAAATATAATCATAATGTGATGAAGAAAAATGTTTCCTAAATTATGAACTCTAGAGAAACTCTAATCTATGATTTGATGTTTTAATCTTTATTTATTTTTATTTTTTTAAATTGTCACATCAATAATGTTCTTATTAGAACTCTATTATTAGAGATCTTAATCACCTCTATGAGTGATGAATTATTGGAGTTTAGGTCTCGTTTGGGGAGTGGTTAAATTAGTCAATTAGTCAAAAAGTTATCTTTTTAGTCAAAAAATTAAAAATTCATACTAAAAAATTAAAGATTCTCTTTTCTCTCTATTTTTTGCACAACTTTTCGTAATTAGTCAAAAAATCATTCCAAACATATAAGTTTTTTTACTTATTTTTATAACTAATTAATTAAAAAATTATTAAATTAACCCGTTGCTGCACGAGGCCTTAATCCATGAAAAAAAGACAATGCAATGATGCACTGACAAGTTAAAGGCACGAGCATATCTCAGAATCAGACACGTGAGTGGAGGACGTTCTGCAAATTTCCAATGAGTGATTAGAAACCACTGTTTAGGTAAGGCAATGACCTCACTCACTCACTTTATATTTATTACAAAATTTATTTCTTTAAATACGAATATGGTTTTAGATTTTATTTATAATTAGGGGTGTAAAAATAATTTGTGGATGGTTTGAAATCCATTTGTGGTCTGAGATGGCCTAGTCCGTTTAGGTTCACTTAAGCCCATGCTCGACCCCCTGGGTTAAGGCTTGTGCCATCATTTTGAAACTCAACCCGACCCATGAGCTTACCTCGTGGACCCGTTTAAGGCCCACTTAGGGTCCGGCCCACTTGGCTCGCTCGAGGCCCAATATATTTTTTAATGGAAAATAATAAAATTTTAATAGAAAAAATTTAAAAAAACAAAAAAAAAATAGTTAGGCCTGCCCAAGGCCCAAATACTCCTGGGCCTGGACTTAATTTTTTCGCCTGTGGCCTGGACCGACCCGACCCAACCCGAATTTTGGCACAAGCCCATGAGGCCCGACATGGGCCGGACCCGGCCCAGCCCAACCAGATTTGCACCCCTATTTACAATCATGATTTTATAAATTTTAAAATAAATATTAATTAATTAAAACTATATTTTTAAAAACAACACAAAATCATATTTTTAAAACAAAGCAATACTCAAAGAACAAAGATGCTCACACAATATGATTTCTACCCAGTGCTCTGAATGTCAAAGTGAAGAAACTCAACCAAGCGCGGGTAAACAGCAAGAGTAACTATGACTCTCTTAAGGTAGCCAAATGCCTCGTCATCTAATTAGTGACGCGCATGAATGGATTAACGAGATTCCCACTGTCCCTGTCTACTATCCAGCGAAACCACAGCCAAGGGAACGGGCTTGGCAGAATCAGCGGGGAAAGAAGACCCTGTTGAGCTTGACTCTAGTCCAACTTTGTGAAATGACTTGAGAGGTATAGAATAAGTGGAAGCCAAAAATGGCAAAAGTGAAATACCACTACTTTTAACACTATTTTACTTATTCTATGAATCGAAGGCGGGCACTACCCCTCTTTTTGGACCCAAGGCCCGCCTCAGCAAACCAATCTAGGCAAAAGGCATTATCAGGTGGATTATTAAAAGAGTATTCTGATTTAGAATGGGGTTCTTTGTCAAAAAGAATGATGGATTCTAATTGACTTTTGAGTTCGTCAGAGGCATTGAGTTCATGAATTTTCTTTTTAGTGAGACATTTGTTTGCATAGTGGCCTGGTTTGCCACATTTCTAACAAGTGGCAGATTTCTTAGATGAACTAGGTTTGGATTTGGATGTGGATGTAAATGTATTTTTAGTATTGGAAAATTTTCTCTTTTCGTAATAAGGTTTCTTTTTATAATTGGAAAATTTGTGATAATATTTTTTGGATATGGATTTTTGGGATTTGCGACTAGCAGTTCGTCGAGAGAAAGAGCCAATTACTAGAGGAAGAATAGAGTTGTAACCAAATTGATAACAAAATTGACCAAGTTCTGTACGTCCAGTAGTTCTTTCTTTTTTTAATTGATTTTTGAGTTTAACATTATTGCATAGGGAAAGACCTTCTGCACAGATCTCAGAGATAAGTTCACCAAAGGTGTATTGGTAATATGGAATTTGACCATTGTGTTTGTCACGAATACGGGTTTTAACATTTTCAGGAAATAATGTTCGAAGACCAGCTATGAATCGTTCTTTTCGAAAATCTTGGTTTGCATCATGTCGTCGATAGAGTTTGCACAAGAAAATATCCTTATACCAATGGAAATGAGTAAGGGTTGGACAACATAAATTGATAAGGAGTTCTTTGGATCGTTCAAGAACAATTTGGGTATTTCCAATAAAATGTTGAGTGATGGCGGTAACCAGAGTGGTAACTACATCACTAGTAGGTTGGCGTGTTGTAGGATCTAAAATAGGGATATCATTGTGGTCTCTTTTAACAGCAGTTAATATTGCTTGACGTTGGTCATGGGTAAGGTAATTATCCCACCAACCTTTGAGTTGGCCAGAAAATCCTGAAATAAGCATACGGGCAACAATACTATCATTATTATTGGAAGGGTGTTTGGCGAGGGTTGCATTAACAGCCATACGCATGTGTTGGCCGAGATTAAGAATTTGGTAATCTGATTTGCCATCAAGATTCCATTCTTGTAGGTCACTTCCGGAATAAGAGAAAGGAGTCTCATAATGGCGTTATTCTAATTGTAGATCTATTGGAGTTAGATAAGGATAATAATTACGAACTAATGGTTAAGCAGCAACAATAGAAGTTTCTTGGATTTGATTAGGAGTGTTTGTTGTGAATTGTTCATATAAATTGTGTAGTATATCCTCATCTTAAAAGACATTTATGGTACCACTGTGAGGGGCATGGTCTTTGCCTTCTCTTTCTGGAGTGAATGGATTAGGAGGAATGGATGTATCAACAGTGGGATAATGGATAGGTTCATTATCATTAAGGACTTTGGTAAGGGATTCTTTTCTTTTATTGAGTTCAGCTAAGAATTCATCAGAGGGATTGGTAAAAGAGTAAGCAGGATATGGTAAATTTTTTATAAGAGGATGTTGGCAAGTTTGATCTAAAAGGACGAAAAAAAGGAGTATCCGGGTTGTTTGTTCACCAATTGTTTGAAGGTGTATATTTGTATAGTTTAATTGTTCATAGACTTGCCCTACGTCAAAGCACATAGATGGAGCTGTTTTGGAGGATTGGGTTCCTTCCATGGGTGGTCGATTGTATGGTCTAGCATAAAAAGAGAATCCAGCACCACGAAGAGTGCAGGTTTTACTTGGAGGATGTACGAATTGAATAGGTTCACCACTAAGAATAGGCCAATTTTTTGTATAACATTAAAATGTGTGGAGAGGAGATGTTGAGGTACTATTATTTGATGTTGTGGACAATATTGATTAAAATGTCAATGAAAAAAAAGGTATATGTTGTTGTAATTGTTGTAAACTACGAAAATATTCAAATCTAATAAGTTGTTGTTCAATAGAATGGATTTGTTTACAATAAATTTTGTTTCTAGAATTATAATGACCATTATATTCTTGAGAAAGTAAATCATGATTAATTTTAAAATTGTTTTGGATAACATTAATCAAGAGAGAATCGATGTGGAAGTCAATATCTTGAAAACAACTAAAATCAGCATAATTTGTGTGTGAGATTTGATTTGGTTGTCTTCTTGTTGAATATAATGGTAAATCTATAGAATGTCGAGCAGGATATTGAGGTGTTTGAGCCAAGTTATGATATTGAGTAGATGGTAGTTGAGAAGATGTTTGTGATTGAGTTCGGACAGATCTGGCACGTTGGAAACGGAGAACAACTGATCCATCTAGATTTTGAATAATATAATTTGGATTTGTTTGGGATTGCGTGGTAAGAGCGGGGACTGCATTAGGAATGACCCACTTATCTTCATCATCTTTTGTATCAACCTATTGGATTGTAGACACCCTATCTTGACTGCCCTTAAGACTTAGGCGCCTCACGCTAAACACTCGATGATGAAATGTTACGCTGTGCAATCATTCAAAATCTTCAGCAAAATGATTCGGTTTCAAGTTTTAAAACCTAAACCTTGCACCCCTTTTGAACCAAAACCTTATTTTTTCTAGCATGACCACTCAGAGAATTCCTGACCAACAGATGGTCAGCAAGCCATTTTCATGGGGTCGGTCGTACCTCTTCATGGTCGGCCGGCCATGTTTGCTGACAGCAGATATTTTACAGTAGCCAGTTGTGCCTATGTGCATACTTTAGACTAGTGTAGACACCTCAATTTTGACCGCCCTTAAGACTTGAGCGCCTCATGGTGAACACTCAATGATGAAATAATACGTTGTACAAACCGTTCAATTTCAACAAAAAGCTTCGGTTTTGAGTTTCACAACCTAAAACCTTGCTCTCCCTTTTGACCAAAACCTTTTTTTTTTAGCCTGACCACTCAGAGGCTTGCTAGCCAACAAGTGGCCAGCAAGCCAATTTTTGTTGGTCGGCCGTCCCTCTCTATGGCCGGCCAACCATGTCCAGTGACCAGTAGATATTTTGTTGCCAACTGTTCCCCCATGTGCATGCCTTGCACCAGCTGGCTCAATACAGATATTTCTGACAAAGGAACCTGTTTTTCTATAAATAGGTGACCACCCTTCATGGTTTTAGGTTAGAAAAATTTGCCAAGAGCCAAAAACTTGTCAAACACTTCCCCTCTCTATCTTGCAATATACATACACTATACATACACTTTCTAAACCAAAATTTTGAGGCTCTTTGCTAAGGTTATTGAGCCAAAATTTCAACTCTTGAGGGTGATCACTTTGTGGTTTGTGAACCAAAGAACATCCTCTCTTCAAGAGGTATAGCTTTTTCCATCTTCTCTCTTATTTGTACTACTCTTTTCTCCTCTTTTTCACACTATTTTGGACTAGTTTTAAGGGCTAAAACTTGTGATTTAAAAGCTACCAAAGGTTGAGGGATTAACCACCCTTTCTTGAATCTTTCCATAGCTTATATCCTTGTTTTTCCCCACTTGTTTCTTTGCTTTTAGCTACTGATTCTTAGAGTTTTAAGAGGCTAAAACATGTTATTTTAATGTCCTAAAAGTGGAGGGGTTAGCCACCCTTCCTTAGACTTGGTTACTAGCTTTATTCTCTTCTTTTTTTGGTTTACTTTTCCTAGCTTTTTAACATGATTCCAACACTATTTTTGCTAGTTTGAGGTTGTTTTAATTGTTTATTTAATTTATTCCTTGAATGCTATGCTTGTGGTGTTGTAAAGTCCTTATGGATTTGGGGGTTTAGGCCTTAAACACTAATCCATTTGAATTGATAGCTTTTCATTCATTATTTTTGTATAAATACTCATGCTTATGATCATCACATTTGCATAACCATCTCTACAACCTCCATCCTTTCTTTTTTTTCCTTTGATTAAGAAGTGTATCCAACACTAAGTTGTTGCTCAAGGCTTCATAAATAGACTTTCCATACTTAATGGTTTAATCTCTTCGGAGATTCATTACCAAGGCATTACATCTCTCTCATGCTAAGCATAACCTCTTGTTTGACACTTCTCTTTATCGCTTTTGTACTTAGTGGACGTAGTTATCACTTTTGGACAAAAATAAATAAGGAATAGAAAGGTAATATAAAAGAGGTTAATAAAATTGGACTAAAAATCGTTAAAAAAAAAGGTAATAACATTGAGTTGGGTCCAATCGGACGTTATATCGAACCCATTGATTCTTGAATCATTACATACTCTTTAGTGATGTTAATGATTCAAGAGGTTATCACTTTTGGACAAAAATAAATAAGGAATGGAAAGGTAATGTAAAGGAGGTTAATAAAATTGGACTAAAAGTGGTAAAAGAAAAAGGTAATAACATTGAGTTGGGTTCAATCGGACGATATATTGAACCCATTGATTCTTGAATCATTACATACTCTTTAGTGATGTTAATGATTCGATAAGCAATGTCTACCACTTCCCTTGAGGTAACTCCATGATAGGAAGGAGGTATTGTTAGCCTTTTATTTCCATTTATTGATCTTTTGTCCTATGGGTTCATAGATCATCATGCAACAACTTCGCAATGATTAATGGTTTTCGAATCGAGTCTATTCATCCCTTGATCAGTTTCATGATAGGGAGAGGCAGAGAAGATAAACATCTGCTGGAAACACTCAATTTTTGCTCTGTTTCCATTCTGTAGCAGTAGGGTAGAACCTAAAAATAGTGGCCAGCCGGCCGGCCACCTTACTGTCCGACCGACCACTTCTCAAGATTGGCCGACCACTTTTTATTGTGTAGGCAATGTCATTTTTGTGGTAGAACAGAGTAGAAGCTGAGGCAAAAACAAAATAATTTTCTGACTGCAAACAAAATAGATTTTGGAAGCAAAACAGAGAGGTTTCTGGAAGGATGTTCTCGGTTGTGCCCATGTGGCTCCTCACCTCCTATCCCATTAATTTAATGCTTTACTATTAATGCATTGTAATTAATTAGTTAGCTTAATTCGAATTTGTAATGATTAGTTAATTTAGCTTATTCATTTATTTGGTGTTGTAATATTTAGCAAAATAGGACATTCATTTGGACCCTCTTGTATGAGGGCATACTTGTAATATTTATATGTCTTCCATCCCCCATTTTTTTCTCCCTTTTATTTATATGCTTACCGTGGTAGCATCATATTTTTTGTTCCATATCATCACCATACTTAAATATCCATCTTTGCATGCATCAGGTTCGATTCATCATTCTAAACATTGTTGTCCTTTACTACTTACGTGAATACATGCACTACCATATGCCTTGAATTGATCCATATGTCATATTAATAAGTCGAACCTCCTAGTTGCATTTTGTATGTGTTACATTAGTCACTTGCATATTAGAGCATGCATTTTTCTAACCATTATCTTCTATTTTGGCTTGCCTCAGTTGAGTACTAGGTGAGCATTTCTTACTTTATCATATTGCATGTATGTTTGTGTTATCATATCAAGCGTATTACCATAAAGCTAACTGCTTATTTGATATACCTCTTGAATGCCTATGGATGAAGGCTATTTTGCTTAACTTGGGATGACTTTGATTAATGCATATATGAGCTTACTTTTTCAAGTAGCACATATTCAAAACACTTTTCAAACAAACATAAAATCAAAGCATTCTAAAGTGAGTGACTTAGTCTATACTTGTGTGCCTCACATAGTAATGTTAGCGTAATAATCATAACAAAAGCATCTACTGTATATAAAAATCACATCATGATTAGTAGATCTTTGATCGGGTGAGTAGGGTGCTCAATTCATGACCTTCCCCTCTCATACCTAAGTTCCCGAGCTGAGAAACTTTGGTAATGACGAACAAGTGGCCTTTGACATGAGTCATGGGTTTCTTAAATTTCTCAAAAATATTTAGGTGGCGACTTTGAAATCTGCCAATGCAATCCATTTTTGGCATTTCTGATTGTAAATCAATTTTTCAAAGATTTGTCGGATTTGGACTCTCATTTATATTTTTCTTTTTCACATTGCACTTGTGAAACCCAATTTAGAACCACGGGAGTCCAAACTGTAGGCCTATCGTATCCAAGGAGACTAAACCCCTCTGAGGAGCACAAAAAGCGAGCTACAACCAGCTGTCCCTTTGCTGATATTTCCGACTTGAGGAGTTATTTTTCTATAAATACAAGACCTCCCCTGATGGTTTAGGGTTAGAAAAATTTTCCAAAAAGCCATAGCTTATCCAACACATTGCCCTCCTCTCTTGCAATATACATACGCTATACATACACCTTCTAAGCTTGAACTTGAAGCCTTTGTTAAGATTCTTGAACACAATTTTAGCTCCTTGACAGTGTCTAGCTTGTGGTTTGTGAACCAGGAAGCTCTTCCTCTCTTTCAAGGAGCAACCTTTGAACTCTTTCACCATCTTTTCTCTCTCTCTCTCTCTCTTTCTTGTACTTTCATGCTGTTTTCAGAGTGTTTCAATGGCTAAAACATGTGATTAAAAGCTACAAAAGGTTGAGGGGTTAGCCACCCTTCCATAGCTTTTTGCTTTACCTTTTCTACTTTGTTTCTTTTGATTTGGCCACTGTTTTTTGAATTTAGGGACTATTTTAAGTGTTTATTTATTATACTTGTGTTGTTGTAAGTCCTCATGGGTTTGGTATATAGACCACAGCTTCCAAGCCATTTGAGTTGATAGTCTTTTCTTTCTCTTTTTATAGCTTTCATGTATATATTCATGTTATTGTAATCATATACTTTCATTTGCACTCTGTAACCTTTCTCCTTTCTTTGATTTTTTGATTAAGAGTTGTATCAACCAAAATATTTTCATTCATGGCATAAGAAAGGGGTTCCATATGCTAAATGGTTTAATCTCTTCAAAGGTTTATTATCAGGGCATCGCGTCTTTCTTATGCTAAGCGCAATCTCTTGTTTGATACTTCCCCTTATCACCGGTGCATTACTTCTAAGGGACTAATTTTCTATTTAGACCCTTGAAAATCATAAAGGAAAGATTCATTTTAGCTCATTATCAGGTTTGGATTTTGAGTCATTATAGCTCTTTTTGGATTTAACTAATCATTTTCACTCTTTTTGGGTTTGACTAGTCATTATCGCTCATTTTGGGTTCGACTCCAAATTCATTATTGCTCATAAATGGGTTTGATTCTTCCTTTGTAGTTTCCCCCGCAGAAAAGGGCTCAAAAAGCTCATTTCTCGAGTTAAGTCATGCTTGCTAATCTTTATTCCTTTGGACTTAGTTAGATATAATCATCACAATTGGAGAAAAAAGGAAGAAAAGATAAGAAAATAAAAAGGTAAAGTAAAAAGGCTAATAAAATTAGAGTAAAAAGATAAAAAGATAATAAAATTTTGTTAGGTTCAATCGGACGTTATACTGAATCTATTGCTTCTAGAATTATCGTATACTATTTCAATGATGTCAATGATTCATGAGGCAAGTCTACCCTTTTCCTAGAAGTAATTCCATGATAAGGAGAAGGTATTGTTTGTCTTTTGTTATGTTTATTAAACTCTTGTCCTATCGCTTCTAAGATTATCATGCAACAAATTTGCAATGATTAATGATTTGATAATCAAATCTACTCCTCCCTTGATCATCTTCATGATAGGGAAGGGCAGAGAGGATAAACATCTCCCAAAAACACTTTATCTTGCTCTGTTTTAGCTCTATTGCAGCAGGGTATTCCCCAGAAACAGTGGCTGGCCGGCCATCATTCTGTACGACCGACCATCTCCTCAAGATAGCTAGCCATTTATTTTGTATGGCAGTGGTGATTTTGCAGCAGAACAGAACAGATGCTTAGGCCAAAATAGAACAATTTTTTGACTGTAAACAGAGCAGATTCTGGCAGCAAACATAGAAGTTTCCAGAGGATGTTCTCAGTTGTGCACATGTGTTTCCTCGCCTCCCGTTCAAGTCCATTAGATTAGTAGCTTTTAGATTCATTTGTAATTAATTACTTGCTTTCATTCGAATTTATAATAGTTAATTAATTAGTTCATTCATTTGTGTTGTAATAATTAGTTAATTAGGATATTTATTCGGACCCTCTTTTGTGATGGCAAACTTGTAATAGTTGTATGTTTTTCAACCCCCATTTCTTTCTTCCTTTTTTTTACATGCCTACCATGGTAGCATCATGTTTTCGTTTCATATCATTGCCATGCCTACCATAGTAGCATCATATTTTCGTTTCATATCATTGCCATGCTTTATATCCATTTTTGCATACACAAGATTCGGTTCATCATTTTGAATATCATTGTCATTTTTACTTACTTGAATACGTGCGCTATCGCATGCTTTGAGTTAATCTATATGACATGTTAAAAAGCTAAAGCTAGTAGTTGTGTTCTTGTATGTATTGCATTAGTCATGTGCATTATTAGAGTCATGCATTTTTTCTAATCGTTTTCTTTTTCTTTGGCTTACCTCGGAGTACTAGGTGAGCATTTTTGCTTTAGCATATTCATGTATGTACTTGTTGCCATGCTTAGCACATTACCATGACACTACGTGCTTACTTGAAATAAACTATTTGACTACCGGAGGATGAAGGTTGTTTTACTTGCATTGGGGATGATTTTGATCAGATATGTGTATGAGGTCGTTGCTTTCCTTTTGAGTTATGTACACTCAAAAACCCTTTCAAAAATCACATAAAATCAAGTCATTTCCAAAGCAAGCAAAATAATCTATACTTGTGTGCCTCACATAGTAAGTTAGCATATTAATAAAATTGGAACAAGAGCATATAACCTTGATAAAATTCACATCATGATTAGTAGAAGCCGATCTTTGATCGAGTGAGAGGGGTGCTCAATTCATAACCTTTCCTTTTCATACCTAAGTTCTCGAGCCGAGACACTTTGGTTATGACGAACAAGTGGCCTTTGACATGAGTCATAGGTTTCCTAAAATTTCTAAAAATATTTAGGTAGCAACTCTGAAATCTAGCAATGCAGTCTATTTTTCGCATCTCTAGTAATTAATGGATTTTCTAAGATTTGTCGGATTTGGAATCTCATTAGTTTTCTGTTTCACATTACACTTGTGAAACTAAATTCAAAACCACGAGAGTCTAAATTGTAGGGCTATCGTACTTGAGGAGACTAAACCCCTCTGAGGATCACGAAAAGCCAGCTACAAGGACTTCTTCCCAAGTTATGACTTCAAGGACCATAACTTCAGAATTTTCTTGATGAACATGGAATAGAATAGTAGATTGTTTGGGTTTGGAGCTATATATTTAAATCCAGGGCATGAAGTGGTTATAGCGTTAAGATAAATACGATAGTAGACCATAATATTAAAAGATGGAGAGTCCATTTTATATCTTTTTTTTTTAACATTAAGAGTAAAAGTTTTTAGGATGGTTGGATCAATTAAAGAAATTTCAAAATTTGGAAAACATTCAAAGTAAATTTCAAAGTAAATTAGACCATGAGCAAGACTAGATTTAATGACACCTAACAGGGAATCATCATAGTCATGGTGACACATATTGCGAAGGGTGCACAAAACAGATTTGTTTAAATGGAGACGGGTCATAGGTTTGACACCAACTTGAACAAGGCCTAAATGAAGGAAATTGAATTTCTTTTGAAATTTAAGAATAGTTTCTCGATCAAGAAATTGGAAGTTTTGATTATCTTGGGTAACAGGTAATATTTGTTCAACAGTTTTGATTTTATAAGTTTGCTTGAGTTTAAACTTTTTATCATATAAACAATCAATATCTTTAGTAGGCAATTTCCAATTTTTAAGACGCTCTTCAATCTTTTCTATTTCTAATTCACTTTGATTAATAATAACTGGTTTCGTTAAGGAACCTTCACCAGAGATTAGATTAGAGAATGATTTAAATATTCGTGCCATTATAACTCTAGTTGTCAACAAATGGTTCTGCCTAAGCTCAAACTGTCAATAACGGCCTCTTGTCTAAAGACCTAACAGCTTACAGACTTCTGCGACTTGGGTACCACACCGATTATAAAGACAGAATAAAATCAACTCCAAGTGATGGCTCTTATACCGAAAAGAAGCCCAAGTATTATAGATATTATAATAATCTAAGTGATACAAACTAGGTACAGATTAAAGATTGTAATTGTAATTGCAATCTTTTTAAACAAGCTTGTTCATCTTTAATTTTTGTCTTGAGTGTAGCAATTCTTTGATAATAATTAATAATTGATTGACCAGATGCAAGAGATGATAATAATCTTACATTGGATAATTCTTCTTCTAAATCGGAAATATATTGAATACTATCATTAATTTCTTGACGCAAATCAGAAATTAAAAGCATAAAAAAATAATTATATTAGAATGAGAAACCAAAATACAAAGGAAAATAAAACTTACAAACTTACAATAGGTCACAATCATGGAAGCAGATTGGACACAGCATTCACTAAGTGAAGACACACAATGAGCACACTCAAACTCAAATTCTAAACACACTCAAATTACATACTCAAATTTTCTCACAATATAGTCACACTATGATATTACACAATAGTCTTTGATATTGAGAAAAGTGTGCCTTCTTCGGAAAAATGGTTGGCTTTTATAGAGGTAGAAGCCCGGAATTGAAATAAATTGGAGTCTAGGAAGAATCTGCTTTTGCTTGTCTTTTGCTTTGTCCTTTGGGCATCTTTGTCCTTTGAGAATTACTTTGTCGGTGGAGTTTTGTCCTTTGTGAATATTATTGTCCTTGAAAGCAGCATTGATTGGATTGCTATACTTTATGAGTTGGCTTGCATTTGTTATTGTCAGTGGAGAGTGTCCTTTGATGCAAAGGGATTCATCTTTATTAAAATTATTAGAATCACATGGGGTCTGCATAGATCACAAATTGTTAAGGTCTACACCTTGACACGTGTCAGAGTAATCGTCATCAAGGTGTTAAGTGGGAATCTTTGGTGATGATGTTGTAGAGATAACGGGAGAAGATATTTTAGGTAAGGAAATTATCGGTTGCTTGGATTGGGTGAGAATTGGAGGAAGGGTTTCCAATACATTATCATCTTCAGAGTCAGAAAGGACTCCGCATCGGCCATGAGAATCATCTTCATTTTGATGGCCTTTTTGTATTTGTGTTCAAATTCAAATTTTGAAATTGAGGGATATTTTTGCTTTAATTCGGATTTAAGAGCATTATAGTCAAAAGACTTATTGGACTTTGGACTGGAAAACATTACTAAAGGAGCTATATTAATAGCAGATTTTTTCTTGTAGTCTTTGTAAAAGGAAAGCGATTAATCAAGGTATTGTTCGGATGGAATCTTGTAATTTTTCCACCATTTAGTTGCAATTTGGAGAGCAAGATAATTGGTATTTCCAAGTACTCGAATAGTATATTGCCAGGCCATGATCCATGGGAATTTAAAATCTATTGTGAAATATAAAAATTCTAGATAAGGAGGATCAACCTCCTTCCGGTAAATATGATAAGATTCTTGAAGATGAGCTAGTAAAGCCTCAAATTGTAGACCAAATTGAGCCCACCATGATTCAAACCAGGTGGGAATTGTTTTAGTAAGAATATCAAAATTGGGTCCAAAAAGAATCCACCATGAATACTGGAATACCGATTTTGGAAATAAAAAACATGTTACCAGGCTTATTGGTAGTCATAATAATTGTACTGATTATTGGGATCAGAAAATTTGTGAAAAATAGTGGGATGACCCCATTCCCTAGGAGAAATGATCTTAAGTATATGGAGTTTAGAATATTGAAGAAGACTTTTGTCTTCTCTTGAATAGACGTGTTCGTTGGTGATAGAGCAAGTTTCTTTAAGAATTTTTTCATAACAAATACGAGAGTGTTGGCCAGAATGTTGAGGATAATTCCAATTGTTGGGAAAGTAATGAGAGATGATGGTTTCTGGTTTAGTGTCTGGGTTTTTGAGGAAGAAGATTTGATGGTCTGCAGTTATGGGTGTAATAGGATAAGCAATATCATGAGTATAATACCCATGATCAACAGAGGTTTGCCTGGAATTAAGTCCTCCCTTAGAGGAAGTAGCATGTGAGGGATTATTGAGTCGGTAGGCCATCCAAAAGAAATATTCTTGAACACGGGTTTTTCGACGGTAGTAGTGGGTTGAAAATATGTTGATATTTAAATTGTTTTTGATGGAGGCTGAGAACTTGAGTTGGCGATGTCTGGAGTTCCCTGTAAAAATTCATGAGTAAGAAAGTCAGGGAGAGAGTTGGATTTACCATGAATATAATCAATTTTAAAATCAAAAACACATAAGATTGCTTGCTAACGGGCAAAAGCTTGTCGAGAAACAATATTCTTGACATCCTTTTCTAGAAATTCTTTGGCAGCTTTGCAATCAATACGTAGTAAAAATTCTTGATTTAATAAATCAAATTCAAATTTTTTGATACAAGAAACAATAGACAAAATTTCTTTCTGAATAGTAGAATACCATACTTGTGGTCCTTTCTATATTGCAGAGGCAAATCGAACTAATTGTTTTTTTACCTTTATACAATTGTTTGAGAATTCCGCCATAATCGATATCGCTAGCATTTGTCTCCACAATTTTGTAAGCAGTAGGGATTGGCAAGCATAATAAGGGTAGGTATTTGGCACGTTGTTTGATTCTTTAGACAGCCACGATGTGTTCATAGGTCCAGGGAGAAGGATTTTTACAGAGACGAGTATATAAGATTTTTGTATCTTCATGGAGATCTTTATAAAATTCTAAAATATAGTTTAAACTGCCAAGAAATCTTTGTAATTTGGTTTTATCATGAATTTCATCTAAAAATTTGTTAGCAAATTCAATAGATCTTTGGATGAGGATGATGGTGCCTTTGTTAATTATGTGACCAAGAAATCGAATGGATGTTTGAAACAGTTGCATTTTCCTAGCACTAAGGACTAAACCACTATTTTTAATAATATTGTAGAATTTATATAAATGTTTGTTGTGTTGAGAAACACAATTGGAATAAATTAGGACATCATCAATGTAAACAAGAGTAAATGTAGTATAGGGATTAAAATTATCATTCATAATATTTTGAAATTCAAAGGGAGCATTTTTTAGGCCCAAAGGCATTACATTCCACTCGTAGTGGCCAAACGAAATAGTGAAAGTAGTTTTATACCTATCTTTCTCAGAGATTTGGACTTGCCAAAAACTAGATTTCATGTCAAACTTTGAAAATATTTTGGCTTCATAAAAACAGTTTAATAAATCCTTTTTAGTAGGGATTGGATATCTAATCCATTGTAAAACTTTGTTATGTGGTTTATAATTGATAACTAGTCTAGGTGTGCCTCATTCTAATTCAGCATTTTTGTTGACGTAGAAAGCAAGGCAAGACCAAGGAGATTCATAGGGACGGATTAATTTTTTATTGAGGAGGTCATTGATTTCCTGTTTGCAATGTTCCATTAATTTTTTATCTATTTGAATTGGTCTAGCTTTGGTAGGGATTTGTCCTTCATTGAAATCTTTTTCATATGGGAGATCAACCATATGCTATTTGTGATGCCAAAAAGCATGAGGTAGTTCAGAACATAAACCTTTTTCAAATAAAGATTGGGTATGTTTGGTTTGCATTTGGGAGATGAGTTTTAGAAAAAAATTTCTAAAAAATTGTTTGGTTTGAGTTTTTCTCAAAAAATTTCCAAAATCACTTTCTCTCTCTTACACATCAATCAATCACTTTTTCTCTCTTCTCTCTCCTTCTCAATCACTTTTTCTCTCACACACATCTACTCAAATTCTCCCAAAATATCAAATCATCCCAAACTCCCAAAAAAACAACTCTCCCAAAATATACAACCAAACAAACCAAAAAAATTTCTAAACTCTCTCCCCAAAATTTTTTTCAAAAACAACTCTCCCAAAAACAAACCAAACAAGCCCTGTATTTTTTGAATGGCGGATTTGACATGAGGTTGTTGTAGTTCATGGTCAACCACTTTGTAAGAAATTTCTTTTTGTTTGTAAATGAGATTTGTTTTGAGAGTTTTGAGAGTATTGATTTCATGTTCCAAGGGGGAAATAGGAATTTGAAAACTATGTCATGATTGATAAGGATAGTGGAAATGCCTTCGTTTGTAATAGTAAAAGGTGCAATCATAGTTAGGAAGGAGACACCTAAGATAATTAATTGAGACATATTTTTAACTAGTAGGAATTCAGTATTGAGACATATACCTTGGTTGCAAATTTGTGCATGGGATATTTTGTAATGAATTTCCATGGAGCCACCATTAGCAATATTGAGAGATTGATCAATTTTTTTGAAGTATTTGAAAGGTACTAGACCTTCTTGAATACAATTGAGGTCAACACCAGAATCTACCAGTGCCATTGTTGTTAAGATGAAATCATGAATTACTACTTTAATCTCAATATACCATTTTTGAAATGTTATGCTGTTAAGGAGTAAATTGACAGAATCATTAATAACAAGGGGTTTTTTGTCAAGTTGTTTGTTGGATGATTCTTGGAGATGTGGTTCATAAGGAAATGCGTTATCAACAAGAAAATCATCGATATCAACAGGATTTTCTTCAAAAGCTATGACTCTAGATTGGAGATTTTAAATATCAATTTTAGGATTACGAATTTCATTTTGTAAGTCTTGAATTGTGGGTCTGTTTAAGGGAGTAGGAACTTTGTTGACTTGATCAAGGACTTCTTTGAAATCATATGTATCATATTTTAATTCTTATATGGTATAGGTTGTTGGAGTATTTCTGTGTTTTGAGTTTGAATATTTAAACATGGCTTATTGTTCTCAAGATCATCTATACTATAAATAAATTCAAGAATCATTTTTTCTTGTGTCGTGAGTACATTAATACTAAGGCCATTCATTTCTAAAATGTCTTTATAATAATCTATTGTTGATTGCCATTGGCAATCATTAGAGGATTCTGGATGATCTTCGGGTTCTTTATCAGAAGAGGTAATAATATCATTATTAATTTCATTTAAATGGAAATCATTATCAGATGGATTATCAGAAGAGTATTCTGATTCAAATTGGGGTTCTTTGTCAAGAAGAATGATGGATTCTAATCGACTTTTGAGTTCATCAGAGGTATCGAGTTCATGAATTTTCTTTTTAGTAAGACATTTGTTTGCATAGTGGCCTGGTTTGCCACATTTCCAACAGGTGGCAGATTTCTTAGAGGAACTAGGTTTGGATTTGGATGAAGATGTATTTTTAGTGTTGGAAAATTTTCACTTTTTGTAATAAGGTTTCTTTTTATAATTGGAAAATTTGTGATAATATTTTTTGGATGTGGATTTTCGGGATTTGTGACTAGGAGTTCGTCGAGAGGAAAAGCCAGCTACTGGAGGAAGAATAGAGTTGTGACCAAATTGGTAAGAAAATTGACCAAGTTCTGTACGTCCAGTAGTTCTTTCCTTTTTCAATTGATTTTTGAGTTTAATATCATTGCATAGTGAGAGACCTTCTACACAAATTTCAAAGATGAGTTCACCAAAGGTGTATTGGTTATATGGAATTTGACCATTGTGTTTGGCACGAATATAGATTTTAACCTTTTCAGCAAATAATGTTGGAAGACCAGCTATGGATCGTTCTTTTCAAAAATCTTGGTTTGCATCATGTCGTTGATAGAGTTTGGACAAGAAAATATCCTTATTCCAACGGAAATGAGTAAGGGTTGGAAAATGTAAATTGATAAGGAGTTCTTTGGATCGTTCAAGAACAATTTGGGTATTTCCAAAAAATGTTGAACCATATTGGTAACTACATGACTAGTAGGTTGGCATGTCGTAGGATCTAAAATAGGGATATCATTGTGGTCTCTTTTAATAGCAGTTAATATTGCTTGTCATTGGTTATGGGTAAGGTAATTATCCCACTAACCTTTGAGTTGGCTAGAATATCCTGAAATAAGCATACAGGCAACAGTACTATCATTATTATTGGAAGGGTGCTTGGCAAGGGTTGCATTAGCAGCCATAACCATGTGTTGGCCGATATTAAGAATTTGGTAATCTGATTTGCCATCAAGATTCCATTCTCGTAGGTCACTTCCGAAATAGGAAAAAGGAGTCTCATAACGGCATTCTTCTAATTGTAGATCTATTGGAGTTGGATGAGGGTAATAATTACGAACTGGTGGTTGAGCAGCAACAATAAAAGTTTCTTGGATTTGATTAGGAGTATTTGCTGTGAATTGTTCATATAAATTATGTAGTATATCGTCATCTTGAAAGACATTTATGGTACCATGGTGAGGGGCATGGTCTTTGCCTTCTCTTTCTGGAGTGGATGGATTAGGAGGAGTGGATGTATCAACAATAAGATAATGGATAGGTTTATTATCGTTAAGGACTTTGGTAAGGGTTTCTTTTCTTTTATTGAGTTCAGCTAAGAATTCGTCAGAGGGATTGGTAAATGAGTAAGCAAGATACGGTAAATTTTTTATAAGAGGATGTTGGCGAGTTTAATTCGGAGGGACGGAAAGATACAGTCTGTCAACTCGTTGTTCTATCAGGGTTGTTTGTTCACCAATTGTTTGAAGGTGTATATTTGTATAGTTTAATTGTTCATAAACTTGCCCTATGTCAAAGCACGTAGATGGAGTTGTGTTGGAGGATTGGTTTCCTTCCATGGGTGGTCTATTGTATGGTTTAGCATAAAAGGAGAATCCAGCACCACCAAGAGTGCAGGTTTTACTTTGAAGATGTACGGATTAAATAGGTTCACCACTAAGAACAAGCCAATTTTTTTGTATAACATTAAAATGTGCGGAAAGGAGATGTTGAGGAACTATTATTTGATGTTGTGGACAACATTGATTAAAATACCAATGGAAAAAAGGTATATGTTGTTGAAATTGTTGTGAAGTAAGAAAATATTCAGATCTAATAAGTTGATGTTCAATAGAATGGATTTGTTTACAATAAATTTTGTTTCTAGAATTATAAGGAGCATTATATTCTTGGGAAAGTAAATCATGATTAATTGTAAAATTGTCGTGGATAACATTAATTGAGAGAGAATTCATGTCGAAGTCAATATCTTGAAAACGAATAAAATCAGCATAATTTGTGCATGGGATTTGATTTGGTTGTCTTCTTGTTGAATGTAATGGTAAATCTATAGAATGTCGACCAGGATATTGAGGAGTTTGAGTCAGGGTATGATATTGTGTAGATAGTAGTTGAGAAGATGTTTGAGATTGAGTTCGGACGGATCTGGAACGTTGGAAACAGAGAACAATTGATCCATCTGGGTTTTGAATAATAGTGTGAAATCCTATATTTTTGAGGTATTAATATTTTAGTAAGAGGTATTAGTGGTAGTTTAGTAGTGAGATTCTTAGATGAGAATCTAACTTATTTTCTCTATTTATTTTATCTCTTTTTATCTCTACCTCATTATTATTCATCTCCTTTGTTTTATAATTTTTTTTTATTATTCTTGGGCACCAAGTAAATTTTATCATTTCCTTGCTTATCAAGTAATCCTTTAATTTCTTTTAATTTCTTTAATCTTCCTTTCTCTCCAAGTAAACCCCTTTTTCTTGCCTACCAAGTAAAGTTCCTTCTCTTTTGCCCGAAGTCTTCCTTTTCTTTTGTCCCAAGTATCCTTGCCTATAAATTGAGCTTACCTCTCAACCATTTCTATCATTCTTTTTCTTCTTTCATCCTTTTGTTTTTGCTTCATCTCTCTCTCTCTCTCTCTCTCTCTCTCTCTCTCTCTCTCTCCATTTGTTATATAGATTTAGAGTTTAGATTGAGAGTGTTTAGAGTGAGTGTAAGAATTTCCATATAAGAGGAGAGTTGTAGATTTCGTGAAACCTTACATACCTTATGGCTTAAAATTTGGAGATCCATGGAGAAATATCAAGATTCGAGTGTTAGCGACAAAGGAGATTAATTTGAGGTAATTCGGGTGGTATACAATATGATTCCTTTAAATCTCTTTGCAAAGGGTTTATTTTAATTACTTCTAATTTGTAATCCTCTTGATTATTGTGATCATTTGATAAATCCTGTGAAATCATTATAGGTTGACACGTTTGAGTATTCTGGTCATTTGATAAGTTTTCTAAAGTTGTTCTGTGTAGTCAATGTTGATTTGTCTGGCTAAATGACGTAAAAATGCTCCATACATAGATCGAGTGGACCTTGCCAATAACTTGGACCAATAGCCCGAATAAGCAGTTGTGCTTGGGTGAGGTGGGTGAGACCAGTCACTGGTCATATACTAAGTTGGACCAAGTATTTGATATTGGATGAATTATCCTATGTTGAGTTAGTCTGTTTGTGCAATTGGGTAAATTGCTTGATTATCGAATCTAATCAGTTGTGTAATTGTTGGATCCCTGCTGATTTATTCTCTGTCTGAGCCTTGTTATTCCTGTTGTATTGTATACTTTCCGAATTAATTTATTTTTTAGGTGCGGAGGAATTTCATGGAGATCGGATTTGAAGTTCTAAAGAGATTATTTGAGTTGGAGATTTTTGGGCCCATAACTATATATTGTTTTTGGAGATTTGTATAATTGATATTTTGGAGTGGTGGTGCTAAATGCACCAATTAGTGTACACACTAGTGTACCAACTAGTGTTATAATATCATTAATGACCTTATTTATTATACAAATTACAAATACCCAAAACCTCTAAAATTATGCCACATCATCTGTTGGTACACTAGTTAGTAGATTAATTAGTACATATAGTATTATTCATTTTGGAGCCATTTGTGTTAATTATTTATGGAGACAATTTGTATATTTGAGATTATGAGTTATCTGCAATTATAAATTTGAGATTGATTTAATTTATTAACGGCCCAGAAGTTGGGGTGCTGCAAATACAATTTGGATTTTTTTGGGATTGTGTGGTAAGAGCTAAGACTGCATTAGGAATGACCCACTTATCTTCATCATCTTCTGCATTAGCCTGGAGGACTTCTTCCCAAGTTATGACTTCAGAGACCATAACTTCAGAATTTTCTTGATGAGCATGGAATAGAATAGTAGATTACTTGGGGTTTGGAGCTATATATTTAAATCCAAGACATGAAGTGGTCATAGTTTTAAGATAAATGCAATAGCAAACCATAATATTAAAAGATGGAGAGTCCATTTTATATCTTTTTGTTTGAATATTAAGAGTAAGAGTTTTCTTGATGGTTGGATCGATTAAAGAAACTTCAAAATTTGGAAAAAATTCAAAGTAAATTAGACCATGAGCAAGACTAGATTTAATGACACCTAACAAGGAATCATCGTAGTCATGGTGACGCATATCGCGAAGGGTGCACAAAACAGATTTGTTTAAATGGAGACGGGTCATAGGTTTGACACCAACTTGAACAAGGCCTAAATGAAGGAAATTGAATTTCTTTTGAAATTTAAGAATAGTATCTTGATGAAGTAATTGGAAGTTTTGATTATCTTGAGTAACAGGTAATATTTGTTCAACAATTTTGATTTTATAAGTTTGTTTGAGTTCAAACTTTTTATCATATAAACAATCAATATCTTTAGTAAGCAATTTCTAATTTTTAAGACTCTCTTCAATCTTTTTTATTTCTAAATCACTTTGATTAATAATAACTAGTTTCATTGAAGGACCTTCCCCAGAGATTAGATTAGAGAATGATTTAAATATTCGTGCCATTATAACTGTAGTTGTTAACAGGTGGTTCTGTCTAAGCTTAAACAATTAATGACGGCTTCCTGCCTAAAAATCTAACGGCTTACAGACTTCTGCAACTTGGGTACCACACTAGTTGTAAAGACAGAAATAAAATCAACTCCAAGTAATGGCTCTGATACCAATTTTAAGATGATGAGCATTGCTTTGTCGGTAGAGTTTTGAGAGTTTTGTCTTTTCCACTACCCTTATCAATCATAAGTGTCTTTTGTCTTTTGCTTTATATTCTTGTTGAGTTCTTTATTTATTACAAAATTTATTTCTTTAAAGACGAATATGGTTTTAGATTTTCTTTACAATCATGATTTTATAAATTTTAAAATAAATATTAATTAATTAAAATCATATTTTTAAAAACAACACAAAATCATACTTTTAAAATATGACTTCAAACATAAAATCTTCTATCAAAATAAAAATTCATAAAAATAACAAAATTTAAAAAATAAATTCCAAACAGTCTCTCACGAAAGGCGCACTCTCTCCACTATGAGCATGTTTGACACATTTTACTTTAAGTTAGAAAACCAAATGCATTCCTTCCACAATTTTCAAATAATTAATATATTTTAGATAAAATAATTAATAATTTATTTATTTAACAAAATCACCAGAAAAAATAAAATTTCTAACTACTCTTCTATACAATAATAAAATTATATGAATTATTAATTAAAATATATAACGATACCATTAAAAACTGTTAATTAGATTGATAATTTATTAATGAACTACAATTAAAAATTTAAAATGACATGATATAAATTCTAAAATCATAATAGACAATTCATATTTTAAGTAAGAGTCTTGTTAATATGTGTTCTTACAACACATGATAAAAAGCTTAAAAATATTGTACATTTTTTATTATATTCATTTTCATAGATAATATACAAATAGATAAAATATCTTAACATGTATTATAAGACCGGACGTTAACAAATCCTTTAAATAAATTTTAAAAAATATATTTATAATTTCGAAAAATTTATAATGTACACCCTTTCAAATGGTGCACATTATAAAAAAAGTTGTGATTTTTTATAATGAACATCATGATTGTATGTGATTTATGTTCTGACATTTTACAGTAAAGTTATAAATAGAGAATTTATGATGTGCACCCTAAAGTTAGGAATGATAATATTATGATATTTTGTGATTTTTGTTATGACACTTTGAGATATTGTTATGATATTTTAGGTTTAGATTATGAAATTTTATGAAAAAATTATGAAAAAATATTATATACACCTTTTTAATAGTACACATTGTAACATCTCTCCTATAATTTACCTTGAAATAAATTCTGATGAACGGCAACAAACAAACATTTGTCGTCACATGGCAGTAGTAAAGGTTGGGTTCATTTAATCCTTCTGCCTCTGGCCTTTCACGTCGGTGATCCCCAAGAGCAATTACAAAGAGACATTTTAGTAGGACACAAAAAAAAAAAAAAAAAAAAAGAGTACATTATTTATTTTTTGGAATTAATATATATTTTAGTAAGTTCTTTATAATTGGGGAAACTCCATATGGGTGAGAGAAAAGAAAAAAAAAATTACCAACACATAGAAGGGATATAAGTGATACTTACATCTTATAATCTTTCATTTGCACCGTATAATACACTTACACCCCCCATTTATTTGTAATTTTTTTATCTTCTATCACTTGCATGTAATTCCCCCATTGAAATTAACTATGAAAATATTTACATCCTATTTAGATTCAATGATGCGGCAAAAAATTAAAAATATATATTTTCTTGAATCTCTATCTCTTGTTTGGATTAGAAAAAAAAAAAAAAAAGAGAGAGAGAAAAATTTACTAAAATAAAAAGAAATTGGGAGAAACTTTTATTTTTCTTGTAACTTTCATTTTGAATCTCTTCAAAAGTGAAGAGATTAAGAGAAAAAAGAAATTAATAAAATTATTTAGTGGGTTTGATTTCAATTTTCTGAATTCAATTTTTTGAAAATTAATAAGTTTTTGTTTTTTGTTTTTGGTGAATATTTTTAAATTTTTAAACAATTTTTTTATTTTTTTAAATGCATCTTACTTAGATATATCTAAAAAATAAAATATTTGTGAAAAAAATATTTAAAAAAATAAAATATTTGTGAAAAAAATATTTAAAAAAATAAAAATATGGAAAATGTACCTTTTTTTGTATTTTTGATATTTAGTGAATTTTTTAAAGATTTTTTTCACAAATATTATACTTTTTAAGTGTATTTTTGTTAGGTGTGTCTAAAAAAAAAAAATTTTAAAAATTACTTAAAATATTTTTAAAAATTCAATGAAAACCAAAAAATATTGAAAACAAAAAAGAAAAATTTTCTAAAAAATAAATTTTAGAAATCAAAACCAAATAGAGTAAATTCCCCGTTTAGAAATAAAAGAAATTAAAAAATAATAATTTACACTTCTAAATTACTATTATTTTGGTAACACTATTATTTTGGTAACACAACATAAAATAATTTATTTATTTTTCTTTTCTGCAATTTAATCAAACAAAATAGAGAAAAATCATTCTTTTTTGAGAAAATTGTTGAAAAATCTACTCTAGCAATTATTTTAGGTTTTAGGTCCTACGAATATTTTTTTTGTTAGTAAAAGGCCCACTTTTTGTGAAATAGTTTTGTGAGAAGTATTTTTATTTTTTTTTAATGCATTTTAATTAATCTATTGATTTTTTTTTATCTGTTGACTTTTATTGACTATTTATTCAAAAAAAAATTTCCTATCTATTCAAAAAAATTTCCTATTTGTTCAAAAATTTCCTAATGTTCAAAAAAATTTCTTATCTATTCAAATTTATATCTATCTGTTCAATTTTTTTGACGATTTGTTCAAATTTTTTAACTATCTATTGAAGTTATCTATTCAAAAATCTATCTGTTGAAATTTACCAAACTTAGTTTTTCCTATCTATTGAAATTTATTAAGCATATTTTTCTTATTTCAATGTAATTGAATAGATCAAAGCCTTTTATTAATACAAATTTTACCTACAAAAAATTGAGTTCGCATAGATCAGATCTTAAAATAGTGATTTTCATTGAAATTGAGTTTGCACAGATTTGATCTATACACACATTTGAATTTAAGATACACGTATGTGTTCAAATCTTTTTCATTTGAATTTCTTGCTCACAGCTACCATATACACACATTAATACATATACACATAAATCCATCTACAACCCAAATTAGTAAACACTTGGTAGGCATCTTCTTCTCCTTCTTCTACATCTTCATCATCTTCCAATGCCTTCAAACCCATCTCATTCAACAAATCTACTATTTTATCTGTTGAAAATCAATTATTCAAATGTTGGTATGCGTTTCTAAATGTAGATCACAAAAAAAAATAACAAATCGAATTAGAGCTACACATTAATTCACAAAAAACTCCAAGAAATTACTAAAATTGCAACCAAAGTCCAACACTAACCCCCAATTAGCAGACAAGAAAAAGCTAAAAGAAGAGAGTCTGAAGAATGAGATCTTCGTCATCAAACATTGCAAGAGCCACGACATCGATCGACAATCCGATGAAGAAAAACCCAACTCAGTTCACCAGAAGATCTACTATACAACCACCACCACAACAACGACCAATACTAATACAACCACATCTGAATTAGCTAATCTTGGCAACAAAAACAATACTAGTAGCAATAGAGGAGGATTTTCTAATAGAAGAATCGTAGTTAGGACATCGAGTTGCACCAAAGAAGAAGTCGATGCTATTCTCATCCAGTGTGGTCGCCTTAATCGCAACACCTCCATCAGAAAAGTCACTGCCCTGTACGGTTCCTCCTCCTTGTCTTCTCAACACATCCTTCATGCTAGGGTTTTACGTTCTTCTCCTCCCCCTCCTCGAAGGCCCATTCTGCGCCTGTCTCCAACCTAGTTTCTCCGCAAATAGCGGAGATAACAATGACAATGACAATGTCAAGAGCCCATTCCTTTACCCCGCCATTGAGTACTTCCCAACCTTATGAGTCCCACACCGAGATCGTCATCGTCATCATTACTGGCCACTGCATCGATGGAAGCGAATGGCAGTTGACAGAGGCGATAAAGCATAGTCGCGGGCGACAGAGGAAGAAGATCTGCACAGAGGAAGAGAGATTGAAAGGATCTACGAAGAAAATAGAGAGAAGAAGGAGGAGAGAGAGAGAGAGAGAGACGATTTAGGGTTTGGGTTTGGATATAATATATATATATATATATACATGGGGTATTTAGTCATTTTACTTAAATTTGTCCTTATAGACAAATTATTTCAATGCTTGGACTTTTGGCCAAACAAAATTCAATTTTGAATTTATGAACCAAATGCCCTTCTTTTTTTTTCTCTTTTTTTCCTCATATTTATCTAAATAAAAGACAAAATATATAGTGACCCTGGTTTGGATCCGACCCATTGTTGTTTTGAATCCAGGTTTCATTGCCTTTTATGATTGTTGGAGTGTCTTGGTTGTGTTGGGAACATGTTGGTGACTTGTTTCTTAAGCTATTGCTGCCCAGAATTTTTCTTCTGCGCTCGAGTGATAATTGTGAACTTCTAGCACTTTTGCAGGTTTGCAAAGATACTAGAGTTGTCATTCTTCGCTTGAGCGGCACTTCTTGCGCTCAAGCGGTGTTCGCTCGAGCGGGTACTTCTTGTGCTCGAGCGGTGGTCACTTGTCTAAAAAACTTCTGAGAATTTGTATTCTACGCTCGAGCGATACTTTTTGCACTCGAGTTTCTCACTTTTTGTGTCTGGACACTCGAGCATCATTTCTTGTGCTCGAGCGAACTGCGCATCTTTATAAGATCGTAGTGTGCTGAAAAAGTCAGTTTATGCTTTTCTCTCTCTTCTCTCTCTTCCTTTCTGCCATTGTTAGGGTTTCTTGGACCTAAAAGCTTGGGTTTCATTTAGTTACACCCGTTTTCTACCCCTAGTCCTATAGATCAAAACGTAGAGGGTCGCGAGGGCTTCGATTTAATCTGAGCGGATCGTGTTTCATCGCCGATGGATTTTTGACTTTTCTCCTCTTAGCTTCAAGAGGTAGGGATTCTTGAGCTTCTCCTCAATACCTCTTTATAGATAGATTTGTGGTATTTTCACTACATTTAAAAGCATATTCTGTGGTTGATTTTGTTAAAAAGCATATGGGAGGATTTGGGTTTACATTGGTGAGTTCGTGGGTTGTACATAATTGGTTGTAGGTTGTAAATCATGTGTAGGGTATGAATTGGAAAGGTTGGGTGTTTAGTTTATTGATTTGGAATGTTAAAGAGAAGTTTAATGTTAATTGGAATTTGGGGTTATGTTTTGGTTGTTTAACAAATTGGGATTTTTGGGTTAATGATAATGGATTTTGGTTATTGTCGCGTGTGTTGTGAATTGGAGTAAGGGAGTTCTATCTTTATATAAACAAATTGGAATTAACTACCTTTTTACGAAACATGAGGGTTTGCAATGAATGGTAATTTGTGACTACCTAAGGGTGTATTTATTATTTCAGGTTTTGTGAGTGGTGTCTAGAATCTTGTCCTTGGCCATCGATGGAGGATGGTATTGATGGTATTGCTTGTTTGCTAGATATAGACTATGAGTACTACGACCGGATGTTAATGTGATGTTGGATGGTATGTTGTTGATAATAAATGAATGTTGTGAATAGGCACTTCCATGGTTGAGTTATGGACTATGTTGTTAAAGAGGTAAGTGGAACGTTTGTAAATGTTGTTTCTATTAAGAGACTGTTGTTGAATAGTTATGGTTTTAAGGTGTAGTGCCCCATGGTGTGTTTTGGGAATGTTTGAAATAAAGGAAAACCCGTGTGGAATAGTGGTTTGCGGAGTATATTTTTAAAAGAATTGAGTTAATGTAATTAACGGATTGTGACTATTATGGTGATAATTAAACTAGGTGTATGTATTACACCCATGTAGTATTCTGTTGATTAGCTCGTTATGCTGTTGATGTGATGTTGTTTAGAGGTACGTTACCCATTGTATTGTAGCCGCCAAAGCGTTGCGCCTTGACAGAGGTTCCTCATCCCTTCCAGTTTGCACCCGGTTGAAAAGAGGGTCCGTTTCCCGCCGTATCATAACCGGTAAAGCATAGCGCCTTGTGATAGGTTCTTCGTTCCCTTCCGATTTGCGCCTGATAAAATATGACCTGAGGAGCACCTCCTTCTAGGTGAGGCCAGTAAAGTGTTAAGTGGTATTAATGTTGTTTGATCTGCCATCCATGTTGTAGGCCGGTGGAGATGAGATTGGTGGTATGCATTACTTCAATTATTCCGTTGTGGATATCTATACGTGTTGTCGGTTTTCGTATTGTGGAGATGAGATTGATAGTATGTATTACTTTGGTTATCTTGTTCAAATGTGTATATGTATATATGTGTGTGTGTTAACGGTTTCATACCAATTTCTTTTTTTTAAATCCTTGGGCCTATGGTCAGGGAAGGTTATAGGTATATATATATTGGGATGTAAATGCTTATGGTGTATTGAGAGTTAGGATGGGGATTATAAATTGCATGTGGGGTTATATTTTTATAATGGTGGTTCAAGTGAGATTCTTTTATGTTAACATGAGAAGTTTTATCAAAGAAAGAATAAAGTTTTAAAACATTTTCTTTTGGAAGTAATGATGGGAATAAGAAAGAAAAGAAATCATCTTATACTGAATTGTGTCAAGAGGAACCTTTTGAGAAAAATACAGTTATATAAGTATATTTTGAATATTAAATGTCACACTACTTATATGATATGTCTTGATGCATTCATGATCATTTTTATCTATATATTGTGATTGTTTAGGATCTTTGGGGTCTCTACTGGGCTTAGTGCTCATCCTATGTATTGATAAACTTTTTCAGGTACAAGGCTGGAGGAATCATGTATGACTTGAAGTCTCTTAATTGTTGGCCACGGGGCCTTTTACTTGTAGGGCGAGTGTCATGTATTGTATGAGGGTAAATCCCTTTGATTGTAATTATTGCTACCCAATGTAAGCCTAAGGACATTGCACTATGTCTTATTTATATCATCATTGTTGTCGTGAGAGAATGATATTATTTATTCTTGTTTATTCTCAACTAAATGGAATTGTTATAATGGATTTAGAAATGTTATCCGAATAATAAAATGCGAGGCGTGACAAAATAAAGAAAAATCATTCTTTTTTTTTTCTCTCCTATTTATCTAAATAAAAGAGGGAGAAAACACAATTATTTCTCTTATTTTGTGTCCCCATTAGCTTATGTAATTAGTTCTTTTCTTTTCTCTTCTAATTTGCCCAACAAAATGAGAGAATGTATTTGTCTAAAGTTGCTAGGGATGTAATAATTGCCCGGCCCATCCGCGCTTAGGCTCGAGCCGGCCCAAGCAAGCCTCGCGGGGGCCGGGCCATGGGCCGAAAAGTGGGGCCTAGACCCAAGCCCAGGCCCACTCAAAATAGGGCCTAGGGTTTAGGCTCTTATCGCAAACTAGGCCTGGGTGGGCCCTTTTTTTTGTCTTGAAAAAATGAACGATAAATATATTATCTATGTAAACTATCTATTATAAAAGAAAAATTATACTAGAGTATTTTGGTTAAGATTAATGAAATGTTTTGTTTGGTTATGTTTCATAGTGGTATTTGAATTTAATTATGTATGTCTTATATTTTTTTAATTATGAACTTATAACTAAAAAAATATGTAATTATGTAATTTTTTTCTTTTGAAATGCATAATTTTATATATATATATATATATGAATATTACAATATTAAATTAATTATATAACATTTATTGAATGAATAAATAAAATATTACAAAAATTTATATTATTAAATAAAATAAGTGTAGATTATTTATTTATTTATTTTTCATTCATTGCAAATTGCAATGAATCAAGATGTGAGTGATGATGCTACTTGACATGATGACAAAGCAAGGCACAAGGGGGCAAGGGTAGGGCGGTACTGGTAGGCTGCAAGGAAATGACTTGATAAATGATCTTGGTAATTTCTTTTGAGTCAGTCCTACCACTGCAGGGCAAGGGGCAGGCATTAGCTTTGCCTCCCAGGACCAGCCCTAGCCTAAGACCAGTGAGGCCTATGCCTTAGGCCCCAAAATTTTAGCCCAAAATAGGGGCCCCTAAATTTAGTAAAATGTTATAAGCCCAATTTTTTTTTTTTTTTTTTAAGGACCAATTTAGAGGGCCCCAAAATATTTTATTGGGCCCATATTTATAAGTATAGTTTAGCCCATATTTATTTATTAGTGTGGTTTGGCCCATATTTATTAAAATGAAAATATATACAAAAAAAAAAAAGTGTTTGGAGCCCAAGAAGAACGATACATACAATACATTGCTCAGTGCTCTCAACCCAAGAAGAACAATACATACAATACGTTGCTCAGTGCTCTCTCTCTCTCTCTCTCTCACACACACGAAGTGATGAAGAAAGAAGCATGTACCAAGCAAACATAAAGCAGGGTAGACGCTGAAAGCATTGAGCGAGTCAACGACTCACTCTCCCTCTCCCTCTCTCTTACACACACTCCTCCGGCGACTCTCTCTTTCACACTCTCTCATAGTAGGTCCTCTTTTTCACTATCAGATTTTATTAAATAAAGTTGCCCTAGTTTTTTTCTACGTTCTTTTTTTATCAGTTAGTGGAATAACAAATTTGCCCTAATTTTTTTTTTACCTTCTTTATCTATTAGATTTTAGTGGAATAAATAATTTTACCCTAATTTGTTTACCTAGGTCTTTATCAGTTTTAATTGAATAAATTTTTTCTAATTTTGTTTCATTAAATTATTTTTTTATAATTTCTTTGCTATCAGATATGAAATAATCAGTGGATTGTAATTTGTGGATTGAAGTGTCATTATGGTCATGTTTCCTAGGAAGTATAGTTTTGGAAATGAAAAGAGAAAGAAGAAGATGAAAGTAGACCAAAAAAATTATGCATAAAATTAGGAAGTATACTTATCATTTTATGCATAAATTTTTTATTAAAAAAAAATTATATTAGAAAGGGCCTTATTTTCATAGTTCGCCTTAGGCCTTGGCAATCTCAGGCCGGTCCTGTTGCCTCCTTGCAAAGAAGTGATCGGCCCTATTTTTTTTTTTTTTTTATACTGTTGTTGCACAACAAGATCAACCTTTATTTTTATTTTTATTTTAAATTATTTAACCATTATTTGCAACTTGCAACTTGAATTTTACTTTTTTTATTTTTTTTGAAATTTGACCGTTTGTGGAGGGATGAACAAGTGAGCCGGGTCGGGCTTCAAATGGAAGGCTCAAGCCCAAGCCCAGGTTCAAGATCTTGGGTTGGGCTCGAGCCCAAGCCGAAACTTGCCGGGTCAGGCTATGGGAGGGCTTCAGACTGCTCTCGAGACTCAGGTCATTTTTAGACTCCTAAACGTTGCTTAGGCCTTCAATTACAACCAACCACTTTTTTAAGGTAAACAATTATAGCCAACCCCTTGCAGATGAGGTATAAATGCGTATAATATCTTGCGGGTTGCCTATTTTGTCAAGCATCAAAATTGCTATTTAACTGGATAAAACTAAGTACAATATAAAAAGCATATTGGAGTTGTGCCTTACAATGTTGGTTTGACAAATACATTTTTATGAGCTTTTATAGCTTCTTAAATTTAAAATTATTGTTAAAAAAATAATATGTTTAACAAATGATAAAATAATATATATATTTGTTATTGAAAAAGTTTCAATTGGGGTTTAAATTTTTTTTTTTTTTTTAATTATTTTCAAACTAAAATTTACTTTCTAGATCTTTCTAAACTCAAAAGACTTGAAAAGTTAAAAAATAATAATAATAAAATTAAAAAACACAAATCAAGAAAAAAAACATGATATTTTTTCAACACTTGCAAAATATGATAGATTCTGTTTACAAAAATTATTTTATTTCCTTGGCACTAAAATCAATTGAAACAAAACAATCAAAATATTTTGAAAAAATTACGAAAAATGTCAAGTTTTGACCCTTGTAATAAATTAAATCCTAAATTTTTAATTTATCAATTTCAACCCTAATCTTTTTATTTATTTTCAATTTAAACCACTTACCCATTTTCATTAAGACTCCGTTTGTTTGGACAAACTATTTTCTACAAAATGTATTCCACATTCTTTTGTTTTTTTGGTATAATAAAAAACAAAAGTCAACGAAAAATATTTTCATAGTCAATGGAAAAGAGACTTATTTGTATAAAAAAATATTTTTCACTTTTGTAAAGCCAAAAATGCTTTTCCGACTAAAATTTTACCAATATCACTACAACACCACCACTACCACCACCACTACCACTCACCTCCACCACAACACCACCATCACCATGGCCATCAATACCATTACTGTCACCATCACCGCCATCGTTGCCCCACCACTATGCCACCACAACCACCTCCACCTTCCACCACCACCAAACATAGAAAAATATTCTCCAAAAAAATATTTTTTGAAAAAAAAAATTCTGTAAAAAATATTTTTCATTAAAAAATATGTTTCACCCAAACAAATAGAGAGTAAATAAAACCAACAGAAAAATATATATATATATATATTTCAATCATCAAATTCAACGAAAAAATATATTCTTGACCTTTTATGTATACTTACATTGAAATTAATAGGTCAAATACATTTTTTCTGTCAATCTTACTTAACAAAAATAGATAAATAGTTTAAATTGAAAACAAACAAAAAAAAAATTAATATTTAAATTAACAAAATTCAAAATGCAAAATTTATTTTGTCACAATGGTCACTCTAGAAGAAGAAAAAAAATAGCCTTGATAACAACCACAGTACTTTTTTCAATCTAATAAGATTACAGTAAGATGTTCTTGCGTTCCTAGAGCCCCCAAAAGTAAACTAGTTCTCACCATAACAGAGGCTATGTTGCTTTTATGGACCCACATAAAAGCAGCCCAAAATGATTTTTGTACAAAGAAAAAATTGATCACAGGCAGGGAAACCAAACCAATACACCTAAACAAACCAAAATTGATTATTATAACATTTGGCATCAACGCAAATCTGTGGATATGGTAATGCAAAGACCTCTCTTTCAATTACGATGACCAACCCCGAAGTGAAACCTCCCTGCTTTCCTATCGTCGAAGGCATATTCAAGTCGCAGAGGCCCCAAAGGAGAGTCCACACGTACCCCACACCCATACCCGTATCCACTTCCAGGCTTTAACCTTGCCCCAGCAGGATCACCTGATGTGAGACCATTAAAATATAGTATTATTATGTTTCTCAAACATTAAAAGAAGAAAAAACAGCCCAACTATACTCTTTTATCTACGACTGTACAATTCAAGCACCCTACAGTGTTCAGATCAAGATGATCCCACACCTTTCCTAGGATCCAAAAGCAATTATTCAGTAATCCCATCTCACGTTATCAGAATTATCCAAGATGAGACATTCTAACATGATACATTGTATACAAACCAACAAATAATGTGATCATGCAAGAAATTGTCTCAGGTTTCAAGCCTCGTCAGTGGTGAGGTGACAATTCCCATTCAATTGTCCATTATCATAATGGGCCACTTCATTCTATGTGCTATTGTATGGATGTTTAATCCCTCATCCTATTCCTATCAGCCAGATTTACAGTCAAGTGCTATGCCTACCCAAAGATGGTGACAGGAGAGCTCAAAGATGCATTTACACACACATACACTCACAAACTCCGACTTTATGAAGTTTCACCTTGACCATCTCATGCCACCATCTTTGAGCACTAACCCAAAAACAAAAAAAACAAAAAACAAAACAGTGGACACAATAAATTGTAAAGGATAATGACATTACCAGGTACAGTCGGGCCTGATCCAAGATCAGTTCCATAATCAGCAAAAATAGCACCTTCTACTGGCCCCAACTGCAAAATATGGCAGAAATATTTACACAGACATGATTCCCTATAATTGCAAATATACAATTATCCACAAATTGATAGGGTGAGGGAGAGAGGGAAAGCAACAGTAATTCAGTAACTTGATTTAACCAGCATGATTCGCTATCATCTACATCTTATTTATAGAATCCAGATTCTAGTTTCCCCATATAACAATTACTTTTTGAAGCATCACCACTTCACCCCTTAATTTGGCCCTATCATCTAATTTCATAAAGCATTAATGTCTACAAAATTAATTTACTTTTTCCTTCATATTTAACAGTCGAGCACAGTTTTGCAGACAAATTCTCAAACAGCCAGACACAGCCTCAATAGCACACATGAACTCAAATAACTCAGGGAGGACAATGAAAAAATGAAGTAACAAACGGATCATAAACATGAAAATTACAGCCTTCAAACAACCCTGAAAATAGTGAGCACTGACTCAAAACATACCTTTAAGGTCTATGAGGAAGATACTAGTCCTATACAGACCTAATGTTACTTTATAACTTAATATCTGCATAAACCGCGAGTATCAATTATTAACCCAACATCCATTTGAAAGTGCAGATTATGCATATAGACATTGTTGTTTAAAATATCTAATGTTCTAACAAGAACATTGTTGATATCAACAACGTATCGATGATGTATTAGACTCTGTAAAAAATACAAATAACTATTTATATCATTAACATTTTGATGTATTCTTACAAATAAAAACTTGGGTATCTGAATCGGCTGAAGAGAAGGTAACTACTCTACCAACACAGCACACTACCCTTGAGGTTTATATCTATCAGTCTATATGAAATATCCATGAAGTGCAATAACTTCTGCATCAGTTTCTCTTAAAAATTCAAAAAATATGGTCAGCCTTGCACATATTTTATGACCCATAGACCAATAGCACATTGGATTCAGACCTGATCACCGTGAGCCTAATCCATTAAGATCAAATGATAATGTGATGGATTCACCACTGCTAAAAACACAAACAAAATACAAAATGGGACAGACACTCACAAGCCTGTCAGCCCCATGATGGTGCAGCCTTTGACTGGTACCCATTATCGGATTTGGAATCCAAGGGTGAAGCCCATGGGTTTGGTCTCACAAATGTCATTCCTAGCTTACTATTATTGGTATTCAGTTAGATTTAATTGCATAAATATTACTAAGATATTTTAATGTGATTTCCAAATAATATTAGGCTAGTTTCTTAATTTCATTAGAGTTAGTAACCTATAAATATTAGGCTTTTCTTTGTAATAATTAAGCTTTGGCTATAATAATATTGGGTATATCGGCTGTGGCCAATTGAGTGTTTCTCTCCCTCTTCTTCTATTCATTCTTCATCAATTTGATATCAAAGCTTACCTTCGGCCCATTGTTCTGCTTCATCATACATCATCATCATCGTCAAAACAACAGAATCCAACTTCAACTTCACCATCGAACTACGTCTTTGTTGGTTGCAGTCATTGATGGCCCCACAGCATCCCTTCATTATCACCATTACCAACTTCATCAAAATTGACTCTAGTGGTGGACCTTCCAGCCGCCATCCACAGCCTCAGCCGGCTCTTGTTCCACTTTCTTCTACCAATTGTCACAACCTAGCTGCAACGAACCAAACCCTTGTCGCAGGTCTTCCTCTTCATCAACTCCAAAACCTCATCAGTAGCATCATTCATCAGTCATGGACAACACTGCAGCAAGAGGAGTTTTAAAACCTTGACCCGACCCGTTAGAGTGAACCCATGACCCTTTTCAATCCATACCCAGTGGCTGTGACCCAACACACTGAACCATTTAGCCTAAACAAACCACACAGCTTCATCCAACTCCTCAACCTATTTTAACTCAAACAGCTCCAGCACATAGATAGGCCACAGCCCCAAACAAGCTCCAGTCTAAGCTCTCCCTCCCCATCTAACAAACCAGTCCAGCCAACTAATCCAACTCCCTTAACTAAAACCGACAACAGCCCTTTTCCCACAGCCCAATCCCTTACCCTGCCCAGTCCATTAGCCACTCAACCAAAGTCCAGACAGCATATCTTCCAAAAACAAAAAAAAAAAAACTTTTAGCCATTGTTACCAAAGGCAAGAACTGAATCGATCACATCAACAGCTACAGACGAAATAGGACCAGATGGTAGAAACAATGCACAGATGCGAACTACTTTAGAGAAGTAGCTGCCACTTTTTTGAAAGACAAAGGAAAGAGAAGGCTATAGCTAGTGGACCTTTGGGCGCACCTCCTCCTCGTGCTTTTGGGTACGTACACTAATGAATACCAGTTTCTTTTGTTGGTAACAATTGACCAATGAAAGAAAAACAGTTTGCAGAAACTAAGTTGAAGAGCACAATCAGAATTTGAAGGACTAAATATCAATAGTAGCATCATACCATTATCCAAAAATGGGAAGGTTTGTAGTTTGCCATGAACTATTACTTTATTCTACCGAGCCATAAGAAACAAGCCCAATTACAGTTGACTCAAGGAAGAAATTATGAGGAAGAGTACAGAAGGTTGTTCTACAATTTGGCCACCAGGTCTAAGTTCCCTAGAACGAAGATGTCATGATTTCCAAGTATCGCCGGTTAAATTTGAATATTGTTTGTGGGGGACTCTACCTTATGGCAGATGTGGCACAAGTAGAATGAAAGTTATGAATTTTGAAGTTCTGAAACAAAAAAAGTAACCGCCTGGCATGTCATTTAGTTTGTTTACGCACAACATGTTTTAACAAGATAAGAGCATTTTGATCAAGATGTGATGCATGGGACTTAATGGGTTAAAAAAATCTTTTGCGTGACTTAGTCCAATATATTTTTGAGTTATGGGACCTATAGAAAAATCCACCTTGAATTAGTCTAAGGCAGCTGCAGCCAGAGTTGCAGCATCAGCAGTGCATGGGCAAAGCTTGGGAAGAAAAGTTTCAGTTAGCAAGGCAAGTAAATAACATGCAACATGTAACACTCTGTTTTGGGAGACCGCTCGAGCACTAAAGTGGTCACTCGAGCACTAAAGTGGTCACTCGAGCCATGATTTGAGGCTTCCAATATCTTGCTTGTTTGCAGGCGAGCCCGCTCGAGCGATGAGTGGTCACTCGAGTGTAGATGTGAGGGTTCCAGTAATTTCACTGTAGACCTGCAAAACTTCTGAAATCATGCGTTTACAGCTCAAGCGGTAGATGGTTCGCTTGAGCGGTAAGTTCGAAATTGTGTTAGTCGCTCGAGCGATGGAAAGTTCGCTCGAGCGGTCTGTTCGGGACAGCAAATTTAAAAATCGATCTAAACCCAATTTATTTCACTATTTCACACGCTCTCTCTCTAACATTTTTTTCCGAAACCCTAACACCAAAACACTAGATTTCATCTATTTAAAACGAGAACCCATCCTTGTTCCTTTCTCAAAATTGTTGATCTTGTTGAGAGCTACATTTTGAACCGATTGGAACGTGATATCTCAAAAGTTTGTTTGTTGGGACTTCATCTCTTTCCACACAATCTTGAGATAGGAATATCTTTAGCCTTGTATATTTATATTTTGGTTTAATTATGTGTTAATTCCATGATATGTGTGTGATGTGGGATGGCTGTTTGGGTATATGGACTTTAATGGTGATTTGAGGGTTCTTGCCTTAAAATTTTTGAAATAAAGGGTTATCTCTTAATGAAAACCAATGTGTACACCATGAATATTGGAAAATGAAAGAATAAAAAGAAAAGCCCCAATTTCTTGTGAAACCCTAAACATTGTTCATGGGTCTTGGTTGGTAAATAGATGGAAATTCATGGGTGAATTGGGAATCTGTTGAGCCATTTTGTGTTGAGATAAACTCAAAGTTTTGGATAGTTGTTTAATGTGTATTGTGGTATTACCCACGCGGGCAAATTGAGGTGCCCACTTGCCCGATCGTGCTAGGACAATGAATGTAGGAATGTTTGGATTGTGTGAGGATGATGAATGTGGAAGGTTTGAGGTGCCAACTGGCCATCCGTGTGAGGACGCAGAAATGTTAAATTAAACGGAACGATATGCATGCATTGGAATATGAGATTGTGGAATTAGTGTTCATCAGGAAGGAATCATAGGTTAGGCATAATTTAAATTAAATGTTTATATAATTGGTTAAATATATTCTCTACTGGGCAATTGCTCATACCTATCTAACAAAATTTCAGGAAATTGGTGAGCCACAACTAACCCAGTGAAGTAAAAGTGGATCAACCCTTTTGTTTGGGCTAAGCACAAATTGAATATGTGCCATGATAGATTGGAGATTTGTTTTGTTTTGGGACCGAGAGTCCTTTTTGTGTATTGAAAGCCTTGCCTTAGAAATTGTAAGCTAAGGCATTTATTTTGATCTTCTCTAACTTCTTGAACTGTGAACATCAGCATGTATTTGGTAACTGTTATTTTATAGTTCAATTGGAAAGAGAACCTTTGGCACTAATTAGTAATTCCTTGTTTGTTATATATATATATATATCCGTCATGCTGAATATTGTTCTGTTTTAAATAAATTGGGCGTGTTACACAACAAAACTAAGAGACTGCAAATAACCCACTATCAAACAGATACATTGAAAGAAAATTAAATTGCACGGCATACCAGTGGGAAAGCAATTTCTCCAGAGCCAACCACGTAAGACCGCCCTGACCCTACTGCACCTTCTTCATAACCTCTCACACTGTTTGTCCCACCAATTGCAAATGCCTCGTGAGGGGAGAAATTGCCAACCACATGGCCACCAGATAAACTAAGTAGAAGTAGTAACCAAAGCAAGTCAGTAGACAGAAAGAAGCTAGGTAAAACACACAGACAACATTTTCTGGTGGAGAACAACTAAAGTAGGGAGCTGATACTTAAAAAGTTACAACCTGCTCATGAATATCCTCCTCACTATACCGCTCAGATTTCCAGATAGAACACTATTCCTATTAGGAAGACAAAAGTAAAATAGTAACAAGGACATCATACCTTAAAAGAAAGCGAGCAGGACCAATATCTAAACCCTTCCTTGCACGAGCATTCACTCTGTTGAAAAACAGCCATTCTGGCAATACAGGAAGTCCTTGCTCCATGTTGAAGACAAACTGCAAAAATTACAATAAGGATAAAGTTTAGATGCAGTTGGCAAAAAACTATCAGAAAGTTATGGACAAACTTACCATTGAAGATCCAGGGTCACCAGAACCAGTGTATACACACTCAAATTTAGCAAGTAATGTATCGTCATGCGTATTGCCGCTGCAAAAAAACGTGACAACAAGTACATTATTCTTGGTAAGTTTATAAAGGTTTCACTATCAGTCTGAAAGATGCATACCTTGCAGTAAGTGGGCTGCTATAGAAGTCCTTAATAATGGGATTCCCTTTATCATCACGAGCACCAGCATGCTGAAAATAATTATTTAATAATTCAAAATAGGCAATAATAAAACATAAAACTAGGAAGATTTTATATTTATTACCCTCTAATTTATACCAAATTTTCACTTTAATCCCTCATATTTCAATTCTGATAATGTCAATAATGAAGTTACACACGAATTTCAATCATGTCCCCCTGACAAACAATAGTCATCGTTAAATTAGATGAAGATCAAGCATGTGGCTATCACATATTGATCACTTTTCCCTTCTTTTGATTAACATTTGTCACCGTCCAAAGTTTACCCAAATTTCACTTTGGTCCCTCGAATGTCATTTCCAAGTGTCACTTCAAGCCAAAACCAAGTCTTGCATCCCAATCAATTGAAACCTGTTTTTCTCTATTATATGCTCTATCAAGGGTTATAGGCTAAGTTAAATTAAATAAATACATATCCTTCTTTACTATAGTATCCTATGTCAATCATGGTCTTCTCTTCCCCCTAGTGATTCTATTAATTGTGATCCTATCGCACTTCCTCACTGTTGCCTCTACCAGTCTTTGTTATACATGACCAACCCCTCTTAATCCATTCTCTCACAACTTATCTTCAATTAATGTTACTCCTACCATTTTGCAAATGTATTCATTTCTAATTCTATCTTTTCTAGTCTTACTATACACCCACCTCAACATCCTCATCTTAGTTACACACATTTTACTTGTGCATTATTTCTCAATTGTCCAACGTTCTTTCTCGTAACGCATTATTGGCCTTATAATTGTTCTATAAAATTTTCTTTTCAATTTTGTTGGAATACATCAATCACATAATATGTAACAAGCACTCCTCCACTTTAGCTAATTTACTCCATGCTTATTAAAAAATGCACCGAGAGAACATAATTTTTCAATCTTAGTAATCTCTTGATTTTAGACACTCACTTTATACACTATTTCTACTTGTATTATTACTAAAGTTATCTTCTTTTGATTTCATCCACTATAACAATACCATATGCGAACAACATCAGCAATACTACAAACCCAGACTTAACTACCTAGAAATTACCCATAATTATCATCTTATGGTTCAGATTTATTCTATATATGGACCCCACACTACATAAATTTAATCTCCACCACACAATCACCAACCCAGAAAAATCTGGGCGGTTCTGTCTAGGTTCCCAGACTTTTTCAAATAACATACACCATGGTACATCCTCTTGAATGTGTCTAGTTAACTCATCTATAACTAAGGCAAATAGATAAGTACTCAAGGTTGACTAATGGTGTGGTGCAATCCTACAATAATTGGGAATTTACATGTTTCTCCTACAGATGACCTAATTGTAGTCATAGCATAGTGTCTTTTATTGCATCAATATACCCCTTTGTTATTCCCTTTTTCGTTAACACCCACGATATTATATGTTTAGGCATACTAGCTAAAGCTTTTTTAAATCTAGAAAAAATAATATGAAAATCTCTTTTCTTCTGTTTGAATGTTTCTATTAACCTCCTTAATAAGTAAATCACTTCCATTATTGATCTACTTGGCAAAAATCTAAATTGATTCTCTGACCCTGTTGTTACAACTATTAACTAAGGTTCAATCGCTCTCTCCTATAATTTCATTGTAGGACTCGTCAATTTAATCCCTCTATAGTTATTGTAATTTTGGAGATCCCCTATATTTTTATATATAGTCTATGGGTATTAAAGTACTTTTCCTCCAAGCTCCACTCATATGACATTTTTCTAGTCATTAAAATTTTATTAAATAATTTTGTTAACCAAGACACTCCCTTCTCACCTAAGCATTTCCAAGCCTCAATAAGAATACAATCTGGTTTTAAAACCTTATTTCACATATCTTCTTAGTGCAATCTCCACTTCAAACTTTCTTATTCTATAATAGAACTTGTATATCAAAACTACTATATTCCTCTCCTTCTAAGCTTTCTAAATGTTTATCATGTAACTTCTCCAAAAAAAAAAAATTCACCTTCCTTGATCTCATCATCCTTTAGAACACCCTCAATTCCTCTTCTTTTATACACTAAAACTTGATTAAATTCTCTTGTTTTACTCACACTCAGCTGAGCAAGTTTATAAATGTTTTACTCTTCATCTTTACTGCCTAGTCTTTTTTTGTGATCAGCAACAACAACAATTTTATTAAGGCTCAAAACCAAAAAGAAGTGAGGATCAGGCATCCTCTACATAAAACAAAAAACAGTGAAAAGAAACAAAACCAAAATATCTCTTTTACTAATTTCATTTACTAGTATACAAATCGGCGTAGGCTTTCAATTTAGGGTAAATTACAAATACACCCCCTGAGGTTTGCTTAAAGTATAGATTGTCCCTGTAGTTTGAAAAATTACAAATACCCCCTTGTGAAAAAAATTTATTTAACAGAATTAACTATAAAAAAAAAATTCATAATTGCTCTCCTATACAATAATAAAATTACCTAAATTATTAATTGAAACATACTTGTAATATCATTAAAAAATGTTAATTGACTTGATGATTTATTAATAAAATGGGCGATTTGTTATGAAATTAGAAACCTCAAGGGGTGGAATGTAATTTCCAGAACCACAGGGGGCGATTTGTATTTTAATCAAACCTCATGGGATATATTTGTAATTTACTCTTCAATTTAACTTCTCTTTTACTATAATTTCACCTCCTTGTTAATCCATTTATATCTCTTTTATAAAAAAATCATTTTTATCCTTTTACTACTTTTTAAAAGCATTATTTTTCCGTTATTACTATAGCTTGAACATCATCATTCCACCACCAAATTTCTTTAAATACAAGACATTTTCCCATAAACTCTCCAAGGATTTGCTTTGATATTCTTTAATGCACTCTTCCATTGTATTCCACCTTATTAATTTCATTTTCTAATGCTACGTTGCTTCTTTAAACATTATGTCCTTCAAGCATTTTTAATTTCTCACCTTTTAGATTCCACCTATGATGTAATACGGTTTAGAGTGAATATTGTGCTTAGGTGGTGTAGTCACCTTAGCCTATAAGTAGTAGGTTTAGGCTCAAATATGGAGTTCTATGACATTTTAATTTGTAAATTTCAGAGATTAGAGCTCTTGTATCTCAATTTGGGACTTTCTCCCTAATGAAATCCATTTCCTAGATTTGGTTCATAGGTTGAACCTATGAAGCACTGACACTTCTATGGGAAAGTGTATCGTGTCGAACAATGACACTTTGCGGACACTCTTAAAAATGGATTTGACACTCCTTCAACATGTCTTAATTAAAATTTTAAATTCATAGTATCGAACACTTTACAAACACTTAGCAAGCACTTAGGCAACACTCAACTCTCCGACCTATGTGATGAATATCTTTATAGTCACACACGTTCGGCATTCTTCTTAATGGAACGTATGCACTGTAAATATGTTTTGAAACGTCTTATGTGATAAATATAGTGTGTATTTTAATGTTCTACAATTATTTTGCATTCTTTAAAATACAATTGTTATATATTGATGTTTAAATGATGAAATAATGACTTTTTAACTTTAATTAGCATTATGTAGCTTTTTTTATTAGTTTTCAAAAAGGTAACTTACACTTTGTCCCCTTTATGTTTGTTCATTTTCTCACTTTGGCCCTTAAAGTTTGTTTTTTCCTATTTTGACCCTTCATGTTTCAAGTTTTCCCAATTTATTCCAAAAGTTAACTTATGTCTAAAATTAGACAAAAAATAACACATTGACAACCACGTGGCATAAAATTATTTTATTATATATAACTCACACCTCTGATACAAACCCAAGTCCCAATATGATAATATATTTTTTATGTTATTTGGCAGTTAATGTGACATTTTCAGTCTAATTTTGATTTAGAAGTAAACTGGGAAATATTTGAAACATAAGGGGCCAAAATGAGAAAAAAATAAACTTTGAGGGCCAAAGTGAGAAAATGACCAAACATAAAGGGGCAAAGTGCAATTTACCCTAAACTATTCATATGTTTGACATAACAAATTTACAAAAATATAAATTTTTCACGTGTCCTAGGCGTATCGTGTCCTGTATTTTCTTCTGTCACTTGTTCATGTTTGTACTAACGGTTCCACAATCAATCAAGTTCTTGGATTTCTAGTATCTTCTTTTTTTTTCTTTTTTCTTTTTTTCTTTTTTGCCCCTTTAATGGAGATATCTATCATTAGTCCATGTGATGTTAAACTCTCCAGGGACAACCTTATAATTTTTACATGGTAAGCGATTTATTTTTTTGATGATCAGGTGCCCAGGAGATGCAAGAAAGTCATCTACTCGACTCTTATTGGACCTACTTTTAAAAGTTATAAAGTGTTCCAAAGTGTTCCTCTCTTTTTAAATTAAAGTGTTGGTTACTATAATATCAAAAGCTACTATGAAATCTAAAATGCATTCCACGATCTTGTTTTGGTCACCAAAACCATATCCACCATGCATACTCCTACACCCATTGCTTATTTTTTCCTACATACCCATTAAAATCTCCACCCATAATTGCCTTCTCTCCTACATGTATCTCTTGAATTGATTTATCCCATTGGACCCAAAATTGTCTTTTAATATGTTGATCCAATCCTACTTGGGGAGCATATGCACTAAATGCATTGATTATATTTCCGCCAACTACAAATTCATTAGCAAGTTTCACTTATTTCCTTTCGTAAAAAAATCCGCCTTCATATTTTTCAACAAGTCACATTCTACTTAATGAAACTCATCACTTATGCCAATTATAATTTCTCCCTCAAACAAAATTGACCATCATATCTTTTACCAGAACGTGCACAAACACTATTACCTTTAGTTACTGTCTCTCTCAAATTAAATCCACCATCACATTTTCCATTTTAACTAACATTGAACTTTGATTGAAAGTTCAGGCTTTTCATGCATCCAACTATTGCAATCAAAACTTCAGTCACCATAGTGAAATTCTTATAAAAGTTGAAGGATGGGAAATGTTAATAAAATTAAGAATACACAAAATTTAGGTCATATGATAACCACATGGCTAACTTTCATCTAATAAACAAATATTGATGGAAGGATACCCAGTTTAATCGATGGGGGTTTGGGAAGATTGAATTGGATAAACACCTAACCTTTCGCATAATTTGCACATTGTGGTTGCCCTCAGGTCGAACCCAAAACACCTAGATTGATAGGCCAAGCTTTAATTACTAAACCTACGGCACCCTATTATCACATATTGACTGAAGGATGACATTAAAATTTAGTTTTAACTTTGAGGTTAACATCATTACAACTTACAACTGAAAAATGAAGCACCAAAGGGAAATTTTGGTATAACTTAAGAGGGAAATACAGGTAGAATGTGTGGTTCATAACACATTTTTTTATCAAAAATAACTAAAGATTTGATTGGCTTAAAACAAAGACCAGTTCAGTGAATTAATATAGTAGTATGTAGAAGGTATATAAACTTTTATAAGGTAATTTATTAATTTCATACACTGAAATTCAGATATTTAAACCCTGTTGCTTATATTTGTCCCAGACTAGCATCAAATTCCGGATTTCAAATATTTTTTTGAAGTCAAACTCAATTACAATCATTAAGGTTACATCAGTTTAAGTTCAACTTTGGTCCCAGTGTATACATAATTGAATTTAAATTCTCGAAACTCTGCACCAAATCCAACCCCATCCAAAGCCCTAACTCAAAGATAACAGAAAACTTGCAACACTTATCCAATATTGTAGATGTCAAAACATTGCTAGACATTTTATTTATCAAAAAATATATACATTGCAAGACATTTAGAATGAGTAGTAGTGTCCAAATATTTTGTACAGGACACAACTCCAACATGTGAAACAATGGACCACAAGGCAAACATGGGAAATTTAACACTTCACTCATCTCAAGATTGGTAGTTTATCAATAAGATTATCATAACATCATAAGAGCTATTAATTCCACCCTGTTTCAACTATGATGGCAGCCTAAAAAAAAATCTAAAATCTATCTAAAAAATTAAAATTAATAAAAATATAAATAAAAAAAACATAAACAAAAAAAAAACAACATAAAAAATAGGATAATAAAAAAAAATAGGAACAAAAAAAAATTGAAAAAAAAAAACAAACCTAATCTAACAAACACTCCTTTTCAACTTAAATAAAAATTATTTATGCTAATCTAATCAGAGCAACTCAATAAAAAGCTCAATAAACAATCTGAAAGAATGTTAATTTGTTTTTATTATCAAATGCATTTTAATAATTCGTTCTTTCCAAAATTTCTTTATTTAAGAATGTTTCAATTTTTGTTTCATAATCAAAAACATCTACAATCAAATTACAACTTTATCTGTTCTTTTCAAATATGATATCTGCTAAGTGTCATTTGTTTTATGAATTTAGCTAATTTTTAAATCTCATTTTCTTTTTAATTCTTCATAAATCTTTTTTACCATTGCCAATCTCATTTCTCTTTCTTCAACACTTATGCACTTTTTCTTTTTTCTCCTCCAAGTTTTCACTTTTCCATATATCAGTATTCATGATTGATTCTATGATCTATTTCTCACCCAATTTGCTTCAATTCCGCTCTCACATGCTTTTCAATCTATCCTCATTTGTTTTTATCCCTGTCTTGAACCTTCTATCCTCTAATTATAGACGGATCTTTCTCACGTACCACTCTTTAATATCTTAGGACTTATCGCAAATGTATTATATCTATCTCATAAAATCTATACTTTTGAAATCCCTTTTCTTGCAATAAATCTTCCCTTAGGGTGTGAGATAAATAAATCAATATCTTCCACCATAATAGAATCAATAGCATAATCATAGACATCTTATATATATCTGATATTTCTCATCGATTATTCTCGATTGAGTTATATATTTTTGATTTTTTCCCGCATTTGACCTTAGCATAGACTTTTCTTTTATTCCATCTTTCAATTCCACATTCCAATTCTTAGAGACAAAGAGATTTTAATTTTATTTTCCATCTTGAGATTTTTTTTTTTTTTTTTATTTTAATTTCAAATTCCATCCAGATAAATTCCAGTAGATCCTTTTATTTCATCAAAATTTCATCTTGACATCTAATCTTTTATTTTGACATTATCCTATTATCTTGCAAATCATAAATTGATATTGGAATCTTATAATTAATTTTTCAATTTTTGTTTTTAAGGTCATTGTTTCATCATCAAAGCACTTTTTAGATCCGATTGGCTTGAATCCAAGCCAAATTCAATCCAGAGAATCCTGAGATCTCAATTCCCACTTTGAACCTTAGAAACAACTATTCCTCTTCCAAATCACCCTTAAGATCCATCATTCTCATTCTAACACCATAAAAAATTCCTCTTCATCTTCAACTTCAAATTTCTTCAAAAGAGCTTTCAACTTTCAAAGACAATTTCTTTATCAAACGAGGAAGCACTAATATATCTTTCTCCATCAAATTAAAATCTAGATTATACTTTACCTTTATTTCTTTTCAACTTCCCAACCCATTTGCTTTAAGATTTTTCTTTCCTTGACTCCTCAACTACCTTTTTTTTCCATGCTTCATTTTTTCTTTTCTTTTTGTCTTTTTTTTAGCCTCCCCTTGTTCTTCCAGAACATTTTTTTTCTCACTTTTCTTTATTTTTCTTCTCTGTTAAACTTAGAAAATAGAAGCAAAAGAAAAAAAAGAAGATTTTTTAAAAGATTAAGATAGAGTACAAGTAGCAATGGAAAAAGAGAGATCAGATTTTATACCGGTAGCAAATGGGGAAGATAAGATATCGACAGGACTCGAACTAGAGTTAGAAATAAATAGACATAATTGAAAATATGAGTTTGACTAAACTAGTCGACCTGGACACTGGGAGTAGTTGAATTAGTTTGATTTTTTAGTTACCTTCCTTCCGGATTTGGTTCTTTTCCCTCTCCCAAATTTTAGTACTTTAGACGGGAGTCATTTCTTCCTTTATTAGTCTTTTTTTTTCTTGATTTTTATTATTAGTACTATTTTTTTTTAGAGATGATATCTCAACATCATTTTTTCCAAACTTTCATTTTTTTCAGCAAATTTTAAAATTTCCATCATTTTTTCAAAATTTTTTTTCAAAATTTTTTTATTTTTTTTTCAAAATTTTTCATTTTTGATTGTTTCAATAAAATTGAATAATCATTATTGTTGGTTTTCTCATATTTTTGTTCTTTTTTTTTCTCAAAATTGTTCTTTCAATTTGTTCTGAATCTTGCTTTGTTTGTTTGGATTCAAAATGAGTTAAAAAAATTCTTTCAAAAAAGTGCTCTCAAGATCTGAAAACAAAAAGGTTAATCAAAAAAAGTTAAAACAATTTGAATACAAACTTTAGGTGAAATTCCTACAAAAGCACATTGGTTAATATTCCTTTCAAGCACATTTTCTAGCCCTAGGATTAAAATTTTTAGCCTTATGGTGGGTTTTCCCCTGTTAGAATGATGAATATTTAGTAAGAGGAAGTGAAAAAAAGTTTTTTTGAACACCTGATAAGGTGTTTTGAAATTTAAGATTAGGATAGGTATTTATGTGAGAGTAGGTAAAATTATGAGAATAGCTTCCCCAATTTGTGAGATTGTATTTTTGAAAAACAAAGGTCCTAGCCACTTTCAAAAGGTTTTTTCCTTATTTATTTGACTTTATTTTGTTGTGATCATTTTTTTTACTTTTTTTTTTTTTTGTTTTTTTTTTTCAGAAGAATTTTTTTTGGCTTTTTTGTTTGAACTCTTTTTTTCCTAAACTTTTCTTTTTTTTGAATTTGTTTTTTTTTGAATCAATTACCAAAACTAAAATTTTTTAAAAAATTTTGTTAAAAATTTTTTATTTTTCTTTTTAAAATAAAGCTAACTTTCCTCAATTCTACAAAAGGTGAAAAAAACTTTTTTTTTTTTTGCTTAAATCAAAGAGATTCTGAAGGCCCCATACAACACTATGTACTAATGAAAAGGTTTGAAAAATACGTGGTTGTAATGGAAATGAGAAATATGATGAATAGCGATATCACAAACATTTGATGAAAAAAAAGATGAATTTATGTTTAAAAAACAAAACTTAAAAAAAAAAAAAGCTTTAAAAATTGAAAAATTAATAAACTAAAATGCCACAACATTATTTCATCACTAAATATAATCTATAAATAAATTCAAAACATCTGTATAGGTTAGGTTTTATCGAGATTTCTTCAAAGTAAAAAATATAACTTAATAAAGTCCAATCCATCTTCCCGCCAGCGTTCTCCAATCTCCAGTTCTTAATAAGGATAAAATAAGAAGGATAAAGTTCCAAAACAACTCAACAATCTTATGGATAATTTACTTATGGATATTAATAATATAAATATTTTTAAATGGGAAAATTGGAGAAGAAATTGAAATGATGGAGAAGGAGAGAATAGCTGAAAGATAAAATATGAAAACAAAATGATTAGATTCAATTTGAATTTTTTTGTTTTTTACTTTTTTTTTTTCATTTTTTACATTTTTGAAGAAAGAGAATTTGTTTTCATTTTCCCCAAAGTCAATGATCCAAGAAAAATGACATTTGATTCCAATCCAGATGATTTTTCAGATAGATAATAGAGAGAAGAAAATTAGAGAGAATATTTTTGAAGAGAAAGAATTAAGGAGATTGAAAAGAATTGTGGAGATTGGAAAATTGTGTGAATTGGTGTAATTTGTTCCTTTGAATTTCTGAGAATCTTCCGATGTTGAGCCATCACCTCCCTCTTCCATCACATCACCTTCTTTCTTCTCCAGAGTCTTCTTCTTCTCTTCTTTAATTTTTGCTTCTTCTTTTTAATGCATGGTTCTTTTTATTTTTTTTATGGTTTTCTCCATTTCTATCTCCATCCATCTCCCTTCCAAACAAATCAAGAGCCGAAGTTTCTATTTTCTGGGTTTTCTATAGACATGGGATCTTAGTTACATGGATAGCCTCCTCTTCCCTCCCTCCCGACCTCCTCCTCGATGGTAAAGGTTTTAACTTGGATGGTTGACTTTTCCTCTTTCTGCTTGACCTGATCGAGTCTTGAGTCACACCAGTACTGAGATCATCTCTCTTTTCTTTTCTCTCTTTTCACTTTTTTCTTTTCACACCATTTCATTTCCATTCATTTTTTCTCATCTCTCTTCATAGTCACGTCACCATCATAGCTTGTTGTATGTTGTCACTTCTGTCTTGTTGTCTTCAACTTCTTCTTTACTTCTTTTTTAAAAACGTAATTTATTAAAATCTCAAAACATGTCACGACATTCAATACATCTGAACATCATCTTTTAAAAGGCATAAATCTTTCCATGGTTGGTCCAATAGATGTGATATTTTTGAGTTGAATGGCCAAAGTTCTTGATATAAGCCAATAACCTTTGTTTTTTTGACCTCCATATTTTTGATTTTTTTCATATACCATTTAAATTTAAATTTGCTTGCCCTCTATCTATTGCTAGCCATCTCTTCCACACTTTTCACAATAGGTAATTTTTCCATTCAATTTGTTTTTTTGAATTCAATGAAGAAGAAAGAAGAATGAAGAATTCTATACCACTGATTTGCTATAGTAGTTTTTTTATATTAGTTTTCTCGTAGTTCTCTCTCTCTGAGGAGTCTCTTGATTTCCCCTTGCATAGTGCCCCAAATACAGCCATTAGAGCTTAAATGATAAAGAAGCAAAAAATAAAGCTGAAAAGTTTTTGAAAAAAACTTATCTTACTTTTATCCATTTATAGATAGTAGGTAGTATTAATTAAATTAGTAGTAAGTAGAAAGTCTGTCCTAAATCAATATAATTAAAAAAAAAGGAGAAAAAAAAAAATAAGATATGCAAAAAAAAACCTAACAAACTTATTCAAATCTTAATTTGAATTTATTGGAAACAGAAACTAATTATCCTAATCTTCATAGAAGATTTATCATTTTCCCCTTTTGCCCAGAAACATCTAAGGGAAATGGAATGGTCCTGGTAGGCACAAAAAATAAGCATAAGAAAGCCCAAATTTACTTTAGTACCTGGAAAATAAGTCCTGCTGTTCCACTCCACTTTGGCCTGAATGGTCGGCTGAACTCAATGCCAGCTGTAACCCGGCCTATGGTCAGGCTACTATTGTCAGGCTGATTTCCATGAACAAGTGTGCCAGGGGTTCTTGAATTCTAATCCACAAGTAGTCCACATGTTAATCTGCTTCTCACCATTAAAAAAATCATGGTAGAAACAAATATAAGATACCCTCAAATTACCTGAATCATGATTGATCTTGATGTCCGCTTATCATCACCTTCAATCCATGGGTCTGTGTAGTTTATTCGAAATATTGAGTCAATTTGCCCTCTCTCTAATGAAACATTGAGCTTTTGGTTTCTCCCAAATACGTTTCTATGAGAATATGCAAAGCTGCAATCAAAGTATCAAGGTATACAAGAATCTTAATCATGAGTACAAAAATGTAAAGCAACGCCTGATGCTATATATACACACGCACGCGCGCATATGGACACATATATTCAATATATAAATTGATCTTTTTCTTTTTTGAAAAGTAATGTACAAATCAATCATGTCAACATTTAATAATCACTTTAATACTCTTTACATACAGAATTGCCAATATGGTTTGATGGTAGGTCAAGAGATCAAATTATGAAATGTGCAATATCCAGCTAACAAGCTTACACCAAGCAAATAACCAGTCAATAGTTATTAACGGAGGAATTTTACTTTTAATAGATGTCAAATCAAACAAGACCAATAAACCAATAATCTATGAAGCACCGACACTTCAAAACAAATGCCGTATCTGTATCGGACACAGACACAGACACTTCGGGTACACCCAGACACTTCGGGAACATGTATGGGATAAACCACATGGAGTGTTCCCTTATTTAATTATTAACTAATTTATTTTCAGGAGACACTTCGGGAACACACTAAGGACATGCCAAGTTGTCTTTTCTCCCACTTTATTTAGTGCTTTTGATGAATGTTGAATATTTATTATTTTTTTTCTTAGATTTAAATACTTAAAAGATCATCCATAAAAAGAGATATAAACTATAAGTGTTAATTTAAAAGTGCTTTAAAAAAAAATTAGAATTAGAATTAGTTTTTGTTAATATTGATTATTTGTGGATGTAAATTAATATTAATCTAAATAGCAAATAAAAAAAATATGAAAACATATTTTATTGCCGTGTCCCCATCGTGTCCATGTCCCCTATTTTTTGAAATCGCCGTGTCGCATGTCCGCATCCGCATCCGTGTTTCTTAGCCAATAATTAACCAAAAGAAATTTATATGTAAGTGTAATGGACCATATCTTTCTTTTCCCAGTCCTATACTGAATTATTGCCTTATAACTTCATACAGAAAGATTTGTTTGGGTTGAATTGAATGGGGCTAGGCTAGAGTTTTAGACTTTGAGTTGTGCCTTAGTAACGAGCTGGACTCAAACCAGCTCTTCTGGATGCGCAAAGCACCCAGATTTTAATCTAAGACTGATCATTAGTTCGTTACTTTTGGTCGCCCGGTTCACTATTCTGATAGATACCCCTGGGGATGGTCATATGATGCATGAAACCTGGGCTGAGAAAATTTGTCATGACAACACCAACGCAACAGGAAGACAACTAGGAAACTATCAAACTTCCCAAATATCAAGGTTCCTACTGAAGCCAATCCAGCACCATAAGATGTTGAAACCCTTTCCAGCTACACTCTTTACAGTACTGCACTGAAAAAATTAATAAATTTTAAGTTAAACAGTCAAAATAAGTTGCCTATTTGAGCCTTTATCATTAAGACAGCTAAAAACAAAATCCCTGTACAGGATACTACAAGATGGTGGATTTTGTCTCATACACAGGTTTTTGGTCAGGTAGGTTTTGGTCACCTTAATTTTTTGTTTTCATCATGCAAGTCAGAGGCCAGAGCATGTTCAGCAGCCATGTATGTATTTTCTATAACAATTTCCAAAAAGTTCACAAGCAAATATTTCCCAATTAGAAATTTCAAATAATTATTGCAGGCTTGAAACTACTAAAATTGAAACCATGGGACCAAACAAAATAACCTGAACCCCTTTTCTTTGTTTTCCTTCTTTCACACAAGAAAAAGCAACTGTCCATTCTGTACCTCAAGATGCTGCAGCCTTCATTATGTGTTGCATAAATAAAATAAAAAATAAAAATAAATTATGATATAATTTACATTATGCACAAGAGATTCACACTCAAACCCTATGTCAAGGCACATGCCATGCCTGGCTGGACACACACCACAGCCATATCTCCCTTATTATCAATGTTGGTCAGTGTCAACCACACTGACTTGGCCAATTTTCATCATTGCAACATCACCACTGCTGGCCCCCACCTTTGCTGCTGTCATGGATAACAAAGCTGACATTTTCCGTCAATGTTTGGCATCAAGTCTCCAACTCCCACACACTATGTCTACGCCAGTTTTTTGCAATTAAATACTGTACCAGAAACAACTTAGGTACAGTTTTTTATATGCAGGTGGTAAAGGCCGCCAATAGAAGATTGTCACATCTGCATTAAAGCCAACATTTGTGGGGGCCATCATCAAGGCCAACATTCTTGAGTGGGCAGAATTGCTACATGGTTATCAGTTATCACACAATGGCCACATGAAGAACTGTACCCAAGTTTTTACCAATTGTTCTCCGCTAATCCTTTGATTATTTAAATAATTTCAATCATTTGTGGATTAACAATGTTTTTTCTTCATTCGTTTGTTTATGGCTTGATATTAAATTAGTACTATGCCATTGTGATCTTAATGATTTAATCACTATTAGGTTTGAAAAACAAGTCCTACAAACAAGACACAAGAGTGGCATGCTTGAATAACAGGATTGGTATAGGTTCTTTTTTAATCACCAATTTGTTTCTTCTTGTGAAACTTGTTTTATGAGAATTGTGCCACTCTTTGCCTTTCTTAAAAATGTAATAGATTGAAATTCATGAGATATTAGGAAATTCAGGAAAAATTATAAGGAGCATTTGTGAGTGAATAAAATGGGACACTAGTATCCAAATTAATAAAATGAACAGATACACTAATTTCCATAAATAGAAAACCATCTACTACTTACCTTTGTTTAGGGTTCTAACTATGAAGCAAAGTCCCACATCACCTAAGTACTAAAGTAAATATTAAGTATATAAGCGTGAGGGCACCCTCACCTTAATAACTAGCATTTGGGGTATGTTCTATCCAAGGTTCTAAAAGCGTTACATACGTAATGGTGGGTGTGGCGCGATTCTTGGTTGTGGGGTTTAAAGTGTAAAGGCCATAGCATGTGATGTGTAACTAGAACCGTGAATTTTTTTATTTTTTGCACAATTTGAAAAAAACTTACTGATGTGCATATTTTTTTCCATGATCATATTTATTGGGTTTAAAATAAATATTAATCAATTTTTGTAAATTTTTAAATATAATCCAATATATTTCATATTTTTAAATCACTATAAATTGAGTTTTTTACATTTATTTTAATAATTAATGACTTTATATTATACAAAAAATCAATCACTAACTATTATATATAAGATAAACAATGACAAAAGTAAGAGGATAAATAAGAGCCTAAATATTATATATATACATATTTTAACCAAGCCAAATAGATAATGACCACATTATCATTTTCAAACAATATATAGATAGACACACAAACAAAATGGTTGAGTGATAGCAGCTGAATAGAATAGCATAGGTCTTATAGTTTCAACAAATCAATAACATCTTCTTCATCTTCCTTCTTCTCTCTCTCTATCTCTTGCTTCTCCATCTTCTCCCTTTATATTCCCTCCTCTCTATCCCTCTTCCCCCATTTTCAACTTTTTTTTTTTTATGGTTTTTTCGAAAGAAGCAGTTCAGAACCGTTACGTAACGGTGCGTAACAGGCCGTTACGGCTATTACGGCACCGTTATGACCGCTACGGCTGACACACCTGTGAATCTCAATCACACTGCAAAAGCGGCCGTAACGGGTGGCGGTAACCACCACAACCGTTACGTAACGGTGTTACGTAACGGTTGCGGCCGCTTTTTAAAACCTTGGTTCTACCCAAGACCATGTAACATGGTATAAGAGCCAAAGTACTCAAGGATGGGTAGGGTGTGTGTCCCTTGCCAAGTGAGCACGCTGGGCATGAGGGAGGGTGTGAAGCGAAATCTCACATCACCTAAGTACTAAAGTAATGTTAAGCATATAAACATGAGGGCACCCTCACCTTAATAGCTAGCTTTGGTTGTGAGTTCTACCCAAAACCATGTAATACTAACTTCCATCCATCCATCCAATTTTTTCCACTTAGAAGATGCATTATTTTACCAAATGAAATTGAAGCATTATGATAACAAGACACGATACAAGGAACAAATGAACGAAGAGAATTTCACCCCTTTTCCCAATTCTTCTCAAAAACGAATCATTTTCCAATTCACGCAACGAGATGAATAAATAAAGAAAAATGTGACAAACCTTGAGAAATGAATTTTCATGGAGATTGGGAATTTCCCTAATTTACCACGTGAGAATCCCAACCATTACCCTAAATCACATACTTACTCTTGATAACAAGAGTATAAAGAACTATGCTCAACCAGGAATCTCCGTACCATTTTCCAAGCAATGCAATGTTCTTTTCTAAAATGTGACCCGAACAAGACCCTCATTATTCTTAAGATGCCACATCCCAACTAATTAAGCGGTCTTTCTTCACACTCCACTACATTTCCACAAGAAATCCCTCATCCATGGTTATCAAAATCTTGATCCGGATCGTAGGATCTTAAGATCCTACAACTCTAGTTGGGCCAAACTATCCGGATCTTAAATTTAGTAAGATCTTAAGTGACTATGATCCTAGTCATAAAATTGAATAGAATCGAACTACGATCCCAATTCTACTATGATCCTGATCCTACCCCCCCAAAAAAAAACTCTTATTATTTGTTTCTTACATATGAATGTATATATGTATATCTATATAAGAAATTTGACTATAAATTCTTACTACAAACATTTCTTCTAATTTATGATAACATAAAAGATGCATTATATCAAATTAATCATTTTTATTTAGTGATTTTACAATTGTTTAACATACATTATCATTATAGATAATTTATAGTTTTATTTTACATTAAAAGTAGAATCTTACGATCCTTGATTCGATTTTATGATCTGATCTACAAGTCCCTCCCAACAATCCTACCTAGGATCTAATTTTAACAACCTTGCACTCATCATTTTCTCAATTTTTTTTGACATTCCCACCAAATTCCTAAAACAAAGGTAAGTAGTAGGTTGGTACATCTTCCATCCATCCATCCATCCATCCATCCATCCGTCCATCCAATCTTTGACCAAATTTTTCCACTTAGAAGATGCATTTTTTTACCAAAACAGTCTGTAATATTGAGCAACACGATGAACAGAAAATAAAAGCAAAATATTATGAATATGCTCTAAACATCTTAAATAAGAATGCCCTAAACGGCCAAACCACAACACGTAATGATCTAAATAGTCCTATCCATAACCGACACAATTGTAGTTATACAAGAGAAAAATGTCCAACATCCGTAATTTCAGTTCATACTTGACAATGCGTCAAAGCACACCAAACAAAGTCAACTTTGTCCATAAAAGAAACAAATGGCATCCTTGAGACAGCTAATACACAAGCAAATTGTAATGACAAGGAAAGATGAAGAACCAAAAACTAAAGAACTCAGCCAACTTGTATAATAATAGTCTTACCTTCCAATCAGTCCTGATAGAGGGCCACTTGTTATCCTACAAATGGAAGAATCATGAAGTAAATATTGTTGCAGATACCACCAAAAGTACATTTTGGTTTTAATCTTTTTAAAGTGCCAAAAGCACAAAATAAAAGTATAATATAGAAGTAATTTAGTCACATATTATCTGCAGTTGTGCCCTCCGTAACATCACATACCCACTAGAAATCCCACCACCAGCAGAGAAGCCTCCACTAACACGTTCAACAACATTCATTGTTAAATCAACCTTACCAGTATCTGCAGAAAATTTTAGTTTTAAAACACCAATACATATTATGTTTATAGAGACGTACACAGAAATAGCATGTTATATATATATAACAATTTCCCAAGCATTAAGCATCATAAATTATGCATTATATCATGTTACCTCCAGCAGGCTGGGGAACAATACTAACATCTTCCATGATACCCATTGTTAACACAGTATCAACATCTCTTTTTCCTTGAAGCATACTGTAGACCTGTATAATGATCCAATTACCAAATATAAAATTTCTTAATATAATACAAGAATCTAGCCACCAATAATGAAACTAATTCAACAAGCTCAGATACAATATGATAATTAAATTTAGTCAAAAGGTTACAGATTTGGGGTTTTTTCATGTTGCTCTTGGTCAGACACCACCAACCAGTGACTCATGTTTTATCAAAGATATTTTGGTTTCGGCCTTTTTGGGTCAAAGATCTAGACATTGGATTTTGGAGCCTGGGTTGGGGACCACATTATTTTTTGCCTTGTTCCAAATAACAAATACATTGCGTTTTTATAATATTTTACTCTTTCTTTTTCTCTAATTAATTATATTGTTTACTAACTAAATTTGATTAAATAATTTATTACTCTACTTAATTGCTTAATTTTTTTTGATTGTGTAATTCATGGGAGACTAGATTCGGTAATTTCTTAGGGGCCATCCTGTTTTTTGAGGGGGAGTGCTGTTGGTCTTTTGTTTGTGTCTTGAGAATTCATTTGACTTTGTCTACATTAAACTTAAAATATTTGCCCACTTCAAAAAATATTTCTAGTAAATTAAAACCTGCACTTGGATTCAATAAAGTTCGTGCCACACCTTGCGTTTAATCTCCATAAGAATTTTAAACCTCAGTACCCATCAAACCTTAACTAACATTGTATATATCAATGTGCAAACATATATGCACAGATGCCATTATGCTCATCGCACCATTGCCTGATGGTTCAATAACAAAAGCTGTCTGTTGAGCATGCAAAGGTAGCCTCAGTTTCAAGTGCTTAAATATGTTATCAAACAGGACCTGAGAAACTAATTTTGAGGTATTCCATCCATTATAGTAAATTAAGTTTTAACAGCCTAGGGGCGATGTGAACTTTCATGTCAATACTTCCTGCTCCTTTACAGAAAATGTTAGATGATATGATCACTATTCACTACGATTCCTGTGAATATTTCCCATCACATAGCAATTCCATACATGCATAAATGACATTTCAATTCTTTAAACACAATTATGAAAGATATAACACAATACTAATGGGTATATGTCGAGGTATATAGTTAAAACTAGAGCATAATAGTAGAGAGAGAGAGACAGAGATTTGCTGGAAGAAGAGGCACAAAACCTAATTAGGTTTCTTACCTCACTAAGCACTTGTATTTATAAAAATAAAGAGAATAAGTACAATGACACTGATACCCTCAAGCACATAACTTAACACTCCCCCCAAGTTGGTGCATCGATGTCTATCATACCCAACTTGCATACAATAGGATGAAACACTTTACTCCCTAACCCTTTGGTAAACACATCACCTAACTGATTTTTAGATGTGACAAAAGACAAACAAATTATGCCATTAGTCACTTTCTCCTTGATAAAATGTCGATCAATCTAGATGTGCTTAGTTCTATCATGCTGACCCGGATTATAAGCAATGTTAATAGTAGCCTTATTGTCACAATACAGTCGCATGGGACCACCACTCAACAATCCGAGATCAGCCAGTAAAATTTTAAGCCACGTCAACTCACAAATGTCACGCGCCATAGCGCAATACTCCGCTTCTGCACTCAATCTGGCAACAACTGACTGCTTCTTACTCCACTAAGTCACCAAATTCCCTCCTACAAATGTACAATAGGCAGTGGTAAACCTTCTATCTTCAATGGCACCAACCCAATCTACATCGGTGAAGGCCTCCAACCTTAAATGACCATGATTAAAGAACAAGATGTCTTTTCCAAGCGCTGATTTAAGATACCTTAAGATCCTATGAACGGCATCCAAATGCCCTGTCCGAGGATCATGCATATATTAGCTAACAACGCCAATGGCATATGCAATATCTAGCCTAGTATGGGAGACGTATATCAGTCTTCCCACAAGCCTTTGATACCTCCCCTTGTCTACATGATCTCCATCACTACTGAGCCTATGATTAGCCTCTATAGGAGAATCAGCCGGTCTATACCCCAGCATGCCTACTTTCTCAAGTGAGTCCAAGATATACTTCCTTTGAGAAATGAAGATGCCCCTCTTTGATCTAGCAATCTCAATCCCAATCCCAAGAAAGTACCATAAGGAACCAAGATCTTTGATTTCAAATTTCCTAAAAAGTTAAGCTTTGACTTAAGACATTTCCTCTTCATCATTGCCTGTCACCACAATGTCATCCACATACACGATAAGGATAGTGATCTTAGCTCCACACCGTTTAATGAACAAAGTATGATCTGCATGGCTTTGCTTATACCCAAATCTGAGCATCGCCTTAAGGAACCTGTCGAACCAAGCCCTAGGAGATTGTTTCAACCCATACAAGGCCTTCTTTAACCGGCAAACCTTCCCTTCAGTGGCTAGAGAAGAAAAGCCTGGAGGAACATCCATATATACTTCTTCCTCTAGATCCCCATGAAGAAATGCATTCTTCACATCCAATTGTTGTAATGGCTACCCCAGATTTGCCGCACAAGAAAGGACACAAATGGAATTCATCTTGACCACTGGAGCAAAGGTCTCCCGATAGTCAATACCATAAGTCTGAGTGAACCCTATAGCAACTAGCCTCGTCTTATATCTCTCAATAGTCCCATCAGCTTTCTGCTTAACTGTGAACACCCATTTGCACCCCATAAGCCTTTTCCTGATTGGTAAAGAAACTAACTCTCAAGTGCCATTCTTACTTAGTGCTCTCATCTCCTCTGCCATAGCTTCTTTTCACTTAGGATCAATAAGAGCTTCCTTCCAACCCTACGGAATAGATGTAGAAGACAAAGACGAAACGAATGCATGATACGATGGAAATAATGAATCATATGACACAAAATGAGATATAGCATGTTGAGTACAAGTTCTAACCCCTTTCCTAAGAGCAATGGAAAGATCTGAATCATCAACTTTATAAGCATCACTAGAAGGGACAAGAGAAAGGACTCATTACCTAAAATCAGAGACAGAGATGATTGGCATAGCAGCACATCCGGCACCTGTTCCCTCCGTCGCCGAGACTAGGTCTCGAAATCTGTTCTATCCAACTGACTAGGCTCCCCCTAATCACAAGACTCCCCCTGAACACAAAGAATCACCTCCTCCTCACTACATAGCTCACCCTTCCCCTCACAACCAGTGGAAGGAGAAAACATAGAATTCAGGAAACCCACCCTTCCCCTCACAACCACTAGAAGGAGAAAACATAAAATTCGGGAAACCAATCTTTGCTGGAATAGAAACCTCCCCCGGAAGAGATGATCCCTGGAAAAATGGCTGAGACTCACAGAAGATAACATCCATAGAAACATAAACCTTGCAAGTGTGAGGGTCATAGCACCGATAACCTTTTTGGGTAGAAGAATAACCACGGAAGATACACTTTAGGGCCTTGGGATCAAGTCTCTTTGGATGGAATGAGGGGAATGGACAAAGTAGACCCAACCAAAGACCTTAGGTGGAAGGGAAACAGGGTGAACAGACGTGCGGGGAAGAAGGTCAAGGGGACATTGAAACTAGAGGACACTTGAAGGTATGCGGTTAATAAGATATGTAGCAATAAGGACCACATCACCCCATTATGGTTTAGAGACATGCATCGTGAACTTAAGAGCATGAGCAACCTCAAGAAGATGATGGTTCTTGCATTCAGCAACACCATTCTATTCAGGGGTACTGATACAACTGGTTTGATAAAGAATGCTATAGGCTTCAAGATAAGCCCGAAACGCACCATCAATATATTTAATACCATTATCACTCAGGAGGATTTTAATGTTAGAATATTTCCTTATTTAGATTAGATTGTGATTGATTAATTGATTGATTGATTGTGATTCCTTAATCAGTCAATCAATCAATCAATATAAAAGGTAATTCTTTAATCAGTGCCTTAGGGCTTCCTTTTGTAACAGCTGATTGATTAATATAAAAGGTGATGATATCATAATCATCACTCAAGCTTTGTATTCTCTCAAAACCGTCACCCACATAGCCACTGCCAACCATCACCTATCACTACCCATCCTCCACTGCTGGTCCCTAAGTCCCTGTCGAAACCAATCAAGGTCCCACAGAGCTGTTTCGGCTTTAGCCCAAGGCCCCTCTGGCCTAGTCGACCCTTGTGAGGGCTGTCCTAGCCTCTTTTTGTGTATTTCGACTCCTGTGGATGAGTGTTTGAGGGTTGCCGTTCTGTTGCCCCAAGTTTCTTTCCCTCTACTTTTTCGAACACAGTTCATCACTTGTTTTGATTAGAGATTCATTTTCCTGTATTTGATTTATTGTTTGAATCCATAGATGACCTATTAATTTGATTGTTATGCTCCCACAGTGGTCTGTATGTGATTTTGCTTGTTCTAGCCCATTCTATTCCCCTTTCTATTCTTGTGATTTGTGCAAAGTTTTTTGGGTTGAGATTATAGAGTTCTTATGGCTGACCTAACTAGTGAATCTACCACTACTTCTCACCTATCTAAAGGGGAGAGCTCTAGTCCAGTTATGACTACTACATCTGAGAACCTGAACTCTAGCCTCAAAATCACCACCGCTCTGTTTAATGGTCAGAATTACCTTTCATGGTCTCAATGTCTGACACTTTTCCTAAAGAGTAAGGGAAAGATGGGATATGTTAATGGGAGAGTTCAAGCACCAGGTATTACGGATCCTGGCTATGACCAATGGGAGATTACCAACTCTTTAATCATGAGGTGGCTTATTCATTCCATGGTTCTTGAGATTGATGAAAGCTACTTGTCCATGAATATTGCCCAAGATATTTGAGAAGCAGTCGCTACTACATATTCTCAAAAAGGAACTTTTCTCAGTCTTTTAAGTCGCACCGATCTATTGAGCGCTTAGTACAGGGGGGGCAGGCAGTTCTCCAGTATTACACCTTTCTGACTAATGGTTGGAAACGCCTAGATCATCTCCTAGATTATAAGCCTATCTGTACAGTTGACTCAGTTGGTTACCAAAAGTTTCTTGCACAAGAGAGGGTCTTCAAGTTTCTGGAAGGCCTCAATGTGGAGTTTGATCCGGTCCAGAGTCGTGTTCTTGGCATGGATGTTCTTTCATTGCTTCAAGAGGCCTTTGCACATGTACAGAATGAGGAGAGTCGTCGTTCTGCTATGTTACCACTGGCTATTGGAGACCGTTTAGCATTACTTTCTGCTCCTTCTCGAGATGGGGCTAGTTTATCACTACCTCTTTCCCATCCTTCAAGGAAGGATACTGTGTTTTGTGATTACTCTCATGAGACATGTTGGAAGCTTCATGGGGCTCCATCAAGGAGTTGGGGTGATCGGTCTGGTACTAGAAGCGGTCGATCAAGCCAGTATAGAGAATGTGGTTCTAATCTACAGGTCCATCAGTCTAGTGTCATTGACACCCTTGATTCTACTTCCGCTTTAGTTGGTCCGACTTCTGATAGTTTATCTAGCATGACTTCTCCTGAACTTGAGGACGTTCTGCGTCATTTGCTGGCCCGGAGGTCTTCTACTACTATCAGTGCATCTTCCTCGTCATTTGCCCGCTCAGGTAACTTAACCTTTTCTCCTAGTGCTTTTCTTTCCCATAAGTCTTTGCCATGGATTATTGATTCTGATGCCTCAGATCATGTGTATGGGTCTTCTCATTTGCTGGCCCGCCGGTCTTCTACTACTACCAATGCATCTTCCTCGTCATTTGCCCGCTCAAGTAAACTTAGCCTCTTCTGCTAATTCTTTTCTTTCCCATAAGTCTTTGCCATGGATTATTGATTCTGGTGTCTCAGATCATATGTCTGGGTCTTCTGACCTTTTCTCAGCATATAAGCCCTCTTCAGGTCAAGACAAAATTAAGATTGCAGATGGTACTGTTTCTTCTATCTTTGGGAAAGGTTTAATTCATGTCACCCCTACCTTACCTCTATCTTCAATGCTTCACGTTCCCAATTTGTCTATTAATCTTCCATCCTTGAGTCATATTACTATGGTTTTGAATTGTAGTGTGACATTTTTTCCTGATCATTGTCTTTTTCAAGACCTTGTCCCGAGAAGGACAATTGGCAGTGATAGTGCAAAAAATGGTGTCTATTTCTTGGATCAGCAGAACAAGCTTGCTCATCTTTCCATCCAGTGCCCAACCACCAAGGGAGATTTATACCTGTGGCATCAATGTCTTGGACATCCTTCTTTTCATTTACTTAGGCATTTATTTCCGTCTGTTTTTACAAACAATAATGTGTCTAAGTTTCTTTGTGAGTCTTGTCAACTTGGCAAACAACATCGAGCTTCTTTTGCTCCAAGCCTTAATAAAAGTTTAGCTCCTTTTTCTTTAATACATTCTGATGTGTGGGGTCTATCTCATGTTATGTCTTTAAAAGGCCACAGATGGTTTGTTACCTTTATCGATGATTTTTCTCGTACTACTTAGGTGTATCTTATGAAAAAAAAAAAGTGAGATTTTCTGTGTTTCTCAAAATTTTCATAAAATGATTTGTACTTAGTTTGAGGCAATTGTCAAAATCTTGCGTTCTGATAATGGAGGTGAATACATCAATTTGGGGTTAGAGAGCCATTTTTTCACTCATGGCATTATACACCAATACCCCTCAACAAAATGAGGTTGCAGAATGCAAAAATCGTCATCTTCTTGATATGGCTCGCTGCATGTGTTTTTCAATGAGCGTACCTCGATCCTACTGGGGGGCGAGGCCATTCTCACCGCAGCGTATCACATTAATCATCTTCCTATCCAAGTTTTGCAAAAACAAGCTCCAATTCAAGTCCTTCTCGGTTTAGAGTCTTTGTTTTCCAAACCCCCTAAAATATTTGGTAGTGTTTGTTCTGTCCACAATCATTCTCCTACTCGTGGTAAGTTGGACCCTCGCTCTCTCAAGTGTGTTTTCCTCAAATACTCGCCTACTCAAAAGGGGTACAAGTGTTATCACCCTCCTCGTAAGTGGTTTGTGTCCATAGATGTCACATTCTTTGAGTCCCACTCCTAATTCTTGTCTTTTCCGGTATCTCAGTCATCCCTTCAAGGAGAGCCTTACTGTGAAGAGATTCTTGTTGTCCCTGTTGCTCCTATGGTAGAACCAGTTGTTCTTGCACCACCTATTATTGGGACTATATAATCCAATGCCACCAATGATAAAGAATGGCAAGTTTATATCAGGGACAAAGACAGAGAGAAAATTACTTGGATATAAGAGACCACTTCTGCTCACCCACTGCCATCTCCTACTTCTAATAAGAGTCCAGATAATTTTGAACCTCTTGTTTCTCTTGAGTATACTGATATTGCTATTTCTGACACTACTGATCTTGATATTCCTATTGTCAAGAGAAAGGGTATGAGATCTTGTACTCAACATCCTATCTCAAGTTTTGTGTCCTACTCTCATTTGTCTTCCTCTTATAGAGCCTTTGTGTCAAACATTTCCTCTGTTAGTATTCCTAACCATTTTCAGGATGCTCTCAGTATCTCAAAATGGAAACTTGCCATGATTGAGGAAATGAAAGCACTTCGTAAGAATGGCACTTGGGAATTAATTGAGTTACCTAAAGGCAAACGACCGGTGGGATGCAAATGGGTGTATACTGTGAACACAAAGCAGATGGTTCCATTGAGCGTTACAAAGCTCGACTTGTGGCAAAAAGCTTCACTCAAATTTACGAAGCAGATTATCAGGAGACTTTTACACTAGTGACTAAGATGAATTCAGTCAACATACTTTTCTCTCTAGCAGCTAATTTAGATTGCCCACTTCATCAGTTTGATGTAAAGAATGCTTCTTACATGGTGATCTAGAAGAAGAGGTATATATGGACATATCTCCTGATTTTGAGGATTATCAGACAGAGGGTAAAGTATGCACGCTTCGAAAGTCGTTATATGGTTTCAAATAGTCTCCAAATGCTTGATTTGAGAGATTCACTCAGGCTATGCTTAAATATAGTTTCAAACAAAGTCAGGCAGATCACACTTTCTTTGTGAAACATTCCTCATGTGGTAAGACTACTGCTCTCATTGTTTATGTGGATGACATAGTGTTTACAGCGATGATAGTGAGGAAATGCCCCTGTTGAAAAAATATTTAGCTAGTGAGTTTGAAATTAAAGACATGGGGAACTTGAAATATTTTATGGGAATTAAAGTTGCTCGCTCCAAAGATGGGATTTTCATCTCACAAAAGAAATATGTTCTTGACCTTTTGACAAAAACAGGGATGCTCGGATGTAAGGCCTGTGATACCCCACTAGAACCTAATCAGAAACTTGGTGATAATGAAGAAGGATCAGCTGTTGATAGGGAGAGTTATCAATGACTAGTGGGTAAGTTCATTTACTTATCTCACTCTCGTCCTGATATTACTATTGCTGTCAGTATGGTTAGCTAATTTATGCAAGCTCCTTATCAAATTCACTTAGAGGCTGTTATGAGAATTCTGAGGTACTTGAAATCTTCTCCTGAAAAGGGCCTTTACTTTTCCAAATATGATCACCTCAGAGTGGAAGCCTATACAAATGCTAATTGGGCAGGGTCAATAATTGATAAATCTACATCAGGATATTGTACCTTTGTGGGCGGCAATCTTATTACTTGGAGGAGTAAGAAACAGAATGTGGTGGCTAGATCGAGTGCAGAAGCTGAGTTTAGAGCTATGGCACAAGGTATGTGAACTCTTGTGGATCAAACTGCTGTTGAGTGATCTGAGGATGGGCTAGACAGAATTTATGTGGCTATATTATGATAATAAGACTGCCATCAACATAACTCACAATCCTATTCAATATGACAAGACAAAATATATTGAGATTACTAGCGGGGCATGATATGTACTCCTTTTGTGAAGTCAGGCGAACAACTTGCACACATCCTCACCAAAGAAGTTGGAAGTAAACCATTTCATGACATTCTAAGCAAGTTAGGCATGTGAGACATCTTCGCACCAACTTGAGGGGGACTGTTAGAATATTTTCTTGTTTGCTTATTTAGATTAGATTGTGATTGATTGATTGATTGTGATTCCTCAATCAGTCAATTAATCAATCAATATAAAAAGTAATTCCTCAATCAGTGCCTTAGGGCTTCCTTTCGTAATAGTTGATTGATTAATACAAAAGGTGATGATATCATAATCATCACTCAAGCTTTGTTTTCTCTCAAATTACATTTAATGGGGCTAGCAAATTGAGTAAGCACCATCTGATAAAATGTCTGAAAACAGGCAAAAACTTCACTTTTGGTCCGGACTCTGGAGCAAGTAAACCCAAATCACACAAGAATAGCAATCAATGAAAGTGACCAAACACCGATAACCAAAGACAGACAAAATACGAGATGGACCCCAAACATCAGAATGAATAACCATAAAAGGATAAAGACATCTTTTATTAATAGGAGGATAACAAGAACATTTATGTTTGTCAAACTCACAAGCATCACAATGAAAATTATTCTTATGGCAATCATTTACTAAAGTACAAAAACATTTTTCTAAAACAGAAATAGAGGGATGTCCTAAACGCCTATGCCACTGATGCAACAGAACAGGGGCAGAAGTGTCAATCGCTTGAAGAGCATGGTGAGAAGATCCAAGAGAAGAAAGTCTAACATCCATAAAGCATAGGCCCTCATGTGCTTTAACACTGCCAATCGTTCTCCCCATACCCAATTCCTGAAAAAACACAATGAGAAAGATAAAAAGTTATGGAACAATTTAGCGAAATTGTAAAGACGACTAACAGAGAGTAAATTAGTAAAGAATTGGGGAACATGAAGAACAAAAGAAATAGAAATAAGGGAGAGCAATGAACAGAGCATGTCCCAGACACAAAAGATGAAGACTCATCAGCAACTCTTACTTTATCTTTGCCAGAACAAGGAGTGTAAGAGTGGAAAAGCTAAGACAAACCTGTCATGTGGTTAGTAACACCGGAATCAATGACCCAAGGATATGAAGGGAAAGAAGAAGCACTCAAGGCACTCGTAAGAATAGCTATGGACCCAGGTTAGAAGCAAAGGGAGGATCAAAAGTAGGAGCAAAGAAATCAATCCGAACCATCAGATGCCGGAGATTGTGCAACTCATCATGGGAAAGGGTGACAGAATCTCCTGGGTGCTAGCAGACGACTCAAAGAGATCGGCATGAGAACGAACAGAGCCACCACGGCCACTAGTAACACCACGGGTACTACCCCGCCCTCAAGGAAGATGACCATGCAACTTCCAACAATGTTCCCTATCATGCCAGTCTTTTCCACAATAATCACATGTAATCTGACTACGATCAATGCTACCGCCTTTACCCCCAAGACTTGGAGAATGAACCATCCTTTGGAGCAAAAGAAACAGCCAAGGCAGAGCAACTTGGAGAAGCTGATGAACCATAGCACTACGCTTGCTCTCTTCCTTCTAAACATAAGCATACGCCTCACGCACAGTAGGGAAAGGATCTCGACCGAGAATCTGAACATGAATGATCATACTCAATGTTAAGGCCAACAAGAAAATCATAGACCCTCTCCTTGGATACCATCTGCTGAAAGGTAGTAGCATCTTGAGAACAAACAACCTAGAAGTTCTAATAATAGTCGAGTTCTTGCCACAAGCTACTTAACTCCGCATTGTACTTGGCAAGGGACCTATCCTTCTGCTCAAACCCCCATATTTTCTTCCGCAACTCATGGGCCTAAGCATTGTTACCACGCTGGGAATACATCTGAGCAGCAACAACAGTAGCAGCAGTCCATATCTCATGAGCAGTATCCATCAAAACAAAGGAGCAACTAATACTGGGATGAATAGAATTAATGAGCCAAATCATGACAAGAGCATTCTCCTTAAGCTATTTTCCTCGAGCTGGTCCATCCTCCTTGGGAGCCTTGGTAACTCCCTTGAAGTAACCAAACATGCCACGAGCAGTAATAGCCAATTGAAAAGAACGCGACCAAACCAAGTAATTAGTGCCATCTAACTTGACTAACATAAGCTGAAGAGAGGAATTTTCACCAAGAGAGACATTGGGACTGGACTCTTCCACCTCACTACTTACAAGGGTCTTACCATCATCAACCATGGCCTAAAACAATGTGATCACACCCAAAGAATAATACAGCCACAACCCAACAGCAACAAAATAAGGCCAAAAAACCAATCACACTGAAGCAGGAGACCCAAAAACAAGTAGATGGAGGCCCAAAACGATCAACGGGAGCACTGAGGAGCCAAAAAAAATCAAACACCATCTAGAAACATCAACCAATGCCAAAAGGGGCTAGAGAAGCCCTGGTTGGCTCCTAAAGTAAGCAACCCAAGGGTTGAATTGAACCAAAAATAGCCAAAAGGAAGAAATCGAAAAAACAGGTCTATTTTTCCCCAAAAAAATGAAGAAAATTTGGAAAAACTAGGCAACCATAAACAAAAAATTTTGAAAAATTTTCTGGGTACTCCCTTACCCTAGTCAATAATGGTAGGAATTTTTTTTTGTTTTTTTACATTATTCAACAAGAACACCTAATGTACGAACAAAATGAAAAACAATCCTCAGAAATAAAGATATAAAAAATAGAAGAACAGAGAATAAGAACCTGCTCTGATACCAAGTTAAAACTGGAGCATAACAGTCAAGAAAGAGAGAGAGAGAGATATGCTAGAAGGAGCACAAAACCTAATTAGGTTTCTTACATCACTAAGCACTTGTATTTATAATAATAAGTACAATGACACTAATACCCTCAAGCACAAAACTAAACATATATCCATGATTCCAAGAATCAGAAGGTAATTAGGTCACCAATCCAAAAACTAAATGGTACTGGAAATAATGATGTAGCAGCAGAATGACAAAGGTAAACATGAAGAAAAGAAGACACATACAAAGTATTGCAGAGCCAAAGGTGCTTCCAAAAGTAAAGATACACTCCGCCTAAAAATTAATATTTAGACAATCATATATTTATGCAAGAAGGCCTATCCATAGAAATACCTGTCCCTTTTTAGTAGTAAGTTGCCGAAGTATTGTCTCAGGCTTTGTCTTCCCTACAGTTGGTTCACCTCTGAAGAAAACAATAAAGCATGTGCTATTAGTGATGAGACTTACTATGGCAATATCCCCAAGTAATTGAAAATATATAAAGCAATTCAAGGGAGATTCTTACGTCTTCCGATCAAGGAAACGTACAGATATATTGTTGACCTCAGCTTCAGAAACTTGTAACCTAATAATACCCCCAGAAAGAATCTCAACGCCAGAAACCTGTGATAGTTTTCAAAATACAAATTAACATTAAAAACGTATGGTCCAGGCCGATTACAAGTCTTCACACACAAGCTTTAATTTAGCATGGATGAAGTGCTAACCAAGCCAAAAAGACCCCTCTCCATGTACCAGCCATTGATGGAATCTATTACTTCATCTAAACGCCTAATATTAACCACTTTTCCTGCATAACTTGACACCAAAATCAACAGAACAGATGTCTCTTATCAGTAGTATTCAGTAATACAGCAAGTCTAATAATCTAGGATTATTATATAATATATGCACATATGCACACACACACAAACATCCGTAGTACACATTTACGCATGCGCAACTTTGTAAAGATTAAAAAGAAAAGCGTACCATATCCATCACGAAAAGAATCCTCTATAAACTTTGTCGGAAGAACATTAGCCCCTTCACACACCAACCCTTGGAACTCTTGGTTTGGTTCTACCTTATGCCAAAACATAGCAATATGAATTATTATGCCAATCCACACCATAAAGAAAACATGTTTTCAAGAAATGTTAATGCATGCCTATTAAGCTATATGGCTTACACAAATATAACAACAAAAACAAACCAATAATTCATTTCTATTGACCCAAGATGCTAAATGATTCCGTAATGATATGATCGAGATCCAAGGCTATTTCTAGTGAGAAAAGTGGTTTATTGCACTTAGCAAGAAGGGAAGAAAAAAGTTTTAAGTTCTTCGCTTGTTTTGACCTGTATGATATAATATCCTTTGGGATTAGCCACAATGAATTTTAGAAGGTTTTTCCTTTAGGTATATTTTTGTGAGTTTCCTTAGTCAGAAGGTTACCTCTATTCATGTGGCTACTAATAGAACTACGAATTGAAGTCACACATTGCCTATGTACAAAAGTTATATGCTGGAATAAGCATGACGCCACCCTCACCTCAATAGCTAGCTTTTAGGATTGAGTTCTACCGAATATCATGTAACATTATATCAAAGCTCAAATTGGGGGAGATCTTGGATTCAAGTCTCTCCATTTGCATTTGGTCCCGATTTCTATTCTTCTTTCTATGTACAAATATTGCATCTCTACTTGCAAGATAGGGTTGCACGTGAAGGAACGTAATGAATCACTAATATACATTGTTGGACTCATTTCTCAATGGCTTAGCTTTTGGGACAGTTGATGACTTAAAAAGAACAGTTATCTTTCTCGCTACTTATAAGCACCTGTCACGTACTTGTCATTATAGTAGTTACCTGTAAGCCACTTGTAAATTGCTCATTGAATGGTTGCAATCAAGACACATTTCACTTGCCATTAAGTGGGTGCATGCATGCCGCTTGCCATCTTAGCTATTTATCAAAATAGTTAGCTAGCTTTTGTGCAGGGTTGTAACTCCACTTTTGAGGAAGGTTTTTGGAGGGTAATCGGCTATGGTACTTCCTTATACTCTTATTTCTTTAATTTCTAGGGCTTTGCTTAGAGGCCTATACCTCATGGATTTCAAGTCTTGCTTGATAAAAATTGCATAAATCAACTCTAAAAACTCATTTCAACATCGCTCCAAGTTTCATTCAGGTCCACATTTGATTATAGTTGTTGAAAAACTCCAAGTACATCAAGCAAGCTTATGATAGCATAGGTGCAATTCCCTAACACCAAGAGTTTAGCAAAGAGTTAGCTAAAAAATCAAACCTCCATCAATTGTTCACACGCCAAGCTTCAACAATAGTAAGAGTCTGAATCTTTATATTTTTCTTACTATACAAAAAGAGTGAAAAGAAGATTAAACAAAAATCAGAACTAGCAACAGTAATTGAGAACTATTCATGGTTAGTTTGATCAATTTAACTGTGGTAAACCAGAAGTTGGCATTATTTCTATAAGCATTGACAAATCAACCCTCTTAACCATTTTCTACCAATATCCTATAAGGTTAGCAGGTGAGAAAGATAAAACATTCCATGAACCTTACTTGAACATGGCTTGACAAGTAGTAAAACTTGTTAGTGTTACACATAACATTAGGTTGCCAATTTCATGGCTTGTACGTGCAAGTTTAGGTAGAGCCCAAGCCACTACATGAGGAGAGCACATTGGATTACTACAACACCTTGGAAGCTTAAAGTGCAATGGGATATCATCATCGCAAAGTAAGGATTTTATCAGCAGCACAAATTCTTTCATAAGGTGGATACGGAGTGGGTGGCCCTCCCTCTTGAATATATATGTTTTTGATTGACTATATAGGACATGGTAACAATAACAAAGCTCAAGTTCTTTGCGATTGTATAACATTTTTGGCTACATTTTTTTAGATTTGCTTGGAAAGCAGTGCACAGATGTTTTAAGACATATTTGAGAATCTAGAGAGGAATAAAATTTGTCATGCATCTTCCTTTTGGGCTTTAGCTTCTCCTTTCAAGGGATTCCTGTCTTTATGATTAATAGGGATTGGAGGGTTGTATGTAATATCATATGTAATCCTATTTTTTTTAGCTCGCTTTTGTACTTTTTGGTGGACTTCTTGTACTATACTTTCTTTTGCATATTTTTTTTTTCAGTCACTTATAAAAAATAATAGTAACCTATTTTTTTAGCTCGCTTTTGTACTTTTTGGTGGACTTCTTGTACTATACTTTCTTTTGCATATTTTCTTTTTCAGTCACTTATAAAAAATAATAGTAATAGCAATAGTAGTATCATATGTAATCCTATTTTTCTTAGCTCGCTTTTGTACTTTTTGGTGGACTTCTTGTACTATACTTTCTTTTGCATATTTTCTTTTTCAGTCACTTATAAAAAATAATAGTAATAGCAATAGTAGTAGTAGTAGTAGTAGTGTTGCTAATCAAAGAAAATGAATACTTAGTGTTAAATCCCTCTTTATAACCTTAAACAAGAATAGGTCCCAAGATAAATTCATTAGCACATAAAGTGCCACAGTAAAAATTGATTGGGAGGTCAAGTCCTTTTTTAAACGATTACCCTTTTACCCATTTTAAATCTTAAAATATCATAACCTTTATTCTACCCATCCTCTCTAGTCTATAGGCACAAACATGTTTGCCTCCCTGATTTTAGATCCCTGATTTTTAAAGAAAATTAGTACCAGTAGTGTAATCTGTAATTTAGCATCTTTCAATTTCCACTGGTGTAATCATTAATCTTATTTCACCTTTGTGTTGACTTAATTCCTTGCACCTAGTTTACATTTATTTTTCATGCAAATTAGTTAAAACTTAGTCTAGGAGAAATTTTCTAGAAATTCCCTATCCCGTTTGATCCAAAATCACTCAACTGAATAATAAGAGCATTACAGTCACGGTAAAGAGAATGCAACAAGAAAAGCCCTCCTTGCTCTCCTTCAAACTCATAAATCAAGGGAATTATGTCTATGCCAACAATTAAACCATTTGGTTTCTTTCATGAACAAACAAAATATGACCAAATAAATGGTGTTTTTCCCATCTAGGACGCACACATGCAGAAGGATTGCACATTCACGTTGAGTAGTAGACTACAAACCTATGAAGCATAGACACGGCAAAATCAGTGCCGTGGCGGTGTCGGACACGGGGACACGTACGGGACACGCCATCTGCCGTGTCCCTTTAATTTAATTATTTTTTTTGTAGGGGACACGCGTGTCCAGATCTGGACAGGCCATGAGACACGGCGAGAAGAGAGAAACAAAGGAGAGACAGTGTGAAGGAAGAGAGAGAGACAAACCTGTCGCTTTCGAACATCCAGTCCAGTCATCGAACCTCCTACGAAGCAGCTTGTGAGCTCAATCCAGACCTCTAATCCTTCGATTCGAGCCTCCAAGATCGCACCAGCAGAGTCATCTCCACCCTCGTCGTCGGCGTCACTCTTCCTCAACTCCCTTCGCCCTCTCAGAGCTCTCTCTCTGTCGCCTTCTCGCGATCGCGATTCTCTCTCGCCTTCTCGCGATCGCGATCTCTCACCCTGTCTCGTCTCTCACTCTCTCTTTCTCTCATCTTATCTTGATGATTCATTCATATATATATATATATAACTATTATATATTATATAACAGGGTTTATATAAGTATTATATAATATATAACTATTAAATCTTATATAATATATATATAACTATTATAAATATTAAATCTTATATAATATATAATAGTATATACTTATAAGATAATATATACTTATAAATATTAATAAAAATAAAATAAATACATGTAAGTAAAATAAAATTAAAAAATTAATTGAAATATATTATTTAAAAAATATAATAAATAAATAAAATAATTAATGTGTATTAAAATAAAAATATTTATAAAAAAAATTAAAAAATTTGCCGTATCCCCTGCCGTGTCCGTGTCCCCATTTTTTAGAAATTACCGTGTCCCGTGTCCATGTCCGTGTCCGTATGTGTGTCCGCGTCCGTGTCCGTGCTTCATAGCTACAAACACACACCAACTCATGTCAAACAAATGTCCAGATTTATCATATTATCCTTTTTCCCTTAACATTTCCTTTTCTTTTCTTTACTTTTCCTCTTTTCTAATGTTTCATCTTTTTCATTACAGAATTCCCACTCCAATTGTCAAATTATACCATCCCTCCTTCGGGCTTTTAAATTCTTGAAGCCCTAATCCCAATTTATTTGTAGATACTTAGGGTTTTCTAATTCGGACATTAAATCTCTATGTTCCAACCCCTCAATACCAAACACCCCCAACCACCACCACCACCACCAATAATCCATTTCTTCTAGGAAAAAATCAAAAGGACCTCAACAAATGTTAGGGGAAGAGACAGCAGGGTTTTTATTCATATTTTTTTTTAAGACACCATGTGTTAAGTGTAAGGATATCGTTGCAAAATCAGCATGGGATTTCTCAATTTTCCAAAACCTTCTCTCTCTTTCCACCCCACCTCACTACATTACCAAAACCTCGTCTCTCATTCCAAACAGCAGAATGTGACACCTCTTTCCTTCCCAACTCAATCAAGCAAACAAAGAGAAGATAAAGTCCTTCCCCTACACTACCCTTCCCACACCTTCCCCAGACCATTGGCATTATCGAAACTTTCCCGAGTAAGAATAACCATCTCATATACTTGGTGGGCTCATCATTAGTATTGACTTTGGTTTGCTACATTCTGCAAATATACTCGTCCTCCAAACACGATTAAAAACTATAAAAAAACAACACATAAAACACCTCTTGAGCCTACATATCTTATTCTACCAAGGCGTTGAAACTACTTCAATTGTAAAAATGCAATGCCATAAAAAACCTAAGTGGCAATTCATCAAACATGTCATATGCATACCTGAAACACCAATCGAATACCATCCCGTGTATCAATGGCGACAGGCATGCAAGAACAGAAGTACCCACTACTTATAATCCTATGAACATCCTCTTGGACGTCCCTAACTGTGAGTGCCGAGTTGGGTCGGCTCGCCTTCAGTGCTGCGAGAGCTTCGTTCTCGAGGTCCTTCCGCTCCAGCTCTTCGCCATCCTTGTTCCTCACCAAGACCTCACTGATCAACACTCTCTCCTCCTCATGTCGACCAGTCGCTGAGTACCCACCGCCCTTGGGCTGAGCCACCACGGCCTCGGAAGTGGCCGAGTCGTCGGGACGAGTCAGAGACAAGGACGCAGAGCACAAGAGAGAGGACTTGGAGTGAAATGGAGTGGTTTTTTTGTGGGTATTCTTCAAGTTTTTAAGGAATTGATCGATTGAGGACATGGTTCTGGAAAAAGTAGAAGAGATTAGGGTTTGGGAAGCGAATTGGAGATTAGAGAAGAGAGGGATGGGGTGGTGGTGGGGGTGAGGTGGAGGAGAGAGAGGGAGTCTGAGAGAAGAGGAAGTGAAACGAACGCCGTCATTTCTCGGCATAGTGTTTGATCGACGGCGAGAGGTTGACGATGGTGTTGTTGAGCTTCACTTGAGCTGGGTTTTGAAAATACCAGCTACCAGCAACAAAACCCCGGCTACACCAAAAATAATAAATAAAAATAAAATTCCAAATCGAACCAACTCTATTTTTAGGCCTTGTTTGTCGTTAAAAAAAAAAAAAAAAAAGAAAAGAGAGAGAGAGAGTTAAAAAGTCATTATTTTATTTAAGTCATATCATTTTATTTAAGTCATATTATTTTTCTATCACATTACTTTAAATCCAACTCATACCCAACTCATATTTCATAAAAAATCAAAAAATACGCTTATTTAGATCATCCCAACCTACCACTTAGTACTCTACGAGCATTTTCAATATTTCATCATATTTTCATCAAATTTAAATTTAATAAAAATATATTTAAAAATTATTAATAATTTTTTCATTAATTGTTCATTAATGCCTCTTTTGGAATTAAAATTTTAGTTAAAAAGTCAATATAATTTATTGCATTACTTTCTTTATTTTTCTATATATATTTTTATAAAAAATTAAAAAATTATTAAAATAATATGTTCCCGAACGAGATCAAGAGTGAATCACTTTTTTTCCTAAATTGAAAACGCATCAAATTTGAATTTGACGGAATTTAAAAAAATAAAACATTGGAATTTTTTAAAAAAAAATTATCAAATTTTATAAAAATGAAAATTTTGGTTTAAGAGGGTGCAAATTATCAAATTCGCTCTACCTTTTTGTCAAACTACTTCGTGATCATTGGAGGTAGGATTATGTAAAATACCGTCTAATCCGCTAAAACACACCAAACTGCACCGTTCTATCAACTAACTACAAATTAAATTTTAAAATTTATAATTCGCCTTCGAAATCGCTCCACTCCACTATAGTTAATACATATATATTTTTTAACCTCTAATAAAATATCAAAATAAAAATAAGTATGAAAGATATTTAAAATGTGAAATTTGTTATAAATTAATAGTTATATATATGAAAAATATTATGTAAAATTAGTTTGTGTTATATATATATATATATATAATATTATGTACATTTGTGTTATATTATACAAATGTTTGATAATTGATTAAGAATATTTTTCAATTCGTCAATCTGTCTCAAACCGCCCAAACTGCAATTTGGTTATTTACCAATCTACTAATTTGTTATTTGATTTATAATTTTATTCTCAAACTATTTGAATTGCACCGCCTACGCCTCTAATTAGAGATGCTCATCGAGCTTACGTCCTTATTAGAGTGTCATTTGAAAATTGCCTATTTTAGTTGGCTTTTTTATTTTTTATTAAAAGATATGCAGAAAAAATAAAGAGAATAATCAGACAACTTATAGAATTTTTTTACTTTTTAACTAAAATCTAAAGTCTCTGAACGAGACCTAGATTGACCTGATCCTCGTGAAAAAGTTTCAAGAAACTAATATAAAATGTTAGATGCATCTTCAACTGATCAGGTAGTTTCAACCTATAACAAAAATGGTTTGTAGCTCAAATAAAAGGAGCTCGAATTTGTTGCTGGGTTGTCTCACCCTTCTGACTCATGCACAATGCCTTTTCTTTCTCCTCATTTTCTCTCTCTTTCTCAGACCCCAAATGCATTCATGTTTGGGTAAAGTAAAGGAAAATACAAAAAAGTGTTCTGTTGTTTAGAAAAATGATTCAAAGACAAATAAGTTTCAACAATGAAGCATCAACAAAATAGTTAACAACAACAACAACAACAACGAAGAATCAACCCAAAAAACACTTCAATCATCAATTTGGAGGGGGGGAAAGAAGAAGAAGAAGAAAGAAGCAACTTAGTTTAAGAATAAAAAAACAGAGTAACCTAATCAGAAATCCTCTAAGAAGATTGTGAGATTCTAAGCAACCAAACAAAGAAAAGAATCAAGTGAAATGGAAATGGGTACCAAGTTTTTTTGGGTGTGTGTTGATCGCTCTCTCTTTTCTTTTTTTGAAAAAAAAGCTTTGTCTTCTCTCTCTTTATTGTCTTTCTCTATTCCGTCTCTTCACGGCGGACCACCATCGATAACCACACCCCACAGCATCGTGAATGCCAACCACCACCGACCACCATACAATTGCAAACGCTAAACACCATCGAGTTCCCCAATTTTTAACCAAAACTATCTCATAAAAATCAACAATCTCAAATCCATTATAGAAAAAAAAGAAAAAAAAAGAAAAAGTGAAGGTCTATCTTTAGCCATAAATCAAAATATTTTCAACTAATTCAAGCAAAATCTATTTTCTTAGTTCATGTTTACTCTTGTCGACGATTAGCAGTGTAGACGTCCCCGAACGCATCCCGGGGGAAAGAGGAGTGCGTCCCCCCCCGTTCTGGTTCGATATTGGGTCACTACAGTTCGAAGGACTCAAATGTCACGGTTCTTAATCTTGAACCGAAGAGTCCAAATCTGGCAAATCGTTTTTGAAAAACAGATTTTTTGAAAGAAGTACCAAACATGGACTGCTTCGTCAGATACAGAGTCGCCACCTAAATATTTTATTTTTGGGAAATTTAGGAAACCCTGACTCGGTGCCAAAGGCCACGTGTCCGTCATCACCAAAGTTGCCTCGGCTCGGGAACTTGGGTACGATTGGAGAAGGTCACTTCGTGAGCCAACAAAGCAAGCCTCTACTAACCATGATATTTGTTTTTGAAAACATTGTGAGTTCTTATTAGGTTATTAGCCTAGGTTACTATGTGATGCGCCTGACATACAAGTATAGACGAATCGCTCAATTGGAACAAAATATTTCATGTTTGTTTGTTTGAAAATGGTTTGATGGTGCTATCCACAGGTAGGCTAAGACGCGGATTTGCCACCCTCAGGTGGGCTTAGAAAACATGATTTTGCCACTATCTAGTGGGCTTAAAACAAACATTTTGATGAATTGTCCCAATTCAAGTAACTCAACCTCCACCCACAGGCATTTAAGGCAGTTATATCACATAAGCACTTAGCCTCATGGTAAGCATGCTATTCATGGCAACACTCACACACATGCAAGGATGCTAAAGCATAAAACTCACTGAGTACTCCAAGCCAAAACAGAAGCTTGTTAGAAATCATGCATGATCCTAAATGTACAGGAATGCCTAATGCAACACATGCAAAAATGCAACTATAGCAGGCTCGGCTATTCTAAACATGGCATATGAAATGCAACAACTAACATGTATTCAATTTGGAATTGAAATACAAATGCAGTTTGTATGATGTGCCGAGCCCGGTGCGTGCAAAACAGATGAATGATGCAAACATGCTGTCATACTGTATGCTAATTGAAACATGCCCTAATCTAACCATCATAAGCGGGTAAATAAAAGGGAAGAAAGAAATGGGGGTTGGAAGACATACATCACACTCACCCACACTTATTACAGTTATGCCCTCGCGTAGAGGGTCCGAAATAATAATACAGTTCGAAATAAAAGAATAATACAGTCCGAAATAAATACAAATTCCTAATTAATTTACAAATTAAAGAAGAAGTCAGAATCAAGGCTACAGAGATCATTCAATTTCGATGAATGATGCATGTCAGGGCGTTTTGGCGTTGAAATCCAACGATGCCCCGATTAGCCTCTGTTTGCACTTTTTCTTGAAATGCGTGCAAGTCCGAAAAATTGCGATTCTTCATTTCTTTTGCACAGAGAGCAAGAAAGGGCATAGCAATGTATTTCACAAATATATGCATGCCTCGATCCTCGTGCCACCAATCACGATCTCGATGCATGATGGTAGAGTCGGATTGCACAACTCAATATAGGATGAATGCGGATGAATGCTACAAAAACCTAACTCCATCATAGATAATCCGGAGTGTCGGTGACTTGGAATTGAGACCGTCCGTTACTCGAGTGCAGGCGTGCCTCGTTTCCGTGCGGGCTAATTCTATCGAACACGATGCAATATGCATGATATGCATGAAATGCAACTAAGATACAATCCTAATATACGCAATGCTATGAAAATGAGATGCCTCGAAATGCATGCACGCGGGCACGCAAACCGAGGAAATGATCCTAAGGCATAAAATGGCATACGCAATGCAATTGGACTTACACTAAGATGAGAGAGCCTCAGCCACACTCACATAAGAAGCCGCCGGAGGAAAGTGAAGTGCCTCGAAATGCGTGCATACGGGCACGCAAACCGAGGCAACGACATAAAGGCATGAAACGGCCTGAAATATGATATACAATGAGACTAAAATGAGATGTCTCGAAATGCGTGCCCACGGGCATGCAAACCGAGAAAATGGCATACAGAATACAATAGGACTAAAATGAGATATGCGATGCAATATGGGCTTACACCAACATGAGAGGGCCTCAGCCACACTCACACAGGAGGCCATCGGATAAAAGTGAAGTGCCTTGAAATGCGTGCACACGGGCACGCAAACCGAGGCAATGGCATACTGAATGCAATGATGCTAAAATGGCATACAGGATGCAAAATGGACTTACACTAACATGAGTGAGCCTCAGCTACACTCACATAAGAAGCCGTCGGATGAAAATGAAGTGCCTCGAAATGCGTGCACATAGGCACGCAAACCAAGGCAATGATACTAAAGCATGAAATGGCACTCCAAATGCAGATTGGACTTATACTAACATGAGAGGGCCTCAGCCACACTCACATAAGAGGCCGTGAGATGAAAATGAGGTGCCTAGAAATGCGTGCACACGGGCACGCAAACCGAGGCAATGGTACAATGCAAATTGGGCTTACACTAACATGAGAGGGCCTCAACCACACTCACATAAGAGGCCGTCGGATAAAAAAATGAAGTGCCTCGAAATACATGCACACGGGCACGCAAACCGAGGCAGTGGCATACGGAATGCAAATGACATGGAAAATGCAAATTGGGCTTACACTAACATGAGAGGACCTTAGCCGCACTCACATAAGAGGCCGTCGGATGGAAAATGAGCTACCTCGAAATGCGTGCACGTGGGCACGCAAACCGAGACAATGGCATAAAGGCATGAAATGGCATGCAAATGAGATGTGGCATATGGAATATGGAAAATGCAAATTTCAGCAGCCAAAATGATGCGCAAACAGCCCCCGAATTATAGCAAAATTACACCCGATGCCCGAAATGCAATGTTATGCACCTGAAATGGCCTACAGCTATGCCAATCATGCACAATATGGACATGACATGTAAAGACAGATGCTAGGAAGCCCCTAAAATAGCATTTTTCCAGTACAAAGAATGTCCAAACAACAATCAAAAGTATGGCAAAAACAGCATGCAAAAATGGGGGAAAATAGGGGAACAATGAAACAAGTGATATGTACAATGCTCAAACTGAAAAATACAGTTCTACAACATTAAAGAGGGACCAAAAATATGCACATTTACAGTAGATGACATCCTCCAATTCAGTATGTAGATATGCTCAACATAGCATGCAAAATATGGGCCAAAAGAGAGCTATAACATGAGGTATCAAAAGGATGGACCAAACAGCCTTGTACCCTTAACAAAACATGACAATAAGGCAAAAATAAGACTCTTTTCTAGCCTGATGAAGGCTCAAAACAGAAGCTAAACAAGCCCAACAAAGCATGCAATTTTACGGTAAATTGAAGGAATTGTGAAACAAGTATAAGATAGAGTTACCAAACATGGTTGAGCCCTTCTTAAATGTTTAATAGAGGCTCAAAATAGGCCCACTCACAGTATATTTCATGCTCGAAAACAGATCACTCATGAGCTAAAAATAGCATGCAAAAGTAAGAGTAGAACATGAATTCAAAGCAAGTGGCATGCAGAGCATGAAAACAAGGTTGATCCCTTCTTCAATGTTTAAGAGGGGATCAAAATAAGCATAATATCAGTTCATGAGATGCTCCAAATCAGATAAAAAATAGGCCAAATAAATCATGCAATTTTACGGTAAATTGGAAGAATTATGAATCAAGTGCATGATAGAGAGGCCAAACAAGGTTGAGCCCTTCTTAAATGTTGAATAGAGCCTCAAAATAGGCCCATTCTAAGTTTATATCAGGTTCAAAATCAGATCATTCATAGGCTAAAGAATTCATGCAGAATATTGGCATAAAGAGTGATATTGAAAGAGGTGCATGATAGAAATTCCAAACAAGGTTGAGCCCTTCTACAATGTTGTAGAGGGGCTCAAAATAAGCCTAAAATAAGTAGGGGTCTGAGCCCAAAACAGTGAGAAAATAGGGTAGAAAATTGAAGCAAAAATAAGCTAGAAAAAGGGAATTTGAGACTTACCCTTGAAGATCAAGCTTTTGTTGCTTCTTTTCTTCAATTTGCTGGTTCTTAGCCTTTGAAAAAGCTTCCCTTGCTGCTGGAATGGAGGTGGTGATGGTGAGGCTTGGTGTTGATGAACAAATGGAGCCTAAACTTGAAGTTTTTTTGAGAGAAATGGAGAGATAGAGATAGATATCAATGAGAGATATTTTCCAACCCCTCAAAAAGATCTGGGAGGCCAGCTATATAGGCAAGAAAACCGGAGAAAAGGTGGGCAAAAAGTGCTTTAGTTGCAAGTGGCTGGCCGGCTGGAAATGGTGGCCGGCCGGCTAGGGTCAAAAGGTCCAAGACATAGGACTGGTCGGCCATGTAGCCCTTGAAGTTATCTTTCCAATGCCGCAAACCTTGCATCAAAATTCCTCATGTAGAAAAAGTTATGCCAGTTTCCGTAAAGCCGCGCAGATTTGGTCTAACCAGACTTCAACTAACCATATCTCCTCCCCCCGGATCTGGACTTAGGAGATTCTTGAGTGTAAAATGAAGCCCCGGAAGTAATATTTCTAATGGTGGTGGCCTCACATTTTAATTACTCTTGTGCAAAGAGTTACGCCCGTTTCGGTGAAGCCGCGCAGACTTTTCTCCTTTCCGGATTCATGCTGAACCACCTTTGACCAAGCAGAAAGCTGGTTGCTGAGACAATTGCTAGGATCCAACCCCCCAGTGACCTTCCTTATGATAAAACAAAGGTACCTGCCGAAAATGAACAAAAACCGATGCGAAACGAATGCTCGGGGGCCAAACCGCGAGGTTCGGGGCCCGAAAACCGGCCGTTAAGCACCAAAAGTGGTGTTTGGCCACGAAGTGGGTATCTAACACCCCAGTGTCCCTCGTAAGGGAGTAAATGAGATGCATGCCAAAAACCGAAGGAATCGGAGATGGTTGGGTGGTCCCGAACCGAGGCACACGGCCTGACGGCTCCGAAAACCGGGAACCGGGCTCCGAAATGGGCAAAATGACCTACGGCCACGAAATGTAGCCCACGGCCACTGAGAGATGGTCTACGGGACCTCTCCCTCCCCTCAGGAAAGAAAACAGAGAAAACCGAGTCTGGTTCGCAAACCGAGGCAAGGCACAGAAGAGAGTTCGGGAGTCCGGAGGCAGGGCGCACGGCCGCGACTCTGAGACTTCTGAACGAGCACAATATGCAACATCACCGAGCGCTCAAACGGTGACGTCTGAGTCTTAAGGTCGGTCAAAAATGGGGTGTCTACAAGCAGTTTGAGAGAAGGATCGTTTATTCTCATCGGTGAGCGAGGGAGATCGTCGACAGTGAGTGAGAGAGAGAGATCGTCGGTGCCATTGAGCGAGTGATCGTCGTCGATCAGCGATGCTAAACGAGAGATTGTCGACAGTCGGCGGTTTAAGAGAGAGATAGCAGAACTGTTGTAATAACCCTCACCACTGCTTACCGATTAATCACTGATTACTGTAAACCGAGACTAATTATGATAGGTAATTAAACTGATTGAAAAACTGAACTGACTGACTGACTGAAATTTGGAACTGAAATGATCGAATATGTTAGTTAAATTGCATTTCTATCTGTTGCCTGTTTGATTATCTGTTTGTGTTTTATGTTTAAACTGCAGATTGAAGGCCTTATCGGTGGCCGAATCTGAAATTGATTAATGTTCTGTGTTAATTATATTTTATGTAATTTTATGGTGTAATTATCTAAAAAGTGATTTGGTATGATTAAATTATATTAAAATAATCTAATTTCAAGAGTTGGCCTTAATTACCATTTTGCCATAGAAGTGGACCATTACCTATACATTGTTTGGAGCCTTATCACACCTAGACAAAACATTCCTTCAGCCATTTCTTGAGTGTATAGCCGAATAGAGAGAGAGAGAGAGAGAGAGAATTATGAGAGAATTTGGCTTCATTTTGTGTATTGGCTTGAAGAACTTGAAGAATTGAAGTATAAAGTGCAAATTGAGCTCCCATGCTTGTACTTGAAGACTTAGGTATGGAATTCAACCTCTTAATTGTGAATTTAAGTTAGTCCTTGCATGTTTCATGCCATATTGAAGGGCTAAGTCAAGAATTGGTTCAATAATGTTGAATTGTAGCACATATCATGCATGCATGTCTACATTGTTGCATTTTGAGGTTGATTACATGTGATTTGGTACATGCATGTTCATCATGTTGTGAGAGTCCATGTTTTCATCTTGGTTTTGAAAGAATGAGCTCATTTGAGCAAGCCTTGAAGCTTTAAATTGGTTTAAATTCATGCATGTCATGTTTGAAACTATGTTCATGAAAATTGATTTGAAATTTGATTTAATTGAAATACCCTTGGGCTTGAATTTATCAAATTGATCTTTGAAACATGTAATATTATGGGTTTTGAAGTATTTTCTAGAAAATTAGCCCAAGATGATCGAATTTGATGCATTAAAACTTGGTTTTGAGCTTGAGGTTCAAATCTGAAATTTCCCGATTTTGGACCCACGCTCGAGCGAGGAACTCCACGCTCGAACGTACACTCTGTGATCATGCCTTCTACTCAAGCGAGTAAAGTGGAGCTCGAGCGTGAAATGCGTGCATCCAGTACTTTGTATGAGCTTACAGTCCGCTCGAGCAAGGGAATCCACACTCGAGCGAGGACTTGTGTCTCACGCTCGAACGAGGGTCGAGCACCCGTCGAGCGTAAATTTTGAGCATCCAGTATTTTCACTGTAGCTTGCAGTCCGCTCGAGCGACGGAAGTCACGCTCGAGTGGAGCTCCTTTGTCTGCATGTTTGCTCGAGCGTAGAAAGCCACGCTCGAGCGAGACCCCTATTTTCTAAAAATTTTGTAAAGTGTTTAAAAGTGCATATTTGCACCATCTTTCCATTCTAGGCATTCCTAGGGCATGTTTAAGACATTTTAATGAGGATATGGATGTAGAACACACCGAGACAATTAGGGATTAAGTTATTATCTTTCCTAACTGTGTAGCTTAGTGTGTGTTCGATCTGTTAACTGTGTAGGATTGGCGACCGGAGACGCGCTCAAGCTCACGGTAGCCCAGAACTCTGTGAGTAACAATTGTGTAAAGATATGTTCAACTGAGAATGTTTTTCGATCGCTTAACTGAATCGCTTCGAATCGACATCGTTAATTGAATAAATGTATATCATATATTCTGAACTGTATTGTGGCATCCTTAGTAACTATTGTTTACTGTTACTGTTACAAAGATCTCTGTCGGTTTCCTTGTTGGAACCACCACTGTTTACTGATTGATGGGCATCATTGACTGTTCGGTCTTTTAAGACCTATTGTTTACTATACTGCTATGCTAATGGATGTACCGCATATGACTGAATGACTGATATACTGAATTAATGAACTGTTTTCATTACTGTAAGGACATTCATTCTTAACCTCTTTACGCATTATGTTATTCACTGGGCTTTAGCTCACTATTTATATATATGTGTAGGTGTTCAGGCACCAGACTGGAGCTAGGAGCGTGGGTTAGACTCTCCTTTTTGTCAAGACAACTACTGTGCCTCACTGCGAGGTTCCGAGCCTGCCAAGCTATGGTTTAGGGGTGTTTTAGTCCCCTGTTTGTCTCTGTATCTGTTTTGTTTACTGTATATACTGCATAGACTGTTACTACTGTGTAATTGGGATTAGGTCCCTGAACTGAATGATTGTATAAATGTACATATTGTTTGTCCATGACTGTATATATGCATGAAAGGTCTTTTGCACACAGACTGTCACAGCTCATTGGATATTGTTTATTTACTGTTTTGGCTTCCGCCGTGCCCTTGTACTATGTTTTACTGTATTACTGTTAAGCAGGCCTTCGGTAATCTCGGATTACTAGCTGGTTACGGTACTAAACCCATAGGGGCGGGTTTGGGTCGTGACAACTGTGAGGCATTTCAGAAATAAAGGAAAGAAAGGAGCGTGGTTTTATGCAAGTCTGGGCAACTAGGTGAAAGACAAGAGGGAGCCCTGCTAACACATTCGAGTCATTCGGGGGCTTTCAATTCGAACTACGTAGCAAGATTAAACCTATAAACAATGTTTACCACACGTTTCAAAATTTCAAATGGTTGGTCATACTTCATAATAAGACCTTACTGTGTTGTTTTACTACCTTTTTTTTTTTTCCAGATCTAAGGTGTAAGCTTCGGCAAAACTGTCACCCACTTTGAATGAAAATGAACATAATGTCGAGTAGTGGAGAATAATATTGATTTTTCTTTTTAATTCTTACAATAACTAAGATAAATATTTGAGGAAAATATAGTATTATTGTGATTTTTTAAAATCAAAATTATTAGCAATTATTCACACTAGAATAAGCAAATGTATTTTTTCAATATGATTTCATATTAATCAATAGACTATGGTGGTATTTGATAAAATTGAAAATTGAAATATGAAATTAAGTATTGAAAATTGAACACTAAATTTTTTTAGCTAAAAATTTGTTTGATAAAAATTTAAGTATTAAACTAAAAATAAGTTGTTTGATACATATAAAATTAAATTTAAAATTTATTATTTTTAAATAGTATATTTTAATGTATTTATTATAATGGTAGTGATGGTGTGGTGTTGGCGGTGGCGGTGACAATGGCGGTGGTGGTGGTGGTGATAATAGTAACGATAGCAATGATAGTAGAATAATGATGGCATTTATGGTAACAATTACATTAGTGATGAAGTGGTGGTAGTGATAGCGATAGTAGCAGTAGCAGTGGCATGATGGCGGTGGTTATGATGGTAGTGGTAGTGATAGGTGGTGGTGGTGGTGGCGGCGGCGGCGATAGTGGCGGCAGTGACAGTGGCATGATGGTGGTAGTGGTTGTGGTGGTAGCGGTGGTGGTAGTAGTAGCAGTAGTGATGGTGGCGGTGGCGGTGGCGATGGCATGACGGTGGTGATGGTAGAGGTAGAAATAGTAGTGAGTTTATAATAATGTAAATCAATACCTATGTTTAGTATTTATAAATTCAATTAAAATTAAGTAAGTTTCAAATTACTTAATTTTTTTAAAGTTCTAACCTACATTTTAATAGGTATTTAAATTTTTAAGTGATATCAATTGTGGTTATCAAACGAACTTAATTGATTATTAATTAATACATTCAGTTTTAAGTGTTGAATCAGTTTATCAAACACTTCTATGTTAAAAATTAAGTACTTCTTAAAGCATAGGATAAAACTTTAAAAAATATATATATTTGAAATCATTTGAAACTTATTTAATTTTAACTAAATTTATAAATACTAAACATAAGTATCGATATACACTATTATAAAAACCATCACTACCACTGTCGTCGTTACCACCATCATGCCGCTACTACCATTACCACCATCACTATCGCTACCATTATGCCACCGTTACGACTACGACCATTACCATCACCTTTACCACTATGCCAACACCACCATCACTATCACCACTTTCATCACTGTTGTCATAATTGCCATAAGCACCATTATCATTTTACTATTGTTACCACCACTACTGCTACCGCCACCATCACAATATAAAAATTAAAATATATAATTTAAAAATAATAATTTTCAAATTTGATCTTATACATATAAAACAATTTGTTTTTAGTTCAGTACTTAAATTTTTATCAAATAATTTTTCAACTAAAAAAATTCAATATTCAGTTTTCAATACTAAATTTCAATTTTAGTTTTATCAAAGCTCACTTATACTTATAGATTAAATTTTTAGACGGTCATTAGTTGAAACATTTTTTAAGGACACTTCTTATATAAAGTGAGATTTTAATTTTTTTTGGTGACGCTAATTGAGTTTGGGAGGGTCATTACATAGAATACAATAAATTTTACAAAATTACGTAGGTATATAAATGATGTTAGCAAACCTTTGGAGGGGCTAGAACCCCTCGCCTTGCCCCTGATCCTATTAGAAATTACTTTCATGAAATTTGAATTTTTTTTATATGAAATTTACATAAATGTGTGCATGTGTATATGATACATAGATTATTCATCTCCGGTGATGAAATGATGGATTTGTTCTTGGGTGCATCTAAAAAGCAAAAAGGTAAATTACACTCACCTACTCTAAGGTTTGTGACAAATACATGAATCTCCCTTATAGTTTAAATAAGTACATAAATTTTTTCTATTTTAACTGACATTGTCAAGATTCTCTCATATTTGAACCTCCGTTACTAGTGGTAGTGGAACCTGCTGATGTCATCACCAATAAATCCAAAAATACCAATAATGCCCTCAGGGCTGTTAGACAATTATTAAAATATTTTTAGAGATAAATTACACTCACCTTCCTTGAGGTTTCTGACGGTAAATATTACACATTTTTTCTTACTTGTGCTGTACAATAATAAAATTTTAGAATGATATAGTAATTGTAAAATTAGTAAATAAGAAAATTTTATAAATTTTAGGGTAAATTATACTAACTACTCTTGAGATTTGGAGAATGCAATAAGCTTCACAAACTTGGTACAATTATATTATATTGACATAATATTTTAATTCAGATAACACTTAATTTTTTCTCCCCCGTAATGCATTAGTTATATATAGAGAAAAAAAATATGTTGCCATTTATTTTAGTGTTTACACACTATATGCATTACTTTTTATCAATTTAATCTTACTAAATAGGAGATTTATGTAATTATGTCAAATTTATAAAATTTATATTTTCCCCCTAATTCTTAGAAGTAGTCAATGTAATTTATCTTAAAATTTATTCTTGTTTATTTATTTTATAGTATTATTCCAATCAAAATTTTAGTTTATAGTGAGGTGAACACTAGAAGTATAAACAATTAATTAGCCAAACAATAACAAAGAAAAATGTTTGGTTCTCTTTTGGAATCACAATTCCAATTAAAATTGTTCAAAAATCTAATCAAAACTCATAACAAAATACACAACTAAAAACTACTTAAAACTCAATTCAAAAATTATTTTTAAAACTCATAACCAAACACACAATTCAAAACTGTTCTCAAAACTCAAAACAAAATTATTTTCAAAACTCTATTTTGGAAGAGAAAATTTAAAAAAATATTTTTATATTATTTTTTAAAATTATTTTAGAATCATGATTTGAGTGTGGAGTCATATTTTGAATTATGAGTTTTAAATTGAGTTTTGAAAAGAGAAATTTGTTTAGTTATAAGTTTTGAAAAGAGTTTTGAGTTGTATTTTGAAATTTTTTGGATTTAATTTTTTTAAATATTTAAAAACTTTCTTAATTTTATATTTTTAGGATAAATATTTTATATTTTAAATATTTATTTTAATGTGCACTATATTTCATACATTTATGTGCTGTATTTTTTAAAAATATTTTAATTATAATTTTTAAATATTAATAAATTTTAATTTTTTTTATTTTAATATATAATTTTTATTTTTATTTTATTTTATAAATATTTTAAAAAATATTTTAATTTTTTTTGTTGTATGTTTGGTTACAATTTGAGTGTAGAGTTTTTAAATGTAGCGTGGAGTTTCGAGCTATATGTTTGGTTATGAGTTTTAAAAATAATTTTTGAATTGAGTTTTGAGTTATGTGTTTGGTTACGATTTGAGTGTGAAGTTGTGTTTTGAGTTAAAATATTAAAATTAAAATATTTACAAAATAAAATAAAATATTTAAAATAAAAAAATTTAAGTGAAAATTATATATTTAAAATAAAAAAATAAAAATTTCTTAAATATTTTTTAATATTTTAAAAAAATAAATCCACAAAAGCACGGGTAATCAATTCTAAAAAATAATTCATAATTTAATTATGTATGACGTAAACAGAGGAAAGGTCTCTGACGGAATATATACAAGGGTAATAAGGTCATTTAATATATGCAAGTAACATCGTTTGTTGCAATATGACGGAAGGAGGGAATTTTGACAATATCAGTTAAAGTAAGAAATGTTTGTGTAATTTAGTCAAATCACAGTGGAGGCCCATATATTTGTTTGAAACCTCAGGGGAGGTAAGTGTAATACCCCCGATGGACCGAAGATGGTATTCAAAAATGTGTCCTCGATAATGTTCGGGCCGGGGATGGTGATACATTCCCCAAGCCCGGCTCGTCCCCATCCCTGTCCTCGTTTTCCCAAAATGAAATTATTATTTTACCCCTGTATATATATATAAAATCGTAAGACACATAACACAACCTCAGAGCTCATTGTCTCTCTCTCTCTCTCGCCTCTCTCTCGATTTTTCCCTCCCTAAAACCCTCCTGATACGCCGATCCACCTCCATCCGATCTCCTTCATTCCTTTCTAAAATGAGATTGGTTTGCTTCTAATCGCCAAATCACACCTCCATCGAAGCTACCATCACAGACCAACATAGATCCCAAATCGGGTTTCACCAACGCAAAATAGTGAGACCAACGCGGATCTGAGGCGAAGCGTCGACGCCCATCCATGTCGCCGCCGTGGGTGCGGTCTCGCCTTTGCTCGTCGTTGATTGTAACGTCTTCTTCGTGGCTTTCATCTTTGGATCTACGCTGAAATTTAAAAATCTCTTTGTATAAATACATATAATATTTATAGATCCACACACAATCAATCCAATTCAAACCTTATCTTCTATAGATCTGTTTTTTGTTTTTCTTTTTGTTGTTGATATCTCATTATCACTGTTTATTATTTTGTTCAATTAAAAGATTTCATTTTTTTATTACTGTTTTATTATTTCTTTATCATTGAGTAGGTTGGGTTTAGGGGAGTATTGATTTTTGATAGTATATAGAAAATGGGGTTGGCTCTGCAAGTGTCTTATTCTGTGGTGAGATTGTTTGCCATTGCAGTTGCTTTAGTTGTTCAAGAATCTGCAAGTGATTGATTATTTTATTTCCACATTTTTTTTTTTGGCCGGGAAATTTTTAGGGTCGAGAAACCTAATCCCCATTAGGGGGCGAGGGGTAGGGGCGGTGATAGGTTCCCCATCGGGGCTCTGGGCTAGGGACGAGGGAATTTCACCATTGGAGATCAGGGACGGAGAGGGTGCTCCTTAACCCCGTCCCGGCTTGTTGCCATCCCTAGTCGTTGGTGACAATTCCCACAAATCCATCACCTATCACACAACCAATGGGGTTCACTTGAGAAAAAGGTTGTAGTTCCTATTTTGCATCATAGGTCTTTTTTAGGAAGATGACTAAAAACTAAAAGTCAGGTTTTAACCTATTTTAAGTCACATAATCTCTTTATTTTTTTACATATTTTTTTAAAAAAAATTCAAAAAATAAAAATAAAAATTAATTTTTAACCAACTTTTCAAAACAACCCATAAAGAGTCCACTTTTGAGTTTTGCATGGTAGATATCCTTCATCAACATCTAGCTGATGCAATTGCTAAGCTTGTGGTATATTTACACAACCTCTTAAATCCAACATTTTGAACTTCCTTTTGTAACCCATTGTTCCTTTGAAACACGGTTGAACGGAGAAACTTTTCTATGGTTGGAATGGAATGTTTTATGGGGGTGTTTGGTGGGATTTTTTAAAGTCAATTTATGACTTTTGATTTTTAAAAAGTTATTTTGAATTGTTTGGTTAAATCTATTTTAAACAATTTTTGATTTTAATAATTTATTTTAAGTCAAAAAAATGATTCTAAGAAATTGCTAACCTTTTGCTTTTGATTATTAGTTTATACTCTTAAAATTTTTTATTTTTTATTTTTTTAAAAAATATTCAAATGGATTATAAAATATTATTATTATTTTTACGAGAAATGTAGACAAATAATGAATAATAAAAAATAAGTTAATTAACAAAATTACTTTACAGCTTATTTAACAAACACGTAGGTGTCGTTTGGTAACACTTACGTTTTCAGTTTATATTTACAAAAATTTAAAAAACTCAAATAAAAACTTGTTTGGTAAACTTTTTGATTTATAAATCAGTGGTCTCAGTTTATAAATTTGGCTAAAAAATGAAAACACAAAAAATGTGTTTCCATTTTGAGTTTTCAGTTTTTTTTTTTTTTACCACCCAACACTAGCCACCACCCACCACTATTTTCCACCACCGTCTTCCGCCACCACCTGCTACCACCACTCACCACCCATCTACTACCACCATCCACCACCTGCCACCACCCCCCATTAGCCACCCACCACCCACCACCCACTTGTCACGCACTCGCCACCGCCGCCACCACCACCACCACTACCACTACCACCACCACCCACCACCCACCTGCTATCCACCTGCCACCACCCGTCACTACCATCCACCGCCCGCCACTACCACCTGCCACCTACTTGCCACCACCACTCACCACCCACCAGTTACCACCATCCACAACCTGCCACCCCCCACTACCAGCCACTTGCAACCCACCACCTACCACCACCACCACCACCATCACCCACCATCCACCCATCACCCACCTGCCACCACCACCCAGTCGCTACCACCTACCACCCGCCACCGTCACCCGCTCACCTACCCACCACCACTACCTCCACCACCACCCATTACCCACCCGGCCACCCACTTGCCACCACCACCCGCTATCCGCTACCATTACCACTATCACTACCACCCACTCGCTACCACCCACCACCCGTCACCGTCACCGTCACCCACCCACCCACCATCACCACCCATCACCCACCCGCTACCACCTACCACCACCCACCCGCTACCACCTACCACCACCACCCACTACTGGCCACCACGGCCACCACCCGCCATCCGCCACCCACCGCCACCACCACCCACCGCCACCACCACCCACCGCCACCACCCACTGCTACCACCTACCACCACCACCACCACTGCCACCCACCCACCCACCCGCCCACCACCACCACCGCCGCCACCACCACTCACCACCACTAGCTACCCACCACCCACTGTCACCACTTTCAACCACCGTCTTCCGCCGCCACTTGTCATTTCTCACTCTTTTTTATGTTTTTAATTTTTTAAAACATTTTGTCAATTACCAAACGCGTTTGTAGTTTATGTTTTTCTAAAAATAAACAAAAAATAAACAAAAACCAGTTTATAAAATTTTTGTAAATATAAACTGAAAACGTAAACGTTACCAAACGTACCCAACAACTTAAATTTATAATCTAACAGGTGTACTAAATAGATTAACAATTTATGATTAACCTATTATCCACCACCGTCAATGGTGTATCGTCGGTACCAATACTTATCCACAAACTCAGGCGTGGTTTGACATAAAATATTTAGTTTATTTTTTTATTTTTTTTAAATCACATCAATTAATATTTCCTTTCTATTTTTCTACATATCATTTTATAAAAAATTAAAAAATACACTTTAGGACATCCCAAAACACCATTCAATCAAAGCCACAAAGCCACCGTATGGGTAATTGTCCAATACCAGCGCCACCAAACGCCGATCGAAGCTTAGAACCACAGGTTGGTCAATACTGACCCATCCCCCACCACCGACGCATCATAGCCTAGACCCAATCGAAATTGCAACAGTTACTCAGCCCCGATACCACCATAGCTTAATCTAGACCCATCGTCCCTATTTCTTATCATCACCATACCCACCTCCCTTAAACACCTCTTATCTCTCTTTTCTTCTGATAAGAAATAGGGTTTGCTTCAACCATTGCTGTTAATTTTCCCTCACCACGATCGTTAACACCATCGCAGATCTATGGTTACGTCAATCATGATGAGAAATATAAAAAAAATGGCTACGGTAGTTGTGTTGATCTGGGCAGAGAAAGGCTCGATTTAAGCGAATGGAGGTTGTAGGTTGCGTCAATTTGGGCCAATAGAGGTTAGGGTTACGTCGATCTAAGAGGAGTGATGATGGATTTTTTTGATTAAGGGTTGCAGTGGTGCTGGTTTATTTGTGAAGGAAACAAGTGGTGATGGACGGTCGGTGGTGGTGCTTAGGGAATGAGATAATGAGAGGAAGAGAAGAGAGTATATTGTACTTGGGGCAACAGAAGAGTTAAGATATGAAAAGAAGAAATGAGAGAAAGGGAGAGGTAAACATTGGTGGTGCTTGGGCCTGAGATGGAGAGTGAAAGAAGAAAAAGATTGAACAGTGGTACTTGGGCTAGGGAATGGGGAAACTGAATGAAAGAGATGGCAACCAGTAAAAAGTTAGTTTTTACTTATTTTGAATCGTATCATCATGCATATTTTATTCATAAAAAAAAACACAACAAAGATTTAAAAAATAAAAAAAAATTAACGTTTTATTAACTTACCAAAAACACCACATTGAAGATGGAAGGGTAAAATTGACATTAAAATATAAAATTTTGATGAAGACTAATGGCGGATTCAGATATGAGTTTGTCGTCTTTTGGCAATAAAAAGTTGCGTTTGCAGCTTAGGAAGAAAAAAGTCACATTAGCTTTTTTAGTAACAAATCATTAGGCAAGGTAAAAAAAAATAACATGAAAAATTACAATTATACTCTTTATATTATTTAAGATTATACATGGGTGAACATGTAAATTTTTTAAATTGGGTGGGATAGTTTGGTCATTTTATTATGATGTGACATCATAAATAAATATTAACAAAAAAAGTCAAAAACAGCTTTTTACCAACTTTCCAAATCACTTTTCAAAAAAGTCAAAAAACTTGGTAAAAAGTCAAAAGTCAACTTTTTACCATATTTTCAAAACACCCCTCTATATGTTACACAAAATTCTAAAGTAAGTAGGAATGGCAGCATGGGAAGGCGTGGGATCACCTCCCCGCCCCGATCCTCGAACTAAAATTCAAAATTCCTGGCCTTGATCCCCGACGAGGAACTCATCACTCCTCCCACCCCCGTCCCCAACGGGGATCAGGTTTTCTCGACCCCGAAAAATCCTCGTACTCATCATCATTCAGCAATATCATCCAAAAAAAAAATTCATCAACAAAGACATTAACGGAACAACATCATCAAAAAAAAAAAACTTCAACAACATCATCGATTCAAGGTAGCAACAGCAACATTATCAACAAAAAAATAAAAAATAAAAAATAAAAAAAGATAGAGATGACCTATTACAGATCATGTATAAACACAACAAATAGAGATGATAGAGATATATAAACACAACATCATCAACAAAAAAAAATAAAAAAAAGATAGAGATGATCTGTTACAGATCAGTGAGATCGGCTAGATCTGGAAGGAGGGAGAGGACAGCGGAGGAACCACTCAATTCGGAGATGGGATCTGATCTTTTCAGATCTAAGATGTGAGATGTAAGATCTGCGGTGGTGTGGAGGAGATGAGATCTACTCAAATCTGCCAAGATCTGTCGTGGTGGTGGGAACTGAAGCCGGAGTAGGAAATGACGCCGGGTGTGCGTACTTCCGCGGAGGAGATCGCACTCGCCGTCGTCGCTGGGTAGAGGAGATCGCGCCGTCGCCACTGGAGAGATGAGTCGCACTCGCCATCGCCACTAAAGAGAATAAAGTGTGAGAAAAGAGAAGAGAGAGAAAGTGTAAAAGAGTTAGAGCTGCTATGTATATAATATAAATCGGGAAGAGTGTAATATTATATATATATATATAATATATAAAGAGAGTGGAGCTGCTATGTACCAAGTCAAACCCCAAGCATATATATATATATAATATTAATCGGGGCTAACCGGGGCGGAGGGCGGGGTCGGGAATGAAATATATATCACCGTCTCCGGCCCGAATGTCACCAGGGATTTATTTTTAAATACCATCCCCGGCCCGTCGAAAGTATTTTTCAGGGAAAAACCATTCTTATCGGGGACGGGGAGTCGGGTCCCCGTCGGGCCGTTTTCAAATTGCCATCCCTAAAGGTAAAAGGTGTCAGTGCGATTTTGAAAAGTAAAGAGAGGTGACAATGTGATTTCAAACAAATATAGGGGTGTCAGTGTAATTTATCCAAAAAAACTCAAAAATTATATTTTAAAACTCAAAACCATATGTATTTATTCTAGACGAATTACACTAATAGTTCCTATAATTTGGGCCTTATGTCGCTTTAGTCCTTAACTTTTCAATTATGACACATTTGACTCAGAATTTTGAATCTTGTTCTAAATAAGAACAATTGAATATATCATTACTTAATTTCAAGGGCAAAGTGGTTAATTTGATAAAATATAAACTAATTTGGAAAAAAAAAATGTCAAAAAAATATTTTTGAACTTTTAAAAATTATTTCTATCCACTAAAGATAAAATTATGTAAAATTGATAAATTTTTTAGACATTTATTTATTTTTTTACCAAATTAATTTTTGACATTTATTTTTGTCAAATTAGTTTATATTTTATCAAATTGATGATTTTTCCCTTGAAATTGAGTAATAGTATATTCAATTGTCCTTATTTGAAAACAATATTCAAAATTCAAAGTCAAATGTGTCATAATTGGAAAGTCAGGGATCAAAGTAACACGAACCCCAAACTATAGGGACTGTTAGTGTAATTCGCCCTTTATTCTAAATATGAGAGGTGATCAAGGTAATTTATCTTCTCTACAATATTTTGGGTAAATTATACTAACTTCTCTTTACATTTGGAAAAAAATTGAGAGACTTATATGTAGATCCTGATAGGTGGACTATTCAATAGGTCTTGTGAGAATTAATATAATTTTTCATCAAACTTTATTAAAAAACGTCACTAATTGTTAATTTTCGACGACAGTTTAAAAATTTTGTTACTATAAGTTTTAGCGATAGTTTTAAAAAATCGTCACAAAAAAAAGTGATTAAGTTTCCATTTTCAGCGACTATTTGAAAAATTTGTCACAAAAAATGTCATTAATTGTAAGTTTTAGCGACAGTTTAAAAAAATTGACACAAAAAAAGTCATTAAGTTTCAACTTTCAGTGACTATTTGAAAAATTCATCACAGAAAAATATTACTAATTATAAATTTTAGCAACAATTTATAAAAATTGTGACAAAAGAATTCATATATTGTCAATTTTTAGCGACATATGCAAAAAAGTCACAAAAAATTATTTTTAACGACGATTTTACTATAACTTAATTTCAATAAGAATTTATGGGAATTAAATCCAACTATTAAGACTTATTGATAATTTACTCGAGTTTAATAACTTTGATATGATTACATTGATAAACCATGGGTAGTATGAATACATATAGAAACATAAAGATAAAATATATATTTTAATGTAAAAAAGATAACAATATCATTTTTTATTAATACCATTAACGAATTTATGATGAAAATAGGGCTAAGTATTATATGAATTAAAATTTTCAAAGAGTCTAGTATGATTATGCCAAATTTGTTAAACTTATTATATTTTGGGTTAGTTACTCGTAAGTCTTGGTATAAGGAGTTGTACTCCATTTAGTCCCACAACTCCTTTTTATTTTTATTTTTTTGGTGTAGACCAAAAAGTCCTAAGGCTCTTTCCTTCTTCTCTTTCTCTTTCTAATATACAATTCCTAGCGATCGGTGACTACCATCGATTGGGATTCACCGGCAACCACTGACTACCGACTTCTAGCTTTGCCTTTATCGACGACAAATGAGATGAGTTTTCGGTGATGTTATTGACATAGATCTACTCAGATTTGGCCAAGATCACAAGATAAGACTCACCAGAATGTTTGGATTTAGAACAAATCTAAATAGATCCACATCAAATTCATCCAGATCTAAACAAAAAATGGTTGTTGGAGTATAATCCTCTCTTTATGTATGTCTCTCTCATTCGATCTATCAGTTTTCTTCTTTTTCTTTTTCTTTGCTATATATTTATTTTTTCCTGTTTTAATGAATAAATTTTTTAAGTTTTAAACAAATATGTTTTTTGAGTTTTAGTTACAGGCATTGAAAATTAGAAAATTTTGTAGTTTTGAATATACGTTTTTGCTTTTCTCTATGATTCTAGATTCCCCTCCCCCCTCTCTTATTAAAATAAAAAAAGGAGTAAATATTGACAAATTGAAAAGTTACAAACCCTTAGAACCTATTGATATGAGATCTCCATTATCGTCGTGACGTGAAATTGTATTTTAATAAATTGTAAACAAGCAAACTAATAATTTTTACAGCTTTGAAACAACAAATTTATGCAGTTTGAAATCAAACCCTAACTTTTTAAAATTTTATGGATTGAAAATTATGTGGTTTGTATGATACAGCTTTTTTTTTTTTTCCCCTCGTGTTTTGTGGTGTTGGAGAGAATGTTATTAAATTGTTCTATATTTTCACTATAATTTCTCTTTTTATTCTTTTTCTTCTTCTTCCGGCTATGTTCTAGACATCCCAGTGAGTCTTTGGTGATGTTATCGACTTTCGACAACGTTATGGACATTCTAATGATACTTCAATGTTGAACATTCCGACAAGTCATCGGTGACTATTTGAGAGTAGTTTGGCAGAGGTCTGACGGTGGCGAGATATGCAATGTCCTTAAATTAAATATATATATATTAGTAATAATTAAAAATTGGATAAATTACACTTTGCGCCCAAAAAATTTCACCTATTTCCCACTTTGGCCCTTTAAATTTAATTTTTCTCACTTTGGCCCTTCATGTCTGCAATCCTTCCCACTTTGGCCTTTTAAATTTAATTTTTTCCACTTTGGTTTTTCATGTTTGCAATCCATCCCACTTTGGCCATTCATATTTGCAATTCTTCCCACTTTATTCCCAAACTAACTTCCATAAAAAAAAAAACAAAATCTACCACATCACTAATACATCAATTTCTACGTGTGATGTAAAAAATTCACTAAAGATGTAAAAAAACAAAAAAAAATAGGAAACAAAAAAATTTAATTTTTTTTTAGTCTTTAGTGAACATTTTTTTTTCTTCAAATTTATTCATAAATATTATTACATTATAAATGCATCTAGATTAGATGTAGCTAAAAAATAAAAAACAAATTTAACTAAAAAAGAAAAAAGTTTACTAAAAACCAAAAAAATGAAAATATATTGACTCAAAAACCTGCATTATCAGTGTCACGACCCAAACCCGGCCCTATGGGTTTAGCACCGTAACTGGCCAGTAATCCGAGATTACCAAAGGCCTGCCAATCAGTAATACAGTAAATACAGAGTTCAGGGCCTGGCGGAAGCCAAAACAGTAAAAACTAGTGTCCATAGAGCTGTGTTAATCTGTATGCCAAAAACATTTTCATACATTTATGCATTCGAACCAGTACAGTATACACAATCATTACAGACATTCAGTACGGGGAGTTAATCCCTCGATAACAAAGACAAAGATAACAAAGAAACGGTCTATACAAAACAATACAAAAAAAGAGGAGACTAGTGGGGACACAAAACACCCCAAGCCATGGCATGGCGTCTGAACCTCACAAGGAGGCACAAAGGTGGCCGACAAAATCGGGGACCAATCCCACGCCCTAGCTTGATCCGGGCGGTGAGCACCTACATATATATATAAACAGTGAGCTAAAGCCCAGTGAATAACATACAGTGTAAAGAGGTTATGAATGAATGTCCCTTACAGTAATGAAATCAATTCATTATACAGTATTTCAATCTTACAAAATTTCACCAATCAAGATTTCAATCAATCACCATATGTGGTACATCCATTAGCCTATAACAGTAGGTCCAAAAGGACCGGGCCTTAACAGACCCAACAGTAATGATGGCCATCAATTAGTATGGTTCCACAAGGAAACCGACAGAGCTCTGTAACAGTCAATAATATGGGGTGCTAAGGATGCCACAATACAGTTCGAAATACAGGACATACATTCATTCAGTAAACAATATCAATTCAATAAACAGTTCAGTTCAGTAATCAAAATATAACCATTTCGAACATATCTTTACACAATCTGTTACTCACAGTGATTGGGCTATCAGTAGCTAGAGCGCGTCCCCGAGAGTCAACCCTAAACAGTCAATCAAATAGAACACACACTAAGTTTACAGTTGGAAATGATGATAATTAAATCCCTAAATTCCTCGGTGTGGTTCTATGTCTACATCCTCATTAAGATGCTCTAAACCAGACCTAAGAATGCCTAGGATGCGATGAGGATGCAAAAATGCACTAAGGAAGCAATTCCAGAATTTTCAGTGAACAGGCCTCCGCCGAAGGCGTTAGTTTACCCGCCGAGCGACAAGCACACAAAGGCCCACGCCGAAGGTGACATTCCGCCGAAATGCGATCGATGAAAGGTGCAAATATGCTGATGCGCGATTTTCCGCCGAAAGGCAGTTCGCCGAGCGGATCAGAAACAATGCAAGAAAATATCGAGCATGAATTTCGCCGAAGCGGCACTTCCGCCGAAGCGGACGTCCAAAATCTGGAAAATCCAGATTCAACCTCTGAGTTTCAAACCAAGTTTCAATGCTCCAAATTCGATCCTCTTGGGCCCATTTTCGGGAAAACTCTTTCAAACACATAGAATAACAAGTTTTAAAACTCAATTTAAGAAATCAAGGCCCAAGGGTGTTTCAATTAAACTCAATTTCAAACCATTTTCAAGAACACTTTCAAAACATGACATGCATGATCTTTTAAACCAATTTCAAGCTTAAATCTTGCTCCAAAGAGCTCCATAGTTGGTAAATGAGATGAAATCATGGACTTAATAAGACTATGAGCTTGCATGTACTAATTAGCCAAGGATTCAACTTCAAGAACCAACAAAATCAACATGCATGCATGAATTCTAGCATGAATCAACCTATGTGAACTCAAACATGGTTTAATCCTACAATAGAGCAAGAACCATGCGAAATGAAGCTCCAAGATGGCAAGAAGATGATGCATTCACTTACCTAAGTGTTGATTCAAGGTAGGAAGCTAGATTAGGCCAAGTTACACTTCAATTCCTAGCCAATTTCCAAGATGAATTCAATTTCTCCCAAGATGAACTCTCTCTCTCTCTCTATGCTCTCTTGTATGGTCGGTTATGGGGAAAGAAGAGCTGATCAAATGTTTAATTCAACATGTACAAGGTCTCTAAGTGTGTGTGTGTTAGTGGCCACTAAGTGGCAATTCCGTAAATAAGTCTAAGTTCTCAATTAGCTCAATTCAATCTACTTTAATCATTCCTAATCAATTTTCAGATAAAAATACCATAAAATCACAAATATTATGCTGATTACAAAACATCAAACGGTTTCTAAATCGGCCGCCGATAAGGCCTTCAATTTGCAGTTTAAACACATAAACACAAACAGATAATAAATCGATTAAACAGACAGAAATGCAATTCAATAAACAAACTCATTCAGTTTCAGTTTCAGTTTCATTCAGTTTGTTCAGTAGTTCATCCAGTTCACTTATCAGTCATTATCAGTTCGGTTTAGCGGTAATCAGTATATAATTCAGTGGTTATACGGTAGTCAGTACGAGGGTTGTTACAATCAGTTATGAAATGAAAAATTAGTGAACTTTTTTCTTTTTCTTTTAATTAAATTTGTTTTTATTTTTTTAGGTGCATCTATTCTAGATACATCTATAATGTAATAATGTTTATGAATAAATTTGAAAAAAAGTTCACCAAAGACTAAAAAAAAATTTCAATCTTTTTATTTTTTATTTTTTGCATCTTTAATGAATTTTTTACATCACACACGGAGTTGGTGTGTTAGTGATGTGAAAAATTATGTTACTTTTTTTAATGGAAGTTAGTTTAGGAGTAAAATGGGAATGATTGCAAATATGAAGGGTCAAAGTGGGAAGGATTACAAACATGAAGGGCCAAAATAGGAAAAATCAAACTTAAAAGGCCAAAGCGGAAATGACTGCAAACATAAAGGATCAAAGTGGGAAGGATTGTAAACATAAAGGGCCAAAATAGGAAAAATCAAACTTAAAGCACCAAAGTGAAAATTGAGTAAAACTTTAGGGGGCAAAATGTAATTTACCCTTAAAAATGTGTAAGACTAAACTAATTGATGGGGTGATTCTACTTATACCACTATTTAACCTCTTTACACTCTCCATCTCATTATACCACTAGAAAAAATGTAATTCTCATTACACCCCCAATATATTATCAAAATTAATCCTAAGTTAACTATTTCATCTCTTTACACCACTAATTTTGGTAACACGATACTAAATAATTTACATAATTCCAGTGTTATATTGCCCAAAAAAATAGATCTCTCAAACATTTTGTTACTATACATTTACAAAGTCACTTTCTTCCAAACAATGATTTCTTAATCTGTGGTAGGTATATTCAGTAATATAACGCTAATTAATTTGAATTACTCCAATGCAATGTTACCAAACAATATTTTTTTCCCAACATTATGTTGCCATCCAATTAGATGATAACAAGAAATTAATTTGGGCCACTTGTGAAATATCTGTTCAGTGATACATTGTTATACAAATAGGATTACTCTAGTGTCACGTTGCCAAACTACAATAGAGTTGTCTAGGTCCCCATCGCTGTACATTGAAAGATTTAGTTTTTGCTTGAAGCATCCATAAAAAAATTCATAAATCAAATGCGCATCCATAAAATCATACATAAAAAGTATCCATAAAATTATTCATAAAGACATCAAGTGTACGAATATCCATAATGTATCCATAATTCTGTAATTGTTTGCATCCATCAATCAAACATGTTATCACAATTTGTCTTAGTAATTTGTAGGTAATTTTTTCCCCCATTAATAGAAATAGACATCCACACTTTTTAGAACCTGACAACCTCAATCGTTCCCCCTTAATCTTCGTGTTGTCTTTGTAGTAACCACTTCTTTCACAAGCAAGTGTAAGTCATGGTTTTCTGCCATTACCTCATGCATCTGATGTTTTTATAATAATGACAAATCTAGTATTCTTTCTAACATCAGAAGCTCATTTCATTAATATTTCACGACTACAAAAAATCTAAAGATAATAAATACATTTATACGTCAAATTATTAATAAAACTCAATACAAATTAAAAATAAAAAAAAATCGTATTCATAAAAAAAACTTAACAAACCTCATCTGTAATCAATTAATGACTAAAGTTCACTAATATTGCAATAGTTGCGTTGTTGCAATGAGTATAAATATAATCCTTCCAGGCAAAAAAATAAAAAATATAAAAAAAATGAAACTGAAAATACATGGTAATGAGAAACCGAACAAATTAAAAAAATTCAGTTTGGGATTACTAGAAATGTATCTTTTATTCGGTAATTGGTTACCAAACTTATATTTTTTGTTCAGCAATGTGATGCTGGATTATTTTATTTTGTTCGATTTCAAACCACCGAACGAAAGTCGAACACCAGTCTAGAAAAATGAAACAAAAATCTACCAAATAAATAAAAAAACTCACAATTTTACTTTTTTGATGGTTTTTCACCACCATTTCTTCATCCATTGCTTTATTTAATGATCAAAATACATGATTCTCACTTTTTGAAAGAGATATGTAAGAGAAAAGAAAAATTAATAAAAGAAAAAAGAGGAGTAGGGATTGAAGACCAAGGAGTGTAAAGAGATAACAAAATATATTTAATTTTAGTATTTTGTCTTTAAAGGTAATTTCACACATAGATAAAAATTGAAAAGAAAAAAAAACTTATATGAAAAGTGTAAAGAGATAAAGTAACAGTGTAAGTAGAATCACCCTAATTGATGTAAGTATTTTATTTTAAAATTAGATGAGTTTTGATGCAAGCAATTTTTTAATTTTTAATTTCTTTCGGATCATATAACTTTTTTATTTTTTATATTTCATATTTTTTTTCAAAAATAATCAAAAAAAAAATTAAAAAATTAAAATTTAATTGACTTTTCAAAACAACCCGTACGGGTGGTGCCTCTTGTAGCATTGGGTTATTCGAAAGCCGTGTTTGTTAGGGTAACAGCTGGGAGTATATTCTTTGGTGGGAACTGGGAACCGTAAGCCGTTAGATTCGAAATTTCAAAAAAATTAAAAAAAAAAGAGAGGACCGAGAGAGAGAGACAGAGACAGGGTCCTCTTCTTTTTATATATTTAAATTTAAATTTTATACAAATAAATAATGACAAACACGACTGACTCTCCTGGATTTCCCATTCCTGCAGAAGAAACTTTTGCTAGCCGACGACGACAAGTTTCTGACCGCACTATAATCCTCTTCCTCTCTCTTTCTCGTCCTCTTCCAACCAAACCCTAGTTTCTCATCATCTTTTCCAATCATACAGCCACTCACCTCTTCTCTCTCTAAAACCCTATCTATACCCTTCCTTTTTCCCCTGTTTTCTCACGTGAATCGTTTCGTAATCAGATAGCGATCACACATCAATAAAGGTAATTCTCTTTTGTACATGTATAATTGTTTTTTGTTTGCACAGCTTTTGTTGTATATATGATTGAATCTCTTTGTCGTCTTCAATTTCATGCCTGGAACTTTTTCGTTTTGCAGAGTTTAGATACAACTTTGTTTTTTTGGAATTATTTTGTAAAATTGCTGGGTTTGTTCTTTCAAGCTGGTGATTTTTTATTGCGTTGTGCTCGGATGAATACGTAAATTACTTTTTATATATATGTAGAGAGATTGATAAGGTTATTGTCAATTGTAAATTTGAAGTGCAGCAAAACATTGTAATTTATTTTATTTTTTCATTTATTATTCTTTACCTGATTTTGACTGAAGTTGGAGATTTGGATTTAAATTGAAAAATGGTTATCTTATAATTTAAAAAAAAGAATTAATTTCAGTTTACACTGCTTTTTACTTGCTTGAGCTATTTGTAAGCTACTATTTTTAATTTTTTTTTTTTTAAATTGACTTTCCATTGGCACTGAATATCTGCAATAACAATTGAGTAGTTGGTATTTGATAAACATAGGTATAAAAAAAGAGTTTGAAATTGTGTTTATGCTTGAGTCTTGTTCAGGGTTGTTGATTTTGAAATTTGGGACAAAGAAATGGAAGTCAACGGAGAGGATGATCTGAAGGCACCGCTCTTGCAATCTTCAGACAGTGTTGCAATTAGTGTTTCTCGGCCAACTCATAATGGAGATAAGAAAATTAAGACGATTATGTTCAAAGTAAGAGGCATTGAGTGTGCATCTTGTTCGAATTCCATAGAATCTGCGCTTGGAAAGCTTAGTGGTGTCCAAAATGTCATGGTGTCACCACTTGAAGGGCAGGCTGTAGTAAGATACATTCCGGACCTTATCACTGTAAGTCAAAGTTTGGGATTACAGATGAATTCTCTCATTCCTTTGTATGTATTTTAATCTTATAGATCAACCATGTCTGGTATGGCAATTATGAGATTGTGGGATAACTCTCTATCTCTCATTTGCAACCTTTTGCGTCAGTAGTGGATAAACAATGCCATTTACTTGGTTTTTGTTTCCTAATGTATACTTTTTACTGGGTGCTTAATTTTATTCTACCTTGAGTTTAAATTATGTCTAAAGTTGTGATACTGGGTTGTGGCTGGGTGGTATAGATGGACCAAAACAAACTCTGATTTCTCAAAAGTTGTTGTTCATTAAGAGGAAAATAAGAGAAGCTTAGGACCTTAGATCATCTCTAGCGGATCATGTTATTTCGATCTTGCTAATGTCATATTTTAGCATGCTACAGTGTCAAAATGTCATAATTAGATAGACACACTCTAGCAGTGCATATGCTATTATTTAGCACGATCACCATATAATTTAATTTTGCGATACAATATGATATGATAAGACCGTGTTTACCTAATTATATGTATTCACATTGTCTTTAAATCTAACTTTCAATTAAAAAATTATACTCTAATAATTTTAATATTTATAAAAATTTCAATTCATTAATTTAATTCGAACTTACATTAAATAAATTAATTAACATACATATCATAGAGAACGAGAAAAAGGAGCATAATAAAACAAACATATTAATTATTTTAATATGATGGTTAACATTTAAAAAATATAAATAAATTTATTTTTTATATTAATTTCATTGAATTTTGCATTAAAAAATAAATAGATGGCATGATACTTTTGGGGGGCAATACTATAAAATTTTTAAAGTGAATGGTCAAACATTCATTATGCTAAAATTTGGCATGCTACTCCCATTGTGTCAACTTTGACATGATATATAGCATCATGCTAAATTGGGCATAATGAATAGCACACTGCTTGAGTGTGATTTTTGTGGCTATTGTGCCCACTTTTAGCTATAACAAGATATATAGCACACTGTTGGAGTTGCTCTTACAAAAGGAAATTTTGAAGATTTTGGGATTGGAAGAGTGGTTGAGTACACATGATGTAAATTTCTTTGTTGGCATTTAAAGTGATTGGATGGAGCATTGTTTGCGACAAAAATAAAAACAGAAGTAAAATAAAACTTCTACAAATTCCTTTAACCAACATACATTATTCCGGCTGCTCAATATGATCTCTCCTCTCTCTATCTCTCTCTCTCTCACACACACACACACGCATGCGCACGCACAAGCACATGCACACGCACATGTTTCTTATGCCTCATATTTATATTGTCCTCAAAAGACAAAAGGAACAAGTGAAAATGCAATTCGAGAGGTGTATTTCCTTTTTAGTTTGTCTTTCTAAAAGCACTTTGTGTTCTTGATATTGCAATTTTGATATACTTTTAAATACTTAGATGCCTCTTGTGGACCTTAATGTAGATGTTTTACCCATATTTATATGCTACTTGAAATTTTATTTCATTTCTGATGGATTTTTGGTGGTGGTTTCGACTTTTATATTATTGTCTGAGAATAATTTACAATGAGACTTTATTTTAGGCAAAGACAATTAAAGAAACCGTGGAAGACGCAGGTTTTCAAGTTGATGAATTCCCAGATCTAGAAATAGCAGTTTGCCGACTCAGAATTAAAGGAATGGCATGCACAAGCTGTTCTGAGTCTGTTGAACGTGCCCTTCTAATGGTTGATGGAGTGAAAAAAGCAGTGGTGGGTCTGGCCTTAGAAGAAGCAAAAGTCCACTTTGATCCAAATGTCACCAATGCTAACCGCATCATTGAATCAGTAGAGGCATCTGGCTTTGGAGCTGATCTTATAAGTTCTGGAAGTGATGTGAACAAAGTGCATCTAAAGCTTGAAGGAATTAACTCCTCTGAAGATTTGACTGTTATACAATCTTCCCTTGAGTCACTGGAAGGTGTGAATCATGTTGAAATGGACTTGAAAGACCACAAGGTTACTGTTAGCTATGACCCAGACTTCACTGGACCAAGGTCTCTTATACAGTGTATCAGTAAAGCTGGCGATAGCCCCAACTTTTACTGTGCAAGCTTGTACTTCCCTCCAAGACGTAGAGAAACAGAGAAGCAGCATGAAATTCAGATGTATCAGAGCCAATTCTTGTGGAGCTGCCTATTTTCTGTTCCAGTGTTTATTTTCTCCATGGTACTTCCAATGCTTCATCCTTATGGGAACTGGTTAGACTACACGGTTCATAACATGCTCACTGTTGGGATGCTTTTAAGATGGATTCTCTGCACACCAGTGCAATTTATTGTTGGCCGAAGGTATGCGTTAATAGTTTATTTGTATCCCAATCATGCTAATATTATGTCTTGTCTCATTTTCTGAGATGTTTCAAAATTTACATAATTTAGTAAATCTCATACTCGTAGTTTTGGATCTCCTTGTCAGGTTTTATGTGGGATCTTATCATGCATTGAGACGAAAATCTGCTAATATGGATGTTCTGGTTGCATTGGGCACTAATGCTGCTTACTTTTACTCCATATATATATTGATAAAAGCTTTAACTTCAGATACATTTGAGGGGCAAGATTTCTTTGAGACTAGTGCTATGTTGATATCCTTTATTCTCTTAGGAAAATATTTGGAGGTTGTGGCTAAAGGAAAGACCTCTGATGCTTTAGCAAAGTTGACAGACCTTGCTCCTGATACAGCTCACTTGTTAACATTGGATGATGATGGTAATGTCATCTCAGAGACAGAAATCAGCACTCAACTGCTACAGAGGAATGACATTATTAAGATTGTTCCAGGGGCAAAGGTTCCTGTTGATGGTATTGTTATAAATGGTCAGAGTCATGTGAATGAGAGTATGATCACAGGAGAAGCAAAGCCAATAGCTAAGAGACCCGGTGACAAGGTACAGATGGTTTGTTTTCTCTTAGTAGTCAAGTTGATACTTCTGATATTTTTAAAATGTTTAATTTAATGGCAAAATATATATTTGATAACATCATGAACAGGTCATTGGTGGGACCATGAATGAGAATGGGTGTTTATTGGTTAAGGCCACTCATGTTGGGCCAGAGACTGCACTTTCCCAAATTGTTCAGTTAGTTGAAGCTGCTCAGCTTGCCAGAGCACCTGTTCAGAAGCTAGCTGACCAGATATCAAAGTTTTTTGTACCTACTGTGAGTTCATTGCTCCCTTCGTATTAGTATCAACTTTGGCTGTAACTGAATCTCTTATTACAATCATTTTGAATAGTTTCCTTACTTTTTATGCTAAAAATTTTACTTCACTATAATTCTAGATCAGGATTAGGAAACTGGTACTGCACTCCAAACTTTAGTAACTTGTTCTTTGCTTGCTGCATATTGCAGCTTTTGTGGGTGATACTTTTTGATGAAGTTTTCCCTTTTAAATGTTGTTTTCTTTTCCCACTGTGGGTGAGAGGTGTGGTTAGAGGTGGTTTGGGAAGATGGCGGGCACTCCAATGGCTTGAGATCACCAGAGGTGGAGAGGAGGAGGTCAAGGCAAGCTTGGAGAGGGAGAGGTTGGCAGTGATGGACCTTGAACACTAATGTAGAGTGTGAGAGGGGGTGTTTAAGCATGAGACGTAGTATGTTAAAATTATGGAGTTGTGTTGTTGTAGTGTCTTACTGCATATACGATACGTTATATAGGCCACAGGAGTATTGGAGCCCAAGCAAACTGTTGAACAGGTGGCTCGTTCTTCTCAACTCTGCTAGAAGTGATATAAGCCTTTCTGTCGTCTGTGGCTTGACGATCCCATGATCTCAGTTGCTAGTCCAATATCCTCTGATGATTCCGAGCAGTAGTGCCTGGGTCCTGCTCCCAACCTAGGCATCCAAGTAGGTGAATGGGCCAGGGCCCACCTTAGTGTCCAGGAGAGTCAGAGGCTCTTTTCCAAGTGACCAAGTAGGAGAATAAGCTGCAGGCCTATCTCAATGTTTAGGAGAGGGGCTCGCTTCCACGCGACCAAGTAGGAGAATGGGCCGCAGGCCTATCTTAATGTTTAGGAGAGGGGCTCGCTTCCAAGCGACCAAGTAGGAGAATGAGCCGCGGGCCTATCTCAATGTTTAGGAGAGCCAGTGTTTATCAGTCCAAGTCCAAGTGAACTGGGGGCTGATTATATTGTCGTTTGGTCTTGGAGCGAGGTATGAAGGACCATGGGCCTTGCGGGGCCATGGTGCTGCCTGTTGTAGGGCTCTTCATATTTAGATATATTTGGCCTTATATGTATGCTCCCGCTTAGGCTAAGCATGTAGTCTTGGTTTTGCGTGGTGCCTTGGCACACGGCGCCTATAGGGCTCACCATGTATCAAACATATGACATGCCCATGTGGTGCCTTATTGGTCTGCCACGTGGATGGGATTTTGGTGATGTGGCACCCATAGGGCTTGCCGTGTATTGGGCTTGATACAAGTATCCACACCCACTATTTGTATTCATCATGGATATATTTATTTTTTAGTGCCTTTGATATCATCATTTATATAAACTTTTCTGAACACATCTAGTTTTGTGTAATAAGACATGAGATCATCATTTTCTTAGAGTGGGGAGGTATGAATTATCCTATCACCTTCTGCTGCAGTTTTAAAAAGAAAAGAGAAGAATAAAATCAAATACTTTCTTTTTTTATTTAAGAGTGGGTACAGATCCAGCTATTCATTCTAGCTGCAATTTATAGATTGGCTTTACAGTAAACTAACTTTTTGTTAAGACGCCAGAAGTTTTGTTCTTTTCATGTGCTTTAGATTTCTGGAGCAGGAAAGCTGAATATTTTCAATCCTTGTGGAAGCTACTATATTAACCTCCAAAAGAGAATCAAGAGATGTGGATAAAATATGATTTCACCGATTCTATTTCCCAAAGTGCAGAAGAAAAAAATGAAGACAATTGAAAATCATAATCAGAACATTTTTTGTTTTAGGAGACAGTATTGATGATTGGCATGGCTTGTGTCCATCATGCCAAATTTTATGCAAAAGTGCCATTTTGTATGGTTTTACAATATGTGAAAATTGATTATTATTGTTAATTTTTATTTTATCAACTTTCAGGTTGTTCTAGCTGCATTTCTAACATGGCTAGGATGGTTTATCCCTGGAGAAGCTGGTATTTACCCTAAGCATTGGATACCAAAAGACATGGATGCTTTTGAGCTTGCACTGCAGTTTGGCATTTCGGTGCTGGTAGTTGCTTGTCCCTGTGCTCTGGGGCTAGCAACCCCTACAGCAGTCATGGTTGCCACAGGCAAGGGTGCTTCACAAGGGGTGCTTATCAAGGGTGGAAATGCACTTGAAAAGGCACACAAGGTATGTGCACTCTTACAAACAACTGCGGTCTAACTTGTAGGTTGCACTTGAGAATAAAAGCACCTTCCTTTTGTTTATACATGGTGATATCAAAAAATATTTCATATATGTGACTCAGAAGTTTATTCACTGTTGGTTCGGAGTTTTGTACTCCTTTTGGATCAAGGAGGTGGATTTCCTTTTGATTTTCTTGGGGGATGTTTTCTTTGGAAACTGGGCAGTTTTCCACAGCTCATATATCTTGCACTATGCAATTACATACACTGGCATATCATATGTTTTTTGACATAATACGTAAAAATAAAAATGCTGCATTTATGAACAACCATTTCATTTTTGTCCAAGATTTGTTCTTAGTTTAAATAATTAAACATTGGTTTAAAATTAAAAATTATATTCCTTCAAAATAAGGGAAAATTGCATTCTCTCTTTTGTGGTGTATTTTTGGGATAGTCGATTGCTTTCTTGGAGTTTGGTTAGAGATTCATTTTCATGTCATGGTTTTCCTTGGAAGCTTTAACACGAGATTTTAATTGAGCCATATTTTGACCATGCAGGTAAAAACAGTTGTCTTTGATAAAACTGGCACGTTGACTGTTGGGAAACCAGCAGTAGTAAGTTCTGTGCTCTTTTCCAAGTTTTCCATGGAGGAGTTCTGTGAAATGGCCATTGCTGCAGAGGTGGGTTCCATATTTGGAGAAGTTTCAATACGAAATTTAAGATTATGTGTATGACATTGATTTTAGGTGCTGACTAAAACTATGTTGGAAAAGGAGCATGGAAGCCAGTGATAATAGAAAAATGTGGCAAGAGTGTTGGAAATTACTTAAGTACATAAACTACTAATGAAACTGAGTTTAAAAAAGCAGCTTTTATTTATTATTTATTTGTTTTTTGTTGGGGTGGGGTTTTATGTGATACATACAAGAAAAAAGAAGCATAATTGTCATCTTGGAATTATTTGTAGAAATACAGGAGACTCACAAATAACACATGAACAATGCTAATATGTGACATAAATATTATATATATATGTATGTATATATAAGTAATTTGGGTTTTTGAATCACATGCATCATACAAGAAAATATGCTTAAAGGATATGTGAATTCTGGATATATTAACTGAGATGATGTATAGGAACCTCTTAAATTTATGGAATTCTATAATGCATAGGTTGGTGTATATGTGAAGTTGTGAACTTATATGTATATTTATTTAATTTTCTTAAAAACCTTTTTAAAAAAAATATATATTTCAGGCAAATAGTGAGCACCCAATAGCAAAAGCTGTGACAGATCATGCGAAGAAGCTAAGTCAGAAGTATGGATCTCAAATGGAACATGTCATGGAGGTGGAGGACTTTGAAGTACATCCAGGATCTGGGGTGGGTGTAAAAGTTGGAGACAGAAGGGTATTGGTTGGGAACAAGAGGCTCATGCGGGCTTTTAATATCCCAATTGGTCCTGAGGTTGAGGACTACATATCAGAAACCGAGCAACTGGCTCGTACTTGTGTGCTAGTTGCCATTGATGGGAGGGTTGCTGGAGCTTTTGCTGTGACTGATCCGGTGAAGCCAGAAGCTGAACGTGTCATATCTTTCCTCCAATCAATGGGCATCTCGAGCATTATGGTGACTGGTGATAACTGGGCTACAGCAAATGCAATAGCAAGACAAGTTGGAATTCAGAAGGTTTTTGCTGAAACGGATCCATTGGGAAAGGCTGATAAAATAAAAGATTTGCAGGTAAGTTCAGTTTGCACATTCTATATTCTAACTCTGCACAGATCAACGGGAATCATGAATCTGGTAATCAATTGCTCCAGTAGCCAATGACTAGCCACTAGTGGGTAGAAGGCAGCATAATTGTGAAATAATTATGAATTCCTACGCCAAAGGCAAAAGAAGGAAGAGAAAGTGGTTTAATTAATAAAATTACGAAAAAAAAATAATACCATGCAATCTGCTGCAGTACTTTCTGATCTTAGGTCTTAGAATAGTGTCATTGTCAATTTAAATGGTTTGGAGCATCTCTAATGGTGTGCCAAATTCTTGAGCCAAAGTCATTTTTGCCTATACCATCACAAAATACCTTCTCCAATGGTGTGCCAAACCTTGAGCCAAAATTTGGCAAAGCAGAATTTGCCACAAGATTTGGCTTTTGTCAAATTTGCTATTGTAGTAGTATAGCTAAAAATGTTTTTTTTTTTGGGCACTGTAGCGAGCTATTGGATTTGGTTCGCTTCCCCATCAAAGTTGTCAATCCCTGTATTGCTCAGTGTACCATTTGTTGTTATTGGTACGATATGTATTAGTACCACAGCATTTTAACGTATCATTTGGGATTTGTCTATTAATATTTATATTTTATTTTTATGCATTTATAAGCATTGAAACACATTTGGTAAAATGTTTTCCTAATGTATTGTAACAACATTTATGAGAAGTTTACGTTCTACAAACATGTAGAAGTTAATATATGTATAATACATAAATTTTGTTTAAAATATTAGATTTAGGGGGATTTGGTCAAAGCTCCCTCGTAATAAAACTTTAATGCATTAAGGACAAGTGCAAAAAGTTTTTCTTGAAAAGTCTAACACATACCACTATTATCAAAATATTAAACTTTAAAATAATATAACTTTTGATCTAGATGTTGATTTTTAATAAAATTAGTATTTTTAAAATTTTCTTATCAAGATCTATCAAATAAGATCCATGTAGACTATGAAATTCTTAAAAAAAAAAATAAATTATTATCGAAATTGATGTAAATAGTAATATGTTACTTTGTCTCACAGTAACATTTTATTATGTTTCACAGTAACATGTTATTTTGGCTCACAGTAACATGTTACTCTGGCAATATTGTCTTATGTTTCACAATAACATGTTACTCTGGCAATATTGTCTAAAAAAAAAAAGGATATTTTATTTTGTCTTTACTCAATTATGCGTCTCTTCCTTAGAGGGTTCATGAAGCAAAATAAATTGGATTGTCCTTTTCATCAAACAAGGGTCCAATGGAGGGGTTTTGGCTAAATATCCCTTAGATTTTACTTGTAAATTTATATTTATACATATTTTTCATTTGTATATGCATGTAAATATGGAGAAGACTAAGTGAGGGTTTTAGAATGATGTCTTGTCATCATTGTCAGCCTTGTCAATGTCAACGAAGCTTTTGTGCTACTTCATCTACAGAACAAAAAGCATCAACTGAAAACGCGAGCATAGTCTGGATTTTCCAGATGTTGCCGGAACAACCAAGAAACTTTAGTGCGACAAAACTAATGCATCTTTGTACCCTTTTTCTTTTTTGCAAAATCGGTATATCTTGGTCCTTTCCAGCTGGGTACGAAACAAGATTGATAACATTGTTCGCTATTTCTTTCTTTCTTATAGCTTGAGGAAGGAACTGCAAAATTGGTGCTGATACATGTTTGAATGAATAAGGGTTTCAGATACATGAAGTAGTACTATTACATTGTTATCTATTATCTAAATGATTTTTAGTTGCATTTATGTGGTATTTTTTTACTTAATAAATAAAGCTTTTTGAATTTACCTATGTTGGGGTAATCACTCTAGTTTACAACACTCGTACAAATGCTATATGGTATGGTATGATTGGATGGTGCAATTATAATTTTCCCTTTGTTTCATTTTATATAAATTTGACTTGGAGTCAAATTTAGAAATGTGAAGTTTCATTTATCTCAGTTACTTGGTAAGCTGGCAAATTGAGTAAATTAGTAGGTAACACCAGAATCACATCCAATGCCAACTAGTAGTTTTATCTTCTAGAACTAGTAATAGTGGATTTACCATCTGAATTAGGATGGGAGATGAAGAAGTTTCTCTTAGTTTGTTGTGTTGGTAACCGGTAAGCCTGAAGGTTTCTATGAATGCTGAAATAGTTGATTGTATATATATTTGGTATGAAAGTTGTGGAATTTTGTACCTTTTAATGAATAATCCTTTTGTCCTTGTATTCCTAAAAATTGTACACATTATTTGAAATGACATCTACAGTGCCCATTAGATGATTTCAATTCTATTTTAATTGCCATGTGCTCCCTTGTTGGATTTCCATCTTGTGCAATTGAATGTCAATGAACACGGTCAATTTACTTGGTATGTCTAAATATAAACTCGAAAGATGCATTAAAATAAGTAAAGTGATATATATTATTGATGCAGAATATATGCAAAAATCATGAAGGAGAAAGAAAATTGTTAAAAATGAGGACATTTAAGAGTATCTTTGTTGAAATATACACAATTGGAATTGCTTTTTAACTATTTGAGTTAACTTTCGATGCAGATGAAAGGCTTGACTGTGGCAATGGTGGGAGATGGAATAAATGACTCGCCAGCCTTAGTTGCAGCCGATGTTGGAATGGCAATTGGCGCAGGCACAGATGTAGCCATAGAAGCAGCCGATATAGTTCTTATCAAGAATAACCTGGAAGATGTAGTTACAGCCATAGATCTTTCCAGAAAGACGATATCACGTATTCGACTTAACTATGTGTGGGCGCTCGGATACAATGTACTTGGGATGCCAATTGCTGCTGGGGTTTTGTTCCCATTCACCGGGATTCGTTTACCACCTTGGCTTGCAGGTGCTTGCATGGCTGCTTCATCAATTAGTGTGGTTTGTTCTTCACTCCTTTTGCAGTCTTATAAGAAGCCTTTGCATGTTGAGGATCCTCTAGGGCCTAGTACTACTTGCTAAGATCAGTTCAAAATTTGAGAATCATAAACTCAATAGTCTTAAAGTTGTCAATGTCACACACCTCGTGGGACAAGCTGATTAGCTGCTTTCCACTAGTTATAACATTGTCATGAAGCAAGAAATTTCTAATATAATAATAGTCAAACCTGATTGCAATTTGGAGATTATGATCTCATTCTGCTAGAATAATAAAATGTGTGTGCATATTGGGATTGACAAAACTTTGCTGCATCAAAAAGTTTTTGGACCTAAGAACCTTTTTTCTCTTTAGATTAAGGTTATGTTTGGATCTAGATTCATTGAAGTTGAGTTTGGATTGGGGATTCAAGAATGGATTTGTGGAAGGGAAGGAAATGGAAAGAGTAATTTGACACACAAAAAAAAGTTTTTATTTCATTAACTTTTCCCCTCCTATTTCTATTTTATTTTTTTTGTCTATTAGTTTTTCTTCCAATCCTTGATCCAAGCACAGAGGGAAAAGAAAAAGAAAAAGACTTATTTATACTATTTATATAGGTAATTAACGTTGTATTTGGATTATACATTTAGATAGTAATTTGAAAAGAGAAAGAGAAATGGAGAGAAATTTTAGTCTATACTCAACATCTCCTTCCCTTGTTCCCTTTTCAAATTCATATCTGAATACAACCTAAAGGGAAAAGAAGAAAAAAGGGTGGGTTTGTGAAATATGTGTTTTCTTCTTATTTTCTTAACCCAACCAAAAAAGAGAAATTTAGTTGGCTTCTACATCTAAGTTTTAATTTTGAAATAATTTGAATTTCATACATTCTGAAACGAACTTAACCCAACCAAAAAGGAGAAATTTAGTTGGCTTCTACATCTAAGTTTTAATTTTGAAATAATTTGAATTTCATATATTCTGAAGTTTTTTAAGCACTGAAATTTCTTAGCACTCAATTTTTAATTCAATCAAATTATAGTTTATATATATATATTAAGCTTTTGTTTGGAATGTGGGTTGACTTTTTGACTTTTTGGTTATTTTTGCCTAGGGCTAAAAAGCCTTATTTGGGATGAGCTTTTTGAATTTGTTGACTTTTGTGAGAGAAAAAATAAAATGATTATGGTTTAGATGTGATATTTTGTCTTATTGATTTTTTAACTTATTTTGTCATTTTTTGACTAAAATAGCCAAAAAACCCATACCACACATAGCCTAAATAAGAAACAAAATGGTTGGTTTAGCCATGTACCTGCTTGCCTCACATGCCGTCTTAGTGTACATTGAACATTAAGAGCATGTGTGTCATGAATTGGGCACTTGTCATCCTCTTGAGAAACCAGCTTCACGAGTGGTATTGCATACCCGTGAATTATGCTCAAGGACCAACTCAGGAGATGCGATAGGGATCTACCATGCTTGTCTTACAGCTCGCAAACTAATGTGCTTGATATGTGCTTGGTGTAGAACTCGCATCCCTAATGAGTCGGTACGTGACAATGTGCTCCCATGTGAAAGGAAAATAAATAAAAAAAACAAACACGCCCTCTTTGTGTGGTCTACATTGAACATTAAAAAAAGAGAGTTGTTGTCAGCACTTATCTAATTTCTTTAGATTTCTTATTTTTTTGAACTCTCACTTTAAACCCTAAATTTTAGTAAGATTTCTTTGAAATATTAATTTTATCTATACTCATAATATCATCACACCCAAGTGTACATCCATCTAATTTTGCACACTCTTTCTTCTTTTTTTACTTCTCTTAGTAAACGATGAACGATTGAGAACAACAATCGATTGAGAGACGAATCGACTGTCTCTCTCTTCTCCTTCTCTCATAAACGATGGTCTCTCTCTTCTCATTCTCTCATAAACGATGGTCATGAACAACGGTATCTCTCTCTTCTCCTTCTCTCATAAACGATGGTCATGAACAACGGTATCTCAATCGAAAATCTCTTCAACGGCCTCTTTTTTCTTTTTTTAAGTAACCTCCAACTCTCCATCATATATATATATATATATATTTTGTTTCTTTCGGGGTAAAACCCTTGATACAAGGGATTTTAGAGGGAAAAACCCTCAGAAAAAATAGAAATAGGAAAAAAAATCCTGCAAAATAGAACTGTTCGTTGTTCCAGTATCGAATAAAATGTTTATATTCAGTACTATATTACTGAACTAAATGTTTCTGTTCAGCACTGTATTACTGAACAAAACCTTAACAATCGACAAACTAGTACTGAATCGAAAATGACCTAGAATTGTAAATGCAAGATAGATAGGGGTGTAAATTTGGCCCGGTCTCGTCCACTAGGGCCCGGGCCAGCCCATGTCGAACCTCGTGGGCTCCCACCAAAGTTCGGGCCAAGTCGGGTAGGTCCACGAGCCAAAAAATTAGGCCCAGGGGATATTTGGGCCTTGGCCAGGTTGGTGGGCCGAGCTAGGGGGCTTAGGACTGGGCTCGGGTTTGAGCGGGTCTGAACAAATTTTTTTATTTTTTTTTAAAAAAAATTTCTACCAAAATTTTATTATTTCTCACTAAAAAAAACACTTAGCCTCGAGCCGGGCCTTGAGTGGACTTTAAGCGGGCCGATAGGCCAGGCTAGGCGGCCAGGCTTTAAAATGATGATCTAGGCCCTGGACTAGGGTCTCGAGCTGAGCTCGAACCTAAACAGGGCCTAAACGGATCGGACCTGCCTTGGGTCACGGTGGGTTTTAAGCTGCCAACAAGCCGCGGGCCATTTTTACACTTCTAAAGATAGCTAAAGATAGATAAACTTACCAATATAATGTCGAGTAATGATTCATCCCCCCTTTTTCCCCCATCCCCTTTGACCCCCTCTCTCTCATTGGTTACATTTTCTTTTTCTTTTTTTTCCTGCTCATCAAATCACCACCCGCCACGTGGCAAAGGGGGGTGAGGGGGTGACTCCCAAAGGGGGTTTCAAGTATTATTCTATAATGTCAACCTCATTAGAGTTGATGTCAGCGTCTTCTATTATTCTATAAGTATTAACGAATGGTGAAATAAATTACAAATATAGAAACTCGGAGTTTATAACAGGATTGTTTGCAACGTTAATTGATTAGGAATATCGAACACATTTTAAACCACTGAACAAGAACGTTAACTGATTAGGTAGTTTTTAATGTTTTTCATTGGGGATGAATACGTGGATTTAGGATGGTGATGAAAAAGAATACGATTAGGGTTTAGATCGTTAAGGAATATGTATCGATAGAGATGGATGTGGATGTACAATATTATAGAGTATCATTCTAATTATTTTAATTTAGTAGGTAGACATGCTATTAAAAGTTATTCTTTAATATGATTTTATTTCTGGATATAATTATAATGAAAAAAAAAAAGGTGAGAATTTGGAAGATCAAAAAAATTAAATAAGTACTAATAAGGGCCCTAAAACAAAAAGTTTATGATAACGTGTTCATTGCACTTTTGAAGAGCTGTACACGTTTCATATCAACATCTTTCTTTTAGTAAAGATGGTATTATCAATATAAAAAAAAAAATTAAAAAAATAATATTAAATTGGGCAAAAATATCAAATGAATCGATATGATCAAAATTGGATAAAAGGAGAGTCTTTATTGTCGAATAATATGTGCGATTATATTTGATTGAATCTTGAAGTAAAAAAATAATCGTAAGATCATACCATGTTTATTCGAAATTGTTTATTCAAAATTTAAGCTTGTTTCTTGACTATGTGTAATTTCAAACCTTATTGTTGAATTTTCAGAATCTATTTTTTTTTAAATTTAAAAATTAGTTGGTAAAAAAATAAAATATGAAAACCACTTATTACTTTTATATAATTTTTTGGAGGGTAAAAATATTTTTTTTAGATATTTATTTTTATTAAAATTAGTTTATAAATTTTCAAAATAAATTTAAAAAATAAGTTTTAAAAACTCAATCAAATAGTATGGACGCTCAAGCCCGTGACAATTTTTTGTTTCATAAAATATTTGATGAAATATATTCATATAATTGACATGTAAAAGAAAGTATTGCACTAAATAGGGTAGGGTCGAGTAAGGAATCCGTGAAATTTGTAATTCGATCCAGTTCAGTTCAATCTAATAGGTTTAGATTGGTTTTTTGAATTTGTGGTTCGGTTCCGGATTGAAGAATTAAAAATCCGTAATTCACGGATCGGTTCCAGATTGAACCCCATGGTTCTGGATTGGAACTGATCCAAACCGTATACAAATGTTATATATTTTTATTATACATAATTCCCCATAATATTTTCTCTTTTCTATATAAAACCTAAACTCAAATCTAAACCCATATAATATCTTCTTGTATTATTTTTATTTGTTAGTTTTTACTTTTAATTTGTAATGGTCTAAATATTTATGGTGAAACTAGTTTTCTTATAGTTGTTTAAATTTCAGAACAATGTCGCTATTATAGAAAAATATGTTATTATTGTGGAACTAATATAGCGTCATATTTATGTTTTTATGAAATTAAAGTGTTATATATATTTTTGTTATTTAATTATGTGAATCTGTGGTCCTAAATCAATTCAATCCGTGTTTAAATAAATTTGTTCAGATTGGTTTTATGATTTAAACAGATTTGATTAATTCCAATTTTTTAAAAATCATAAATAACGAATTGATCTTAATGTTACCTTAATTCAATCCAATCCGTACCATGGGCATCCCTCAAATATGGTATTGAGGGAAATGTTACGAACGAAATGAGATCCTTTCTATTTTACTTTTTAAAATGGAGATCTTCATTTGACTTATTAGGCTTATAACGGAGATGATTTTAGAAATTTTTATAAATAGGGTTACCTTAAGTTCTACAAATTTTAAAAAGACAAAAATTTTAAACCAAATAACATTACTCTTTTTTATTTTGAATTTTTTATAACAGTTTTTGAGTTTTTATTTTTCTTGTATTTTGTTGTCTTTAGTGAATTTTTTTCTTGTTCATATTTTAGTCAATTTTTTTTAGATGCACCTAAAAAAGTATATCTAGATAGGTTCATTGGGCATGAGCTATTTTGGCTAAATTAGTCAATAAAAACAAAATAGACTAATTTAACTAAGAAAAATGACTTGTGGCTCTAAAACTGCTGGTACTAATGGCACTAATTTCCTATTTTGATAACTTTGTTTTTTTACTTGATATAGAAATTAGTGCCATTAGTGCTCAACAAATTAGTGCCACAAATCACAACTGTTTAATTAATAAGACAAAATGTCACATTCAAATTATAATTGTTTCACTTTTTCTCTCACAATCATTAAATCAACTACAAAAAAAGTCAAAATTTATTCCATACAAAACTTTTTTTAGTTAGTCTAAAATAGTCAAAAATCAAGTTAAATTAGCTCATCTCAAATGAATAAGAAGTGTATTTAGATTAAGTAAAACAAAAAAACTTAAAATTTAAAAAATTCACCAAAGACAAATGAATTGTTGGTATTTTTTTTTTATAATAATACAAGAAAAATATATAAAATAAATTAAATAGAAATAGCAAAATAATTTTTTAAAATTTATTTAAAGAATAAAATACACAAGTAAAATTACAAAAATGAATTAGATTACATTACTAATAGAACAAATTATTAACATGGATAACTAAAAATTAGAACTCATTTTTGTAAACTAAATTTTTGAAAAAATAAGAACAAATGATAAGAAAAGAAGCAAATCGAAATCTGTACTAGACAACTTTCTTAAAAAGATTCACTGCTTCTCGATGGATGCTAGAGGTACGTCAACATCTGTCTCTCAAGATACGACGGTCGAAACTAACTAATACAAAAGTACCTTATGAATAGATTCGGTGAACTTGACAATGGTTGCACTCTCTCTCTCAAGAACCAACGAATGGGCTAGTAAAAGAAGATAGGAAAAATTTTCTTTGGTGGAAAAAAAACATCTCTAACTTTTTTATCTTAAAACACCATCTTCATTTTCTATCAAAAAGCTTTCCGAAATTGTTCTACCAAATTAGAGGGGAAAGGTCTCTATTTATATAAATAGGGAAATCCCTGGCCATGAAGGTTATATATCGATAGGGCCATTAAATACCATTAATCAAGACCATCAACTCTAGCCATTAGGGCTAGAGTTACTGTGACAACCCTCACCTCTAACTAGTGCTAAACTGTGATTGAGCATGATAAGTAATTGATTAAGCTGAAGTTCTGAATTAACAGCATGAGTGTACTGCTTTAAATGCATTTCTATCTGTTTGATTACTAAATGATCTGTTCGTATTTTGATATCGATTGGCGAATTGAAAGCCTTAGCGGCGACCGATTCAGAAATTGGTTAGTGTTATATGCTAATTAGGATTTATGGTAGGTTTAATTAAAATTTTATTTGGTATGATTAATTAGATTAAATAATGCTAATTTACATTAGTTGAGTTATTTACACAATTGCCACTTAGTGGCTTGATTCAAGACCATCCATTTTCTACTTCATTCATGTTTGTTATATCATCCATTTCATCTTTTAAGACCAAACCGTGAGAGAGAGAGGGAGAGAGACTTGAGGGAGATTGATTTCATCTAGAAATTTGGCTTGAAAAATTAGAAGAATTGAAGAGTTTTTCCAATTAGACTTCCATACTTGAAATTCAAGACTTAAGGTAGGAGATTCATCCTTTCAATTATGAATTTAAGTTGTTTCTTGCATGGTTCATGAAAATTTGGAGGTTAATGTCAAGAATTAATTTAAGGTGTTGGTTTAAGAATTAATTCATGCATACATGTACATATTCTTGGATTTTAAGGTTGTTTTCATGAGAATTTCTTCATGCATGTTCATATCTTGGTAGGAGTCCATGAATTCATCATGATTTTGAACTCAATCTTGCATTTGGTCATGTTTTGGAACAGTAGAGTTCATAGGAACTCATGCATGTATGATCTTACATTGTTCTTCATGTTTACATTTAATTTTGTGTTCAATTGTCACACCTATGAGCTTGATTTCATAAAATGATCTTTGAAACATGTTGTACTATGGGTTCCTATATGTTTTGCAGAAAATTAGCCTAGAAAAATCGAGTTTGAAGCTTTAATGCTTGAATTTTGTGCTTGGGGATCAATCTGGAAATTCCAGATTTTTTGATCCACGTTTGAGTGGAGGACTTCACGCTTGCGTGTACACTCTGAGTACATGCACTTCCGCTCGAGTGTAGAAAGTCCCGCTCGAGCGTGAAATGCATATGCCCAGAAGTTCATGTGTTTTGCAGTCCGCTCGAGTGAGAGAATTCACGCTCAAGCGAGGGTTTGAGTTTTACGCTCAAGTGGAGGTCGAGCGTCTGTCGAGCGTGAATATCATGCAACCAGTACTTTTCATGAGTTTGTAGCCCGCTCGAGCGAAGGAAGTCACGCTCGAGCGGAGCTTCATTGTCTGCATGTCCGCTCGAGCGTATAAAGCCACGCTCCAGCGTGGACCCTTGTTTCAGCAAATTTTGAAAAGTGTTTTAAAGTATATCTTTGCATCCTCATTCCATCCTAGGCATTCCTAGGCCATGTTTAAGGCATCTTAATGAGGATAATGTTATAGAACCACACCAAGTCAAGTTAAGGAGCTAAGTCATTAATCCCAAGTGTGTAATTTAGTGTGTATTCGTTCTACAACTGTGTAAGGTTGGCACCTGAGAACACTGACTAGCCTGTCTATAGCCCATCACTCTGTGAGTAACAATGTTGTAAAGATACGTTCAATTATAAAGATACGACAAAACTGTATTCGTAGCATCCTTAGCAACTTACTGTTATCATACTGTTACTACTATTGTTACATAGATCTTTGTCGGTTCTAATGTTGGGACCACTACTGTTTACTGTTTGATGGCCATCAAGGGACTGTTTGGTCTGTCAAGACCTACTGTACTGTTTTGTTATTGGATGTACCACATATAACTATTATGGTTTCTAAATAACTGTCATGGCATGAAATATGAGCCACTGGTTGAATAACTGATTTACTGATACAATTGACTGTTTTAGTTACTGAAAGGACATTCATTCTTAACCCCTTTACACATATGTTATTCACTGGGCTTTAGTTCACTGTTTATATTTATATGTAGGTGTCCAGACACCGGACCGAAGCTAGGAACGTCAAGTTAAGCTCCCGTTTTGTCAAGCCAACCTTTGTGCCTCACTTTGAGATTCCAAGTCTGTTCAAGCTAAGGCTACTCTGGGGTGTCTCAGTTCCACCATTCCGTCTCTGTTTTGTAATAAGTGTTTTAGACTTGATTGTACAGTTACGGTGAAGGGATTACATCCCTAACCTGGATGTTTGTGTATATGATAGTTGTATATATGTTTCGGTTATGAATGTAGCTTGTTCATAAAAGTCTTTTTGCATTCAGTTTGACATAGCTCATTGGACATTTTTTTATTACTATATGGCTTTCGCCAGCCCCTTACTTTGTATTACTGTCCTTACTGTTAAGCAGGCCTTTAGTAATCACGTATTACTGGCCGGTTGCGATGCTAAACCCATAGGGGCGGGTTTGGGTCGTGACAGTTACGAAAGTTAAAAACCTATGGCTAATAATATGGTTATCAATTCAATCATCAAAAGATGAGAGTTACAACATTTTACATTTATCATATGGTTAATATATACAAATAAATATGTATATAATGATATTTGAATAAACCAATTAAATGAGTCACAAAATAGATACTAATGTTGAGTCATAACCCATCTAAGTTCAATTCTCAAACACATGCACAAGTTAAGTTCAATATATCATATCTTAATTAAAGTTCAAGATTAAGTTCAAGTCTAAGTCTAAGACCAAAACGAGCACATGCACAAGCACAAGCCTAGGCACAGTCTAAACTAAGATTAAGTCCAGATTTAAGTCCAACTTTTATTGACGTTCATTTTATAAGACAATTCTCATTTATAAATTAATGGTTTCAGCTCATTATTTTTGTATTGTAATCTTCTCACATAAGAGAATAAAAAACTACTCAGACCCACCTCAATCGATGGTTAAGTACCATTTTAGTTTCAAATTAAAATTGCCGGAAATCAATATTTTCCAACATGAAATACATAAAATAAAAAATTCAAAAATTATTTTTAAAAACAGTTAATCAAACAAAATGATTTAAACTTTCCAAACATAATGTATATTACTATTTAATGAAATCCTTTAATTTTTAAAAAGAGTAAAACTATATTAAATAAAAATATTAATAATACAAATAAATATATATTTTTTTAGAGTTTTTGTTTAGTTGATGGGGCAAGTGACCCATCACCAATATTGATACTGTGCCGTCGCCGTAATGAACATGTCATCAAGAATTATCAAAAAGCCGCATTATTTTACTCTCAAATTAAAGTAAAACTATCAGTTTAAAATAAATAAATAAATAAATAAATAAAAGTAAAACTATGACGCTTTTATTTATTTATGGTATGCTCTAATATAATAACCGTCTAAAAATCTCTTTTTTTACTCTAAAAAGGCTATTCATAAGACTATCTCCAATAATTTATTAAATTTATCATTAAATTTAAATTTGATAAAAAAAATACTTTTTATTGTTCCAACGATTCATCAAATTCATTATCAAATCTAGGATTTCACTTTTTTTTTTTTTTAATCAAATTGAGAATCAATGTATCTTTTATCAAATCACTATTCATTGCGATTAGATTTTTACCACCGGATGACTGTCTCAAGGGAAAAATTCATCAAAAAATTGTACTGGCCGGTCGCTTGGTCGACCGGTGATTTAATGAAGTTACAAAATACTCCGTTGAAACACTTGATATTAAAAGAAGTTTTGATTCAAATTTTTATTCAAATTTAATAAAAAAAATTAACATACCATTAGAGATACCCTAACTAGACCCATTACTCCTAGAACCATTTTGATTTGCCCTAGATTAATGTTTGCTTCTCTTTGATTCTTTGAATCATATAGTCTCACCTCTCACACTCGCCAAGAGCTTCAAAGCCATGGTTAATGGTGTTCTCAATTGGATTCACTGTCACCAATGATAGTGGGTGTTTGGAAAGTGGGTTTTTATGTAGATTTTTTTAGTTATAGGATATTATTGGATAAAAAATTTTTAGTGTTTGGGAAGATAGTTGGGTTTTTGTGGTTGAATGTGATATTTGTGAGAAAAAAAGTAAAATGATTATGGGGTTGGATGTGATATTTTGTTTGGATATATTTTTTTTGGTTTTACAAAACTTTTGTCTTTTAGTAAAAAAAATGAGAAAAAAATTTGGGAAACAAGTTCCCAAAGACCACCTAATCAATTTGATTCATGATGATTTTAAGCCGGCCCTGAGATCTTTGGAGAAAAGTGAAATCTAAAATTGAGTATATTTATTTAAAATTTTATCTAAAGATATATAATATAAATTTAAAGTCATTGTATTGCGAGTTATACTTAAAATGAATGTGATTTATAAATATATATTTTTTGAATTAATTTTTAACTATATATAGTATTGATGTATACATAATCATAAATAAATAAAAAATGGATAAAATGGTAAGTAAGTGCTTGTAATATATATATATATATATATTTATTAATACCTCTAATCCTTTTATCAAATGTTTATGAAATTAAGAGAAATATCTTTTCTTTTTTTAAACCAAATTGAGAATTCATCAAATTGAATTTAATGAAAATTTAAAAGGATAAAGCATTGGAGATGGTTTTTTTTCATCAAATGTGGTTCAAATGAAAATTTGGGGTAGGAGAAAAAAATTTAAAAAGTTTTTTATAGAAAATTTGATGAAAGGGTTGGAATAGTTTATATCAAATCAAGTATTTTACTCAAATTAGATGAAGAAAAGTAATAAACAATTGGGATGCTTTAAGAACCTTTAATTTGTATAGTGAAGTGAAATTAGTTGATTTAGCTCTTTATTTTTAAACCTACTAATACCATAAAAATTAAAATTATTTGGGGCCCTTAAAATTTGATCAAATTTTGGGGTTCAAGCTCACCTTGAGCCAGGCTGCCCTTGATGGATTTTCAAGTGAGTTTTTATATTTTTTTTAACAAGTACTAATTTTTAAAGATTTTTGATAAAAATATATTAGGCATAATTTATTTTAATCCCTTGTGGTTAAGGGTGGGAGTACTCTACCTCTTATGATTCAATCTCAGGCAAAGAGTCCTCACATGATTTTGATCATCTTGCACTTTGCCTGCTTAACGTTATTAATTATGTTCAAAATGACGGAAAGTGTTCCACACTTGGTAAAATTGAGAGGTAGCAATGAAAAAAAATAAAAGCCAAAGTCAAGATTCAATGTTAAAAGACAAGCATGCCCTTCACTTCATTTTCTTCCCCAATCAATATGAAACTCAAACCTTAACCCTAACCTAGCCCATCTTTATTTCATTAAAAACATAATTTTAATTTAATCATATTTTAATTAATAAAACCATCTCTTAACTCTAAAATTCAATTTATTTAATCTAATTATTTACTCATTATTGTATATATACACAGACAAATAATTCATTGAATTAACAGATAAAAATTCAATGAGTTTATGGACAAAATAGAGATGACCAGTAACACAATGGTCCATATATGAGAAACATTGCAACCCCAAAAGTAATATTATTATGTGTGCACATATCATTGACCAACCATGTGCAAGGAGCAACACGGAACTAAAGCTTACATCGTGGTGTTTTGGGAAGTTGGTAAAAAATTGACTTTTAATTTTTTTTAGTTAAAAAAATTAACTTTTTGGGTAATGACTTGGATAAAAAATCTATCTTTTTTGGTTAAAAAAGCTAAAAACTAACTTTTTGCTAGCTTGCCATCAATTCAAGTCGTTCCCACAATGCCATTAGACCCAACACTAGATTCAATTAAGCAAATTGCATGGATTTCCACAATAACAATGTCCAGAAAATCGTCTCCTGATTACAGAGGAAATGGTAATTCAGATTCCATATAATTTCACCTTTATATTTATACATAGAAATTGACTTTCATTTTGTTGATTACAGGTCAGAACACGAAATGGTAATTCTCAGGTGGTGGATTGGGCTTGGAATGGACTAGGGTGTCGTCAAGATCGAGAACGATAGTTGGTTTTTCTGGTGAAATTGACGGCAAAAGGAAGTTGTTGTTGGCCGGGACGAATCTAAGATTATAACTTTGGGGGCTATTTTATAGTTTAAAAAAATTGGGGAGCTATTCTATATAATTTTGAAATTATCTAGAAAAAAATTTGGTGGTGCAAACTTCTATAATTTTAAATTATTTTAAAATTTCTAGTATAATATATGATATTTTTCAAATTTTTGGTAGTGCGGCCGCCCCCAGCCCCCAGCCCCCCTAGATCCATCATTGATTGTTGGTGGTGGGAAAGAAGAGAGATTAGTAGGAGCTGTTGAGGTAGTCATCGATGGAGGGAATTTGGCAAAAAAGAGAGTAACCCTATTTTTTTGGGTTTTTGTTCTTGGTGGGTTGCGGCATCAATGGGCTAGGTAGATGCCGATTGTGGAGAAGAAGAATTTGGGGAGAAGAGTGGGGTCATGATAGCGGTCGTAGAGTTGGGGTTGTCAGCAGCAATAGAGAAAGGATTGTCAACATCATAAAGGAGATAAGTAATTATTTTCAAATGATAGGAATAAAGTGTAAATGGTTTAAACCACCACGTAGGATAAAGTGAATTTTGTGTAAATATATTTAATTTAAATGCTTATTATGAAAATGTTTATTGATATGAAAGTTACAATATCATAAATAACATGAAAAAATTACCAGTAAATCCTATGTGGTAGAAAGTTAAACCATTTAGTCCTATGAATTTTCTTATACACCATTTAGTCCCACTATTTACATCAACAACATCAATATCATCATTAACATCATCAAAACATTGGCTACATTAGTGAACATCAATCAAAAAAGAATGTGAGGCCAACTCCCACTGTTCTTCAACCATCAAAAAAAATGTTCTTCAGCGATATTCAAATCAACAAAAAAAAAAAAAAAAATGTTAGGCCAACTCCTTCTTCAATCATCAAAAAAATGTTCTTCAGTGATGTTCAAATCAACAAAAATGTTATCAACATTATCCCAAAAACATCAAAAATGATGTTCAAATCAACAAAAATATTATCAACATTATCCCAAAAACATCAAACATCATCAAATATCCGTTTCCTAATGTAGGGAGAAATTCAGATGTTGATAAACATTTGTTTCATTGTTGAAGGGAGAGATCTGGCGGTGGTGGGTCTGGAAACAAACAAACAAACATTCCATATATACATTAGTGCTTTGATTCATTGATATTTGTTTCGTTGTTGATGATGTATATATGAAGGGAGAGATTCAGAGAGAGACCCTGAACTAGGGTTGCTGTCCCGTCCTATACACCACGCCGTATATATATATATATATTCACAATTCATTTGCAGAGAGAGAGAGAGAGAGAGAGAGAGAGAGAGAGAATTCAAGAGTATTCATCAATGGCGCCGAAGAAGCAGAGAACGGTGAGTCGGAACCCAGATCTGATGTCTACGGCGAGATCTTGGAAGCCGTCATCATCTCCGACAAGATCACCGGTCGATCGGCGCGACCGATCGATCAATTGTCTCCGACACCATCTCCGGCGTCTCCGTTTCTCTCGCCTCCATATTCAAACTCAACCCTCGCATTTTCTCTCTCCAGAATCGAATCATCTATATATGTACGTATGTATACATGGAATAGAACCAAATAATCATCTGCCTTTTGTGGTTGAAAAACAATTTTTAATGGTTATTTTGATGATGGATCTTGAGCAATAGTTTCAATTTTTTTAAAAATAAATATGATGTTTGATGTTTGATGAATAATATTTGATGTTTGATGAATAAACCTAATGTTTAGTAGTTGATGTTTGATGAATAATCCTAATGTTTGATGGTTAATGATGATGTTCGAATGTTTGATGATGTTCATAATTTTTTTTGATGATGTTTGATGATGTTTTGTTCATGATGTTTGTTGAGGTTGATGATGTTCATAATTTTTTTGATGATGTTTGTTGATATTTTGTTAATGTTTGATGTTATTGATGTGTTTGATAATGTTTTGTTGATGTTTGATGATGTTCAATGGTCATTAACATTTGAGTAGGACCTAACGGTTCATAAGAAAATTCATAGGACCAAATGGATTACAAAATACAAATTTGGGATTTATTGGTGCATCCCCCAAATAACATTGTGCCATGATGTGACACAATTATATTATAAAATTATCTCCATTTTTGAGAGTGAAATGGAGAGAATTTCCTCCCATCTCAAACAACTCTAAATTTTGTCAAAGTAAGAAATTATCTTTTAATGCTACCAATTGTTACTTTAAAACATGAAAAATACTGTTATGAGGTTTTATTTTGATAACTTGAATGTTGTTTACATACTATTATTACATGTTTTAACTTAATTTTTTTTTTTGGGGTTAGGTGAAACAGAAAGTTGTCCTTTGACCCATAAAAAACACATGGCTAAATGCTTTTGACTTGATCATTCTCTTGTCAAACTTGGAGGGTTGGAACCAAAAGAAAAGGAATCCCATTTGCACTTACCAATTTGAATAAAGAAAGAAATATGCTCCAATTTGAATGGAGAAAGAAATTTCCAAGCAAAACCAGGGGAATCCCAGCGTCCAAACACAGCCTTCAACAAGAAGTTCCATCACTTCTTAAATTGTCAGTGTTTTATTATGACTTTCTACTTGTTAAAAGTCAACAATTAAAAACCAAAAATTAGAAGTATTCAACGGCTTACATTTAGATAATTATTGTTATTTTTTATTATAAGCAAAAATTACAATAGACGATTTGATACAAACTAAATAAAAAAATATATAAGCAATTTAGAAAAACGATACCAAGTAATTAATTAATTCATTTCATCAATCATGACCGACTAAATCAGTAAAAAGTGTGCTCGATAGTTATCTTTTTCACCTTATTATTAAGAGAAATTTAATGGTCAAAATCAAAATAATTTTCTCAAAAATAATTTTTAACTTATTACAATACATTATTTTTATTTTTTATTTTGTCACTGTGTCACTTCAATGATCACTTATCATTTTATGATATATTTCTGTATGTTCCGTTCTTATCAATCAAACCTTTTCTCTACTCTTCCAAAAAAAAAAAGAAAAAAAAAACCTTTTCTCTAATCTAAATTAATATCAAGTTTTTATTTTATTTTTTGATTTTTTTTGAACTGCATTATTTTTTGAAAATGAATATGAATAATTTGGGATTCTTGGGGTAATTTTGAATTTTACAATTTATAATATATTTTTTTTATAATTTTAGAATATCTAGTTGTGAGTTTTAGCTTGTGAAAAAAGTGAACTATTGTAAGAAAAAAGAGTTTTCTAGAAAAAAATAATTTTGCCATTTTGCCAATTTTTGGTAATGAATTTAAGAAAATTGTACTTATACAACACCTTTCATTTTAATTTTTTTTTGTGGGAAATTTAGTGAAAAATCCTTTTTAATGGACTTTACTCTATATATATGTTCTTATACCCTAATTGATCCCATACATTTAAATTTATATTCCAATAGTTTATTTTTTTTTCTATATTAGAGGTATTATGTGGACTATTTTATCATTTTAGACTTTTATTATAATATATATTATACCATATATCTAAGAGAGAGCGTATCAATTATTTGATAAATTTCATCTATGGTATATATAAAACAATGTATATAGAATATGAAAGATTATTATTTTTAGTGTTCTCTTTGCCTCAATGTGAGGGATTCAATTGATCAAAGATCTCTCTTTATTATTATTTTGCAATAAGGTCTTGCCATGGAAGAGTTTTTTTGGAAGAGGAGGTTAGTTGTAGATCAACGATTAAGATTATGGTGGAATTGCAACAAAGATAATGATAATCATTTTTTTATCACTGTTACACAAACCGTAGTCTCTTGCTCGGTTTGTGTAGTTTATTCACTAGTATTATGCAAGCATTAATTATATACATATGTTTTTTCTAAAAAGATGCGTTAATATATATGAACTATTTGATGATATTTTATATATTGTTTGATGATTTCTTGTATATTGTTTATTATTATGCTTGTTGGTTGAACAATAATTTTGTTGCCATTAAACAATCAAAATAGTCAATTTTCACTTTTGTTTCGTATTTTTACATTGCGATGTGAATGTTCCCATTGGTATGTGTTTAATTTTTTTTAAGGCTAATTGTATGTTACATTGCAGTGTGAATGTTCCCATTGACATGAGTTTAGTTTTTTTAAGGCTAGTTATATGTTAGTTGTAAATTGTGAACATTCACATTATATTTTTGTATGAGTTTTATATTTTCGAAAGTTAGTTATATATTTATTATTTATTGTAAATATTCACATTGTATTTTAGTATGTGATTTGTTTTTTCAAAGATTAATTGTATATTTATTCTTTACTGTGAACATTCACATTACATTTTGATATTCACTTAGATTTTTTGTTGCATGATTTTTTAATTTTAACGTTATAAAAAAGTGTGAAAGTTCATAATCTTATAATTTTCATATACTTTTTTATTTGATAATTTGTATAATTTTAGTAAAAAAGTATGACATTATAATTGTTTTAGTAAATTTGTTGAATGAAATATGAAGTTTGGTACTTACTTTTTATGTCATTGTTTTAAATGTGAATATTTATAGTTACCGATTTTGTTCTAAAAATATACATAATTTAATTTATTGAAAATATGAATGTTTACATTTTCAATTTTCATATTTATAAAAATCCAACAAGTCTATGTGCACAGAAATTAAACATATAATAGGATACAATATTCCCACAATCCCATCCCTTGTGAGAAGGTTGTATTCCATTCTGTGTTTTGTTTCTATGTTCGTATACTTTATATATATCTATGAACAATAAGATTTTAAATAGGATATTTATTAGCTTCTATGATTTTCTCCTAATATATAAATTATAATTCAAAGGTGGTAAGTATTCAATGTGATTTTCTCCTAAAATATAGATTCAGTTTTTATTTCTTGTGTTAAATTTAAAGTTGAGGTTTTTGGTCCTTTGAGTGGCTGAAGGACTAAAATGGACTGTACGAAATTAACTTAGACTAATTGCAATTGGTACATGAGTACTATAATAAATAAGATTTTTTTTAAAAAAATCCCCATTTTTATTATATTTTAGCCCTTTATAAAATTACTATTCATACCTAAAAGTCCTAAATCTTTCTCTTCACATTTCTCTTCACATTCTTTCATTTTTATTTCCATTACCGGCACTGCTACGTAGCTCGAAAATCAAAGGCTCGAATGGCTCGAAATTCCAAAACGACGTTGTTTTAGGGTGTTTTTTGATTCTCTTATCGGTAAGAGAATGTTTTCGAACCATTCGAGCTCTACAAATTTGAGCACTCACGCATTTCCGTTCCATTACCCACCACTACCGCCTAGCCACCATTCTTTCTCTCCACCAACCACCGCCACCCTTTCTCACGTCTTCAACCTCTCAATCCATCTACAAATCTAAATACATTTACATTAAAGAAAATATATATACCCATATAAATAACAAAAAAAAAAGGAAATAAAATTTATATTTAAAATGTATATATAATTATTATAAATAAATAATACACAAAATTTATGTTTGAAAGATGTTTGGGTATGATTTTCAATAATTTTGGTATAATTTTGCGTTATTTGAAAAAAGTGAGTTCAAAATTTCTTCCGTTTCTGATTTGCCAAACAAATTGAGATTGTTTGGACTTCTATGACCAAATATGGCTAATTAATCAATTTTAACCTGTTTAGTGGGACACAACCAAAGAAAGCCGTTTCGAACCAAACAAGTTTGTTAGGCCATGTCCTTTGAACAAACAAAATTTTTACAACTCTGGTTCGATGAACCAAAAAGGGAACATTGAAAAAAAATGTTTAAAAAAATATTTTTCATGGGCATATTAGAAAGGTGTTGCCGGTGGTCAAAGAATGTTTAGGGGGCGGTAAAGAGGATAAGGGAGGGGCTAAGGTGACGATTGGAAATAATGGTGGATGTGGGTTAGGATTTGAAAAATTAAGAGTCTAAGGGTTGATTTGGGATGTTCTAAAAAAGTGTACTTTTTGACTTATTGACTTATATGGGTTGGGTTTGGGTTGGATTTGATGTGATGTGTTAGAGAGGTAATGTGATTTAAATAAGATGATGTGATTTAAATAGGATAGTGACTTTTTGACTTTTTGTATTATTTAGTAGATGCCAAACTTGGCCTAAATAGATGAGAAAGGTTGGCCATGAGATTATTTTCGTAATTATAATGGTTGTAAAGAAATGAAATAAATTTTTTTACACTTTTAAATAAGTTTTAAAAAAATGATGAAAGAAAAAAATTATTAATAAATCTATGTATACAAAAACTAAATACATAATGAGATACACATGTCTCACAAAGAGTGAGATCTACATGATATGAAATCCACATGTGAAATCCACCATTTATGAAATATTTATGTCCCATTAGAATGGGAAAGCCATGGTGTGCAAGCATATCCACCCTGCTATAAATGCACATAATTTTATTATAAAATTTTAGGAAAAATTATTTATAAGTCTTATTAGGGAGACTTATGTTACATATGATATTATTAAAAAAATTTATGTTCCCATAAGTCGTGTGAGAAGTTTGTTGACATATTTACTCTCAATATTAATTGTTAATATCATAAATAATAGTAAAACCATATATAAAAAATTAAATGTTATCATAGATCATATCTATATAAACATAACGTAACGTGACACCTATATAAACGTAACGTGACACCTATACGTAATGTGACACCTATGATCTATGGTAACATGCAATTTTCCTTGCATGTTACCATAGATCATATCTACATAAACGTAACGTAATGTGATATTTACATAAACGTAATGTGACACCTAGGAAATTAAATGTTGCCATAGATCATATCTACATAAACGTAACGTGATACCTATGATCTATGGCAACATTCAATTTCCTATATAGAAAATTGAATGTTACCATATATCATATTTATATGAAACGTAACGTGACGCCAACATAAACCAGCAACATTTTCGCATTCAATTTAAAAAAATAAAAACTCATTAAGTTTACGAAACGTAATGTGACACGTTACGTTACGTTTATGTAGGTGTCACGTTACGTTACGTTTATGTAAGTGTCACGTCACGTTACGTTTATGTAGAATCTTGTGGAATATATTCCTATCTAAATAGGATTTGAAACTCTATAATAAATTACACAGGACTTAACCAACCATAAGTGTTTGAAAAATGACTTATAAATAAGTCTCTCAAAATTTTATAATATCAATTATAAAATGAATAACATCATCATAAATTAGCATAATAAAAAATTTAATTTTTTTTATTATTAATATTGCAAAAGTTTATGAGTTAATTATGATATTTTTTATTATGCTAACTCATAACAAATTTATGTATTTTATAATTGATATTATAAAATTTTATGATAAAATTATATTCTTGGTTAAGTTTTTCCAAAAATCCTTTTTAGAAAATTCTACTTTCTTATTTTTCGTGTTTTTTTGTTTTTACTGAATTTTTTTAATATTTTAAACAATTTTTTTTTTAATACTTTTTAGACATATCTAATATAAATATACCTAAAAAGTAAAATATTTGTAAAAAAAACTTTTTAAAAATTCACTAAATACTAAAAATACAAGAATTTAATACATTTTTTTATATTTTTATGTATTTATTAATTTTTTAAAATATTTTTTACAAATTTTTTACTTTTTAGATCCATCTAATTAAGATGCATCTAAAAAAGTAAAAAAAATCTTTAAAATTTTAAAAATAAAAAAATATATAAACTAAAAAACTTAATTTTTAAAAAATTTAATTAAAAAAATTCAAAACAAACTGACTGATTTAATTTTTAATAGAATTCGTATGACGAGGGTTGTGTGCACTCATAGGCTTTTCCCATTAGAATTACATGTAGATCAAGTTGGGTAGAAATCAGATCAGAACAGAATTGATGCAATCAAACAGTGAAGAAAGCATGAATCGAATGGACACAAACAGAGAGTATCATATGCCACAACACATGGTAACATTCCTTCTATAATAAAAGTATCTCATATTGCAATGTAATGTAGGTCAGGAGTGGGAGGAGGAGAGACGGAGACAGTCCTTTATATCTCCACCACTATTTGTCCATTCAAACTTCCCCTCTCTCTCTCTCCTCCTTTGCAGCTGCGCCTACTTCCTTGGAGAGCCCAAACCAGGTACTCTCTCTCTTCTTTCTCTCTCTAAAATAGCACTTTCTCTCTCTCAATTTAGTTCTTTGGTCCGATCGGAACGGTCGGTACGTTTCAGATCTGTTGTTGTTGTTTGTGTTTCTGGTTCGTGTGGTCGATTCAGGTCTTCATTTTAGCTGTGTTTTGTTGCACAATTTTCGGGTTCAACCGTTTTAGGGTTTCAGATCTCTATATCTGCTATTACTCTTTATCTTAGATCTCTACATTTCTCTCTTGGTTTTACTTTATGTCTGTACAGATTTTTCATTTTTGCTTCGCATGTGTAGGCTAGTTCGTCATCTCTCTTGTATTTTTTGCATAGGTATATATATCTATTTCTTTCGATTATTTGTGTTACCATGTTTTGGATTTGATTTGGTGTTGTCGATCTATTCGTATTGAGAGTGATTTGTATTTCTTATATTTCATTTTCTGTGTTTCTGTTTAAATCTTGGTAGGATCGTTTCTTTATGTGAAGTCAACCTCTGGATCTAGTTGAATTGTCTTTTAATGTTTTACAAATCCTTTTAAGCACACTTTCTGTCAGCTATCTAGTTTAGAGACAGTTCCCAAAAAAAAAAAAAAAGGGTGGACCAAAACAAGAAAATTGCAATTTGATTAATACCCATTACTTACTAATGCCAAAGTCACCTGGGTTCCAACTGTTGCACGCATTTGGGAAGTGATTTGGAAAGGAAGGGAAAAAGCAGCTGAAATGTAAATAAAATATACCTATATTTTATCTAGTTTCACACACCTTTTCCTTTTCTCTTTCCCTTTCCAAATCTCTCCCTAAATTCCTCAGCCAAACATTTTTTAAAAAATAAAAGAAAGAAAGAAGAGAAATAACTTGAGCATGTATTCCTTAACAGTTATGCGCCCATCTTGAATTTAATAGATAGATTGATTGATGGATGGATCAAGCATATTTTTGCAGGGTTAATGTTTTTTCAACAAAATTGTAAGTTTTCTATTGGTCTCCCATGATGTTTTCAAGTTTAGTTACGCCATGTTTGGTTAGGGAATTTGGGAAAGGGTTTGGAAAGGAAAAAGGAAAAAGGAAAAAGGAAAAAGTAGGTGAAATGTGAAAAAAAATATATCTATATTTTACCTAGTTTCACACACCGTTTCCCTTTTTCTTCCCAAATTCCCCAACCCAACACACCGTTAGTATTCACTCCATAAGAGAAAGGAATGGTGGTTGTATGATAAATTAGTATGAGAGATGTGTATAATTTCCACAATGAGATCTAGCTGTGCCACTAAAAACAAAAAGGAAAAGAACTAACAGTAAGTTTTTTTACGCTGTGTTTGGTTGGAGGATTTGAGAAGAGATTTGGAAAGGGAAAATGAAAAGGTAAGTGAAATATGAATAAATATATCTCTATTTCACCCAGGGTCACACATTTTTTCTTTTTCCTTTCCAAATTTCTTCCCAAATCCTCCAACCAAATACAGCGTTAAGTTAAACACTGTTGCAATTCTTGAGAATTGTATAAAGTATAATTATACTTGTATGTTAGTGGTTAGACAATTCTTTCTATTTCTCCTTGACCTTGTAATACACCTAGATCAGACTTGCATTAATCCTGAAATTCCAGTTATTTGATCCAAATTAGTTGGCTCTAGTTTGTCTAAATCAGTCATGCTTTAATAACAATTTTCGCATGACTTCTGCAGGGGTTCTCATTTCCAAGACATAATGGCTGATAAACATCAGCACCCAACCATCATTCATAAGGTAGCTGGCCAGCTACATCTGAGCTCCAATGCTCAAATGCGCTATGGGGGCTATCAGAAGCCTGCTCCTTACCAGAGACGGTTTTCATATGGGAACTACTCTAGTGTTGCATTGCAGTATCCCATGACACAAACATGCCGAACTACCCATGATCTGTCATTGGTTGCTGCAAATGCTTCACCTGTGTTTGTTCAAGCTCCTGCTGAGAAAGGCTTTGCGGGTTTTGCCATTGATTTTCTTATGGGTGGAGTTTCAGCTGCTGTGTCCAAAACTGCTGCTGCTCCAATTGAGCGTGTAAAGCTTTTGATCCAAAACCAGGATGAGATGCTTAAGACTGGTCGTCTTGCTGAACCCTACAAGGGAATTGGAGAATGCTTCAAGAGAACAATTCGTGAGGAAGGGTTTGGATCATTGTGGAGAGGGAATACTGCTAATGTCATCCGTTATTTCCCCACTCAGGTTGGTTATTCTCTCTCTTTATTTTTTGGCATGGCTCAGTGTTACATATGTACATCATTACATATGTACATCGTGATGTGGATACATAATCTTTTACTTCAAAAGATTTTGTGCTTGTTACTGACTGAACTGTTTCACAGGCCTTGAACTTTGCATTCAAGGATTACTTTAAGAGGCTTTTCAACTTCAAGAAAGACCGTGATGGCTACTGGAAATGGTTTGCTGGTAACCTGGGATCTGGTGGTGCTGCCGGTGCTTCTTCCCTACTCTTTGTGTATTCCCTGGATTATGCTCGAACCCGTCTTGCAAATGATGCCAAGGCTGCAAAGAAAGGAGGAGAGAGGCAGTTCAATGGTTTGGTTGATGTCTACAGGAAGACGATGAAAACAGATGGTATTGCTGGTCTTTACCGTGGGTTTAACATTTCATGTGTTGGTATCATTGTATACCGTGGTTTGTACTTCGGTATGTATGATTCTCTGAAGCCAGTGCTCCTCACTGGAAAAATGCAGGTTAGTAGAGTAGTTTGTGGCATCATCTTGTTCTGTATTCCTTATCTTATATCTTAAAAGAATTTGAGTATTGTTATCTGGTTTCCATGAATAGTGCTAGCAAAGTAGTCTTTGCTTTTTGAAGTATCAAAATAGGTAAAGAAGTGCCTTATGCCATCTTCAAGAGTAACTATCATTTACTACTTGTCTGAGAAGCGACACTGGGTGGAAGACTACTGTACTATTACTAGCTAAACACCATCTTCCTCCTTGATGTGGAGATTGAGTTATGATTTCAGAATGATATGATTGAGTTATGCTTTCAGAATGATAAAAGCCTGCTTGTGGTATATATTGGTTAGTTGCATCATAAGGGCAGTGAACTTTGATTGCAAAATATGGCATAAATTTGATATTTTAACAGAATGGTTCTTTCCAATTTATCAAGTATGGTTTACTCTTGCATTTGCTTGCAATGAGGTCGGTGTGTTAAATTATTTCCTATCTTCTGCTTTGTGCCAAGTACTGTTGAGTTTTCTACTATTTCATCAGTGATGAGGGAAAAAAAGACATCCCTTAGTCCTGAAGTTGTGTTTGTTTGAGTGACGTGGAAATTTTGTTCTATACATTACATGGGCATTTCTGCTAATGGTTCACTGACATTTGTGTTTTGATGATTTCAGGATAGTTTCTTTGCTAGCTTTGCTCTTGGATGGGTCATTACAAATGGTGCTGGTCTGGCCTCCTACCCAATTGACACAGTCCGCAGAAGAATGATGATGACATCTGGTGAAGCTGTTAAGTACAAGAGTTCGATCGATGCTTTCTCTCAAATCCTTAAGAATGAGGGTGCCAAATCTCTGTTCAAGGGTGCCGGTGCTAACATTCTCCGTGCAATTGCTGGTGCGGGTGTGCTTGCGGGTTACGACAAGCTCCAGCTGATTGTGTTCGGAAAGAAGTATGGTTCTGGCGGAGGCTAATTTGAGATCAATAATCATTGCGATTTTTAGTAAAGTAGATGTTGATGAAAATGTTTTTGTCGGAGTTTATTTTGGGCATTTAGCCAGTGCAATTTTTGCTGAATTTGAATAACCACCAATTTTAGGGGTTTATATCCCAAACATTGTTGTTTTTGCAAAACAATTTTTGTTTCCATGAACCTCGATGTAGGAGGAGAGTTGACAATTAGTTTCCAATTGCGTGGGATGGGTATTATTTTTTTCCAAGTATTATTGTTCTATTTCTGCTTCTTTTACGATTGAATTTGGAGGACATAATATTTAATGCTTAGTTGCTTGAATTTGTTTTCGAAGTTTATGGGACTGGTGTCTTTAATTCTCTCTAGTCATGCCATCTCTGGGACTTCATCTGAGGTGTGTTACTGAGTTGGGTCTCTGAAGGATTCCAATGAACCTTGGACCAGGGTTTTAAAAATGGCACAAAAATGGCGCTCACATCATATGTTCATTTCTGAAATTCTTGGTAAATAGGCTCAAATTTAATATTTTTTGGGCCAAAAGGACATTATTTCTTCAAAAAGGATACATTTGTTCAATGCTTATTTATTTGTCTGTATGATCAAATGTCAGTTCTATCAAATGTTTCACTATCCTTTCATGGGTTGCCTATTTGTGCAACTATTGATTTAAATGTCTGACTGTTTGTTCAAATGTCTTATTATTTGTACACATGTTACTAATTATTTGTTCAAATGTTTTATTATTTGTATATATGTCATCTATATGTGTGACTAGTGATTCAAATATTTAACTATGTGTGTAAATGTCTCACTATCTACATGTGTATTACCTATCTATGCAACTATGTTTTCAAATGTCTTACTAATTATACATATGTCGCATATCTATTTACTTATTTGTTTAATATTATATATATGTTACACCTCACTCACACTAACTGCTGTCATTGGCCATTGACGATTTTTCAATGATTGTCCTTACCAAATAAGATAAATCTTTAAATTATTTAAATGCCGAACGTGCTCCTCAATTTAGATTTACTGGCAATTTTTCCTTTTAAAAATCATCTATTACGTTTTGTAATGACGGTCAACTAGATTTGGAGCGTCAGTTAAAAAAAAAAAAAAAAAACTAGATTTGGAACGTTTAACACTGTCTGATATGAATATCTTGTTAATATTGATACAAATCTGATTTCATTATTTAAAATTAAAACTATGCCAATAGAGTCTTGGGCTACAGACTGCTATTCTTGCTCTGCTATTTCGTTTTATTTTTTGGTGGTTAGTTTGTTTGGGCATTGGCAATTTGGCAAGTGCCAAAAGCATGTGGGTTTGGCCAGGTGAAGTAATGCATTTGTGCTGTGTTATTTTAAAACCTATCCACCTTATTTGGTTTTAGAATTTTGAATATACTTTTTAAAAAGTTGAGTTTTTTTAGTATTTTAAACAATTTTTTTTTTTAGTTTTAGATACACTTAACATAAATACACATAAAAAAAATATAATATTTGTAAAAAAAATCTTTAAAAAATTCGCTCAATACCCAAAATATAAAAAGTTAATACATTTTCATATTCTTGTATGTATATTAATTTTTAAAAATGTTTTCTTAGAAATATTTTATTTTATAGGTACATCTAAGTTAGTTGCATTTAAAAACTGTTAGAAATGGTTATAAAATTCTGGGTAAAACTAGAATTTTTTCTTAAGTTTGGTCTAATTTTTAAGTGGGCCCCGAGCGTCGTTTGTCGTGGGTCAAAGTGGTAACGCGTTCTATGCCGTGTTGTGATTCACGTGGTATATTTGGTTGCTCAAAACCATTATTGAGTGAATGAAAAATTGAAGCCAAATTGTGCTCCATGGAAATGGAGTTTTGGTGAAAAATCCTTAAAGGTTTGAATAAGGTTGTCTGACATTAATTTGATGAGAAGTTTTGAATGGGTTTATAAGGCATGAGTTTGGTACTTGGGGTGTACCCCAAGGGGTACCCAAGTATTTTAGAGAGGGAGGTTATGGGCTAGGCCCATTGGACCCAAAAATCACCACACGCGCGCCGCCCGGCGGGCGGGCTGACTGGGCCTGGGCTTGGGCGCGGGTGTGTGGTTGGGTTGAGCTTGTTCGGTCCAATACCTATCTTTTTGGGCAAAAAACATTTGAATTTAATTTTATTTTTTGGTAAAATAAAATCCAGAATTCAAATTAATCCGGAAATAAACTGGTCCAGTTTTTTACTGTACACCCAAACAAAGCCCTTCCCGTTTTTGTTATTTGTTTGAATTATGAACCCAACAGATTCAAATCTGTTTAAATTCAAAACCAAATAGATTTCATACCTGTTCAAACAGGTTTGCACCTGTTTAATTCAAAATCTACAGCCACCAATCTATTTATAAATAGGACAGTCATCATTTGGATTTTGGAACTCTAATTTCGTCCTTCATAATTCTGCAAATATTCTTTTCATATTGTTGTATTATTTTCTTCTGTGAGAAAGTATAAACACTTAGTGTGTTCGTTAAACAAACAATTTGTAGTGCTGCTATTGTTTGTAGGAGATCATTTTATCCTGGAAGATAGACGTCCAAATTCTGAAAGCACCGTGGAGATGTCGAATCTGTCTTAAGGACATAGTGTCAAACACTGGACTTGATTAGATTTTTAATTCCAAGAAATTAATCATGTAAGTTGTTTAATTTATTATTCTGTTTTATTTGTTTATTTAAATCAGATTTTAATTTTGTTTTGGTAACAAAATAAAATTTGTTTTTCTTTATTTATTTTTGTTTTGAGTTTGACTTTTGTAATCAAACAAATTCTCTCATTTCTTTTATTTCTTTTATATTCTGGTTGTTGTTATGCACACAACAGAATTTAATCTTTTTAAATACAGTGAAGATTGTCCAACAATCTTAAGACAGAATCCAATTTTGGTATCTTCATTGTATTTAATTTTCTGTGATTTCATAAAGATATATTCTAGTTGAAAAAACAAATAGTGATTTATGCTATTTGACAGATAGTAGTAATATACTGTCTCTTTTCTTTGACAACTAGTAGTAATATACTGGTGTCATTAACAATTACAGAATATTAATTTGTGTTACAGAAAATTATTGTGGTATTTTATTTTTCTAGTTTTTTTTAGCACCATTATTTTTCTAGTTTAAGTAACAAGAAAAATAAAATTATTTTGTGTTTTAATTTATTTTCTAGTTTTGGTAACTAGAAAATTAATTTGTGATTTGTTTTTCTAGTTTTTGTATTCATTTTGTGTTTTAATTTATTTTCTAGTTTTGGTAACTAGAAAATTAATTTGTGATTTGTTTTTCTGATTTTTGTAATAAGATATTATTGTGGTATTTTATTTTCTAGTTTTAGTAACAAGAAAAATAAAATTATTTTGTGTTATAATTTATTTTCTGGTTTTAGTAACTAGAAAATTAATTTTGATTCTGGAGTTAAATATTAGTTTTATAAACTAATTTCATTTTTATTACGAAGAAACCTTTGTGGCTAGTTTATTTTCTTTATTGGTTTACTGATTCATTCTTTAATTTCTGTGTATTGATCTGTAGTCGTGAATAGTTTCTGCACATGAGTCGGCAAATATATATATATATATATATATTCACAAGAACATTTTAATGTTTATATAATTAGTTTATTTATGTACAAATCAAACTGATTAAATGAAGGTATGTTTTGTCATTTTTGGAGTTTAAAATTCAAAACACGTTGAATTTTATTTATGGGTTAAGAATCTTTTTATCTCATGGAATCATGCATGATTAATTTATTTTATTAATTCATTATTTTTAGTTGATGCATTTGATATGCACGTATTGATATCAACTCGAGTTATTTCTTAAAAATAATTTCATGTGATTTGGAATGTTAAAATGATATGTTGACCTTGTACATAAGTGGATTAATTTGAGTTTTTCCAATCAATTTTTGATTGATGTTTAAACAGCAAGAGAAATTTAAATATGAAGATTTCAGTAGTTATATCGTTCCATTTAATTGGGAAGTAAATTTTAAGAAATTTTTTATGTTGATTATTAGTTTGTTTTAAATTATGTGACAAGAGATGTCATTAATAATTATTTTACTTACGTAGTAGAATTTGTTAAACCATAAACTATTTTATTAATATGGGGGTGTATCTCTTGCATTAGCTGAGATAATGTGATTTTCTTCTGTCACAAATATTTTTATACAGTGACGCTTATTCTTAAATGAGTTGCAAGAATGTATACAATCAAATGGCCTATTTGAATTGTTTGATTCTTAGGCAAAATTTTTATGAGGATAAGATTTTGTTAAAACATTAATTCTGATTTGTGTAGTCATAATTATTTTGGATTTTTTATTTGAAATTTATGAATCATGATTTGAAATTTATGAATCAAGCACATCATAGACAATTAGTGATGGGTGTTATATTCTGATTTATATTAGAAGTGATAGGGGTAGTGAATATGATGCACCATTAAATGAATTTTGTGCACAACATGGCATTATTCACCAAACTACAGCCACTTATTCTTCACAGCAAAATGGAATTGCTAAAAGGAAGAATAGAATCCTAAAACAAATAATGAATGCCATGTTACTAAGTTCAGGCTTACCACAAAACTTGTGGGGGGGAGCAATATTGTCTGCTAATTATGTTCTTAACAGAATACCTCACAGGAAAATCAACGACACTCCTTATGAATTGTGGAAAGGTCGACCACCTTCTTACAAATACTTAAAAGTGTAGGGGTGTTTGGCAAAAGTTGAAGTTCCCGTTCTTAAAAAACTAAGATTGGACCAAAAACAGTAGATTGTGTGTTTATTGGTTATATTTAGAATAGTAGTGTATATCGGTTTCTGACTTATAAATCAGAAATACCTGATATAAATATGAACACTATTATAGAGTCAAGGAATGCTGTATTTTTTGAACATGTCTTTCCTTACAAGAAAGGACAGGAATTAAGTTCATAGAAAAGAACTTATGATTGTACACAAAGTCAAGAGACTAATGACAATCAAACACAAGAGACTAGTAATGGTCTCGACCAACATGATTTAATTGATAATGAACCAAGACGAAGTAAGAGAGCGAGAACATCAAAATCCTTTGGTCCAGATTTTCTGACATACTTGTTAGAAAATGAACCTCAAAGCTTTAAGGCAGCAATGACAGGTCCTGAAGCACCTTTGTGGAAAGAGGCTGTTAATAATGAAATTGAATCCATTATGCAAAATTATACTTGGAAATTGGTGGATCTTCCACTAGGTTCTAAACTTCTTAGATATAAATTGATATTTAAGAGAAAAATGAAAGCAGATGGTTCAATAGACAAGTATAAAGCAAGACTAGTAGTAAAAGGTTATAGACAAAAGGAAGGTCTAGACTATTTTGACACATATTCCTCTGTGACAAGAATAACATCTATTCGCATGCTTATTTCTATAGCAGCTTTGTTTAATTTAGAAATACATCAAATAGATGTTAAGACAGCTTTTTTAAACGGTGATCTAAATGAAGAGATCTATATGGAGCAACCTGAAGGATTTGTAGTATCAGGGCAAGAAAAGAAAGTTTATTGACTTGTAAAATCCCTTTATGGATTAAAACAAGTGTCTAAGCAATGGCATGAAAAATTTGATCATGCAATACTTACTAATAGGTTTAAGATAAACGAATGTGACAAATGCGTCTATGTTAAAAACACTGACTAAGGATATGTCATAGTTTGTCTTGATGTAGATGGCATGCTTATCATTGGAAGCAGTCAAAACATGATCAAATCAACTAAGCAGATACTTGACAAAAGATTTGATATGAAAGATATAGGAGTCGCAGATGTTATATTAGGAATAAAAATTACTAAAACATCTGAAAAATATGCATTATCTCAATCTCATTATATTGAGAAAATTCTTGATAAATTTATTAAGGATGATTTGAATGTAACTAGAACACCTGTAGACATCAATCTTTATTTATCAAAAAAATAAAGGTGATGCAGTGTTTCAGTTAAATTACTCTCAAATGATTCGAAACCTAATGTACCTAATGAATTGTACTCGTTTTGATATAGCTTATGCTATCAGTAAAATTGAGTAGGTACACTAGTAACCCCAGAGAAGACCATTGGAAAGCGATCATTCGGGTTCTTAGATATCTAAGATTCACCTGTGATCATGGTTTGAACTTTACTCGATATCCAGCAGTACTTGAAGGTTATTTTGATACCAATTGGATATCGGATACTAAAGATTCAAAATCCACTAGTGGATATATCTTTACTCTAGGAGGCGCTGCTGTTTCTTGGAAGTCCACGAAACAAACTTGCATCGCATGATCCACAATGGAATCCGAGTTCATTACTTTAGACAAAGCAGGAGAAGAAGCAGAATGGTTTCGTCACTTCTTAGAAGACATTCCAATATGACCAAAACTTGTGCCAGCTATTTGCATTCATTGTGATAGTCAATCTGCAATAGGCAGGGCACAGAATCATATGTATAACGATAAGTCACGACATATTCGTCGTCGACATAATACCGTAAGGCAATTATTGCCAAATGGAATAATCTCAATAGATTATATAAAATCTAAAGAGAATATTGTGGATTCGTTAACAAAAGGTTTGACAAAAGAGCTAGTGTATAGTTCATCGAAGGGGATGTGATTAAAGCCTATTACATAAGAGTCGTCATAATGGTAACCCTACTTATATGACTGGAGATCCCAAGAACTAAGTTCAAAGGAATAATTAAGTTATGTATGGCTTGCCAGAAATCACCAAGGGATTAAAATTCCTTACCCATTCTTATAGTGAGAGTGATATTTGCAATATTTGTTGTATGCAGGAGTATAAGGATAAGCTTTGCTTTTAATGATTACTTATATCTTGATTGAGGCATAAAATCAAGACGAGTATAAAGAGATACTCACAATAAGAATCACCTATATGAGTGTCGAACTGGGGCCGGTTCTATGAGAATGCAAAAGGCTAAATTCTCTAGAAACACTCATGAAAACCAGGCGCGTTCAAGGCCAAAATGAACACAACAATGAGAACCACGATGTGTTAGAAGATATTTTGTATGAAATCTGTTATCATGGCTTACACAAACGGCTGAACAATTCAAGGCATTGCGTCCATTGGTTAGCCAGTAAGTCCGATAGGTTATCACTAGGGAAGGTTCAAGGCCAAAAGCTATCTATCCTGATGCAAGATATTTTTGACTTATACTCTTTCGATAAAGTCTGCATATTGTTGCATTTCCGTTATCATCAAATTCCATTCATGTGGGGGATTGTTGGAAATGGTTATAAAATTCTAGGTAAAACTAGAATTTTTTCCTAAGTTTGGTCTAATTTTTAGGTGGGCCCCGAGCGTCGTTTGTCGCGAGTCAAAGTGGTAACGCGTTCTATGCCGTGTTGTGATTCACATGGTATATTTGGTTGCTCAAAACCATTACCGAGTGAATGGGAAATTGAAGCTAAAGTATGCTCCATGAAAATGGAGTTTTGGTGAAAAATCCTTAGAAGTTTGAATAAGGCTTGTTTTACATTGATTTGGTGGGATGTTTTGAATGAGTTTATAAGGCATGGGTTTGGTACTTGGGGTGTGCCCCAAGGGGTACCTAAGTGTTTTAGAGAGGGAGATTATGGGCAAAATGGGCTAGACCCATTGGACCCAAAAATCACCACACGTGCGTGTCGTGGCCCTGTCATTGGTCAAGTGGTCAAGGCTTGGCGGTGGTGTGGTTGGGCTTGTTCGGCCCAATACCTATCTTTTTGGGCAAAAAATATTTGAATTTAATTTTATTTTTTGGTAAAATAAAATTCAGAATTCAAATTAATCCGGAAATAAACTGGTCTGATTTTTTACAGTATACCCAAACAGGGCCCTTCCCGTTTTTGTTATCTGTTTGAATTATGAACCCAATAGATTCAAATTTGTTTAAATTCAAAACCAAACAGGTTTCATACCTGTTCAAACAGGTTTGCACCTGTTTAATTCAAAACCTGCAGCCACCAATCCATCTATAAATAGGATAACCCTCATTTGAATTTTGAAACTTTAATTTTATCCTTCATAATTCTGCAAATATTCTTTTCATATTGCTGCATTATTTTCTTCTGTGAGAGAGTATAAACACTTAGTGTGTTCGTTAGGCAAACAATTTGTTGTGCTGCTATTGTTTGTAGTAGATCATTTTATCTTGGGAGATCGACGTCCAAATTTTGAAAGTACCGTGGAGAGGACGAATCTGTCTTAAGGACACAGAACATTGGACTTGATCAGATTTTTAATTCAAAGAAATTAATCATGTAAGTTGTTTAATTTATTATTCTGTTTTATTTGTTTATTTAAATCAGATTTTAATTTTGTTTTGGTAACAAAATAAAATATGTTTTTCTTTATTTATTTTTGTTTCGAGTTTGACTTTTGTAATCAAATAAATTCTCTCATTTCTTTTATTTCTTTTATATTCTGGTTGTTATTATGTACACAACAGAATTTAATCTTTTTAAATACAGTGAAGATTGTCCAACAAAAACTAAAAAAAATTACTGAAAATACTAAAAAAATTTACTTAAAATAAAAAATATGAAAAAACTCAATTTAAAAAAAAAATTGAGTGAAAAAATTGGAAGATGCTTTGGCCTTAGCCTCCTGCGTGTCTGCTAATTAGAGGGTGAAATTATTCAATGGCAGTAGGTTTTCTTCGTGCAAAGTGGACTGTACTGTATTGTTTAGGTTCGTGGGATCTATCACGAGTTTCGACTCAATAATTTAAATAATTATAAATTATTTATGAAAAAAATAAGGTCGATTCGATTACCATAGCTAAGCTATGAAACATAGGTATGGAAATAGATACTTATATGGGTACACCAACACGGTAATATCTAAAATAAAAATAAAAATAAAAAATACGGGTGTGACTGTGATATGCCAATAATATTTTAATTTTTTTATAATTAATAATTTAAGATTTAACCTACAAATCAAAATTTAATACCAAAATTAAAAGTAAAAATTACAAAACCGAAAGATAAATTATAGTACAACAATACCAATACAAAAGTAAAGTCCATAAACTATTTTAATACCATTAAATAGAAAAATTACAAAACAATTTCATTCCAAAAGCAAATTAAATAAAATTTGAAACTTCAATTTTCATTTTTATTTTCATCAAATTCATCATTGAATAATACATTTTTCTCTTAATTTTTGGTACATCAAGTAAAGGATTTGCAATTTCAAATAAATCCAAACTCTTTTAATAAGCTAAACATATCTCTATCAATGTCCTATAGGTAAGTATCCCGTACCCACGGAATACCCAACTGGTAAAGAATGTATAAAACTTATTCGGTACGTATTTTGAGTACTTAGTACGCATGGAACTCTATCGGTAAGCGTACCAGTATCCGATATAAGTACGATTAGTGGCAGAGGGAAGTGAGGACCAGGGGTCACATGCCCCCCTGGATTTTGGGTTTTTTTTTTTTTGGGTGCAAATATAAAGAAAATATTTTAAATAAAAAAAATTACAAAAATATTATTAGAGTGAAATGTCATGACATTTTAAAAATTATGAGAACAATAATGGTTATTTTGATTGAAAATGAAGAGACTATTATAAACTATATTATCTATGAAAATTTTATAAATTTTTTTGAATGTAACGGTGATGTCATTATTATTGACATGAAAGTATAAGTAATCTCACTATAAAGATATGAAATTTATTATATTGTTAGTTACATTTGACATGTGAGGTTTATTCTCTATGTGTTTATTTACTATTAGTTGGTGATATCACATACTAATAATGACGTGGTATTACCATTATATTAAATTTTTAATCAAATTTTGCATAAAAAAATAATTTATCGTTATATAATTTATTTTAAGACTTATATCTATATTTTTTTATATTGTCCATGATACATTAGTTATAAATAACATTATTTTTTGATATTTTTCGAAATCAATCGTAAAAACTTGCTTGAAATATTTTTGTAAAATTTTTTGATATTGTTATTAATAAATGTCCCATTTAATTTGATTTTCTGGCTCCGTCATTGAGTACGACAATATTTTTAGAGTATCTGTATTTCATAGTAGTTATGCTAGTTTATGACATTTATTTGTAAAAAAAATGAACAATAAATAAGAATATTTGAAAATTAGACCATTCATTTTTTGAAAGACATAATGAATTAATGTCGCTATAGTAATTCTTCACGTATAAGAACAAACTAAGTAGGTAATGATTGTATGATTTTATATCACCAATCTGCAATTGCCTGCTTGTTGATGGCCAAACAAAAGGAAAATATTCGGCTATGTGTGGTCAAATGAAGATCGTCAACGAGAGGGGAGGAACGTAGGGTTGCATTACTCGGTGGTAGTATATTGTTGGGTAGTGGGCAGTGGGTAAGGATGAATGAGAGAATAGCATGGAGCTGAAGTTCGGAAAGTGAGAGAAGGAGAGATGGTGGAGCTGATGGCCATGGCATTTTTGGAAGTTAAGAAAAAAAAAAAAAAAATTTATTCTTGTTTTTGATTTTTTTTTTTACAATAATTTTATTTAAGAGTATAATTGTAATAAAAAATTTATTGGTGTCCAATGAATTGTTTAGGGTGCATTTAGAAGCTCCATTCTGGTAAGTACACAGTAATTGGGCCAATTATTTTTAGAAAAAATAGTTAAAAAGTCCAAATTCAGGAACGTATAAGACATTAGGTTTAGTGAATATTTTTTAATGGTGAGATGTCAACTTTTTTTTGAAATATTGGTGAGAAATCTTTTTGTTTGTTTTGAAGGACATTTTGTTTCTAATTTTATCCCTTAATTTATCTGTTAATTTTTTTATCTGTTGACTTTTTTGACTATCTGTTCAATTTTTTTTTTATAAAATTTATATTTATTTGTTCAAATTTTTGACTATTTGTTTAAATTTTTCTTCTTATCTATTCAAAATTTTCCCTTATCTATTTAAATATATGTTCAAATTTTATTACCTGTATAAATTTTTTTGCTTATCTGTTTAAATCTATATGTTTAATTTTTACTCCTAGATCCATTCTCTCTCTCCTCTCATCTCCCTTATCTGTTCCAGTTCTTTGAATGTCTAGCCAAAGAAGAAGATTTCAACTCTTTCTGTACTACACTCTCTTTCAAACCCAACAAAAAATCAAATTTCATCAGTGGGAGCCGAATAAATGGAAGAGTCGGCAGGGATGTATCCTAGAAGTCAGAGACTGTTCGGCTCCGTATTAATCAACTAAGATACCGAATATGTAGAGATTGCCGAATAGATGGAGATAAATATGTTGGAATAAACAAAAGGGATAATAAGTAGAAAGTGGGCACTGGACCCGAGGTCCGGAGAATGAGTATAAATAGAAGAGTTTCAGATTTAGAAAGGTATGTAAGAATCACTTCACTAATGCCTAGTTTGGGAAGACTAAATAAGTGCACTTTTTGACTTTTTATGAAATATGGGTTGGGTTTTAGTTGGGTTTGAAGTGATGTGTTAGAGAGGTGATGTGACTTAAATAAGATGATGTGACTTAAATAGGATAGTGACTTTTTGACTTTTTGTCTTTTTTCAATTATGCCAAACTTGGCAAACTTAGTAAAACAAGCTTTCTTGAGTATAAGAACTGACTTGCTCGTCGGAGTGCTAACCCCGGCATCCCCGACCGGAGTGTTTGTCCTTGCAGGTGACCAGGCTGAGGATCAAGAGCGTCTCCCAGGATCTGAAGAGTATTTCCAAAACCACTTCCCCACAACTGGCACCGTCTGTGGGAATACTCAAGTACATCCATAGAAGGCGTGACGCAAGATCCTCCGATAACCACTGATGAGACTACACAGAGGGACGACATCACTCCGGAAAGTATGATCGAGAAGGAAATCATCGCTGCAAAACGAGCCTTGAATGTCGATTCACAAACGACTTCAACGCAGGAGACGATGCTAGCCATCATGGAACGAGCCAAAAAGACCAAACACAGTTTAGATAACACCATCGCTGAGAACGAGCGCCTTCGCCGCGATCTAGCCTTGGAAATAGTAAAGTCCAAACAAACAATGCGCCAGAATTCTGAGCGACCCCCAAAAGCAGGCGATCTATGGTCTCGGGCCTAACAGCAAAACGCCGACGTTAGCTGTGCTTCAACCTATTACTTTGAGGAGTTGACAAACGGCGAACGTCTCTGGCGAGGTGTTCTGTATGATAACATCCATATGATATATAGCTTGCCGAAAGCCCCCGTTGTACATGCAATCCAGTCACCCCCAGGCCCTCAGCAGCAACTCACGCCAGCAAAGTGACCCCGAGAATCGCTAAGCATCACCTTCGACGACTCTGACTTGATTGGCGTAACAATCCCCCACATCGATCCATTAGTTGTCGAGCTCCGCGTAAACCGGTTCACCGTCGAACGCGTTCTTATAGACCAAGGCAGCACTTCGGAGGTTATGTATTATAAAACCTTCATCAAACTCGGGTTCACCGAATCGGACCTGACTTTGGCCCCTTATCCACTATTCGGCTTCAATGCCAACCCCGAATACCCACTGGGAAAGATCAACCTACCCGTTTGAGCGGGTTCCAAAACGGTGGATGTAGAATTCTTGGTCGTCCGGCTGCCATCGCCGTACAATATCATCATGGGGCAATCGTGGTTGCATACCTTACAGGCCGTCCCGAGCACCTACCATCAATTGTTACGCTTCCCCACAGACCACGGTATTGAGCAGATCCGCGACTCCCAAAAATCGGCACAAGCATGTTACCTCCTGGCCGCCAAAATGCCAAAAGAATTGCAGGTAAACTCCATTGAGGTACCCAATCGGGAAATCCTGGATGACGTCGGGTGGCAACCAAGTGAAAAGGCCACGGAAGGTTTAGACCGAGTTGACATCGATGGAAGCCCCGAGAAGTTCTTCATGATCGGCACCTCTTTAAACCAAGCTGATCGATAGCAGCTGATCTCTTTTCTACTCGCCAACCTCGACGTCTTTGCGTGGACTCAGACGAGATGCCGTATAGACCCATCCGCTTTACAAGACCACCGAACGTCGACCCCACATACAAGCCCATCATTCGAAGGCCGTCGATTGCCAGAGCACACCGCCGCCGTAGAAGAAGTCGACAGATCGCTTGACGCCGGGCAATTAGAGAAGTCACCTACCCCACGTGGCTCTCCAACACAAGGGTGGTGAAGAAGAAAATGGCACTTGGCGAGTGCGTCGACTTCACAGATCCGAACAAAGCTTGCCCTAAAGATCGCTTTCCTTTACCTAGAATCGACCAACTCTGATGCAACGGCGCGCCACCAACGCATGAGTTTCTCGATACTTACAGAGGCTATCATCGATCGCCATGCATCCGGATGACCAGACAAAACGCATTCCTCACCCCAAGAGGAACCCATCGCTACAAAGTTATGCCTTTCAAGAATGCAGGGGCAACTTACCAAAGACTAGTCACCGCTATGTTCAAAGAACAACTCGGCCACACTATGGAAGTCTACATCGACGATATGGTGGTCAAGTCCAAAGAAGAACAGGATCACATAGCCGATCTAGAGAAGACATTCGGCATCTTGTGCAAATACGGAATGAAACTGAACGCCTCCAAATGCGCGTTTGGAATTGGCTCCGGCAAATTCCTGGGTTATATCGTCAACCACTGTGGAATCGAAGCCAACCCGAGGCAAGTCACAGCAATCTTGGAACTCGGTTCCCCCTGATCAGTGAAAGAAGTCCAAAAGTTGATGGGGATGGCTGCTGCACTCAATAGATTCATCAGTCGGTCAATAGACCGCTGCAGACAATTCTTCCAGACGTTACGTCAAGGCAAAGCTTTTGAATGGTCCATTGAGTGAAAGCAAATTTCACTGCTCAAGACTTACCTCCGGCCAAGACTTCTCTTGACAACACCACCGGTGACCCTCATTCTCAGATCTGGCCTCCGATAGGGCCGTTAGCGCCGTACTATTAAAAGAAGAGGAAGGACAGCAATGGCCAGTGTATTACGTGAGCAAGGCAATGGTCGATGCCGAGACACGTTATCTTCCGCTGGAAAAACTTATCCTAGCCTTGGTCATGGTAGCAAGAAAACTGATGCATTACTTCCAGGGGCATAGCATTGGAGTGATAACAGATTATCCCCTCCGATCAAGATTACTGAGTGTACACATCGGGGCGTGTTTCAAAATGGGCTCTTGAACTCGGCCAATATGACATTCAGTTTTTACCCAAAACTGCAATCAAGGGACAGGTGCTGGCCGACTTTGTTGCCGAATTCACAGACGGGCTTTCCGACCTTAAACCTGCTGACGTTCTTCTAAAGGCTGAAGTTTGATCAAAGGCGAACTGGAGAATTTATGTCGGGGATATTTGGCGCCTTTATATCGATGGATCGCCTAACCAATGGTCGCGACGCCGGCGTAGTAATCATGTCCCCTGACAGTGCAGTAATAGAGCAGGCCGTCAAGCTTGGCTTTGAAGCGTCAAATAATGAGGCCGAATATAAAGCCCTCTTGACCGGTCTATGGAATGCTCATATTAGCGGCGCTCGACGTTTGCTAGTGTTTTGTGACTCAAAATTGGTGATCAACCAGCTAAAGGGGGAATACGCTGCAAAAAACGACCATATGGCGGCCTATATGAAAACGGCCAACTCTTTGCTAACGAAGTTTGACCATCACGAATTGAACCAAATAACACGTGATCAGAACACACATGCAGATGCCCTGGCATGCCTAGCCTCCGCCATCAATTCTGAGCTCAAACGGACCATTGAAATAGGTTTCATTTCGGAGCCGAGTATTGGCCCTTTGGAGGAAACCCACGTCAACGTTATAGAATCCGCATCTAGCTGGATGGACCGCATTGCTGGATTCCTCTCCTCTGAACAACTCCGGGAGGACAAAAAAGAAGCACACAAGCTACGCAATAAGGCCCTGCGATACTATCTGGATCCACAAGGAGGGCTTTATAAAAAATCCCTTTCCGGCCCCTATTTGGAATGCGTACACCCAGATAAAGTGGAAGAGCTTCTAACTGAGATACATGAGGGCGCTAGGTGCCCACTCGCGACGCCTTGGTCCATCGAGCTATAACACAGGGTATTATTGGCGACAATGAGAGCCGACGCAAAACTCGTGTTAAAAGATGCAAACAATGCCAAAAGTTTTCCCCACTAACCCATTTGCCCGCCAAGAGTTGAACTTTATCACCCCGGCCGCTTGCTCAATGGGGGCTTGGATATCGAGGACCGTTCGAGGGCCCCAGAAACAAGCGATTCTTAATCGTAGCAACAGACATTTTACAAAATGGGTCAAGCGAGGCTCTAACACACATACGAGATGCCGATAAAGCGCTTTTGTATGGAGAAACATCATTACGCGATTCGCATCCTAAGAGCCCTCATCTTAGAGAATGGCACCGGTTCGATTGTGGCGGTACCGAGAGTCAGGCAAAGAAATACGGTATCATGCCTTACTTTCTCTCACAGAGTAATCTGGTCAAGTCAAGTCTCTAACAAAACCATCTTGACGGCATCAAAAGAGGTCGAAAAGCAAAAGGCAAATGGGTCAAGAATTGAAAGTGTATTGTGGGCGATCGCACAACGCCAAGGAGGTCCACCGAGAAACGCTGTCATTTATGCTTCGAACCCAAGCAATCTTACCTCGAAATCGGCCTCGACTTTGAAATCGAAGCCTTTTGATACGGGCCGAAATGACATGATGCTCGCCCTGGATCTGGATCTAATCGAGGAATGAAGAGACCGCGCCCTGGCCTCCATGGCACGCAGACGCCAGCAGCCGCTAAGTCGCATAATCAACGGGTGCGATTACGCCCTGTGGAGCTAGTCTCGAAGTACTTCCAAATAGGAGACCGGCCGACGGAAAGTTAGGTCCGAACTGGGATGGCCCCTATCAAATAGACTCCATTGCAGGAGTAGGAGCATATCGGCTCTCGAACATGTCAAGAAGAAGCCTGCCACGGCCTTGGAATTCAACGCATCTACGAAAATTTTACCAATGACCCGATCTGTGGGCTTGGTACCTGTACATACTCTGTTGTAATGCAAAAGTTTCTCGTTTTTGTTCCTCTGCTCATACGCCTCTTGATGGCTGAATAACTCTCCGGATTCGGAGCGCCCTTCATGGATATCACGATTGGCCAAGCAAGTCTCCGAATTCGGAGCCCCTTTGGGTACATGACACTTAAGGGCCGAATAAAGTCTCCGGATTCGGAGCGCCCTTCGTGGATATCACGATTGGCCAAGCAAGTCTCTGAATTCGGAGCCCCTTTGGGTGCATGACACCTGAGGGCCGAATAAAGTCTTCGGATTCGGAGCGCCCTTCGTGGATATCACGATTGGCCAAGCAAGTCTCCGAATTACGAGCCCCTTTGGGTGTATGACACCTGAGGGCCGAATAAAGTCTCCGGATTCGGAGCGCCCTTCGTGGATATCACGATCGGCCGAACAAGTCTCCGGATTCGGAGCGCCCTTCGTGGATATCACGATTGGCCAAACAAGTCTCCGAATTCGGAGCCCCTTTGGGTGCATGAGACCTGAGGGCCGAATAAAGTCTCCGGATTTGGAGCGCCCTTCGTGGATATCACGATCGGCCGAACAAGTCTCCGGATTCGGAGCGCCCTTCGTGGATATCACGATTGGCCAAACAAGTCTCCGAATTCGGAGCCCCTTTGGGTGCATGACACCTGAGGGCCGAATAAAGTCTCCGGATTCGGAGCGCCCTTCGTGGATATCACGATTGGCCAAACAAGTCTCCGAATTCGGAGCCCCTTTGGGTGCATGACACCTGAGGGTTGAATAAGTCTCCGGATTCGGAGCACCCTTCGTGGGGGTCACGATCTAACTAATCAACTACATGGTTCTTAATTGGAGCCTATCGATGCATGTTCGAATGTTTACATTACGCAACACAAAAGCTGACAATAAATTGAGATAGGGCGTTTAATTACGCGCCAAACATTTCTGAAGCTGCTAAAAAAGAAATTCTATTTATTAAAAAGCCGACATACACAACCATTGGATAAAGAAATTCCATTTATTTAACATTACGGCCCACTGAGTCGGCGTCTTCGTCGTCGCTTTTCTCAAATTCGAACTTGGGATACGGAAGGTAATGCCGATGGTATAAGGGCAAAGCCGAATTTATGCCCACAGACCCAAGAGCTTCCACGGTTTGAAGGGCCTTGATCCAGCCATGCTTGAAACCACGATTTTCAGATTGGCACTTCCTCACCAGTCTGCTTGGTCTTCTTGATCCCGCCTTCAAGCCGCCCCAATATCCTCTCGTCAGAACCCGACGCCTTGGTTTGCCTCTCCCGCTTGATCTGCCCACCACCGGATCGGCCGTTCGAGCACCCTTTAGCTCCCGAAGCTCACTCTCAGCCTTTTTTGCGTGGGCCTCCAGACTACGATTCCTTTCGTGGTTTTTCTCACTCTCGTGTCGAGATTCGCGCAGACGCATCCCGACTTCATAAGCACTATACAGTCCCTTAACAGCCCCATGTATGCCATCCCGAAATACTTCGAAATCCCCACGTCCGACCATCGACTGTTGGACCTCTGGCGGAAAAATCTGCCGAGCGAACTCGACTGCCACATCTGGGTCTTTAATTATAGAATCCGCCTCCGTCATTGGTCTATTCTTCACGAGAACCGTAAAACTCAACGGTCGTGGTGCCGCGTCAGGCTCAACTTGCGGTCGTGGGCGCGGGGAACCTCCCCGTTGCCCGTCTTTTCGGGGTGATCTGCTTCGACGACTAGGGGGCCTCTCTTTTTCCTGATCCATGGATGCTCTTCTTCCTGTGCGAATTGGCTCGCTTCTGTGATCCATTTTGACCGTTAAACCCAACCAATGTTGACCCCTGCCAGGTTTGGATCGAGCCTGAACAGATATAAGTCAAGTCGTTGGCATGAACTCACCCATTTATTTTGGGGTACCTGCAGCTCCCCCGAGAAAACGTCAGAAAGACTGAGCGCCAAACGTCGTGTGCCTTCAGCCAGCCCACGATTCAGAGGCATCGGCTCATGCGCTTCCTTAGGCTCGTGCTCTAAGGCAAGGGCAGATTCATTAATCTAGTCGGCTATATTGCAAGTGCTATCACCGGATATGCAAAGATCGCTGGGGCAAGGGCAGATTCATTACTATAGTCGGCTATATTTATTTTATGCCTCACCAAATTTCATTTATCTGTGAGCCATCGGCTCATGCGCTTAAGCTCGCGCCCTGACTAAGGCAAGGGCAGATTCATTAATCTAGTCGGCTATATTGCAAGTGCTATCACCAGATCTGCAAAGATCGCTGGGACAAGGGCAGATTCATTAATATAGTCGGCTATATGTTCAAATGCTAACGTCGAGTATTTTATGCCTCACCAAATTACGATTCAGAGCCATCTACCATGCGCTTAAGCTCATACCGACTAAGGCAGGGGCAAATTCAGTAATCTAGTCGGCTATATTTTCAAACGATAACGCCGAGCAATGTATGCCTCACCAAATTTACGATCTGTAACAATCGGCTCTTTGGGTTCTTTTCAGTTCGCTACCGCCAAGGCAAGGACAGTTCTTAGTCCGATTGTCCGAACACAAAAATTAAGAATATCATTCTACATTAGCAAAATTGAGCACAACTCATGACATTTTATATATATGCAAAATAAATAAGCTATAAGCTCGCACAAAAATGTCTAACAAAACGATTGTAACAATACATCAGTAAAATCCTAATACATTTGTGAAATCCTAACAGTCCATTGCCCAGCTTAATCTTCGGAGTCAGTCTCCAACGGCTCGACATCCACCTGCTCATACTAAGACCGCATAGTCGGTGAAACTCCAAATGCAACAATAAGGGCTTTGTGCCATGCTTGAACCCCTGCTGAACCGCGGACTGGTCCACATATTCGGCGAGCCCAAAGATCTTTCCCGCTCAATACTTTGAAGCAGACGCTTCATGTCACCTAACTCACCAGAAGTCGCTAACCGCTGTTGAGACAATTCAAAGACTTCGCCAAGGCCCGCTTTTTCGGCCCGCCGATATTGATTCGCAATACGAGTTTTTCTACTTCGCCTCGCCCGAGAAGCTTCTTTGTTCGCTTCAAAATCAAGGTTTTCGCCTTCTTCCTTTGGCTCCACTTGTTTGGCGTAAGCGTCAATCTGCTTAATCGCCGAGATGCCGCCGTCCCATGTTGGCTATCCTTCCGATGGTCTGCAAAGGAAGAACCCAAAAACATAACATCAACAGTACTTGGATAAAGTGAAGAAAAGTCAGAATACGTACTAGAAGTGCCGACTGTGCGATTAGTGCCGTCGCATTTAGATCTGGTTCCGCCCAGAAAGCCTCCATATCAGACGGCAACAACACGGACGTAGCCACACCGAATGCGACTTCTGGATCTCTAAGCGGCGAAGCATTACAAGGAACCGTCATGTCCTTTACCATTGGACGAATCACAAAAGGAACAACCTCATCAGATCCCTCCAATCGAGGACGTTTACCACCTTGTTCATCTGAACCAGCCTTGAGGTCAGCAGAACGTTTCCCCGTCATTTCCTCAAATTTTTGGCCGACTTCCCCGACCAACGGAGATTTGGTATTCTGACCTCTTCTCGTCTCTTTAACCCCCAAGGATGTCGATTCGGCAACAGGGAGGGGGAGTCGAGATTCGGTGGCAGGCGGCATTTCAGACGACAGGCCTTCCGCTCTTCGCCGTGCGGCTAACCTCTTTGCGTTCGCCTTTTTAGCAAGCTTCGTCAGACTCAATCCGGCCATATCCGCGACGTCTATGATGGGAAGATCCTCTAAGCGTTGAAAAACGTCGGCAGAAGGAAGGTCCCCTGGTCCCGATGTAAGTGGAAGATCGGCGAAATCCAATACCTTCTCGGTCTCGGATTGATCTGAGCCGGCGATATCAGCTACTTCATTTCGCTCCGAATCGGACCCTTCAAAGCCTACCTGCCTCAAGTTTTTGAAGTCGATGTACACGAAAGCAAGAAGTGAATCTTCACCCTTCGGAATCGGTATGTTTTCCGCCGCCGAGAAGGTTGTGTATGTCGGCTTGTAACAAAGCAGAATGTGAGCTGCTCTCCCCTGTTTTTGAAGACTTCGATGGCCGATATACCTGAGAGCAACCCTAATATCTGAAAGGATGGTGTCGTCGGTTGAAGATAGTACCTTTTTCAAACCCCTCCCTGCACGAGACGAAGCCGTAAGATTTCAACGGAATAGGTTTTACAATAAAAATGAACACAAGGCAAAAACAAGGAGATACTCGGCGACCTGGCTCGGCCCTCCGTCTAGGAATAGGGTCAACACGATCCTCCCCTTCGCCAAATTCGGTTGCTCGACAACAACCATAACATCATCGACTCGCTTCCCGTGAGCCGAAAGCATAGTGATTAGTTGATGGTCGGTATCCTTAGCTCGAGGAAATAACGCCCTTTAATCGGAGGACTTAGCCAAGGCATAGAAGGCGATAGCCTAATGCCAAGGTTAATTCCAAGGCGACGATTCAATGCTACAATCCCCATTATAATCCTAAAGAAATTCACGTTAAGTTGAGAAGGGATTAAATCCCAATGACGAAGCACAGCCCTCAGAAATGGGTGCAGAGGAAAGCGGACTCCACCTTCTGCGATTGACAAGAGAGGAAAGACGATTGTGGTTTCGTCCTCCCTCTCCATGTCAAGGGTGCCGTCTGCCAAAAGTGACAGACGGACGTCACTAGGAATAGAGAAATAGCGTCTAAAACTAGCAATTCGATCTGAGGAGAGGAGGTCTTTCAAATGCTTCGCCATAGTCCACAGTTGGCACAGATATGCCAAAGAATAAAATGGGAATAGTTCTCGAAGCAAAGAAGTGGAAAACTTACGCAGGGTGAAGATATTGAAGGAGACAAAATTGCAAGAACGATCCAAAGGGCAAACCCAAATGACCAAAGATCATGGAATACGAATCCGAAGGGATGCCAATCTTTAAAAACGCAATGAATAGATATGTACGAAGAGGCGGGAAGTCGGTACGACAACCAAAAGGGGGTGTACTTAGACGCATGCTTTGTGGGACCGATCGCAAAAATTTTGGTTGGGTATTCAAAATCCTGAGCGAAGCACCCCAGCCAACAAACGTTGGGAGAATGCTTGGGGGGCAATTGTGGGAGCCGAATAAATGGAAGAGTCAGGATGTATCCTGAAGTCGAGACTGCTCGCCCAGATTAATCAACTAAGATACCGAATATGTAGAGATTGCCGAATAGATGGAGATAAATATGTTGGAATAAACAAAAGGGATAATAAGTAGAAAGTGGGTGCTGGACCCGAGGTCTGGAGAATGAGTATAAATAGAAGAGCTTTAGATTTAGAAAGGTATGTAAGAATCACTTCATTAAACTTAGTAAAACAAGCTTTTTTGAGTATAAGAACTGACTTGCCCGTCGGAGTGCTAACCCCGGCACCCCCGACCGGAGTGTTTGTCCTTGCAGGTGACCAGACTGAGGATCAAGAGCGTTTCCCAGGATCTGAAGAGTATTTCCAAAACCACTTCCCCACATCATCCAAAACACCATACACATTTTTACAACAAATATTCTTTTTTTTAAAAAATAACAATTAAATTAACACAACAAAACAACAACAATAATCAAGAACAATAAGATCTACAAAAAAAAAAAAAAAAAACTGAGATCACAAATCTAGTATGGGTGTGTGTTTGAATCACCATTACATTAATTATATCACTCACTCTCAGGTTTGATGAGTGAGTGATATATATATATATATAGAGAGAGAGAGAGAGAGAGAGAGAGAGAGAACAAAGAGGGGAGAGAGAGAGAGTGAAAGTCGCAACAAGAGGGCTGAACTAGAAGCTATTCACCTTCCAAAGAACCCTCACTTTTTCTCTTATCATGTCGTCAAACACTAGGGTTTTTGCTTTCTTAGCTAGCTCTCTTACTAGCACCCCTATGAAGTGAGTTGACACTCACAATGAAAGCTTCCACTATGACGAAAATAGCTATTTGCAACACTAATTCATTCACTTATGGTTTAAGAAATTAAATAACAAGCAATTGAAAATCTAATTCTCTGTTCTGTGATAAATTAGAATCAAAATGACAAAAAACATGCAATTGAAAAAATAAAACTTAGGTAGGTAATGAGATGGAGACCTTATGAAATAGAAGACTTGCTTGTTTTGAGGCATAAAGATGTTTGCACCCAGTATGTTTCCATCTTTTGAAGCTATACATTCCGATAACAGATTTGAGTACACCTCCATCGTCTTGTATAGATTTGAGTGTGGGCTTCTTTGCATCGTCGTGGCCAAAGTTTGTCGATGACAATGATGTGGTGAAACCCTAACCCTCCAACAATGGCAGAGGAGTCGAAGCCACCTGGTACGTGGTTAGGAGCGATGCCAGGGACTAGGTTCTCGGTGAGATCGATGGTTGTGTGGTAGTGGGTTCGATGGCAGTGAGGGAGAGAGAGAGAGAGAGAATCATAGAGAAAAAATAAAGTAGAGGGGTATTTTGGTCATTTTGCAGGATGTTATCCTTATGAACATAATGTTTTAGAGTGTGGACCTTTGGGCAAAGAAAATACTAATTTGGATTTATGGACCAAATGCCCTTATTTTTATTTGTTACTATTTTGGATAAATTATAATGACACCCCTTCAATAATTTTGAAATCGCATTGAACCCCTTTATTCTCTAACCATGTCAACTAAAACCATTGTAATGTTAAAAATACTAAAGTACCCTTGTTTTAATTAATTAATTTTATTCTTTAATTAGTGATACAATAATATAGAGTAAAAAAAAAAAAAAACCATAAGATTGAGAGAAAGAAAAGTCTGGCCACAACTCACCATCCACAACCATCACTTCCCTCCCATGCCCATCTCTTCCACCACCACCACCATACCTGCCCACACACTCCTCACTTATCTTCATCACCAACTCTTTTTAAGACAATTTTCATTACACTAACACCATTGTGATTGACACACTAATAGTGCCACAACAAGACAAAGCTACCAGAGAGAGGTGCCATTTTAACTAAAAAAAAAAGAGAAAAGAATCTACCTCCATCAATCCTACATTGGAAAATGCATCCATCGTAAGATGGATGAATGAAATTGAGCCCCAACCACTACATGCTCCCTCTTATGGCCGTTGGTATTGTGTTTGTAGCAATGGATCAATTTTTCATGTCAAATATTCAACGAAATGTTTACATTATGTGGGTGTGTTCCAACAATGTTGAAGGGTTTAGGGGTTGGACAAATCTAACTAAGTGTTTGATGTATGCCTAGTGTTCGACATCATGAATATATACTGAGGTCTCCTTTTATCTATATTCACTATTTTTCTTCAACCAACTAAATCCACAACTACTTCCATCTGAAATCCCTCCCAATTCCATTATCTGTATTCCACTCAAATTTTGTAACGTCCCTAAATTTATAATCCTTTATATAATCAATTTTATTAAATATTCACCGGATACCATCAAATGAATCCATTTGCTCATAAGAAAACGCATTAAGGAAAATATTTCCTTTCATTAAGTATAACACTTTCTCATTTAATTCTCATAAGAGCTTACATTTATATACTATGCCTGCAAGATTTAAGAATTTAACAATACATATGAAATTTGAGAAATAAGAGAAAATACAACAAAATGCCCTATGGGCTTATACATTTCAAGGCGACTTTGATTACAAATAAGTGGAATACTTTTCCAAACAAGAGCTCGGTAGCTGTAATCACATAAACATCCAAGGAACCTTAGTACTCCATCAAAAGTCTCTACAAGATCACTAGTGGAGTGGAATCACATCATCAAGACTTGAAAGTTTTGTTAGCTTAGGGTGAGCTAGTGCCACATAGAATACCATTAACAGGGTATAAAAATGATTGAAATGCATATGCTCATGCTATGCACATGCCATGATAAAATTCATGTTTTTCTCTTTTAAGAAAATCAATGATGTTTAATGCACAATTTCCATTCGAAAACCCATCATCAATAATGGGGCGGTAAATACGTAATCAATAACTAGGTGGTAAATACGTAATGGAGTCCTAAACAAGAGCCGCAAAATCATACATACATAAATATAGATTTGCATACTAAAAATATCTCCACATTTGTTGACTCCAAAAACAACGGGGAGATGGATACCTAAAAACGTTTTTCCTTTCCACATTCGCTGACTTTAAAAACAGCGAGATCAGTGGACACCTAAAAACATTGTTTTTCCACATTTGCTGACTCCTGAAACGTCTTTTGCACTGACCATTTGTCATACATGCTGATTGTTGATTGTACATTCCACATGGACCATATCATGTGTTTTAGAACTGCACTGTATAATGTAGGCTCCAATCTTTTGTCTGGAAATTCAGCTCTGACAATGTTATCATAATCGTTACGAGTATGCAACTTGTCATTTTCATCTAAGATAATAACCATGTAGGCATGTGGTAGGTCTCTTTTTTGGTACTCAATAACATATACGTATGCTAGAACTTTTTCGAGTACATGTTTTGTCAGAATGTCGGTCTTCATATCATAGTTTGAATGAAATATTCTTGTCAACCAATCAGGGCAATCATGTGGTGATTATCCAGGTAACAACTTAGCTTTAATTTCAGGCAATTTAGATTGCATGTCATTAAAAGGAAAAGATCAGGCTTACCATACTTTTGGACCAAGGCCATTGTATCTTAATATCGTTGATACATATCTCATGGGCTACCAACAAACAATGAAGGTAATATTGTTCTACGACCAACATTACCTAAAAAATATTTTGATGTAATAGAAATGTTATATGAATATAGAAAATATGTGCGCATGTAGTTGTAATACCACAAGTGATAAATTTTACCTCCATAATTTTCACCAGTATGTACTGCATCTAGTAGACCTTGATAAAAATCCACTCGAATATCATTTTGATGAGTATGTATCCATCTTAATTTGTGAGACTCAATCTTCACGTAATTATCTACGATAAATTGCTGTAAAAGACGACTTCCTCAAAGAAAAAGAGATTGATCACCAGGGCAAATTTGAGTTGGCAGTATTTGAATAATTATAAACAATTGAAAGTATGGAATTTGTATGAAATAATTATAGATCAATAATTTTTTTTTTGGTGTGTATATATTATGTTTGTGTCATTACCTGTAGCATATAAGCATAGAAATTGCAACATGTTACTTTCTGCCATCGTTACTCCGAGTATTTACATCTCATCTATATGAGCCATAGGGTAACAACAGCGGATATTGTAATGGATCATAGTATCCAATAATATTTGGAATATGTAGGAGGTGACCATTGGTTAATTGAATAATGATGTCTCTTGGTCTTAAATTTCCAGCTTATTTTCCACCTACTAAAACTACAGTAACTTTAGGAGGAGTCGGAAGATTATATTGGGGCCTATTACACGGCTTCTCTCTGATCTAAAGTCTGCATTTATGTATATTAGGGTGTTGACCTAATTGGCGAAACGTGTGGACAAATGGATTATAAGCATTTAAGATATTCTTTATCTTCTCAAGCAAATCCAAGTGCAATCTTTCATTTTTAGACATTCGATTCTCATTCTCGTGGTTAGTGTCATACATATACAACTACAAATATCTTGACCTATCACTAGAGTTTGGTAAGAGACTCCCAATCTTATGATATATGACTCTTTGTGCACGAAATGTGTACACACATCGACTTCTTGTTATTAGGTTTTCATCAATGTGAACCCCCATTGAAGTGTAACACTTTGTACTTCTTGGAGTGGTGGGATTGCTCTTGACACTATTATTATTGTACTTGGAGCCTCTTTTGTTTATTTTACGATATTGATTGAGGTGGTATCGTAATGGTAAACTAAGATTGAACCAAAAACATTGATTCAGATAATTGTCCCATGAGTAGTTTTCACTCTTTTACCCTTTTCTTTTTCCACACTTTGCATTTAGATATGAGGCTAGAACCATTGGAAAGCTTGTTTTTGGGGCTTCGATTTGAACACAAGAATGACCTAAAACGGAGTCCGGACGAAGGCATTATGCCTATTTGAAATTTCAGTACCTGTGTTGAAAACAAGTTCCTCAAGCGAACTTTTGAGCACTCAAACGGTCTGCATGAATTTCAGAGATTCTGGGAGCTTCTTTTCATCGCTTGAGCGGTCTGTTCGATATTTGGTACTTTTAAGTGAGTTTTTGGCCCAAAATCATTATTCTTTTTTCCTCTCTTCTCTCCATCTTCTTCATACCCAAAACCCTAGAGTTCCAAACACTTGATTTCTCCAAATTTTCCCTTAAATCCACCCTAGATCCTTCAAGAAAATTGAAGAACAAATCTAGTTTGAGATATCTACCAATTGTTTTGCATTTTCGTTGAAATTTCAAGTGGGTTTCCATCTTAAGCTTCCATTCTTGAGGTAAGGGGCATCTTTAACTTATTATATCTTTAATTTGAGACCCACATGTGATAATTTCATTAGATATTCACCTTTGTAGATATATATATATATATATGTATATATGTATGGATTGTGTTTGCTAATAAATGATTTGAAAGGATGTGGGCAATAATTTATGATTATGGATGGAAGTATGTCTATTATTGAGGATTAGTGTTGTTGATGATGGAAATTAATCTCTAACTCATGGAACAAAGAAAACCCCTAATTTTCTACAAACCCTAGTTTTGAAACTTGTTTAATAAAGAGGGGTTTTGCTCAATTGATTTTTAAAACATGAAATTGAGCATGTTTATTGGACTTTGAGGTTGAAATATGAATTATTGGATTGTTATAATGCTAATGTGTATGAATGGTTGGAAGAGTTAAAAGGGTGTTTTCCCCAATTGGCATCTAGAACCTAAAATTAAGTGTATTTACTTAACTTTGATGTTGAAAAGTTAGACTTTGAGACTTTTACACCAAAACTGGAGATGATGATGGCTATGAATTGAAGAATCTTCTCATTGTGATATGTGAACTATTGAATTGTTGTGCATTGAAATCATTTTAGGAGAAAATGAGAATTTACAAATTCATGCATCATATGCATTATTAAATTTCTTTTATAATACAATGATGATTTGAACGGTGGAAAGTTGAAAGGGGGTAAATAGTTTATGAGTTCGGGTAATGAGTCGGGTGGTTTTGAGTTGTGTCTTGTATTTGGTTCCCACGCAAGGAGTCAAGGTGCCCAATTGTTCTGTCTGCGCATATCGTCGGACAAATGTGAGAAAATATTTTTGGGTGTCCACGATCCCACCATTTCAAGAGTCAGCAAATGTGGAAAAAACATGGTTTTGGGTGTCCATAGCCCCGTCATTTCTAGAGTCGGCAAATGCGGAAGGGAAAAATATTTTTGGGTGCCCATCACCTCGCCATTGCTAGAGTCGGCAAATGTGGGACTATTTTTAGTATACAAAATCTATATCTATGTATGTATTTTGAATTAAGGCTCTTATTTGGAATGTCATAGTCTATTTACCGCCCCTGAAAAATCAGGAAATGCTTATTTAACCTTAACATTTGCTCATTTCATATTCATGCATAAAGGTATTCATATGCATACATAATAAAATTTATCAAATGTTTGCATTGCACGATCATGTGTATTTCAATTAATCATATAATTTGTTAAATATACTTCCTACTGAGCATTTGCTCACCCCAAAAACTAACCATTTTTAGGAAATGAAGTTGACGAGCCATCTAAACAATTTACTATGGAAAGCAATTTGGATGAAGCATGAATGTTCACTCGTTTGATGTTTTGTGTTGAAGCCTTGGGGCTATTTTGTGTAAATGTGAAGGATTTTATTTTTTAATCATGGACAAATTTGATAGAGTGTTGCCATTTTTTTTTTTTGATTTCTCTCTTTGGTATAACTTCATAGCTATGGATCTATTTCCTTTTAATTCTGGATGTATGCAGAGTGTATTGAAGTTTTTGGGAATAGTTCAATGGGAAAGAAGTGCTATGAAATTGTATTATTATTTCTTTATCTACTGTTTGTATTTATACAGATTGAGATAGGGGAACAGGATTTGGGAGGTGTTTTCCCAGGGTGTTACAGAAGTGAAGGAGAAAACATGATTGTAGGCCTAAATATTTTGTTTGAAATGGTGACCCTCCATTGTTTGGTCAGAGAAGATGTCACTCATCTCATTTTGAGTTGTTATTGGTGGCAAAACAATTTTTTCGTTATTATAACACATGGCAGATGTTTCATGATGAAACAATCTTGCATTGCTATATGTACATGTAGTTGGAGTAGGGAACTAAAGTCTTTGGTAGCATTCACTTTCATGAAAGTTTCTTGCACAATTGTGATATCTCCTACGGGTAAATGATCGATTATCTGAAACATCTTCATCATCGAAATCATCATGATTGTGGTCAACATGAGGGATATTTCCTATAAAAATACATTTATGATGTACTATTTTGTTATTAACATAATAATATTTGTTTGGAAGTGTTTTGTTTTGTATTTATAAGCTCAAAAACAATTACATGTCCAATATTAAATGTAATTATATTATATATCATATTTGTATGGGCATTTATTTGAATATGTATTGAAGAGGTTGTTAAATCAGTAAAAGTATATGAATTGAAGGTTTTTTTTTTTTTTTAACTTGATGAGGACTATCTTTTCTATTGCCACTTGTGCTTTTATGCTCATAAGTTGAATGAGCAGGTGCATATTGGGGCAAATATGTATGTGCAAGTAGAGTCATTCTAAATTCCCAACTAAAAACATTAGGTGTAGCTAAATTGCCTTCTTCATGAATGGTTGGCAAAAGTATTGGCTGTGGCCTATGCCATCCTGTTCGATTTCTTCTTGAGATTGCATTGAAAAAGCTTAATGTGCATCCTAAAAAATATAATTAAATATAAATAGTATTAAATGAATGTTAATGGAAAACTTAGAAGTTTAGTTGGCTAAATCATAATATCCTTAGATAAAATTTACCACTTGTTTGTGCATTTCTCGTATTATGTGCTTGCTTTGGATGAGAGGTTTGTTTGAGATTTTCATCCATTTGCTGTCTTTGTTGATAATTTTTTCGTCGTCTTGCAAGTTGTTGTTTGTGTTGTTCAATAGTCAATGAAGCCATCCTCCGTCTTGCATAATTACGCCATCTTTCCCTATCAATTTCTCTTTGGTGAACATTAGAGCCCTTACTTTGTTCGTGAATGAGCAATCTTCGTTTACGTTGAGTAAGATGACGTTGCTCTAATCTCGTGTTGCGTTGTTCCAATTCTCTTTCTTGGTTTTCAGTTTGAGCAACTGATTCCAAAATTAAGCATTGCCTCCTCTGTTATAGGTATAAAAGCCATCGTTCACGATTTTGTTGTTGGACATGCCTCACAGTTGATGTATTAGGGCAATCATGGTTCATTCTTTCGAGGATTGTTAGTGAACTCATACCTTACAATAATAAATTCTACTTATGTTAAAAGTGTGCCTAACAGTTACAATAAAAGAAGGTTGGTGTTGCTAGGCAACCCTTTGAGAAGTTATTAGTTTTGAACAACACAAAGTTGAAAAGCAATTTGCAAATAATAATAAAATATTGTATGCTTTAGTTGGAGTATTGTGATTTTAAGACATTAGGCTTGGTTTGGGGTACACTATATACGTATACTTTTTTTGGGGTCACATTACCTCTCTATTTTTATACACATCTTTTTGTAACAAATTAAAAAATATAGTTGTTTAGATCATCTCAAACAACCCCTTAATTTGGTTAACCATAAAGAAAGTAATTACTTAATTACGACATTATTTTTATTTTTATAGTAATAATGAACTTATGAATTCAATTTTTTTTAAAACAGAATTTATCGCCAAAAAATTTTGCTAAGAAAGATTATTTGTACTTTAGATTGAACTTTTATATGGTAGGACAAATAAAAAAAGTTTTTCATAAAAATATGAGCCTAAAATTCACATCATAATGTATACATTTTTTTTTTTTTTTTGGGTTTGTTTGTTATTTTTTCAATCAACATGAGCAACAAAATGGAATTAAATTTTTTTCATTTTTTCAAAAATTATAGAATTTATACCTGAAATAAAAATAAATTGAATGTAATGACAAAATGAATGTAAACAATAATTAAAAGGAAACCAAACACTCATAAAACATGTACGGTCAAAGCAGATAAGATGTGCTAGCAATTTTTTTTCTTACATAATTACAGAATTTATACAAAAATTAAAAAAAAAACAATGACTAAGATGTATTTTGATAATAAAAAAATAAATAATAAATAAATACCATTTTTTTTGATTATACAATTATAGAATTTATACTATTAAAAAAAGCAATCACTGATAGAACACTTACAGTAAAAGAATGGTGGTGTTGTTAAATAACCCCTGGAGAAGTTATTAGTTTTGAACAATATAAAAAAAACAAAAAAACAAATTAGTTAACCATAAAGAATGCAATTATATAATCAAGATATTATTTCTATTTTTTTATTTTTATAATATATGCAATAAGATTTTTACATAGTAGGGTTGCATCATTGGTGTATTTTAATTTTTTTATATAATGGGGTTAATTAGGTGAAAAAGCTTTTATGTCACGATATGTTTGATTGGTAAAAATAAAAGAAAAATAGTGTGAATCCTAAACAAAAAAAGAAGTCAGTACATACAAAATTCTCACATGGTGATGGGGCCATTAAATATCACTTAGATTGAACTTTTATATGATGAGAAAAATAAAAAAGTCTTTCATAAAAATATGAGCTTAAAATCCATATCATAATGTATATATGTTTTTTTTTTTTTTTTTTAATTTGTAATTTAGATTGAACTTTTATATGGTGGTTTTATGAATAAATTTGTCATAAAAATATGAGTCTAAAATCCACATAGTTTTCATAAAAATATGAGCCTGAAATCCACATCATAATGTATATATGTTTTTTATTTTTATTTATTTTTATTTCATTCTATTTGTAATTTAGATTGAACTTTTATTTGGTGAGAAAAATGAAAAAGTTTTTCATAAAAATATGAGCCTAAAATCCACATTATAATGTATACATGGTTTTTTTTTTATTTGTTTTTTCAATCTACATGATCAACTAAATGAAACAATAATGTATACATGGTTTTTTTGTTTTGTTTTGTTTTGTAATTTGGATTGAACTTTTATATAGTTGAAAAAATGAAAAAAAAATCATAAAAATATGAGCGTAAAATTGACATCATAATGTATACATTTTTTTATTTTATTTTATTTGTAATTTACATTGAACTTTGATATGGTGGAAAAAATGAAAAAAAAAATCATAAAAATATGAGCCTACAATCCATATCATAATGTATACAGACCTTTTTTTGTTGTTATTTTTTCAATCAACATGATCAACTAAATGGAAATGTGAATTTTTATTAGTTCTAAATTGCTAATTAATAAACATAAAAAAATTAATAATAAATAAATACCATTTTTTTTACTAAACAATTACAAAATTTATACTTAAAAAAAAAAAAAAAAAACACTATAGAACACTTACAGTAGAAGAAAGTTGCTGGTATTAAACGACCTCTTGAAAAGTTATTTGTTTTAAATAGCACAAAGTTGTAAAGAACCTTCCAAAAAAAATAATAATTACCTACATATCCCATAATAAGTAGTTTTTATAAATAAGAAGACATTTTTCCAAAAAATATTAACAATATTAATTATATATATATATAATATATATATATTATATATATATATATATGAGAGAGTACTAAATTTCTTATTCCTATCTGCTAGTAAAAAATTTCTTATAAAAGTTCAATTTTTAAACCTTTCTTTTCTCTTTATCTCTTTTTTCCTTTCTTTTTTGTTCTCTTTTTTTCCTTTGTAAAACTTCCTTCTCGGAAGCTTTTTAATAATTAACTCTTTGTAATGTATTTTTTTTTCTTCTTGTTTGAATTTTATGTGTATTGTTTTTATGTTGTAGTTTTAAATTTCATTAAATTTTTTTTATGTTGGCATAGCCCGTCTTTTTTTTTTTTTTTTTTTTTTTGTGGGTCTTTATATTCATAGATTTTTTTTTATTGTTTTCTATTTTGATGTTTTATAAAAAAAATATATAAAAATTGCTTTGGTTAGAAATTTTTTATTCTATGGTTTTTTTTTATTTTTGGTTGGAAAGTGTATGGTTTTGGTGAAAATAGAAGAGAGAAAGAAAAGATGAGAGAAGAGAAGAGAGAAGAGAGGATAAAAGAAAAGAGAGAGAGAGAGAGAGAAGAGAGAGAGAGAGAGAGAGAGAATTAATTTTTAGAGAGAGAGAAATTATAAAATTAGAAAAAATTTTTAAAAATAATAAATTTAAAAATTTTAAAAAATAAATAATTTTTTATTTTTTTAAAAAATAATTTTTTTTTCAAATTATTTTTTTTTTTATCTTTATCTTTAAAAAAAAAATTTCTTTAATTTTTAATTTTTTAAATTTTAAATTTTAGAAATAAAAAAAAAAAAATATAAAAAAAAAAATTAAAAAAAAAAAAAATTAAAAAATTAAAAAAAAAAAAAAAAAAAAAAAAAATTTTAAATTTTTTAAAAAAAAAAAAAATTTCTATTTTATTTAATATTTAAAATTTAAATAATTGAAATAAAACGATTTCTCCTATCCGAAGATTCCTATCCCCATTTTTTTAGTTTTTTTTTGAAACCCTAAATTGATTTTGTTTTTTTTTTCACACACAATAATGCCATTTTGTTTTGTTTACTTGAACACACTTGAACACACAAATGATCAAAAAACCAAAATTGATGGGGTAAAAAGACCTGTAAAAGAGAAAGGTAAGACGAAAACAATAAAGACAATCAAAAGAATCAGTCAATGACATAAAGAAAAAGCAACGCTAAAGTGTCAATTGGCCCTAAAATGTTTAAAAAAATTTGGAAATTAAAAAATAAATTTGAAAGTGTGAATTATGATTTCCAATGAAATGAGAAATGATTGTGATTACACACACACACACATTATATTATATCACACACACTTGTTGGTTGATGGATTGGAGAGGAGAGAAAGAAAGAGACCCAGAGAGAGAAGAGAGAGAGAGAGAGAGAGAGAGAGAGTTTGTTTGTTTGGTGAAAAAAAAAAAAAAAAAAAAAAAAAAAAAGCGAGGAAGAAAAGCAATGAATTGAAAGATGTGGAGAAGAGTGGTGGTGTAGTGTCTGAGAGTAGAGATAGAAGTGGTGATAGTTTGTGTGATTTTTTCTTCCTTTGGATCCTCCTCCTGGCCTCCTCAACTTTTTTTTTCCTCTCGCTTCTTTTCTTGAATCGCTTTTGAACCCAAAAGCTCTAAGCAGTTGAAGGGGTCCCAAGAGGATCGACGGGAGTTTTGTTTCTTTTTCTCTTGGTCTTTTCTTTTCGCTTCTTGATGTAGGATGGCTTGACAAGAGAACAAATTAAGAAAAAAAAAAACAATTCAAATCACTAACAATTTCTAACTTTCTTCTTCTCATCACATCAATCTTCACATCAAAAAAGCACCAATGAATCAGAGGGAGAGAGAGAGAGAGAGAGAGAGAGAGAGAGAGAGAAGTACATGGATGTAAATCAATGTAAATCTGTTTTTTTATTTTTGGTAAAGGGGTAGTTTCGTCATTTGAATGGATTATGGGACTTACTGGTTAAAAGTTTTTGAACTAGGACTTAATGGACCATTATTTGCTAAAACGGGACTTGGCTGTAAATCACCCAAATACGGATAATCTGACAACAGGTCATCCCAAAAAAAAAAGTCAATACCTACAAAATTCTCACATGGTGATGAGGGCATTCATTATCACTTAGATTAAAATTTTATATGGTAGGAAAAATAAAAAAAAGAAAAGAAGAAAAGAAATAGGATACCTTGAATAATTGAAGAGAAACCATTATTCTTATATTATAATTTTTATACATTATAATATGGATTTTAAACTCCACCAATACACAAAATAAGAAGTTTGTGAAACAATAAAAAGAAAGTAAACTTCTAAGTTTGAGTTTCAAAATTCGATGCGCCTTTAATTTGCTTTCTCATGTTCTTATGTATTGCCTAAAAATTAAGAAAGCAACAGGGTAATAGAATAATACCTCCATCTGAATTGATTAATCAGAATTTTTATGATACATCATAATAAAGTAATAAAATTTAAAAATAAATTAAGAAAAACTAAATAAAAAGAGTTTTAGTTAAAAAGAAATTTAGAGAAAAGTGGAAGAAGAAATTTTTTTTTTTTTTTTACAGTACGTAGTCTGTATTTTACATACCAATAACAAAAAAATAAATTGTATAAAAAAAAAAATACTTAACAATACTTATTTTTATATTTTTACTCGAGTAATAATCGCTTCAAAAATTAACAAAATGATTAAGATTAAAAATAAGAATAACAATCGAGCCTAATCCATTAAAATCAGACCCATACCAATCTTCCAACCATGGTTGAACCCATTCAAATTTGACTCATCTGACTTCAAACTATTGGGCGAATTAACTGAATTGAATTCACCGATACAGAATCGTTGAGAGAGATTGGAAATTCTTTGAAAAGTTTGTGCAAAGAGATAAAGTAAAAAGTGAGGGAACAGATGTAGGTGTGAAACAATAAAAAGTGAAGGAATAGAACGTGTAGGTAGTGAATCATGCGGTTGTGATTTTTTTTAATTTTTTATTATATAATTTCCAGGTGACAAAAATTTCAAGCGACTATTGAAAAGCTGGATGTGAACATATTTTTTAATCTTTTTATTTTTTTAAATCACATAATTTTTTTTATTATTTTATATATATTTTTATAAAAAATTAAAAAATAACGTTATTTATTTAGATTATTTGAAATACTTCACTTAATAGATAGTATATAGCTATAGATACAGATATAGATATATAAAACTGAGGTTCATCCAACTTCCACCTTTGATGGTTAATCTCTTTCTCATCAACCTCAGATCTAAGCTTTGGACACCAAAACCCTTTTCAAACCCTTCTTCTCTCTCTTCTCTTCACACTCGCTCTCTCTTACCCCACAAACACAAACCCACCAACTGGAACACAAACCATAGCTTCGTCCTCTCAAACCCCCTACTCTCCCTCTTGGAAAAATGCACTTCCATGGCCCATTTGAAGCAAATCCAATCCCAAATGACCGTAACCCGCTTGATCTTAGATGGGTTCGCTTTGAGTCGATTGGTCGCCTTTTGTGCAATCTCAGAATCTGGTAGTCTTGATTATTGTAAAACAATATTGAACAATGCCCAAAACACCAATGTGTTTTCTTGGAATGTAGCAATTAGAGGGTATTCGGAGAGTGTAAACCCAAAAGAAGCTTTTTTGTTGTATAAGAACATGTTGACAAGTGGTGGGTCGAGGCCAGACAATTACACTTATCCTTTGCTGCTTAAATGTTGTGCTCGCTTATCATTAATTTGGATGGGTCATGAACTTCTGGGGCATGCTTTACAATTGGGTTTCGATTCGGATATCTTTGTGCATAATGCTGTAATTCATATGTTAGTGTCATTTGGAGAATTAGAGGTTGCCCATAAGGTGTTTGTTGAAAGTAGTGTTAGAGATTTGGTTTCTTGGAATTCTTTGATTAATGGATATGTTCGGAGTGGGAAAGCGCATGATGCTTTAAGTATTTATCGAGAAATGGAGGCACAGGGGATTCAACCAGATGAGGTAACAATGATTGGGGTGGTTTCATCATGCTCTCAGTTGGAGGATTTGAACCTTGGAAGGGAATTTCATCAATATATTCTAGAAAATAAGTTGAATTTTACAGTTCCACTTGCTAATGCTCTTATGGCTATGTATGTGAAATGTGGGAATCTTGGGGCAGCAAAGGTGTTATTTGACAACATGGAAAAGAAAACCATGGTGTCTTGGACCACAATGATTGTAGGATTTGCCAAATTTGGGCATTTGGAAGTTGCTCGGAGGCTTTTTGATGAAATGCCAGAGAAAGATGTTGTGCCGTGGAACGCCATGATAGGTGGTTATGTTCAAGCCAAGCATTGCAAGGAAGCGTTGGCTTTGTTTCACGAGATGCAAGCTAGGAACATTAAGCCTGATGAGGTGACTATGGTTAGCTGCTTATCTGCTTGCTCACAACTTGGAGCACTTGATGTTGGAATATGGATTCATCATTACATTGAGAAGCACAAGCTTTCTCTAAATGTTGCCGTTGGCACTGCTCTAGTTGATATGTATGCCAAGTGTGGTAACATCACTAAGGCGCTTCAGGTTTTTCAAGAGATTCCGGGAAGAAATTCTTTGACTTGGACAGCAATAATTGGTGGTTTAGCCCTTCATGGCAATGCACATGATGCCATATCTCACTTTTTGGAGATGATTGACATTGGTTTGATGCCAGATGAAGTTACCTTTCTTGGGTTATTATCAGCATGTTGTCATGGAGGTTTGGTTCAAGAGGGTCGTAAATTTTTTGCCCAAATGACCACCAGATTTAACCTCTCCCCCAAGCTTAAACACTACTCTTGCATGGTGGACCTTTTTGGTAGGGCTGGTCTCTTGGATGAGGCAGAAGAGATTATTGGGAGCATGCCAATGGAGGCAGATGCTGTGGTGTGGGGGTCATTGTTTTTTGCTTGTCGAATTCATGGAAATGTTGATATGGGAGAAAGGGCAGCTAAGAATCTACTTGAGTTGGATCCTCATGATAGTGGAATTTACGTTTTGCTTGCAAATATGTATGGGGAAGCTAGAATGTGGGAGAAGGCTCGGAAAGTGAGGAAGATGATGACGGATAGAGGAGTGGATAAGACTCCTGGTTGTAGCTCAATTGAGGTTAATGGTAGTGTTTTTGAGTTCATTATTAGAGATAAGTCTCACCCTCAGTCAGAGCAGATTTTTGAATGCATAGATCAGTTAACAAGGCAGCTAGAGCTTGTTGAGTGCATACCTGGTATTCTTCCTCTGGGAGATAACTTTCTTTTTGGCTCTGAATCTTGCAAGCAAATTTGAATAATCTGGTTAGTTAGATCTCAATCTGCTTCTTCTTTTGGGAGATAACTTTCTTCTTCTTCTTCTTCTTCTTCTTCAAGACTCGTTTTCAGATCATAAATCTGATTTTGGAAAGGTGTATAGATAGTTGTTATTGTGAATGAATTTTTGGTGACAACTTTCTGTGCTTTGGTTTAATTGCTAGGTTTTTGTTCGTTTACATGTTCATTATTTTGTTAGTCTGAATATCTGTGTTCTGCAATTAATCTGGTACTCATAGTCTTAAATATGCTCCTCATGAGTGGAATTTTTTTCAAAATTGTGTTCAGTGGATGATACTGAATTGCTATCTTTCGATTATCTTTGGCTGAAGTTAAAGTTGGAGGATCAGTCTCCACAATGACTATTGTCTCTTTAAACAAGAAGATTGGTTTAGGGGCATACAATAACTTTTTCTCCAGTGCTATAAGTTAATTATTCTCTATTTTATCTGCATGTGTGTTGTGTGCAAGCATGTGTCAATATTTCTCTCTCTCTCTCTCTCTCTCACCTTTTTGTTCTTTTATTGTTAATATCTTTACTGATGCAGTAGGAATCTGGCCAGTTGCATTTATTCCAGTCTCCCCAAGGTTTTTGAGCTCATTGTGGGTGATTCCAAACCACTAAAATCCCATGACATGGACATGCCAACTACAAGCGATCTGTCATTGTTTTCCTATAACTGCTGACCTATGTCTGTTCAGCTCTGTCAGACAAATGGCTTTGCCAGCTTTGCCCCAAAGAGGAAGAACCATTCCTGCAGTGTTTAAACTGGTTGGCTGCTCAAGGTATGTGAAACATTCGTATAAAACCACAGATAAATATTTAAGGCATGTCAGTTCTCTGTTTTGTTGGCACTGACTTGGATACTTTTGGGTAATTATGGAATTGGGTTTTATGGCCTAACATCAAAGATGAAGGGATCATACTATGGAGATGGAACGGAGTTGTCAATATGTCATGCCATCCTGCGTCTGGTCTCGGTTTGCTATTTTATGTATTTTAACGACTTACGTCCCAAAATTTTCCGTGCATTGCAAATTATTGCATGCTTATTGTTATTAGTGCCTGAACTTGTCCCCAGGCCTTAAATTTTGCACTCTAAGCCAATTTCCAATTTCAAGAAACATCGGCTGTCCCTGGAAATGGTATCCTTTAACCTGGTTTCTAAGGAATGCTTTTCTGATGCAAAGGTATTATTCTTTATTTCAGATTCTGCATGTCACGTGTCTGTCCCACATTTTTCGATGTTCTCCAATTTGAAATAGATGGTTCTATTAAGCAGTGATCCCAATGAGATTTATGTGTGTGTGGATATAGTGATGTTTAAGCTTTTAAGGAGACTTGAACCGAAGCACTTAACGTCAAACCAGCATGCTTGATTGACACAACTAAGCTAGCTTGCATATATCCTGATTTGTAAAGTTGCTTTGTTGGATACTTCTTATATGAGTATAAGATCTGAGAATGAAATTGTTGTTAGTGCTCATTACCTGGGTGTTTTTTCTATCAAATAGATTTCAACATTAAACTTGAAACATATTGATGAACACGTAATAGTTTTGTAATTAAGACTGACGTGTATTTTAGAATAAAAAAGATTGCGAAGCATGGAGCAAGTGTTTGGCTATGGCAAATTCATAGGAATATTACACTAAAGCAAAACTAATAATTTACATGGATCCCAATGTGCAATGCACCCAACCCAAATAACCTTATCATTATTCTGAATGTCAAACTTGGTAATCAGATTGATTAATCATATTTCTTTGACAATGGGCTCCTAAGTTCTTGGAAAATAATGAAGATTCATTTTATTTTGTTTTAATGTCTCTATGTATATCCATGACAATGATTTCAAATCCCCAATTGTACCCTCTGCCTTCAATGTTATTTATCTCCATTGACTTCTATATTTGTTCCTGTAAACTCTAATGGCCCATGAACTCCTTCCATATTTCCTTCAACACGACATTACTATGGTAAAATATTTACATTTTTCTAAAAGTATATGGTTTAATTTCTTTATTTTTTTTTGATAAATAAAAATAAATGGTTTAATTTTAAATCCATTTCAAAGAAGATCTATTAAATTGACAATCAATCTCATGATTCTATAACTCTCAAGACTTTTATCATTTTTATGATATAAAAATAAAAGTTGATTTTTTAATGAAGGTTTTACCCGTTAAAAAAGAGAAGTAAATAGGATAGGTTGGCTTAATTAATTTCATTCTAAGAGATATACCTTTCAATGTTACCTAGCTAGAAAAATTCAATTGAAGACTTTCTTTTTGAGGTACCTCAACTTCTTCACCCTCAAAAGCCCTCCCCCTTCCCTACTCCATGCAGTGGAAAAGAGTGAGATATGGTCAACAAGTCAATGTATTTTAAAGGGTGATATTGGACTTGGGGATTTCATGATTGGTTGTTGGCGGTCATTGACTTGGAAAAGTGCATGATGGGTTCCTAGAGAGATAATGTAGCGAGTTTTAGAAAGGAAAATAGTATTAGTTACATATATTGATGTAATATTAAAGACATGTATAGTGTGACTATGACTTGTGTGAGAATAGTAGGGGAAGAAATAAGTAAATTTCAAATGACAATAGTCTTATACCAAGGATCATCTTACTAGGAACATTTAGGAGAATTTCACCCGGTGTATGTTATTTGCCGTCAATGTAGTTTTAGATAACTTTTAGCTTGAATTGTGGAGAGATACTTTAGAATCTAAAGGGTTTGGATTAAGTAGAATTAAGAATGAATATGAAGTATAACTTTAACAAAGCTAGAAGTAAGGATGAAATTAGAGTAAAACTTGATGGGTGAGAGATTTCTAAGAGTGATCATTTTTTGGTATCTTGGGTCAATTATTCATAAAGATGGATAGAATAAGAGGATGTGACCCACCTATTTTGGGAATTGGCCTTTTTAATAACTTTTTGATTTTTTACGAAAAGACGTATAAAAAAGAAGAGAGAGAGAGTGGGTTGACTTTTTGTAGTGGCTTTTTGGCTAAAATTGTTACTTCCCAAAATAGGCTAGTGAAATATTGGAGTTTGAATAGATTGTGCCTAGAGGGAGGTGAATAGGCCAAATTCTTAAAATTATGATTAATTAATATGATTCCCAATTTTAATCTTTTGTACAGTTAATCAATCAACAAAGTAATCGATGCAATCACATTGCAAATTTATACAGAAAACCCAATAGAAAAATCTCCAAGAGGGAATAAAAAAACCACGGTCCTGGCACCCAACAAAATCCACTACATGAATCTAGAGCACAAGACACAAACGAGCGGACTTACAACCAATCACCTAGTGTACGTAACTCTGACGCCTCGAAGAAGCTCCACGTGCACAATCTGACCTATTCAACCTTCTTGATCTGCTAGACACGATGAAGCTCTATTCTTCGATCTTCATTCTTGAATGGCTTCAGATCACCCAATCAGCCTTGGGTGATAGAACGATGCAATGATAGACAATGGTATGATGGTTTTTGAAAACAATGTCTCACATAAATCAGATATAAGCCTTCGAATTTTTATAGAGCTTAGAGATAAAATGATTGTGTAAAATAATGGTTGTGATCCCCAACAATGAATTATGAACTGTTTATATAGAAAATCAGGGTTTCAAAGCCAATTTAGGGAAGGATTTGGAGATTCCGTCCTAGCTATAGATCCCTGTAAGTGAGTGATTGATTGCTACCCTTTTGACAGCAACCGATTGCCCATCCATCTCTGGTTGATCATTGTTTGCTGGAAAAACGTCGTTTTTAATTTTGATAGAGGGATTGATTGCATTGTGTATCTCATGTCGATTGCCCGTCTCTAGAGAAGATTATATCAAAAAGTACATTAAGGGTATTGATTGCTCCTAGAGGGGATCAATCGCCATACCGTTTTAAGTTCTAACGGAACTATTTCTAGAAACGTTTTGCAATCCATTAAAACACTTCTTGCCAAAAAGTCCTTTTTCAGATGCAATTAAAACATGTATGCAAGAGAATACCTGAGCAGGTAATGGAGTGGCTTGAATCCGATGTGCCGGGCTGACCGAGTGTGACCAATTGTTCAACTACCCATACACAACTAAATATTCTAAACTACATTACAACGTGACTTGTCACGAAAAAATGCCAATTAACTTTATTCAATTGCACACAGAATTAGGTCATGATGGATGAATGGAGCAGTGCATCAGGAGTGTGGTGTGATTTTAGGATTCCTATTAAGTTGAAAAGGAAACTTTATAGGACTACTATACAAATTGCTATGATGTATGCTATTGAATGTTGGGCAATTAAGAAAAAAAACATGTTCAGAAATGAGTGTAGTTGAAATGAGAATGTTGAGATGGATGAATGGTATTAATTTAGATAAAATAAGAAATGAATCTATCAGGAGGAAGTTAGAAGTGACACAAATTGAAGATGAGATGGGGGAATTCGGTTTGTGATGGTATGAATATGTGCAGCGCGGACCAATTAACATGCTGTTTGTATCATAAATTTCCTTATCAAATATAACAAGGTTACCTGTGCACAACCGAGTCCTTTTTGCTTTCCCCTATTCTTCATCCTCTTTTTTTTTTGTTGTTGTTGTTGTTGTTGTTATTGATATGTTGCTTTTTTACTTCCAAGATCTTGGCCATTTATCCTAGTGTAAGGGATAAGATTGTTTTTTGTTCAAGACTTGCCTTTTGATTTGTTTTTGTTTGTTTGTTTGTTTGTACGCACACTGGTATTTTTTCTCAATGAGGATATTTTTATTTGCAATTATCATACATGAAATTGTTGAGTGGACCATTCATTTTGGATGCATGAAGTGATATGTTGCACATGGTGCATCTCAACACTACATGCAATCTTGGTATTTTCACGTTGCGGACCTTGTGGTGCATCACACGAGATACTCCTCCATACTTAAATAAATCCTCTAGCTAGATAGTGGCCTCTGAATTTTTGCTGACAAAAGTGAGTTGCATTGCATTAGCAATGCGTTATAAATAGAGTAGTGTCTTATATTGGTATATTTACATACTCCTGTTTGTATTACCAGTTCTTGATCTTTAAGTAATTTTTTATTTTTTTTTGGGTGCAACCTTATGTAACTTTTTGATGCTTCTGCTTGTGCATATAACTTTGTTTTTAGTAGAAAATTTTATGTTCTTTGAAAGGAATATGTAATGTTATACATGTGTTTGAGTAGTATAAGTTTTAGCAAAATTTTTTTTCCCTCTCTCTCTCTCTCTCTCTCTCTCTCTATTTTACTTTATGGATTTAGTGATGTCACACACGTGAGCAAGAAGGAAAGTATTGGCACATGATAGAAATAAGTTTTTATGATTCATCTGGATACCTATGTTTTTTAAGATATTGATCTAATTAAAGGGTACCATCTTGGACATTGTTAATCATTTTCGTGGTTCCTTAAATCATTAAATTACTCCTTTTGTGTAGTTTGGAGTTTCTTGTCTTTAACCATAAAGCTACATTGCAGGATTGAACTTCAAGCATGTCTTTCTGGGTTGTTTCTTTATCAACATAGATACTAGTGCTTTAATCTTGAAGTGGCAGAAATCTCACATTTTATGAAAATTCTTCCCTTACTAGCAGAAATCTCTCATTTGTTTCTATTTTTGAATTCTTCCCCAAGTGGCTTCTTCCTCTACCTCTTTCCACTCCTCCATGAGTGGCTAGTCTCCCTCTTTCTAGGGTTTTGATGAAACCCTAGCCAAGTAAATAGGGTCTTTCTTAGGTTTTTGATTGTTGTAATAATTTGAACAAATCGTATAGTGTTTAAGCAGTTTTTCAATATATTTTTCTTTCATTCTCTTTAAATGTTCTTCTTTTTGTGATTGTTGAATGCTTTCCATACAATTATTATCTTTTCTTCGTATTCAAAATATGAGACAAGTCATGCTATGAGACACGAATCGTGTTGCTATCCTAGTTCAGAGTGAACGACTCGTACTATTTGAGATTATTCGTGCCCATACGTTGAACGCGACAATCTTCTTGATCAATACTTCAAGTTTGTAGTTGTAATCCTAGTTCAAAGTGAACGACTCGTACTATTTGAGATTATTCGTGCCCATACGTTGAACGCGACAATCTTCTTGATCAATACTTCAAGTTTGTAGTTGTGAAGTATTGGGTGGTTCGAACCATAGCACAATCGATTTTCAATTTTAAACCTTATTTATGTAACTAGTGGTGAATTCATTGTCCTAGAATCTTCCAAAATCAGTATCTCAAACGATACTTTTAATTGTCAATTTAATTTCTAAATTTCATTTTAATTCTTGCTTAGTCATGATATCCCACAATCTTTTTTATCAAAATTAATTTAGGAAACCAGCAATTAAATTAGTTTAATTTCACAATTGTCCATGTGGATCAATATCTGGACTTGCCATTATTCTAAGGAATTTGGGCATAGTTTAGCTCTTTATTTTTGGTTTGCAAATGACCCATCATCGGTCACAGACGGTATAAGGTAAATATTATGAGTGATATAATTTTGGGGTTAATCTATGCATTCAATAGTCGGCCCAAAGGAAGACTTGTTGTTTATTGGGAGAAGACCACTTGCATATTATAATACTTGTCCAAAAACTTGATTTAATAATGTGTTAGGTTTCTCAGGAGGGCCCATTGCTAAGGTTTAATATTTTATTATTAAAGTTAATGCCCTATAGTCTAATTAATAGCCTCTTTGATTAGACTATTTTTTTGCATGATAATAATAATTATGGTTTTATTTTTATCAATGCATTAATGTAGATGGGAAATTTATTAATTGTAAGATTTATGGTCTTATATAAAGTGAACGCATTTGCTATATCTGTGAGTTTGAATAGTATTCCAGTTCTCAATTGTTGTAATTTTACAAAATTGAAAAGAACATGTTGCTATTGTTTTTTGGTGTATGTATTTGAATCATGCGTTTCGTGTTGATGAGCTTTCCGCACTTACTGATAAAAGTACAGTTGATAAAAAGCTATATGTGAAAGTGGAAACGCTTGAATCGCATAGGTCTTATAATAACAAAGTTATTTGTCTTTGACACAATTCGAGGTGCAATGCCTAAGGAAAGAAATGTCAAGAAATTTCTAAGCCAAATTGCAAACTAATTTGTTGCATCAAAAAAGGTGGAGGCAAGTATGCTTTTTAGCAAACTTGTCACCATGTGATATAATATAATGGCAAAGGAAATACAAGGGAGAATACTATGAAGATGTCTAATCTTGTTACTAGAATGAGAGCACTAAAGTTAGAATTTTCTGATGAAATTCATGTCTCTCATTCTGATTTCACTTATGGCACAATTTGGTCGCTTTAAAATTAACTGTAAAATTTAAAGAGAAAAGTGGACTCTTAATGAGCTCATTGCTTAGCGTGTGCAAGAGAAATTGATGCTAAAACAAGAAAAGACAAAAAGTGCTCACTTGATAATTTTTCTCATGGCAATTCGGGCACTAAAGGAAAAAAGAAAAAAAGAAAAATGAATAGAGACAATAAAGTAAGGAAATTGTGGATGTCGGAACTTCACAAGCAAAAGTGCAATAGAAATAGAATAAGGTTCTTTACTAATTCTTTTACAAGGTTGCTGGTCATGTGAAGAGGGATCATCCCAAGTACCATTGCTTAGCTCGCAAAGAAGTGTGGCAATTTCTATTTTTTTGTTTGTTCTGGATTTAATTTAGTTGAAGTACCAATCCACACTTGGTGAATAGTGTAGAGTTGCCTAAGGAGTTGTCTGGCCAATGAATGCCGAAAGGTTTGTTTACATGGGAGATGATAATAAAGTATGTGTTGAGGCAATTAAAGTCTATAGATTAAATTAGAATCTGGATTTTTATTTGAATTTAGATGAGAATGTTTATGTGTCGTCATTTAGACGGATTTTGATTTCTTTTTTCTGTTTGAACAAATCTAGTTATACTTGCTCATTTGGAAAATGAAGATCTATCTCTTTCAAAATTTATTGGTAATGATTCTTTGATTGATAATCTATATTGGTTAGATTTGGATGCCTCTCACTTAAAGTCAAATGAAACTTTGCATGTGATAAATTATGGTACAAAGCAAAAATTGATTAGTGAGAGCTCTTTCTCTTTTGGGTTATCTCTTTATAGAGATCTGAAAGGCTTGTGTCAAGTTGAGTTCTTGGTCCTCTTGATTTTACAGATTTTAAAATTTGTATTGTTTGTATAAAGAGGAAGCAAACAAACATAAGGAAGTTAGGTGCCAACATGAGTTCAAATGTCTTAGAAATGATTTATATCAATATTTGTGGTCTATTTTTTATGGTTTCTTGGAATAGTCAACAATATTTTTCACGTTCATTGATGAATACTCTTGTTATGGATATCTATACTTAATATATAAGTATTGGATGTATTTAAGGCATATAAAGCTAAGGTTGAAAATCAGCTTCATAAGAAAATTAAAGACGTTATATCTGATCATGGTGGTGAATACTATGGTAGATATGATGGATCAGGTGAACAACGTCTAGGGCATTTGTGAGATACTTATAGGAATGTGGCATCGTTCCTCAGTATACATATCAAGGACCCTGTGTCAAAATGGTGAGAAACAAAATTGGATCCTAAAAGATGTGGTTAGAAGTATGATAAATCATTCATTTGACCGAGTCTCTTTTGGGGAAAGGCCTTAAAACTATAGTTTACATTTTTAATTGAGTACCTAGTAAGGCAATAGCTAAAACCCCATATGAATTATAGACTGAAAAGAGACCTAAAATTAAACATTTTCATGTCTGTGGTTGTCCAACAAAAGTTTAGCTTTATGAGCCAAATGAAAGAAAATTGGGCTCAAGAACTATAGTTGCTACTTTATTGGATACTCGGAAATGGTTAAGGGGTTTTAAGTTTTATTGCCCATTCAGTAATGTCATTATTGAGATGAATAATGTCTAAATTATTGGGAATGCTAAAACTAGTGAGAGTTTAAACCCAATAATATTTTGTTTGAAAAGAAAAGTATTGACATTTCTACGGTAAATATTGAAAATAATGAGGTTGTGACACCTGTTATTGTACAGGAGGCAGATGCATGTGGGCTCCCTTCTACTAATACAGGAGAATCTCAATAACTTTAATTGAAAGTGCCTATAAGGAAATTAAATAGGGAGAAGAGATCAGTAATTTTGGTTGATTATGTCATTTATCTCCAAGAGCATGAGTTTGATAAATGATTGAAAGCCGTAATTTCTTTTAGTCAAGCCAAACAAAGTGCTCACTTCTTAAAGAGATAGATGCTATAGTTGATGAGTTAAAGCATACGTGAGACAATGACATTTGAAATCTTATTGAATTGTTTATGAGTGTAAAACCAATTTGTTATAAATGGGTCTTTAAGACCAAATGGGACTCTAAAAGCAGTGTCGAAGGATATAAAGTACATCTTGTCAATAAAGGCTTCACTCAAAAGGAAGGCATTGATTACCAAGATTCTTTAACTCCGGTTTTATTGAAGACTCATTAGGATTATTGTGGCACTTGTGGCTCATAATGATTTAGCGTTTCACCAAATAGATGTAAAGACTATGTTTCTAAATAACAACGTTGAAGAAACCACAATGGTGTAACTATAAGTTTTTTATACTAAGGGATCAGATCCTTAGTAGCAGGAATTGTTACAGTAGGTGATGATTTTCTTGAAGAAACGCAATTTTGCATTCCCGAATCAGAATCGTGTAAGAAACGCAATTCTTAAGAGAGAAAGTCGTGTTTCGGTATGAGATGGAAACATTTATGAAAATCAAACAACTCCAGATGCAAAATAAATAAAAACAAAGATTTGAACAAAATTTTGGGTACAAAATATGAAGCATATATACAAAAAAAAAAAAAAAAAAAAAAAAAATTAATAACAAATACTAAATAACCATTAAATTCAAATATTACTTACATAATTTGGGTATATCTAAATCTGATTGGCAATTTCATGAATAAGTTCATATCTATTCATATATCCATTACTCCATAATCAGTGAGGATGGCTTTGGGTCTGTTGTTGGTAATGCAATTGCTGGGCCTGAGGTTGGAAAATGTTTGGTGTGGAGAGAGAAGATAGATACTGGGTTGTTTGAATGGAGAAAGAGGAACTGTGTGGTGGAGTTGATAAAACCTAGCACCTATCAAAAAGAATGGAGGGAGAGGAACTGTGGTGGAATCGGTTGGCAAGAAATTGGAACATTGGTCATCGAAGATATAAGAGAGGGGAGGGGGGGAGAGAGAGAGAGAGAGAGAGAGAGAGAGGCATATGCAGAGTTTTTTATTTTTATTTTTTAGATGGGTGTATAAACAGAGTTTGGGTGAGAGAGTAAACAGTGTTTTAATCAGACTTTTTAGATCCCCAATGGCCTCTACAAATAGGTGTAGGCTGTAATTATTTTTTGAAAAATGCTTGGGAGCACTAATTAGTGCTCCCACTAATTAGGTGACAGTGGATCCCGCCAGAAATGATGTGATGTTTTGGTCTTAGAGTTGTATTTTTTTTTTTTTCTATTTTTTTAATGCATTAGTGCTATTAGTTGTGATATTTTTAGTGGGATGAATCATTGTTGTTATTTTTTTTGGGATAATAAAATAAATAGTGTTGTAGAAGAACAAATATTATTAGGAGGCACTTGCTAATATATTGAAAATGTGAGAAAAAATATACTCCCTCCGTTCTAAAGTATTAATCCCTTATTTTATTTTTTTATTGTTTTAAAATATTAATTTTTTTTCAAAAATTAAGGACAAAAATAATATAAGTTTTCAATTTTGCCCTTCTTTTAAATTCATTAACTACATAAAAACTACAACTATGACAGTTGATATATCCCAAAAAATGTACTATCAAAGGATAATTTTGAAAAATTAATTTTTTTAAATTGCAATAATTGTACTCTCAAAAAAAATTAGATTCCCCAAAAGGGACTATTATTTTGAGATGGAGGGAGTATTGATTTTATAAAAAAGTATATTGAATTCATAAAAAATGTATTGAATTTAATAATGAATGTCTCAAAATTGATATATTTTTTGTCTTGTTAAGTGCCCTGGAGGCACTTGTTAGCAAAAGCGATACAATAATAATAATAATCATAATAATAATAATAATAATAATAATAATAATAATAGAAGAAACAACAGTAATAGTCAAAAAAACAAAATTTATTGCAGTGAAAAAATTTATATAAATGTTATATTTTTTCATAATTTAATAATTTATTTTACTGTCATCATCACTGTATTGTTATGTTCTCATGATAATATTATGACATAGAAAATAACAAAAAAAAATTTACTAGAACAATTTTGAATACGAATTTTAAAATATTTTATATAATATTTACGTGAGTTTAAATACAAGCCATAAAAAACCCACCCTTATCATATTTATGTCAATATTTAATAAATATTGGACAATTCATTTATGGTGTCTAATATTTTTGAAAACCCCCCCTCACTTATTCATACAAAAAATTTACAATAATGATATGACAATGTCATTATTATAAATAAAAGTATCTTCACTAATGTTTTGTTATAAAGTGAATGAATTATGAGACATATCATTTTGTATAAAAATTATGTAGTAATTTTGTGTTCATATAGTATTACTATTTTAAAAAAATTATACATAATAATATGTTTCAACGAACACATTTTTTCAAAACACAATCATAATTGTATTGTGATTGTGTCACATAAGATGTCATTTAAAATAATATATATAGCGATTCTGGTTTAGATCTGACTTATTTGATGTTCTGAATTCAGGTTTCATTATCTTATATGGTTATTCATGCTTTGTTTCTCCTTATTTCTCATTGAGTTTGGCTATTGGAGTGTCTCGATTGCATTTGGAATAGGTTGGTAGCTTGTTTTTCAAAACTATTGTTGTCCAGAATTTTGCTTCTTTGCTCGAGCGGTGATTTTTGCACTCGAGCGGTCTTTGTGAATTCCTAGTACTTTTGTAGGTCTACAGAGATATTGAGAGATGGTGTTCTTCGCTCGAATGGTGTTGGCTTGAGAGGCCCTTCTTGAGCTCGAGTGGTGGTCTTCTGTCTGCAAAACTTCTGAGAGATTGTATTCTACGCTCGAGTGGTAACACTTTTTGTGTCTGGTCGCTCGAGCGACACTTCTTGCGCTCGAGCGGTCTGAGCGTATATCAGATCGTGAAGTCACCTTTTTGAGTCACTTTTTCATCTCTAAACATTTCAAAACCTTATTTTCTCTCACTCTCTCTGTAAAATTCACCTTCTCTATACAAATACACCTAGATCCATTGATTTCTGCACCCGTGTTCCTTTGATAAAAAGTAGAGCACGACGAGGGTTTTGTTATAATCGGAACAAAGTTGGATTTCGGCTCCGTTGTGGTTTTTTTTTTTCTTTCTCTCTCTCTCTCTCTCTCTCTCTCTCTCTCTCTCCTTGGTCTTCTAGCTTTGAGGTAGGGATTGTTCGCACTTTCTTATAGTTTTTAACTTAGTTATTTGCTATTTCTAAAACAATATTGTGATTTGGAAATTTTTGGACAAATCTAGTGTTTAGGGTTAAAAATCAAAAAGAGGGGTTTTCAAATGGACTCTTGAAAATGGTTGTGGGATTGGAAATGAGATTGAGTTGTGATAAATGATTGGTCATTATACTTGGAATTAATTTTGGAAGAAAATAGGATTTTGCCCTAATTATCTCAAATGTTGATTTTGTATAAATAAATGGAATTGATGTTAAAAATGTGAAATTGGATCGATATTGATAAGGATGGTGGAGTTGGGTATGTTACCACTCACATCTTGGAATTTGGAAAGTCTATCTTTAAAAAAGTTATTTATCTGTTTAGAGATATCTGTTTTGGGCTATCAGTGGAGAGTAACTACGATTGTTGTAAAAATTGCATGAGAATTAAGAGAATTGAAACTATTTTCTCATCCATGACATTGAGCATTGTTGCATATTTACTACATTGAAAATGTGCATTGTTTTGAGAAAAATGAGTGAATCTGGGAAGTAAGTATTGCCTTATTGAAATAAGTTCGCCTGTGTGTCCATGATGAAAGTCCTAAAAATCGCGCGTTTACATGGGTGCCGATCTCGCTGATGAAATTTCCGTGACAATAGTAGTGCTTGTATAGCCTACGTTTACATGGGTGCCGGTCTACGGTTTCCTATAGACGAAATTTCCGTGAAGGTTATATTTGTTTTGACATTCCTAGAGAGTGTGATTCATTGCCCTGTTTTTTATCATAATGGAAATGATTTTATGAATTATGACATTAACCTGACATTGCATGGTTTGGAAAGAGATATAAAATGTTTTGGCATGAGCATTGCATATGCATTCATCTTATATCTTTGTTAAGATTCATATACTGTGTTGGATTATTTATATTGGGCTTTGGCTCACTCTATATGGGAAACCATTTTCAGATGCTGATGATGTGCCTCCACTAAGATCATAGCTTGGGAGGAACTTCGAGCTGAAGGCTTCTTTTTAATTATCTGATGTATTTATTTTGTACAAGTCAAAGGCTTTTGACTGTATTAGATTTTAAATCCATCTATGTTGTAACTAAGCATCGCCTTGGAAAGTTGTAAGCCTTTAAGGTATTTCTTATCTGTTTAACTTTTATTTTATATTTCTCGTTATAACACATGCTGTAGATTCAAGTTTATGACTTATGAATGTATAATTGCATATGTTATCTTTTGTATATCTGAATCATAATGGAAGGACATTATAATCAAAATACTTCTCATTTATTTATTATTGAGAAAAGAGTTTATTATCATTTATTTCGAGGCGTTACAAAATGGTATCAGAGCATACCGGGTTTGAATACTTTGAGTACGTGGGGAGTGGTTCTTACTACAATGGGTTCATCTCACTTGATAGAGATTTTTGTATATTTGATATGCTACGTGATAACATGTTTATGTGACTAAGTGTGTATGAAATTTAATTTCTAAGACATTGATTGGGTCTACAAGTTTCTAGAAGTCTTGTTAGAAGAGCATTTGATCACCGTGATTTCTAACTAGAACTCTGGCAATGTTGCGGGACGATCTTTATCTAGAAAGAAGTTTGTATGTGTTTATGTGATTATGTGCTTATGTGGAGTGAATTATCTGTTGTCCATTGCATTAAGACACGAGTGAGTTGCTTCGACACATTTGTAAATGTGATAGCCTCTGGTGTTACCTTCATTAGGATGTCAGGACGTGGACGTAGACGTGGTGGTAGTAGGCGTGGCAGGCCTAGGCGGCAGGAGGTGCCTATAGCAATTCTGGTTTAGACCCGACCCATTTGATGTTCTGGATTCGGGTTTCATTGTTTTGTATTATTGTTCGTGTCTTATTCCTCTTTTCCCTCCTTGAATTTTGCTATTGGGTTGTGTTGATTATGTTTGGAACAGGTTGGTGGCTTGTTTTTCAAACTTGTGTTGCCTAGATTTTTGTCCCTTCGCTCAAGCGACACTTCTTGTGCTCGAGTAATCTTTGTGAAACTCCAGTACTTTTGCAGGTCTGCAAAAATAGTAGGAGTTTGTATTCTTCTCTTGAGCGAAGCTTCTTGCGCTCGAGCGACGACCACTATCTGTAAAACTACTAGGAGTGTGTATTTTGCGCTTGAGCAAAGCTTCTTGCGCTCGAGCGGAACACCTTATTGTGTTTGGTCGCTCAAGCGACAAGTCTTGTGCTCGAGCGAGCTATGCGTGTATCAATTCGTAAAAAGGCCATTTTACATCACTTTTTCATCTCTCTCTCCCGCTCTCTAAACTTTCTAAAAACCCTAAGTTGAGACCCTATCTTTCTAAAACTCACATTCTCTCTTCTAAAACACTTGGATCCATTGATTTCTTCACCCTACTCCCTTTGAGAAAAAGGTAGAGCTCACTTAGTGCTCCGTTTTCATCCGAGCAAAGTTGGATTTCGGCTTCCTTGAGGTTTCTCTATTATCTCCTTGGCCTTCTAGCTTTGAGATAGGGATTCTGTACACTCTTTTATGATTTTTAATTTAACTATTTGTTTTTATGAAACAATCTTGCGATTTTGGAAGATTTTGAACAAACCTAAGGTTGTGGTTTAAAATCAAAAGAGAGGTTTTCAAATGGGTGTATTGAAATTGGTTGTGGGGTTGGTTATTGTAGACGTCCCCGAACGCCCCGGGAGGGTTAAGTCCCGTTCCGTTCATATCGGGGTCACTACAGTTCGGACTCGATTGTCACGGTTCTAAATCTGAACCAAAGAGTCCAAAAAAGAAATCGCTTTTGAAGAAAACAGATTTTGAAAAGTAGTGCCAAACATAGACTGCTTTCGGATCTGAGTCGCCACCTAAATATTTTAAAATGGGAAATTTAGGAAACCACGACTCGGTCAAGGCCACATGTCCGCTATCACCAAAGTGGTCTTGGCTCGGAGCTTGGGTACGATCGGGAAGGTCGACTATGAGCACCTTTTTCGCCGTCGAAGACCGGCCTCTACTAACCGTGATATCTGATTTTGAAAACATTACATGCTCTTATTCCGATTATTAGCCTAGAATTACTATGTTATGCGAGCAGCAAATAAGTATAGACTAGATTGCCTAATTTGGAAATAAACATTGCATATCCGTTCGTTTTGAAAACAGTTTGAAATTGCTACTCGCAAGTAGTCTAAAATACGGATTTCAACGAGTTATTCCAACTCAAGCAATCCAACCTTCACCCACAGGCATTCAAACAGTTTATCTCACATAAGCATCTAGCCGCATGGTAAGCATACTGTCATGGCAACATTCACACGCATGTGGTATGCTAAAGCGTAAAATACTTACATCGTACTCCGTGCCAAAACAATAAACTAGTTAGCAAACATGCATGTCCTAGTTCATGTTAAGTGGCCAACGCAACACAAGCAAGGATGCAATTTAGAATAGGCTCGGCTGACCCTAAACATGGCACATGAAATGCAGCAACTACCACGTATTCAATTTGGAATTGAAAGTACGATGTAGTTTGCATGATGTGCCGAGCCCAATGCATGTTCAGACAAATGTATGGATGCACGCATGCATTGCATAAGGTATGCTAAAATAAGTATGCCCTAATCTACCATCGAAAGCGGGTAAATAATAGGGATAGAAAGAAATGGGGGTTTGGAAGACATACACCCACTCACACACACTTATTACAGCTTTGCCCTCGCTCGGAGGGACCGAAACAATATACAAATTAATTAACTACGCAAGCTAATTAAAATTTTACAAATCAACTAAATTAATTAAATAAAATAATTAATCTAATTAAACAGTAAATCGCCTCGGGATGAGGGCCAAATGCAGCGCGTGTTCGGGACTCACTCGGAATCGCACTGTTATGCATGATTTGCCTCTGTTTCCTCTGCTCTCCTCCTCAGAAAATTGCAAAAGTCCCAGGAGTGCCTCTCAGGGCATTGGGGTGTACCACCGGCTGGGGTAGGGCACCATCGGCTGAAGAAGGAGGCCACCGGCACTAGATGAAGTTATCGGCTGGAAATTGACTGCCGGTCGGCACTAAATAGTGCCGGCCGGCACTTAACACCTGCAGAACCCATGAGGCAGAGGACAACAACATGCATGGCAATGTGATTCAAGGTATTTATGCACTAAACACATCCCTTATCATGTTATTGACTCAAAAGGGCATGTGCCTCGATTCCCGGACCACCAATCGCGCATTTCCATGCATGATGGTCCTAAGAACCAAGAATGCAACTTTGATTTCAAATGCATGCAATGCAAACAAGCAAACAAGGGTGCTCAACCTTCATCATACTTCACTTCAAGAGGCCAAACATGCACAATACAAATGCAACCCTAAACATGTCAACTAGGCATGCAACATGGACTATGCAATATGTTCATGCAAAGGGTTCAAACAAGCATGCAAGGCAAGCATGCAAACTAATGGAAGGATGGTCTTATACATGAATTAGGCAACTCAAATAGTCCTAAAATCAGTGGCCAAAACCAAGGAAATGGGGGCTAAAATGCACACATACATGCATGCAATCATGGTCCAAGACTTAGGCACAAACATGGCAACTCTCAAGCACACTTAAAGAGACCAAACATAGACAATGAGCATGCATTGTAAAGCTCTGGAAATCATGTTAAACATGGTGCCAAACCAACTAACAAAGCAAGCCAAACAAAGCATACAAATGGTCCAAGCATTAAGGCAAGCCAATGGGGCTTTAAACTATACTTATGCAAGACAAATATGGCATTCATTGAACAACCTAAAACAGAGTTTTAGCATGTTAAAACAAAGCCAAATGGCTACTTAGACGACATCTAAGAAGCTTAAGCACAAAGGCATGCAACATGGCCAATGAATGAAGCATTCAACACGTGCTTTTAAAGCACTAAAGGAGCAACTAAGGTAAGCATACAAGCACACCAAAGGGACTGAAATAACATGCTAAATGGTTCCAAACCGTCAAAATGATGCAAGCAAGGCATGCTACGTTCTCATGCTCTTAAGGCCAACAAGCCAAATACAAAGGAGCTATGTAATGCAAGTCATGGCCGACCTAAACAAGCATGGACAGACCTTATTCATAGTAAAATAAGCATACAAGCTTCATGGATCTAAGCCTAAAACATGCTAGAAATAAAGGCACATAACCTAGACATGTTAAGGGACTATTATGGCATTACAAAGCAACTATGCAAGGTATGCAAGGGGTGCTAAAACCAACTTAGAAACATGTCATATCATGGCAATATAAGCATGAAATGCAGCCAAGACATGCTCAAAACACAACCAAACATGGTGCTCCTTTGGAGGCCAAAACTTGCCCTTTTCAAGGACATCAAGGAGAGGGGGTGGCCCTCCCCTTTTTGAGACTATAAGGCATCATCTTCACCACTGAAATCCCTCAAGATTTCAGGGGTGAAGAGATCCTAACACCAAAGTCTCGGATCTCTTACAAAATGGCACAAAAAGTGGCCTTTTCAAGGCCTAAGGGTGGTCAAACTTGCTTAAACCACAAAACACTCTTAATAAACAATAAAGAGGCTTGAAAAACAGAACTTTTATGTGTTATAGACTAAGCACAAAAACTGTTTTAAACTAGGCAAAAATGGAGTGCAAAAATGGGGTAAATAAAGTAAGTTTTGCTCACCCTTGTAGACCTCTTCAACAATGGTGATGTGGTTGCCTCCTTGAGCACCAAACCAGCTCCAAAGCTCCAAAACAAACCTCTGGACCCTCAAGAACTCAAGGAAGGTGAAACACTAGGTGTTTTTGTGCAATAGTATGACACAAACACCTAGTGTACTAAACAAGAGGGAAGAAGAGAGATAGGATGTGTATCTATCCTAACCCTAAAAACCAAAGCTTGGTCTGTCTAAAATGTCTAAAATTTTGTAACCCTTTTGCCAAGAAGAGGAGTGGTCCTCCTTATAGGCAACAAAGCTTGCAAAGCTTACAAGCTAAGCTAACTAAGAGGGTCATCCCTCCATACACGTGTATGGAGGGGAACCAAGACTATACAGTTGTCTGAAAATATCTCATAAAGCAGCTGTAAAGTGGTCAGCAGGGCAAAATGGTCATTTTGCCAAAAGAAGTGCCGACCGGCACAAAATAGTGCCGACCGGCACAATATAATGCCGATGGCAACACCAGCCAGCCGGTGGCCTCTAGCCACAGCCGGTGGTATGTGGGGGTGCCTCACAAAGCATTCGCTGCCCCTTTAGGGCAAAACACAGGTGTTTGGTGCAAAACCAAACACAAAACGGTCAAGTTCGGAGGTCCTGAGGCAAGGCGCGCGAGCCGAGAACTCCGGGAACTCCAAACGAACACGAACATGGATAATCACCGAGTGTTCCAACGGTGACGTCCAAGTCTTGAGGACGGTCAAAAATGGGGTGTCTACGGTTGTCCCTCTTTGACAGAACTCGGAAGTCATAACAATGACGGGAGTGAATGTCAAAGCCCAGAGACGACCCATTTTTGACAAGGCCGAAGACTTGGACAAACATACAAAGCGCAAATGGTTGAACTCGCAAGCTGCCTACGTATCCCTTTAGGAATCAAACCAGCGTAGTTCAGGCGCAGGCATAAAAGCCGCAGATAAGATATGCGCCCGTAGGCGAGGGCAAGATGCAACTGACGATGCAAAAGGCCGAGCATAACTTATGATCATGCAAAGGAAGCTGTAATGAAGCACACATGCGACAGTTATAAGCTAGCATACACCAAACTACACTACCATGCAGAAAGGATGTAAGAGAATTATGCAATTCTCAAACGTCTCACGCGGAGGATACAATACCTATGCGGCTCGTCCGGTTGTGCCGGCCTCAAATGAGCCGTACATACAATATTGTGCCTGCAAAGAAAGTAAACTTAACAGGTACAATGTTGTTAGTGTACATGCATGACATATGCAATGCGAATGCTAAATGATATGCAATATATACAAAACTATGTATGAATAATGCAACTAATATGCAATGCAATTGAAACTATGCAATCAAAACTACATGCAGGGCAATTGAATCATGATTCAAACTGGAACGGTTCGAAACCACACAAATGTCAAATAGATTGATGGAGGTAACAAGTCCGTCTCCCATAGAACGATGTCTGATCTATGAGTACTTCGCACGGACACAAGAACAAGTATTGAGTGGAATGACATAAGTAAGGAAACGAGCCGCTGGGGAGAGAATAATGATCCTAATGCCGGACGCAATAACTACACTACAATGTAATATGCACAATGGATATGGCGCGCGTGCCAAACCAAATCTTGCTTAGGAAAGGCATGCACACATACAAGCCATGTCTAACATAGAAAAGGTGCCGCAACCTCAAACCAAGTTCATCAAGGAATAGGCGCGATGCACATGAACCATGCTTTGACGTGAAAAGTAAGGGCACATACCAGACCAAGCTCAACAAGGAAAGGCGCAAGCCATAGATGGAAGATGATGCAGTGGATGCATGCAACTACGATGCAATGGAAATGGATATTTACAAAGAATGCATGACATGCACTATACTACAATGATGATGCATGACGAATGCATGTTTGTTGTTTTTTTGTTTTTTTTTGAAATGCATGACAATGCAGTATGTAGAATGATGCATGACAATGCAGTATGATGCAATGGCTGCAATTGCAGTTTTCCCTATCTTACCAACAGGGCGATATACTAGGTTGGCTCAGTATCCAGAATTGAGGCGTAAACACGCCGCCTCAACCTATGGGGTTTCCATACAGATTTCAAGCTGAGGGTACACCCCCTGGGTATTTAAACCAGACTTTAGTCTCGGAAATTCTGAACCTTTGCGTTCTAGGCATAAGCCGTTCGAACTCTAGTTTTCACCGTCCCAGTTGGTCTTCTAGGGACTCACCACGAGCACAGGCAGGTGGCTTTATCAGACCACCGAAAGTCGTTCGGGCACGACAAACACCGAAGGAATTGCACCTTCAGAGGATTTAAGGTCTCCTAGACCGGGATGCAAATATGGTGAAGGTTTCGCACCCTCCAAGGATTTAAGGTCTCCTAGACCGTGCGTGTTTAAGGTCTTGCCAGACCCGGGGGGCAATGATGAGGCGCGCGAAATAGCGCGATGGAATGCATGCCAAATGCAATGAGGTGCGCAAAACAACGCGATGGAATGCATGCCAAATGCAATGAGGTGCACTTTAATGCATCGAAGGTTTTGCACCTCCCGAAGATTTAAGGTCTCCTAGATCGCGCGTGTTTAAGGTCTCGCCAGACCCTGGGGGGGGCAACTGTTGCACAACACTTTAAGTGCATGCGATGCAAATGAGACACGCACGCGGATGCAAATGGGGCAAATGAGACGTGCGTGCAATGAGGTACGCGTGCCTCAACGGATGGAAAATGAAGTGCAATGAGGGTGCGTAAGCGGTAGCGTCGTAAAATAGCGCGATGCGTTTAGACAACGCGAATGCACAAGACGGTGCGATACGATACATGCCAAATGTGATGAAGTGCATATCGTAGTGCACCGAAGGTTTTGCACCTCCCGAGGATTTAAGGTCTCCTAGACCGTGCACATATGGTGAAGGTTTCACACCCTCCAAGGATTTAAGGTCTCCTAGACCGTACGTGTTTAAGATCTCGTCAGACCATGGGGGGCAATGAGGTAACGCACATGGGATGCGTATGCCAATGCAAATGAGAAGTGGAGTGCGAAACGAGGCACACGTACCTCGAAATGCAATGAAATGCAAAATGAGGCACGCATACCTCATCGAATAGAAAATGAAATGCAAAACGAGGCACACGTACCTTGAAATGCAATGAAATGCAAAATGAGGCACACATACCTCATTTGATGGAAAATGAAATGCAAAACGAGGCATACGTACCTCGAAATGCAATGAAATGCAAAATGAAATGCAAAACGAGGCACACGTACCTCGAAATGCAATGAAATGCAAAATGAGGCACACATACCTCATTTGATGGAAAATGAAATGCAAAACGAGGCACACGTACCTCAAAGTGCACTGAAATGCAAAATGAAATGCAAAACGAGGCACACGTACCTCGAAGTGCACTGAAATGCAAAATGAAATGCAAAACGAGGCACACGTACCTCGAAGTGCACTGAAATGCAAAATGAAGCACGTGAGGTAGTACACCTCGCGTGGATCAAAATGAAATGCAAGATGAAGCACGTGAGGTAGTACACCTCACATGGATCAAAATGAAATGCAAAATGAAAGTATGACACGCTTGCCACATGACAATGCAAAACGGTGCAAGTCGCAAGGGACGTGCAAGATGGCGCGATACGATGCGCTGGACAATGTGATGGATGTGTGCGACGCACACGGGGCAACTTTTGAATCTTTATAAACGACAAAAGGATACAAAAAGGATACAGTCTTTGCTTGAATTTGAGTGTTACGCACAGTAGACACGGTCCGAAGTCAAAACGGAGGCCGGTTGAGCATCGGGGGTGCATTTTCTTGCACTTTCTTGAGCTATGAAGACCAAAAACTCCTCAATTTGCCAAAACAAGGCCTTAGGAACACCACCGGCTGGGTGGGAAGGCTACCGACTGCCACCGGCTGCCTAAACTTATCCACCGGCACAATAATGTGCCGACCAGCAGAAAATGCCTGATCGGGGGCAAATCTGCCATTTCACCTCGGGCTTTATAAAATAAGGCTTCTAAACCCTATTTTTCACTTCCTCTTCCGCCGAAAACACCCTCTCTCTCTCTCTAGAGCTTTGTTCTCTCACTCTTTCGCCGTTTCTTCGAGTTTTCGCGCCATTTTCGTCGTCCGATTCGCGAAGTTCACCGCGTTTCGGACATTTTGAACCGATTGAAATCTCATTTCGGCGCTCCCCTTTGCTATTTTCACCTTTTCGGGACTTGTTCCCCTCGATTTTCTCTACATTTCCGTGTATTTTCACCTTCCGGCTTTTCCGGCCATTTCCGACCCTCTCGGGGTTGACTTTCCAGTTGACTTTTCGTATTCCGCCCCGGTTGTCCTTTCTGGCTATTTTTCACTACCACTACTATGGCAGACGATGTTCCACATATCGGGACTCCCCCGGATCACGAGATGGATCCCGGGGTTGAGCTCCTCCCGTTGAGCGAGCGCCCATTCGACCCGGCGACCTACCGCCCGGCCATTCACGTGCTTCCACCAGATGGACTCCGCCACTTCCGCGGTTTTGACAGGGCTCTGGACCCGGAGCTTCTGCTGCGCGAGCCGACCTCTCACTTGTCCTTCGGCGCTTCCGAGGTAACATTCTCGTCTTTGCTTTATTTTCCGCAATGTAGAACTGTTAGCTGCCATAGTTGCTTTCGTTCTTTAACTGCTTAATCCTGATACACTGTGCACTGTAGTTGATTGTAGACAACTTCACAACTGATATCTGCTTAGGACCGACACACATGCACACACACTGCACTAGCCTGAATCACCCAAACACACGGCACACACTGTATTCCACTGCAAACTCACCGATGTCCGGTATTTGTTTGAATATGAAAACTCGCACGCATGCTAAACTCGCACTGAGTCACATAATTGGTAATTCACTGAAACATACCAGCACCCGGTACCCGTTTGAATTTTGAAAACTTGCACGCATGCTAGATTTACACTGATCCTCACAGGAGCACTGATACGTCACAGGCCGTAGTCCACCTACTGGTACACTGAAACCTGACACTTGCTTGGATCTGAAAAATGTACACGCATGTACCATATCTGTATGCTGACCCTCACAAACACACTGACACATCACAGGCCGTAGTCCACCGCAGTACACTGAAACCTGACATTTGCTTGCATCTGAAAACCGTACACACGTGCACCATGTTTACACTGCACCACTTAAAAACACACTGACGCATTACAAATTGTAGTTTACTGTAAGCACACTGACACCCGGTTTCTGTTCGAATCTGAAAAACGTGCACGCATACTAGATTTGTATCGACTTTAACATGTTTCCTCAGAACTGTGCATTTCATATTGCTTTGCAACCATTTGTTTGTAAACAGGGAGATTCCCATACCATCCGCGGGTATGGGAATGTTTCGGCTCGAGATTGGTACTCGGAGCTTCCCGAGGCGGTCCGACACATCGTGGATGAGGCGGGCTTCGGTTCCTTCTGCAGGGGTCTGACCCGACTTACTGCCTGCAGGCCTCTTCTCGCGGCCCTGGCAGAGAGATGATGGGACACCATCGATTCATTTCATCTATCCGCGGCGGGGGACATGACGATGACCTCTTACGATTTCTCGGTGCTCACCGGCATCGGGGTAGGGGGTGATCCGATTCCCTTCGACATCGACATGGATGAGTGGACTGCCGCTCAGATCCATTTACTTGGCGCGGCTCCGCCTCTTGCACGTCCAGGCTTTGTCCGCTATTCTTGGTTCGAGGTGCAGTTCCGGGTGCAGCCTCTTCTTGTTGACGACTCCGATGGCCGAGGCGTGGAGCGATATCTTGGCGGCTTCTTGATGTTTTTGTTAGGGACCACCTATTCGCCCGGCGAGGCGAACACCGTGCCTCTCGCTACTCGGCGCATTGGTGGACGTCCGGACATCTTGCGCTATATGGGGTGGCGGCTCGCCACTCTCTCTGGCTATATAAGCTCGGTTTCATGGCGGTAACGATTCTTGGGGGTTCTTGGCGAGCTTGGGAGGCGTCTTCTTTTCCGCTTTACATTTCGTTACAGACTTTTCAGTACTCGCACACTGCACAATTGTAGTTTGCTTTACACTTGTCGTATATCTTGTACACCACACACATACTCCTTTACATCGATCAGATACCGCTCACACTGACACTCTGCCAATACCTTTGCACAACACACGGCTCTGCTATTTCGCTCTACTCAGATTTTTCGATAAATGTTCTGACATCTGTCTTGCAGTTGTGGGTGTATGCCTACTTTCCCAGTGAGCGATCTGGAGAGCGAGACTCATGGTCATTCCATTCTCACGCCGGTACGACGGGAGGTGCACACGGCGGCCGCGGGAGACTTTCAGCTTCTTCCGTCGCTATTTTGACACCATCACCCCCGCCGAGGTATGTTTTACTTACAGTTCTTTTAAACTTCACTTTTCCACTGTATATTTGCAATACCAGTAGGTAATAAACTGTTTTTCAATTTCAGATCACTTGGCAGCCATGGGCTCCTCTGCCAGCGATGGTGCGGGATCGGTTTGCCGGCGCGATCGAGACCTCGCGTTACCGGATTTTGCTAGAGGGCCCGGTCTGTCGGGCTTGGTACCTGGGTGAGCGCTTCTTGCATCACCTCGGGGTTACTGGCGAGATAGTCCGGAGCATCCTCCTGAGTACATGAGGGACACCGAGCGTTTCACCGCTAAGCAGATGGCGGACTACACCATCGGTGGGAGGTGGCAACCAGGCGAGGCGATTACTCGAGTACGTCCGGACCTTCATCATGCGGCCTCTGGCGGTGGTCGCCGGTGAGCGAGAGACCCTACGGCACCGGCTAGGGCAGAGGTGGGAGCAGGAGGGGATCGTCCTGAGAGCTCGAGCTTCATGGCGGGAGGGAGTGTAGAGGGGCGAGGGCCTTCTGCCTACCATCTTGACATCTGAGGCAGAGTGGGGAGACCTACCAGATCCCTTTTGCTCCTCCCCCGGTTGGTCATGAGTTGGCTGGTATTCCTGACTTGCCTCCAGTATGTATTACTGCATTTCTGTACAGTCATTTGATTTTAGTTTATTTGATATTCCACAGAATATTTGATGCATCCGATATTTTTGCAGGCTTCCTCTGAGTACACCCGGCAGTCATTGGAGCTGAATGCCTCCATGGTGGGGATGTTGCAGCGGACCTTTGAGTTCTTAGCCTTCTATGGCCTTCCGGTATGTTTTCTCTGACATAGTTCCAAACTATATACAATCTGCTTCGCATAATCTGATGCACGACACAACATCTGATAAACTGTTCACGGCACTTGGCACACTGTATTCACACACTGCCTTCTGCACTGATAAACTGCTCACGGCATTCACACACTGTACTCATACACTGCATTCTGATCTGATTAAACTGCTCACGGCATTCACACACTGTACTCATACACTGCATTCTGCACTGATAAACTGCTCACGGCATTCACACACTGTACTCATACACTGCATTCTGCACTTTTTCATGTATACTGATGCATTTGCCTTTTGTACTTTTCAGCCTCCCTTCCCGATTCCTCCCGTGGGTGGCGGCGCTCCATCTGGACCTCCCATTTCTACTCGGGATGGCAGGATATTCCCCCGCACCAGAGGGGGGCGTGGCCATGTGGGGAGCAGCTCGCAGCCTCCAGTTGCAGGGGATGGCGATTTGGAGGCGGAGGCCTCTGAGGAGGAGGCCGGGGGCAGCTCGGGCTCGGACTCCGATAGCGACACTTCTGACGATGCTCCTGTGCTTCTGCTGTTTTTCTTTCATTTTCTTTTCTTGTACTTTTCTCTTTTTGGTAGATAGAGTACTATGTACTGCCGCAGGCAGGTTTTTGTTTTTCTCAAACTTTGTACTTGAAAAGATTATATGGGATGAAACAAACTTTTGGTCTAAAAAAGAGTGTTACATTTGTATATATATGCATATTTCATACCTTACACTGCATGGCGTCATGTTACACCTCGAATGTAAATGACATTGATCTGTTGTCTGAAAACCGAGCAATTGTACTATGATAATCGGATAACCAACCAATTAACAGCAAAACAACTCATACAAGCCACTGCTCAAAATCGGGTACACAGCCCATACTCTGCTGGGGACTAATCTGTTGGGGGATTGATCTGTATATAACCCATGACAAAGCATTTGGTTCGTTCCGCACACAGCAAACCCTGAACAAACAGCCCCAATCTGACAAGACGAATCACAAAGCTGATACGGTTGCAGTTGAAACACACTCGGATGTCCCAAATTTTCCCTTTCCCTTCTCCTGCTTTGCACGGATGTAGAGAATGGCACAGCATTCTGAGCACAAGCAATTACCTTTTGGAAGAGGATGGGTTTTCAACCGGGGTATCGAGCCTACCACAAAACACGACGAGACAGACTCAAACGAAGAAACAAAAGGCACACAACCTAACACAACGAGACACGCTTGGAAAAGACTCGAAGCCAACATCAAGGTCGACAAATCAAAAGACACGACGCATAGACATGTTTACAAAAGACTTCAAATTTCGAGGAGCCAAATCCTCCGGGTATTATTCCCACCCTTTCTGATTTGTGACACTCACATCGCTCGGCCCTCAGGCTCGGTTTTTCTCTCAAAAACCCTTTTCTCACTTCTCTCTCTGCTCACACCTCTCTATTCTTTATTCTCTCATTTTTCATCCCTTCCCAGGGTGGTTGACGAGTAAACAAGAGGTTGTGGGTTCACGCCCGATACAGCTAGCTTGCAGCCATTTCTTTCTGGTGATGGAGTGCCTCCTTGGCGAGTGCGTTGATAACAAAGGGGGAGGCGGAACACCCGACTCAATTGTGCCCCTAGTTCGTCATTTTGACCATTTTTTTTTTTTTGTTTTCCAAAACAGTTTTGATAAAAAATGAGAGTTGGATTAACACACTTATGCGATTTTTGATTTGAAAATCATGCAAGTCAGGCCGGGAGCACTGAAAATTCTCCTTTTGGGGTCCAAACATGGTCCAATTTTGAAAATGAAACAGTTTTCGGGAAAATAAGTCAAACTCAGTGAAAATTTTCAAAAACTAATTTTGCAAATAATCAACGCTCAACGAGCGCGGAACTTATCCTCGGGATGCGCAACCTCGGATCGGAGACGATGGAAAATTGCCCCTGGCTTAAAAGGGGGATAAGGCAACGGAAAGTTGCCCCTGGTTTGGACGGTAACTCAGGACAACTCATGGCAATGGATGGCAACGGAAAGTTGCTCCTTGTTTGGATGATGCCGCGGCATTTCGTAAGCCAGTCTTTTGTTGACGACGATCGGACCCTCGGGCGCGGAGGAGTCGAAGACGGTTTGAACCAATATATGGACACAGTCACCTGGAAGGTGTTGGTGGTTTGGACTTCAAGAGGAAGTTAATCACGTAACTCCGGGTTGCTGCAACCGAGATCTTGGATTCGGAGGAGGCAAAAGTAATCAAAACCATGACATGGACCGAGACGCTATGGAAGCGTTGGGGGCTGGACTTCAAGATGAAGTTGCCTACGTATCCCAAACATGGGAATCAAGCCTTACGTAATTCCGGTTAAGGTACACTCGGGTATTTTAACCTTCACTGTTTAGGCTCTAACTTTTGCCAAGGCGCCCAATGCAGGTTTTTCGACCTTGCGAGCTATATTTTTCTTCTTCTTTTTTTCCTTTTTCTTTTCTTGTGGATTTTTCTTCTTCTCTTTTTTTTTTGTTCTTTTCTTTTTCTTTTTCTTTGCTCTAACTTTTGCCTGGACCGCCCTTCCGGGTTTTCGGCCCAGCGAGCCTCTCAAAGGGTAAAGTGTAGCAAGCCCATGCCAAGTGGTTTTGAGATTGAAGCCTCTCCGTATCCAGGAGAGCGACTGTGGTATTGACTTGCAGGAAACATCCATCACGGCTTGTAACAACGCCCGCGGGGGGCCTCGCTACAGTTCGGACTCGATTTTGTTGCGGTTCCAAATCTTGAACCAAAGAGTCCGAATCCGGCAAATCGTTTTGAAGGAAAACAGATTTTTTGAAAGAAGTGCCAAACATGGACTGCTTTGCGGATAATGTAGTCGCCACCTAAATATTTTAAAATGGGAAATTTAGGAAACCCGACTCGGTGCGAAAGGCCACGTGTCCGCTATCACCAAAGTTGGCTCGAACTTGGGTACGATTAGGAAGGTCACATCGTGAGCACCCTCTCGCCAGTCAAAGACCGCCTCTACTAACCATGATATCTGTTTTGAAAACTTTGTGAGTTCTTATTCGATTATTAGCCTAGGTTACTATGTGATGCTCGCAAAGAAACAAGTATAGATGAATCGCTGAATTGGAACTAAACATCTCATGTTTGTTTGTGAAAGATGGTTTGCTACCCGCAGTAGGCTTAAAATCTGATTTTGCCACAATCTAGTGGGCTTAACAAACAATTGATGAATTGCTCCAATTCAGATAACTCAACCTCCACCCACAGGCATTCAAGGCAGTTATATCACATAAGCATTTAGCCTCATGGTAAGCATGCAATCATGGCAACACTCACACGCATGCAAGTATGCTAAAGCATAAAACTCACATAGTACTCCAAGCCAAAACAAAAGCTCATTAGAAATCCATGCATGATCCTAGATGTGCTGAAATGCCTAATGCAACACATGCAAAATGCAACTAAGATAGCAGGCTCGGCTATTCTAAATATGGCATATAAGATGCAACAGCTATCAAGTACTCAACTTGGAATTGAAATACAGATGCAGTTTGTATGATGCGCCGAGCCCGGTGCGTGCAAAACAGATGAATGATGCAAACATGCTGTCATACTGTTATGCTAATTGAAATATGCCCTATATCTAACCATTCAAAGCGGGTAAATAAAAGGGAGAAAGAAATGGGGGTTGGAAGACATACATCACACTCACACACCCTTATTACATTTATGCCCTCGCACAGAGGGTCCGAATAAAATAATAATACAGTCCGAATAAAAGAATATACAGTCCGAATAAATATACAGATTTCTAATTAATTAACAAATTAATTACGTAAAAGTAAGCGCATGCAAGCCGTGGACGCTTTTGCTCTTGATAAATGGTATATCTTTGGGTCGCTTGGCGCAGAAATCCACTGGGATGCCCTGATTAGCCTCTATTTGCAATTTTCTCGAAATGCGTGCCAGCCTCCGAAAAGTTGTTGATTGTTGATTTTGCTGCAACAGAGAGCAGGAAAAGGGCATAGCAATGTATTTCACAAATATATGCATGCCTCGATCCTCGTGCCACCAATCACGCACATCGATGCATGATGGCCGAGGAATCGAATTGCACAACTCAATATGGGATGAATGCATATGAATGCTACAACAAAACCTAACTCCATCATGGGTAATCCGAGTAGCGGTGACTTGGGAATTGAGACCCGTTCACATTTCGAGTCTGAGCACGCCTCATTTCCCGTGCAAAATGCATGGTATGCATGAAATGCAGCTAACATACAACTTAGCATGCACGATGCTATGAAAATGAGATGAAAATGAGACGCCTCGAAAAGCGTGCACACGGGCACGCAAATCGAGGCGATGATATGAAATGCAAAGCGGATAAAACAGAGTGCCTCGAAACGCGTGCACACGGGCACGCAAACCGAGGCGATGATGTGAAATGCAAGTCGGATAAAACCGAAGTGCCTCGAAACGCGTGCACACGGGCACGCAAACCGAGGCGATGATGAGAAATGCAAATCGGATAAAACCGAAGTGCCTCGAAATGCGTACACACGGACACGTAAACCGAGGCGATGATGTGTGATGCAAATCGGACAAAACCGAAGTGCCTCGAAATGCGTGCACACGGACACGTAAACCGAGGCGATGATGTGTGATGCAAAATCGGATAAAACCGAAGTGCCTCGAAATGCGTGCACACGGGCAGGCAAATCGAAACAATGATGAAAACTGCAAAATCGGATACAACCGAAGTGCCTCGAAATGCGCGCCCACAGGCACGCAAACCGAGGCAATGCTGAAACGAAAATCGGATACAACCGAAGTGCCTCGAAATGCATGCACACAGGCACGCAAACCGAGGCGGTGATGTGATGGAAAATCAGAATGGCATACGGAATGCAACGATGGGCTTACACCAACATGGGAGAGCCTCAGCTCACTCACATAGGAGGCCGTCGGATAAAAACAAAGCTGCCTCGAAACGCGTGTCCGCGGACACGCAAATCGGGGCAATGATGTAGAAGCGTGAAAATGCAAATTGGGCTTATGCCAACATGAGATAGCCTCAGCCACGCTCACATAGGCTGCCGGAATGATAAGAATGAGGTGCCTCGAAGTGCGTGCCCATTGGCACGCAAACCGAGGCAATGCAAAAATGATACAAATGGCATGGGAAATGATATGCAAGCATGGAAATGGAATTTCAGCTCCTAAATAAAGGGGAAAACAGCCCCGAAACAATTCGAAATGACACTCGAAGCATGCATTCATCCCGAAATGCAATTCTAAGTGCCCGAAATGGCCTACGGCTATGCTAAACATGCAAAATTGGCACATGAAAGCAAAAACAGTAGCAAGGCAGCCCCAAAAATAGAATTTTATCAGTACAAAACTAGGCCAAATTATGAGTGTGGATAGGGCAACAATGGCATGCAAAAATACGGTAAAAGAGGGGATTTACAAAGCAAGTGATATCTACAATGCTCAAACCCAAAAAATCAGTTCTACAACAATAAAGATGAGCCAAAAATATTCACATTTACAGTAGATGACATCCCTCAAAATAGTGTGTAGACATGGCAAGCATAGCATGCAAAATATGGACCAAAAGGGGCTATAACATAAGGTACCATAAGAAAACATCAAATGGCCTAAGACCCTTAATAAAATACAAAGAATAGGCTAAAAAAAGATACTTCCTAAGCCTGATGAAGGCCAGAAACAGAAGCTAGAATGGCCTAAACAAACGTGCAAATTTACGAAAAATTTGATGGATACAACATGAAGTACCAAAACCAAACACCAAATGGCTTAAGGCCCTTAACAAAGCAAGACAAGGAGACAAAAATAAGGCTCTTTCTAAGCCTGATGAAGGCTGAAATCCGGATCCAAATAAGTCTAACAAAGCATGCAAAATATGGCCACCAAGAGGGCTACAATGAAAAGTATGTAAAGAATTCACAAAATAGCTAAACATTCTTGATGAAACATGTAAAGGGGGTCAAAATAAGACCCCTCTTAGCTCTGACCAAGAGCCAAAACCATAAGCACAAAAGGCTACAAAATGAGCAAGATTTAGGGCCTAAAGTGAATTTCCAAGAGAGGTGGTATATATAATGGCCAAATGAGGTTGAGCCCTTCTACAATGTTGTAGAGGGGATCAAAATAGGCCCAAAACCAGTAGGGGTCGGATCCCCAAAAACAAAAGGAAATAGGCCTAAACTAGCATGCAAGATAATGGCATAAAAGCTAGGTATTGAAACAAGTATATCATAGGAGCCCCAAATGAAGTTGAGCCCTTCTAAAAAGTTGTAGAGGGGCTCAATATGAGCACAAAATCAGTAGGGGTCGGAGCCCCAATTCTCAACCAAATAGAGTATAGAAATGAATCAAGAAAAAGCCCTAAAAGTTGGTTTTGAAGACTTACCCTTGAAGACTTGTCTTTCTTTGATTCTTGGCTCTGATTTGTTGCTTCTTGACCTCTGAAGAACACCTCCTTGCTGCTGAAATGGTAGTAGGGATGGTGAGGCTAGGTGTTGATGAAGAGAAGACCTAGGGACTTAGAAGCTTTTTTGAGGTTTTAAGCTAAGGAAATGGAGGTTTTTGGAGAAGTGTTCTTGAAGACAAATTTTCCAACCTAAGCAAAGGGGAAGGAGGGCCCTTTAAATAGACAAGAAATAGGGTGTAAAAGGGGAGGGAAAGCACCCAATCTTTCCCTCCCGAAATATCCCCCGGATGTCCCGGGATATGTCGGAAGATATCCGGACAGCTGGGACAGGCTGGAAAGCAAGAATCCGGTCGGCCAGGTGGTTCTCTGCAAGGTGGCCGGCCAGCCACCCCCAAAAAATGAAGTGTTGAATTTCGGGCCGACCAGTATACATTAGGGTCCTCCCAAGTGTGTAGAATAAGGCCCCAAGGTTGGAATTTGGCAACTCTGAAGCAGAAGTCACAACATAGAGCTTGAAGGAGGGGCTCAAAAATGAAATTCACAATTACTGGCCGACCACCACTTTTTTGTGTCCTCCCATGTGTGTAGAACAAGGTTCCAAGGTCGGAATTTGGCAACATTGAAGCAGGATTCACAACATTGCATTTGAAGAAGAGGCTCAAAAATGAAAATAGGAATTGCTGGCCGACCATACATTTTTAGGGTCCTCCCATGTCCCCGATCACGATATGTAGCTTTGGTTGGAAGAAAATACCCCGTGGTGTTCAACATTGGCCGAAGTGAGAAAAGCGGGCTCGGAGGAGCGAACTGTTATCTGGGATAATTCGCCTCCCATCCCCGTGATCTTCCTGATGTTGAAACAGAGGTACCTGCCAAATTTGAACAAAAACTAATGAGAAATGAACGCTCGGGGCCAAAACCGAGCAATTCGGGATCTCGAAAATGGGCTGCGGGTGCCGGAAGTGGCATACAGACACGAAGTGGATATCTGCGACTCGAGTGTCCCTCGGAATGACAAGACAGAGGTTCTGCCAAAATCGAGAAAATCGATGCAAAATGAAAGCTTCGGGGCCCAAACCGCGATTCGGTCCCAAACCGCCACAGGCACCGAAAGTGGCATACGGCCACGAAGTGGGCATCAGGGGCCCCAGTGTTCCTCGGAATGCTAAAACAGAGGTCTCTGCCAAAAACCGGAGGAAACGGATGCGAAGTGAAAGCTCGGGACCAAAACCGCGCAGTTCGGGGTCCCGAAAATGGGTTGCCGGGCACCGGAAGTGGTGTTCGGTTGCGAAGTGGGTTTCTGAGACCCAGTGTTCCTCGGAACTACAAAGCAGTGGTGCAAGCCCAAAACCGGAGAACTCGGAGATGGTTGGGCGGTCCCGAGCCGAGGCACACGCCTAACGGTCCAAAACCGAACCGCTCGAAATGGACAAAATGGCCACCGGCCACGAAAAGTAGCTCACGGCCACCGGGAGATAATCTACGGGACCACTTCCTTCCCTCGGGAAAGAAAACAGAGAAAACCGAGCCTGGTTCGCAAACCGAAACAAGGCATAAAAGAGAATTCGGAAGTCCGGAGGCGGTAGCGCTGCGACTCGAGACTTGAATAAGCCAAGATGCAACATCACCGAAGCGCTCAATCGGTGACGTCGAAGTCTTAAGGTCGGTCAAAAATGGGGTGTCTCTGATTGCCCTCTTTGTAACTCTAAGTCACAACAATGACGGAGTGAATGTCAAAGCCCAGACGACCCATTTTTGACAAGGCCGAAGACTTAGACAATCATACAAGATAAATAGAGATATGTATGCCCGCAGGCAGGGGGCAAAATGCAAATGGTATGCAAGAAGCCAGATGTAACAGATGTTCGTGCAAATGCAGCAAGCTGTAATGAAGCAGGTATTGACAAATAGATGCAACAGTTTTAAGCAAGAATGCAAAGCAAACAACTATATTTCATGCGGTTAGGAATGCGGAGAATCATTCAATTCTCGTCGCGTCTCACACGGAGAAGATACGATACCTGCGCGATTCGTCCGGTCGAATGATATATAGTGCACAAAATAGTGCGATACGCTAAACAGCGCGATTGATTTGAAATGCACAAGACAGTGCGATACGCAAAACAGCGCGATCGTTTTGAAATGCACAAGACAGTGCGATGCGCAAAACAGCGCGATCGATTTGAAATGCACAAGACAGTGCGATTGAGGTGCGCAAAATAGCGCGATTGATTAACTGCACAAAACAGTGCGATTGTGGTGCGCAAAATAGCGCGAATGTAAACTGCACAAAATAGTACGATTGAGGTGCGCAAGATAGCGCGAATGATAAACTGCACAAAACAGTGCGATTGAGGTGCGCAAGATAGCGCGAATGATAAACTGCACAAAATAAAGGCGATACGCATAAAACAATGTGGACGATTTGAAATGCACAAGACAGTCACGATTGAGGTGGGCAAAATAGCACGATTGATAAACTGCACAAAAGCGGTCGATACATAAGCAATGTATGATCGATTTGAAATGCACAAGACAGTGCGATTGAGGTGCGCAAAATAGCGCGATTGATTAACTGCACAAAACAGTGCGATACGCAAAACAGCGCGATCGATTTGAAATGCACAAGACAGTGCGATACGCTAAACAGCGTGATTGATTTGAAATGCACTAAACAGCGCGATACGCTAAACAGCGCGATTGATTTGAAATGCACTAAACAGCGCGATACGCTAAACAGCGCGAGTGAGATACAAAGTGTAAGTGCACAAGACAGTGCGAGCGAGATAAAATGCACAAGAAAGTGTGATAAAATGCATCTTCTATGCAAGTATGGGGGCATTCTCTATGCAATATTGAAAGCAAGCATATTCTATGCATGAAACAAGTAAAGCATATTCTATGCGGAATCGAAAACAAGCATATTCTATGCATGAATCATAATGATGCGCGGTACGCATGCAACAACAGTGTATATGAAAGCTCGCACTCTATGCAATAGAGGGACAGCAAATATGTACTCTGGTGCCTCTGATTTGCCTCTTAGAGGACTTCACAACATGCTCAGCTTAAAAAGGGCACACCCTGTTCAAATTGGCGAGAGATAACATCTGTACGTAGGAGCTACGGCTGCTTGTTTTCCTGATCATATTCACAACTTTCCCTATTCTCCAACGGGGTGACAGACTAGGTTGGTTCAAGATCGTAATTGAGGTGCATACACGCTATCTCAACCTATGGGGCTTCCATCTGATTTCAAGCCGAGGACACGCCTCTGGTATTTAAACCAGACTTTAGTCTCGGAAATCCCGAACCTTTGCGTTCTAGGCCACGGCCATTCGAACTCTAGTTTCCACCGTCGCAGTTGGTCTCCTAGGAACTCATCGCAAACACGTCCAAGATGCCTCTGGCAGGGGATGGTACTCGGGAGAAACGCCGATCGCCATTCTGGCTTGAAGTAGACTTGATTTTGAGCTTGAGGTAGAGGCACACTCATACTTCGGAACATTGGCAAGACCTGAAGAGGTACACACGGAATATAGTCTCGGAACTTACTGAAGTTGGAACAAACTCAGATGCCCGACATTTTCCTCTTTTGCTTTTGCTTGGCAGCCCGAAACTCATAGCTTCAGATAGGTCCTGGTTTCACTGTTCTCACATGACCTGGGTTGAACCCTGCGGTTTTATGAAAGAACAAATTCTGTTTTGCACAAATGCGGAGAACGGCACGGCACTTGGAGCACAAAACGATTTTTTGAAATTGAGAGTGAGCATAAGTTCTCAACTGGGTATTGAGCCTACGACTGAACACAGCAAAACGACTCAACACGAAAATAAAAGGCACACAACCTAGACACATCGAGTAACACTCGAGACGACTCAAAACAAGGATCGAGATAAAACAAAAAGACACGACACTCAGACGTGCACAGGGAGCCTGTTTCACCGGGTAGTGTTTCCCACCCTTTCTCATTTGTGGTTCTCACATCACTCGGCCCTCAAGCTCTGTTTTTCTGAAAAAGCCCTTTTCTCACTTTTTCTCTCATCGCACATCTCTCTATTCTTCAATCTCTCATTTTTCAATCCCTCCCCTGGGTGGTTAATGGATAAACAGCAAGTTGTGGGCTCGTGCCTCTAGCATTCTGCTAGATTCTCTTTCTTCCGCTCACAACAGTGAGTTTCTCCCACAGAGGGGTTGTGCTACAGCAGGATGTGTAGCAAATCTGCAGCTGACATCGGTTGATGATGCCCTGCTGGGGAGTTTGGACGTGAGCAGATCTGTCCAGATGAGGGAGTGTAATGTCTGGCCCCATTCCAGTTCGTGCTTCGCACTTGGCTTGATACCTCGTTGCTTGGAGGATGTGAGAGCTTTCTGCCCTTTTGCTGTTAGCTTCCGTTGTGCCCTCTTCCGGCAGGTAGAGCGCCCTTCTTGGCAAGTATGGTGCCCTTTCTGGCAAATGCATTGGCTACGGGGAAAAGACAGAATACCTAGCTCAATTGTGCCCCTAGTTCATCATTTTGACCATTTTTTATTTTTTTGAGCTTTCTCCTAAAAAATTTTGACCAAAACGAGAGTTAGATTAACATGTTTGTTCGATTTTTGATTTGAAATCATGCAGTTCAGGCTATGAGCACTGAAAATTTTCCTTTTTTGGGTCCAAGAAAATGGTCCAGTTTTGGAAAATGAAACAATTTTCGAGAAAATTAGTCAACCTCGATAAAATTCTCAAAAACTATTTTTGCAAAGCGGCCAATGCTCAACAAGCGGAACCTACTCTTAAGATGCACAACCTCGAATCTGGAGGAAAAGCGCCTGCTTGAGGAGGGTTGCATGGCAACGGAAAGTTGCCCCTTGTTTGAACGGCACCGCGGCGCGTTGAATGGCAACGGAAAGTTGCCCCTTGTTTGGATGGCACCGCAGCACACTATAATCAGTCCTCAGAGTGATGATGACAACCGAACTCTCAGATACAGAGAAGGCAAAGATGATCAAAACCATTACATGGACACAATCGAATTTGAATCGTTTTACGGCTGGACTTCAGGATGAAGTTGCCTACGTATCCCAAACATGGGAATCAAGCCTTACGTAGTTTGGGGTGAAGGTACACTCGGGTATTTAACCTCTCATTTTTATGCTCTAACTTTTGCCAAGGCGCCCATTGCAGGTTTTCGACCTTGCGAGCTTTGTTCTTCTTTCTTTTTCTTTTTTTTCTATTCTTTTCATTCCTTTTTCTTCTTCTTTTTTTTGCATTTTCTTTTCTTTTCTTTTTTTGTATCTTTGCATTTTTTTCTTTTTGCATTTTTGTATATATATTTTTCTTGTCTCGCTCTAACTTTTGCTCAGGTCGCCTTTCGGTTTTCAGCCCAAATGAGCCTCTCAAAGGGTAAAAATGTAACCATCCATGCCAAATGGTTACGAGATTGAAGCCCTCTATATCCGTGAGAGTGGCATTGTATTGACTTCTTGCGTAAAGATCCACCTTTGGCTCTTCGAGCACATCGGATATTTTTTTTGCCCCTAGTTCGAGGGGTGCTTCTGCTCTAGCCTTGCAAGCTTTTTCTGATGAGGTCTAACCTTCTTGATCTGACTTTGGTGCCTCTTGTTCGAGGGCTGCTTCAAATCTGGCCACACAGGTCTTACATTTTGGTCAACCGTTGAACCTTCTGAATTCAAGCTCAAGGTTCGGAAGCACATAACAGGTAAAAGAGAGCCAATTCAAATCTTGCAAATTGATATGTGTGTTCCTGTAGAGATACACTCTAATAGCACATAACAGGTAAAAGAGAGCCAATACACCCCTATGTTGGGGTAGGGTTTCCCTGTCCTATTTTGTCAGGAACTAGGGTTTCACTACGCACGCAGCGGTTTCAAACAACCTATATCGGGTAAGCAACCTGTCCTAGTTTGGAATGGTCACTATGGATCCGAATATGCACTAGGTCGAATGGTCAAAAAGGGTGCCCCAACAAAACCGGGTTTGTGTTCCCATCTTTGTCGAGAGCCCATAACCGTTAGCCTTATGGTCATGCCTTGACAAGACAAGCCTCCCAAGAAACCGCTCAGAATGGCAGATGGCAAACATCAGTGTCCTAGGCGCACTAAAGGCACATGCAATGCAAAGAAACACATAAGTGTAGTCAAAACAGGATATCACGAGTTCGAGTCAAGCTCTCTAAAGTCCCAGAAATCAGAGACGCCCCCGAATGCCTCGGGAGGTTAAGTCCTGCCTGCTCATATCGGGTCACTACGATTCGGACTCGATTGTCACGGTTCTATCTGAACCAAAGAGTCCAAATCCAAAGAAATCGCTTTTGAAGAAAAGCAGATTTTGAAAAGTAGTGCCAAACATGGACGCTTTGCGGACATGAGTCGCCACCTAAATATTTTAAAATGGGAAATTTAGGAAATCGACTCGGTCAAGGCCACATGTCCGCTCATCACCAAAGTGGTCTTGGCTCGGAGCTTGGTACGATCGGGAAGGTCACTATGAGGACCCTTTCCTTGGTCCGAAGACCGCCTCTACTAACCGTGATATCGATTTTGAAAACATTACATGCTCTTATTCCGATTATTAGCCTAGAATTACTATGTTATGCCAAAAGAAATAAGTATAGACTAGATTGCCTAATTTGGAAATAAACATTGCATATCCGCTCGCTTTTGAAAGCAGTTTGAAATTGCTACTCGCAAGTAGTCTAAAATACGGATTTCAACGAGTATTCCAACTCAAGCAATCCAACCTTCACCCACAGGCATTCAAACAGTTTATCTCACATAAGCATCTAGCCGCATGGTAAGCATACTGTCATGGCAACATTCACACGCATGTGGTATGCTAAAGCGTAAAATACTTACATCGTACTCCGTGCCAAAACAATAAACTAGTTAGCAAACATGCATGTCCTAGTTCATGTTAAGTGGCCAATGCAACACAAGCAAGGATGCAATTTAGAATAGGCTCGGCTGACCCTAAACATGGCACATGAAATGCAGCAACTACCACGTATTCAATTTGGAATTGAAAGTACGATGTAGTTTGCATGATGTGCCGAGCCCAATGCATGTTCAGACAAATGTATGGATGCACGCATGCATTGCATAAGGTATGCTAAAATAAGTATGCCCTAATCTACCATCGAAAGCGGGTAAATAAAAGGGATAGAAAGAAATGGGGGTTTGGAAGACATACACCCACTCACACACACTTATTACAGCTTTGCCCTCGCTCGGAGGGACCGAAACAATATACAAATTAATTAACTACGCAAGCTAATTAAAATATTACAAATCAACTAAATTAATTAAATAAAATAATTAATCTAATTAAACAGTAAATCGCCTCGGGATGAGGGCCAAATGCAACGCGTGCTCGGGACTCGCTCGGAATCGCACTGTCATGCATGATTTGCCTCTGTTTCCTCTGCTCTCCTCCTCAGAAAATTGCCAAAGTCCCAGGAGTGCCTCTCAGGGCATTGGGGTGTACCACCGGCTGGGGTAGGGCACCATCGGCTGAAGAAGGAGGCCACGGGCACTAGATGAAGTTAACGGCTGGAAATTGACTGCCGGTCGGCACTAAATAGTGCCGGCCGGTACTTAACACCTGCAGAACCTGTAACCCACAGTAGCAGAGGACAACAACATGCATGGCAATGTGATTCAAGGTATTTATGCACTAAACACACCCCTTATCATGTTATTGACTCAAAAGGGCATGTGCCTCGATTGCCGGACCACCAATCGCGCATTTCCATGCATGATGGTCCTAAGAACCAAGAATGCAACTTTGATTTCAAATGAATGCAATGCAAACAAGCAAACAAGGGTGCTCAACCTCCATCATACTTCACTTCAAGAGGCCAAACATGCACAATACAAATGCAACCCTAAGCATGTCAACTAGGCATGCAACATGGACTATGCAATATGTTCATGCAAAGGGTTCAAACAAGCATGCAAGGCAAGCATGCAAACTAATGGAAGGATGGTCTTATACATGAATTAGGCAACTCAAATAGTCCTAAAATCAGTGGCCAAAACCAAGGAAATGGGGGCTAAAATGCACACATACATGCATGTAATCATGGTCCAAGACTTAGGCACAAACATGGCAACTCTCAAGCACACTTAAAGAGACCAAACATAGACAATGAGCATGCATTGTAAAGCTCTGGAAATCATGTTAAACATGGTGCCAAACCAACTAACAAAGCAAGCCAAACAAAGCATACAAATGGTCCAAGCATTAAGGCAAGCCAATGGGGCTTTAAACTATACTTATGCAAGACAAATATGGCATTCATTGAACAACCTAAAACAGAGTTTTAGCATGTTAAAACAAAGCCAAATGGCTACTTAGATGGCATCTAAGAAGCTTAAGCACAAAGGCATGCAACATGGCCAATGAATGAAGCATTCAACACGTGCTTTTAAAGCACTAAAGGAGCAACTAAGGTAAGCATACAAGCACACCAAAGGGACTGAAATAACATGCTAAATGGTTCCAAACCGTCAAAATGATGCAAGCAAGGCATGCTACGTTCTCATGCTCTTAAGGCCAACAAGCCAAATACAAAGGAGCTATGTAATGCAAGTCATGGCCGACCTAAACAAGCATGGACAGACCTTATTCATAGTAAAATAAGCATACAAGCTTCATGGATCTAAGCCTAAAACATGCTAGAAATAAAGGCACACAACCTAGACATGTTAAGGGACTATTATGGCATTACAAAGCAACTATGCAAGGTATGCAAGGGGTGCTAAAACCAACTTAGAAACATGTCATATCATGGCAATATAAGCATGAAATGCAGCCAAGACATGCTCAAAACACAACCAAACATGGTGCTCCTTTGGAGGCCAAAACTTGCCCTTTTCAAGGACATCAAGGAGAGGGGGTGGCCCTCCCCTTTTTGAGACTATAAGGCATCATCTTCACCACTGAAATCCCTCAAGATTTCAGGGGTGAAGAGATCCTAAAACCAAAGTCTCGGATCTCTTACAAAATGGCACAAAAAGTGGCCTTTTCAAGGCCTAAGGGTGATCAAACTTGCTTAAACCACAAAACACTCTTAATAAACAATAAAGAGGCTTGAAAAATAGAACTTTTATGTGTTATAGACTAAGCACAAAAACTGTTTTAAACTAGGCAAAAATGGAGTGCAAAAATGGGGTAAATAAAGTAAGTTTTGCTCACCCTTGTAGACCTCTTCAACAATGGTGATGTGGTTGCCTCCTTGAGCACCAAACCAGCTCCAAAGCTCCAAAACAAACCTCTGGACCCTCAAGAACTCAAGGAAGGTGAAACACTAGGTGTTTTTGTGCAATAGTATGACACAAACACCTAGTGTACTAAACAAGAGGGAAGAAGAGAGATAGGATGTGTATCTATCCTAACCCTAAAAACCAGAGCTTGGTCTGTCTAAAATGTCTAAAATTTTGTAACCCTTTTGCCAAGAAGAGGAGTGGTCCTCCTTATAGGCAACAAAGCTTGCAAAGCTTACAAGCTAAGCTAACTAAGAGGGTCATCCCTCCATACACGTGTATGGAGGGGAACCAAGACTATACAGTTGTCTGAAAATATCTCATAAAGCAGCTGTAAAGTGGTCGGCAGGGCAAAATGGTCATTTTGCCAAAAGGAGTGCCGACCGGCACAAAATAGTGCCGACCGGCACAATATAGTGCCGATGGCAACACCAGCCAGCCGGTGGCCTCTAGCCACAGCCGGTGGTATGTGGGGGTGCCTCACAAAGCATTCTCTGCCCGTTTAGGGCAAAACACAGGTGTTTGGTGCAAAACCAGACACAAAACGGTCAAGTTCGGAGGTCCTAAGGCAAGGCGCGCGTGCCGAGAACTCCGGGAACTCCAAACGAACACGAACATGGATAATCACCGAGTGTTCCAACGGTGACGTCCAAGTCTTGAGGACGGTCAAAAATGGGTTGTCTACAGTTATTAGGTTGAGTTGTGAAGAAATGATTGATTTTGATACTTGGAAGGGATTTGGAAGAAAAAAGGGGTTTTTTATCCTAAGTGGCTCAAATATTTATTTTGTATAAATAAATGAAATTGATGTTGAAAATATGAAACTGGATGGGTATTGATATGGATGATGGAGTTGGATATGTATTATTATTTACATCTTAAATTTTGGAAAGTTTATCTGTATTCGAGATTTTATATTTGTTTAGAAATATTTGTTTGGGCTATTAGTGGGGGATAGCTATGATTGTTGTAGAAATTTCATGAAAACTAGGTGAATTGAAACCAAAATTCTCTTCGATGTGCATTGAACATTGTTGCTTAATACATTGCAAATGTATATGAATTTGAGAAAAATGGGTGAATGTTGGAAGGAGGTGTGTAAGACCAAAGTAAGTTGGCCTGTGTGTCCAAGATGAAGTCCCGAAAAATGCGTGTATACATGGGTGCTGGTTTTCGCGGACGAAATAACCGTAAAATGGCAATCGTAGTGCTTGTATAGACTACATTTACATGGGTGCTGTTTGACGGTTTCCCGCGGACGAAATATCTGAGAAAGGTTGTACCGGTTGAGATTTCCCCATGTTTTCTATTGTAAAAGTCATGACTTGAGAATTGAGATATAAATTGAGCATGGCATGGTTTTGGGAAAGAAATGTAAAACATTTTGACATGGGCATTGCACATGCATTCAACCCTTATATCTTTGTTAAGATTCATATATTGTGTTATATTATTTCGACTGGACTCTGGCTCACTCTATTTGGAGAAAACCATTTTCACGTACTGGTGATATGCCTTTACCAAGGACTTAGCTTGGCAGGACTGTGGAGCTGAAGGCTCAATTTTGTTATTTTGTATTCACTTTTGTATAAGCCTAGGGCTTTATTTATATTAAGCTCAAGACTTACTTTTGATGTACCCAACCCTTGACTTGGAAAGATGTAAGCCTTTAAGGCATATGATTATCTATTTAACTTTTATTTCTTTTTACTGTTTCATAATACATGTTGTAGATCCAGGATGTACTATTTATAAATATATATCGCATGTGTCATCTCTCTTGTATAGCTGCATCTTCTGTAATAGAAGGGTATTATACTTTGATTTATATTGTCATTTAATTATTGTTTATAGATGGTTTATTGTATTTATTTTGGGTCTTGACAATGCCGATATCGGATGATATTCCAGTACAGGAGGAAGGGGTTGGTTAGGCCACTGTGGCCGAACTAGTTGGTTAGTAGGCCATGGGCGTTTTGGCCTCGAGAAATGGTCGGAGCTTTGCAGGAATCCATGGACAGTCTCAGGGTTGAGAATCAAGCCTAGGCCCATGTTACTGAGACAGAGCTGTCTTTCTTAAAGAGGGAGTTCTTCCGGTCGAATCCGGATGAGTTTTTGGGTGATCCTAAGAAGCCACTAAAGGCGGATGAGTGGCTAGAACAGATGGTAAAGACATTCGAGATGCTTGGCATCGAGGATGATGATTTGAGGGTGACCTTAGCATCCTTCCAACTAAAGGGAGATGTGTGCCAATGGTGGAAGTATGCGTGAAGGCGCATTGGGATGACTTGGGGGAGGCTTTTGACAATGCCTTCCAAGATAAGTTCTTGCCTCCCACTACTAGGGAGAAGTTGAGGGAGCAATTTCTGGAGCTTAAATAGCTTGGTTTACCAGTAGTCGAGTTTGAGATAGTTTTCACTAGCCTCTCTAGATTTGCATCGGAGCTCATGGCGATGGAGGAATGCTGTTGTATCAAGTTTGAGAAGAGATTAAGGACCAGACTCTTTTTCAAATTGGCTAGGTTTATGATTAAGGACTATGGACGCATTATGGAGGCGGCGGCTCATCTCGAGATCGTGGTTCAGATGGAGGAGGAGCAGATAAGGGGCTCTAAGAGGAGTGAGGAGGTTCAGGGGGAGATTTGAGACAACAAGAGATAGAGGGATTCTACCCCACAACAATCTTAGGTAGCACAGTCTAGATCCACCTTTCTTGTGCCTAGTTCGGGTTCATGGAGAGGTAATTAGGGAGGTTTCACTTGTTTTAAGTGTGACCAGTTGGGTCACAAGTCTTCAGCTTGCCCGTAGAGAGGAGGAGGGCAACAATCTGCGTTATTTTCTGCTCGTCCTCAAAGCCAAAGTCAGGGGAGAGGGCAGCTGCCTACTTGTTATCAGTGTAGGCAGTCAGGGCATGTGAGGAGGTTTTGCCCTCAGTTGGGTGGCACACCTGGTGTGTTTGGTTCGAGGCAGACATAGAGTCATCAGCCTACCCAGTTAGTACAAGCCTCGAGGGCTAATTAGGGTGCCTCTTCGGCTCAATCTGTGTATCAGACTTATGCTCTGAGGGGTAAGTAGGTAGAGCAGAGACCTACATGGTGTGAGTATGCTGTTATTACACCATATTTAGTACCAGCGCCTTCAGTAGTGAGAGGTAACTTCTTGTTGTATAATTCTATTGCCAATGTGTTGATTGATACGGGTGAATCCCATTCTTTTATGTCATCTGCATTTTCATTGGTATTGGGCTTAGAAATGGCTTGGTTTGCATCTCTACTTAGGGTAGAGTCACTAGCTGGTGGAGAGGTTGTGTTGGACCATGGGTGTTGGGGTTGTGAGATAGAGATTGATGGATGCTGACATCCTTTTGCATTTGTATTGATTGATATGTCAAGTTTCAATGTTATATTGGGTATGGATTGGTTTTCATCCTATCGGGCTGTTATAGACTGTTACCATTAGAGGGTTACTGTATGTACCTCGAGTGGTGACTATTTTTATTTCTTGGGGGACCGAGTTGATAGAGCTTTATTGCTAGTGTGTGATCCAAGTGGTCGGGGTGATCTTAGTCTCCTTTTTGCTACATTTTTGGGTGTTGAAAGTGATGTGGTTCGAGTTGAGTTGCCAAGGGTAGTTTGTGAATACTCAGACGTCATGCCCGAGGATCTCACTAGTTTGCCACCTCACCGTGAGATGGAGTTCTCTAATGATTTAGTGCCTAGCACGACAATAATTTCTATGGCACTGTATAGATTTGCACTCGCTGAGTTGAGTGAGTTGAATGTTCAACTTCAAGAATTGTTAGATAGGGGCTTTATCTGCCCTAGTACATCGCCTTGGGGAGCACCGACTCTCTTTGCCAAGAAGAAGGGTGGCATGTTGTGACTTCGTATTGATTACTGGAAGTTGAATCGGGTAACTGTTAAGAATAAGTACCCACTACCTCGCATAGATGATTTGTTTGATCAGTCGAAGGGGTCTTATTATTTCTCTAAGATAGACTTGAGATCGTGTTATCATCAGTTGAGGATAAGGGAGGAGGATATCCAGAAGACGATATTTTGTATGCGGTATGGTTATTATGAGTTCTTAGTGATGCCTTTTAGGCTAACCATTGTGTCGGCCTTGTTTATGGACTTGATGAACCGAATCTTTCGCGAGTTTCAAAACCATTTTGTGGTTGTCTTTGTTGATGACATCTTGATTTACTCACCCTCTCAGGAGGAGCATGAGGAACACTTGCGAGTTGTACTTGAGTTGCTTAGAGTCCACAAATTGTATGCTAAGTTCGGGAAGTGTGAATTCCAGTTGAAAGAAGTGAAGTTCTTGGGCCATGTGGTATCCGGGGAAAATAGAAGCAGTACAAGATTGAGAATAACCTAAGAATGCCTTTGAGATTCGTAGTTTCTTGGGGTTGGCCAGGTATTACCATTGTTTCCTGAAGGATTTCTCTAGATTAGCCTCACCATTGACTAGACTGACGAGGAAGGGAGTTAAATGTCTGTGGAATGAGACTTGTGAGAAGTCATTTCAGGAGCTTAAGGTCAGACTTACCATAGCTCTAGTGTTGATTATTTCGGAGAGGGGTTTGGGCTATTCTGTATATTGTAACGCATCTCGAGAAGGTTTGGGTTGTGTCTTGATGCAAGAGGAGAATGTGGTAGTCTATGGCTCACGTTAGTTGAAAACACACGAGAGAAACTATCCTACTCATGATTTAGAGCTAGCAGCAGTGATTTTTGTCCTGAAGATTTGGAGGCTTTACTTGTATAGTGAGAGATTTGAGGTCTTTTCCGATCATAAGAGTTTGAAGTATCTGTTTTCACAAAAAGATTTGAATTTGAGGTAGAGAATGTGGATGGAGTTCATGGAGAACTATGATTTTGAGTTGCACTATCATCCGGGGAAGGCCAATGCAGTGGCTGATGCCTTGAGTAGAAAGTCCTTTAGCTGTGTAGCAAGTATTGCCATTCGGGAATACAAGATGGGTGCTATTGGCAAGTTCGACTTGAATCTTGTCGAGTTTGTTGAGTCAGCAGCTTTGTTTATAGTAGTTGCACAACCTACACGTGTGAGTTGGGTTATAGAAACACAACGGGGTGATCGTGAGGTAGAAACCCTCCGAGAGAAGATCTCTAGTGGGAAGGCAGAGAAGGGCTTGAAGGTGTATTCTGACTCGAGTGTTAGATACCTTAATCGTTTTTTCGTGCTGTAGTCTTGTTGAGAGGAGGTACTTTGAGAGTTTCACCATTCACGTCTTGCGGTACATCCGGGAGGCACAAAGATGTATCACGACCTTAGTCGTCAGTTTTGGTGGAAGGGAATGAAGAAGGACATTGCCGTGTTTGTATCGAGATGCCTCGTCAACAAGTGAAGGTCGAGCATCAAAGGCCAGCGGGTTTGTTGCAACCTTTGCCTATAGCTGAGTGGAAGTAGGAGCATGTCACGATGGATTTCGTTGTGGGTCTTCTGAGGACTCAACGGGGTAATGAAGTCATTTGGGTAGTAGTTGACCGGTTAACTAAGTTAGTGTACTTTGTACCTATGCGCACGAGTGACTCGGTTGATTTTCTTGCCGACCTTTATGTTAGGGACATTATTCGACTGCATGGGGTCCTTGTGACTATTGTTTCAGATAGAGATCCGTGTTTTACGGCTTGGTTGTGGTAGAGTCTACAGAATGCTTTGGGCACTAGATTGACTTTTAGTACCGCTTATCATCCTTAGACTGATGGGCAGTCAGAGTGTACCATTTAGATCCTAGAGGATATGCTTCGGGGTTGTGTTCTTGACTTTAAGGGATTGTGGGAGAGACACTTTCCCTTAGTGGAGTTTACCTATAATAATAGCATCCAGTCGAGTATTGGCATGACATCGTTTGAGGCCTTGTATGGCCGACCGTGTAGATCTTTTGTGTGTTGGGCCGAGGTGGGTGATGCACTTATGATTGGTCCTAAGTTAGTCCAGGAAAAAAAGGAGAAGGTTGCGCTTATTCACAAGAGGTTGGTCACAATTCAGAGTCGCAAAAAGAGCTATGTTGATCGTAGGAGGAGATCGTTATCATTTGAGGTAGGAGACCACGTCTTCTTGAAGCTATCATCTAGATGGGGTTTGGGAAGAGCAGGAAGTTGTCTACTAGATTTATTGGACCTTTTGAGATCCTAGAGCGGATTGGGGAGGTAGCTTATCGTTTGACCTTGTCGCCACAACTTTCCGGGGTTCATGATGTGTTTCATATTTGTATGCTTCAAAAGTATGAGCCAGATCCATCACATGTGTTGATTGGACCGAGCTACAGATACTTGAGGATGCTCATATGAGAAGAGACTGGTTAGAGTTTTAGATACTCGAGACCAAGTCTTGCATGGCAAGACAATTCCATTGGTAAAGGTGCTATGGAGACACCACGAAATTGAGGAAGCGACATCGGAACGCGAGGTGAAAGTCCGTGAGAAGTATCTGGATCTATTTGTTAATGTTTGAATTTGTATTGAATATCTTGTCTTGCTTATTTAATAGAAACATTGTATATATTTTAGAAATGTGAATTCTATATCAGTAATGAGCACGTGTTTATCATGATGATGAGAATGAGATGAGAATGAATGCCCGATGGATGGGTTATGGTGATGAATTTGCTTTACTACCATTGTTGTAATTAGTTTAATCATGGTTTTGTAGTTGATTTAAAATTTTGGGGACGAAATTCCTTAAGGGGGAGAGGTCATAGCGATTCTGGTTTAGACCCGACCCATTTGATGCTCTGAATTCGGGTTTCATTGTCTTATATGGTTGTTCATGCTTTGTTTCTTCTTATTCCTCATTGCATATGGTTATTAGAGTGTCTCGGTTGCATTTGGAACAGGTTGGTAGCTTGTTTTTCAAAACTGTTGTTGCCCAGAATTTTGCTTCTTCATTTGAGCAGTAATTCTTGCGTTTAAGCGGTCTTTATGAACTCCCAGTACTTTTGTAGGTCTACAGAGATACTGGGAGATGGTATTCTTCGCTTGAGTAGTGATTTTTGTGCTCGAGCAGTCTTTGTGAATGTCCAGTACTTTTGCAGGTTTGCAGAGATACTAGGAGATGGTATTCTTCGCTCGAGCAGTGTTGGCTCGAGCGGCCCTTCTTGAACTCGAGTGATGGTCTTCTGTTTGCAAAACTTCTGAGAGATTGTATTCTACGCTTGGGCTGTCACTTCCTATGCTCGAGCGGTAACACTTTTTATGTCTAGTTGCTCGAGCGACACTTTTTGCACTCGAGTGGTCAACTCGTATATCAGATTATGAAGTCACATTTTTGAGTCACTTTTTCATCTCTAAACATTTCAAAAACCTTATTTTCTCTTACTCGCTCTCTAAAACTCACATTCTCTCTGCAAATACACCTAGATCCATTGATTTCTTCACCCATGTTCCTTTGATAAAAAGGTAAAGCACGATGAGGGCTTCGTTCTAATCAGAGCAAAGTTGGATTTCGGCTCCATTGTGGTTTCTTCTCTCTCTCCTTGGTCTTCTAGCTTTGAGGTATGGATTCTTTGTACTTTCTTATGATTTTTAACTTAGTTATTTGTTATTGCTAAAACAATATTGTGATTTAGGGATTTTTGGACAAATCTAGGGTTTTGGGTTAAAAATCAAAAGAGATGCTTTCAAATAGACTCTTGAAAATGGTTGTGAGATTGGAAATGAGGTTGAGTTGTGATAAATGGTTGGTCTTTATACTTGGAATTGATTTTGGAAGAAAATAGTGTTTTGTCGTAATTATCTCGAATGTTGATTTTGTATACATAAATGGAATTGATGTTGGAAATGCGAAATTGGATTGATATTGATGAAGATGATGGAGTTGGGTATGCATTACCACTCACATCTTGGAATTTGGAAAGTCTATCCTTAAGAAAGTTATTTATCTATTTAGAGATATCTGTTTGGGGGTATCAGTGGAGGGTAGCTATGATTGTTGTAGAAATTGCATGAGAATTAGGAGAATTGAAACTATTTTCTCATCCATGGCATTGAGCATTGTTGCATATTTACTACATTGAAAATGTCATGACCCAAACCCGCCCCTATGGGTTAAGGCCATAACCGGCCAGTAATCGAGTGATTACTTACGGCCTCAACTAAATAATTCAAAACTCATCAGAGACGAAGGGGCTAAACGGAAGCAATTCAAAAACTTTGTCCATAGAGCCGTGCTTAAATGCACACCGTAACATTCCAAACATTTACATGTTAATAACTCACGTCAAAATATGTTCTCACACAAAACACTGTACATACAGGATCATACAGAATTAAGTCAGTCAGACCCAAGACTTATATACAAAGTAGATCAACGTATTCGCCAACATAACAAAACTATAAACAAGGGTCGAAGGCGAAGACAGTCTCGTGCGTGAGATGTTTGGGCTGACTTCTCAAAACTTTAACTGTTTCTCACAAGATCACTGAGGCTGGTTCTGGGCGTCCCTTGGCTTACCTACAAGTACATGAATGAGCGTGAGCGAATGCCCAGTGAATAATATCAAATGAGGAAGATATATAAGTAATCATTGAAACAGTTACAGCAAGCAGCCTTTGGCTCCATCATTTATATCTATCGGCCTTTGGCCCAATCCTCTATATCTATCTTTCATATCAATCGGCCTTCGGCCCAATCATTCATGTCAATCGGCCTTCGGCCCAACCATTCGTATCAATCGGCCTTTGGCCCAATCATTCGTATCAATCGGCCTTCGGCCCAATCATTCGTATCAATCGGCCTTCGGCCCAATCATTCGTATCAATCGGCCTTCGGCCCAATCATTTATATCAATCGGCCTTCGGCCCAATCATTCGTATCAATCGGCCTTCGGCCCAATCATTTATATCAATCAGCCTTTGGCCCAATCATTCATGTCAATCATTGTCCACTATTCAAATTAATGAACTTACAAAACTTACATATAAGTAAACAATTGGACAACAGTATATTTCAGATATCTTGTCAAGATATTACTCACCGTGATCGGCTTGTGTAGTTGCCCTGGAGCTTAACCCTACATATCATGTAACACATAGGGTCACAATTAGTTCAATCCGTTCATCAATTCACACATTCCTCTTTAGGCTTCATTCTTAACTCTTTAACTCAATCACAATGCTCAATGCATGCTTAAGAGTGCTTAGAAGTGAAAGGGAACGGAAAAACAAAACATAGAATGCATTTTTCAGATTTTCAGAAAACAGGGTCCTCGCTCGAGCGGACCCTTAAGGCCTGCAAAAGTACTGGTTGCATGAAAAATACGCTCGAGCATGTAATAGGAAGCTCGAGCGGAAGGCCTGTCTAAATAGCTTCCCTGCTCGAGCGTTGCCTCCCCCGCTTGAGCGGAAACCAAATTTGCAAAAAGTACTGTGAGTACAAAATTCATGCTCGAGCGGCGGTTTCCCCGCTCGAGCGGACGTCAAACTTTCTGGAAATTTCAGAACTGTTCTTGGAGTTCAATTCAACATTCAAAAGGCTTATAAGCTCAACTAAGGCACCAAAAACATGCAAATATACCATTTAACACATGGGTGTAAGCAATATGAAGCCAATCCTCTAAAATCATGGTTCAATACTTCAAATTCACTCATGGCTCATGTTTTCAACCTCATTTAAGCTCCATATTTTTAACAATCAAACATGCATGCTAAATTTGATCTCATTTGCATTACAATTGATGCAATTGGTATTCATTTACATGAAATTCGACAAAAACATGCTTGCATGTATGATCCAACCCTCAATCTTTCCTATTTGACATGCCACATGTTAGATTACACCAAACCATGGCAATTTATAACAATTCTATGCATGCATGTGCATTTCAACTTCAATTTCATCAATTAGAGTGCAACTCTTGTTCTTGATCACCAATTAACCTTTAATTCACCAAATCACAAGTTCCAACTCATGAATTCATAAACAATCACTTATCTAGAAATTCAATTTATGTTGAGTTGGACTTCAAATTCACAAGCTTAAGCCAAAATTACATAACTTTCTCCCTTTCTCTCTCTAACAGCCGGCCTCCTCTCTTCCTTAGAGTTTGATCAGCCAAAAATGAAGGTATATGAGGGAAAATAAGTGTATAAAGCCTCACCCATAACGTCCCACTAACTTCAATATAATATTACTAAAGTAATTGGGCACTAGTTTAACAATTTAATCAACTTAATCTGGCCCGAATCAATTTTTCAATTAAATTTCACCGTAGATTTTAAAAATTATGCCAATCACCATGGCGCAATCGATTTTGGGTTCCGTGGCCGATAAGGCCTCCAATTTAATTCCCAAAGCAAACTATTCAAACAGATATTCCTACGGTGAACATATAGAACTTCAAATTCACATGTATTCACAAAATGGCCCATAAAATCATGCTAAACACATAATCATACGCAAGTTAAGGACCAACTAACATACTACGGAACAGGGGTATCACAGAAAATGTGCATTGTTTTGAAGAAAAAGTGGTGAATTTAGGAAGTAAGTGTTGCCTTGTTGAAATAAGTTAGCCTGTGTGTCTATGGTGAAAGTCCTAAAACCTGCGCATTTATATGGGTGCCGATCCCGCGGACGAAATTTCTGTGAAATGACAATATTAGTGCTTGTATAGCCTAGGTTTACATGGGTACCGGTCTATGGTTTCCTATAGACGAGATTTCTGTAAAAGGTTATATTTGTTTTGACATTCCCGGAGAATGTGATTTATTGTGTTATTTTCTATCATAATGGAAATGATTTTATGACTTGTGATATTAACCTGACATTGCATGGTTTGTAAAGAGATATAAAATGTTTTGGCACGAGCATTGCATATGTATTCACCTTATATTTTTGTTAAAATTCATATACTGTATTGGATTATTTCTACTGGGTTTTGACTCACCCTATATGAGAAATCATTTTCAGATGCTGATGATATGCCTCCACCAAAATCATAGTTTCGAAGGAACTTGGAGTTAAAGGATTCTTTTTGATTATTTGATGTATTTGTTTTGTACAATTCAAGGGCTTTTGATTGTATTGGATTTTAAATCCATGTTTGTTATAACCAAGCATTGTCTTAGAAAATTGTATGCCTTTAAGGCATTTATTATCTGTTTAACTTTTATTTTATATTTCTCGTTATAACACATGCTATAGATTCGGTTAGGCCTTATGAATGTATAATTGTTTATGTTATCTTTTGTATATCCGAATCATATAAAATGGAAGGACATTATAATTAGAATGCTTGCCATCTATTTATTATTGAGAAAAGAGTTTATTATCATTTATTTCGGGGAGTTACAATATATGTATATGAATTAAACATTATTAAAAAATTTAATTCAACAGTAATATGATGTCATTATCAATCTATTGTATTATTAACTATGCGAATTAATTTAAGAAGAAATATAAAATTATATCAGAATAAATAGTTACAGTTTGAATAATAAAACTCATTATCTCATCTCATGTGTAATATTATTATTGATTATATAAATAATAATGTGATATACTGAATTTTAACTTCTTACTAGAGATTCCAAATCTCTAACCCCAAAATTTACTATTATCTGGTAACTTTCAAATGAGTCACATTTTTTTGTTAATTTTTTTAGTGGCCTATTTTCAAAATTAGGTAAATTTTTTTCTTTTTCTAGTTCCTCTTGTGTAAACGAATTTAAAAAAAAAAAAATTCAAAAAAAGTTTAAAAATTCAAAAGACTCAGAGATTGATTGTCAATCACAAACTCAAACAATTGATCAAAAAGTCTACGATGCCAATTCAGATCTCAAGAGATTAGATCATTATGAAAAATCTTAAAATCTCTGAGATATTGATTTGTGATTATGTATCAATTTTAAATAGTAAATAACAATCCCAATTAAACAATCAAAGACAAATCGACATAACGACTTAATGTAGAAAATCACAATTGGAGAGCCTCCAATTATGATAAAAAAAACCATCGGCAAAAGTCACAAAACAATCTACTAAGAAGGCAAAAAGGAATTGCACAAGTGTACTCTCAATTACCTAGCGAATCCATGCCCAAATTGAATTGACCCTAATGTGTCTCTTTTACCACCATCTTCACTTTGGAATTGTCTTGCCCAGCGTTGAATCTACAATGATGATGTCGAATACACAATGATGAGCCCCTTTGGAATCTACCAAAGCTTCAAGCCCAAGTTCCACGAAATCCACCGAAGAACAACTCTATCTTTTGTGAATAAACGAAAACAAACAAACCCTTGATGATGTTGATATGAAGTTCACGGATCCATCGATCACTCTTAAATCATCAAGGAAACACTTAGAAAGCACCCTCCAATATAAAACACTTTGTATCTTATTCCTCTCTGAAAATCTGGATGGCTCAAACCCTAGAAACAGCGAAAAGCGCACTTTATAGAGAATAGTGAAAAATCTAAGCGATTTGTGATTCAGATCAAGATTAATTGTACCAATTCCCAAAGGATTAAAACTAACAATCTAAACCATCTAGTACGTACGAAAGTAATTTAGATTGTTGCTTCAAAATCAATAAATCAACACAATCGTTTTTTACGTGGAAAAACCACAATTGGAGCACCTCTAATTGTGATTAAAAAACCATGGGCGAAATGCCAATAATCAATCCACTATGAAAGAAAAAAAGAATACAAATATACCAAAAGAAATTACCCAAACGCAATCAATTTGTCTTCAATAATCTGTATCTCTTTCACTACCGCCCTCGCCTTGGAATTGATCAGTTTGATGTTGAATCCATAACATCCATGTCGAAATAACGACTATGCACAACTTCAAACTGCTTCGAATACTCCACGCTTGAATCTCCGGATTTCACCAAAGAAGAAGAACACTCTTGAAGTTGAACAATCAAACAACTCTTTGATGTATACTTGTCAAATCATGAGTTTAATACTCAATCAAACATCAGAGAAAACTAGCAAAATAGCCCCAGAAGAAAACCCTAGAACTCTCAAAGAAGATTTGGAAGCAGTAACCCTTAAAATTGACTGAAACACATATTTACAGAAAACAGGGCCGCGAAGGTCGCTTGAGCGAAGGATCTTTTGCTCGAGCGAAGAGACAGATATGCGCGAACCCTATAAATGCTTTCGCTCGAGCCACCAAGAGGTCTGCTCGAGCGCACAAAATCCATTCCCAATATTTTTGTAGACAGAGCAAAGTACTAGGACCAAGATTTCTTCGCTTGAGCCAAGAGTCCGTTGCTCGAGCGAGTAAGACAAAAAACCAGGAACACTTATAACTTGATAAATAATGTTTGTTCGCAAAATTGGCAAGACTAAGGGACCTAACAAATAAGATCGCGCAGACCGCTCAAGCGCACATATCACCGCTCAAGCAGTGTGACTAAAGACTGTGTGAGACATATAGGCTGACCTCTCGAGCGGTAACCTTTAGTCCCAGAAGTTCAGACGCTGTGCAAAAGTACTGGATGATCCTTTTCTTCGCTCGAGTGCACAAATGACCGCTCGAGCAGTGAAAGTTGCGCATAAATGACTGCTCGAGCGCACATAGTCAGCGAAGTGGCAAACATGAAAGAATTAAGATCACAAACTCTTCTACAAGGCACAATTCAGCTTGGATTCACATCTAAACACTCATAGTTTCGCTATAATAAAAGAGTGAATAAAATTACAATTGAAAGGAGTTTTGTCAAACATGATTGCCAATAACAAAAACTTAACAATCTCACTCTTTGACAATTCTGTGACAAAACACACTTGATAAATAAAATCCTAATCACCCCAACCCATTATAGCCAACAAAAACAAAATTCTTTCTCAAGGTCATGATCTGCAAAACAGCTATTAGTGCTACAAGAGTATATGAAAAATCAATAGACATTTGACAAGATTATCTTGAAGAATGAGATGGAAATATGAATAGATGAAAATTGGGAATTTTAAGAACATGCAACATGAATAGATGAAAATCTTAAGAAACAAAAAAAACACTAAAAAAAATTTTCCCTCAAAATTCTTCCCCTTTTTGTCGTGAATTGACAAAGGAAGCTCAATCAACTAAAGCAAGAGCACAAACCAAACAAGCAGGGACAATATGATATAAAAATTAATAGCATGCAAGAATTAAGTAATAAATAAGCAGTGCACAGCAACATGCAAACCAACTAATGCCAATCTCCCTTATTAAACCAATCAAAGTACGTTTATGCTAAAAAAAACCCTTGCAATGATTAACCAAACTCCCCCTCACTAAAAGCAACCACAAGCACTGAAAACAATGAATAAGAAAAAAAAATATGGTGGAACAAGCAAGAAATTTCAGATTTGTACCTTAAAACACACGAGAATATCTAAGAAACACAATTACTTGAAAACACAATGTGCACATCCTCTAGAAGATTCCTCATGAAAAAAAAAATATGATGCAACATGTGGAAAACATAGATCTCATGATAAAAGTGTGTGGTTCTTAGAGTTTGACAAACACTAGATTTAAATCCTAGTAGTGATCTGATAACTGGACCTCCAACAAGAGAATCTAACCACAACTAAGGAAAGTCAAACCACTAGGAATCAAGGAGTATTTGTTGAGTAAATACGGAGGCTCTCCTTCAATATATGAATCTGATTTTTTTTTTTATAATAATTTTCTTTCTTTCTTTTGTGCACTCATTGGCAGTTTTTACGCTCAAGAGTATGGAAACCAAACCAGAGAAGCATGGATACAATAAGGATAGCCTGGTTGGTGACTCTGAGGTAGCCTTTTCCTCATGCCTTGACTACAAAGAACCGAGGGAAAAGCTGTGGAGATGCAAAAAGATGGAAGGTGGTCAAGAGACTCAACATCACCCATGATGTGCTAGTATAGGTCAATTCTTCTAGAAAAGCAAAAAACACAATGCTAGAAGTTCAAAGAGAAATTTGATCACTTATGTAGAAGAGTCCGATATTTACACACACTTTGAAATGAGTAATGATCACAGAGAGCACACACATATTAACATGTAATGGATATTCTCATCAATTCTAATATGCACTAAGAACTTCTAAAAAATTTCAAGTTTGCAAAACCATACTAAGAAAATATTTTTGGATTTTTTTAAAAAAAAAAATTAAAACAAAGCAACATAGAAAATGAACAAGCACACACTAACGACCCAAAAAGAAAAACAAATAGAAACCCAAAAACAAGAAGAGAAAAAAAAAAACGAATAAACAAATTGACACAAGTCAAGTTTTCTCACCCAAACTGCTTTAGTATGAAATAAGTTGTGAGAATTGTGTTTCTTGGGTGGTGTCTTGACGTTGTGGTTCCCTTCCCCTTCAATGGAACTTGACTTGGTTTCCAACTTCCAATTCCTAGGTCTAGGCAAACACAACCTCTGTTCATGGTTGGTCTCAAGCAGATCAAAATAGCGAGGTCTAATATGACCCTTAACCTTATTACAACCAATGAAATGCCTCATACCCCATGAGATGTTGGAATTTCTTCCATCTCTATGAGACACTCTCCCATGCAATTCATAACAATAAGGACGAATATGACCATAAACACCACAATAATGACAAATAAAAATAGGGTGTACCTTCTTTTCTTTGGCCTTACCAACTCTAGGAAGATTGAGAAGTCCATCCTCATGTTGAATTTTTTGTTCCCCCTTTCCTTAAGTTCTTGTATAATGAGATGTAGATGCATTCCATTTTTGCTCTTTGTCACCACAAAAGCCAATGCCACTCTTGTCAGAACACATTTGTTGAGACCTAATGATATTGTTTAAAGTCTTTGATCCTTTGTTCCAAAGTCCAATGGTAGCCATAGCACACTTGAGCTCTTCCTCTATCTTGATGACTAGCTCTTCCAAGGCAACTTAAGACATCTCGAGAGTTTCAATATTTTCTTCATATGTTGCATAGATTTGTTATAGGTCATTCCTTTCTGCCTCACAAGTCAAGAGTTTTGCACAAAGAGTTTGTTGATCACTAGAAATCTTGATGGCATCATTCCTAACCTCAGAAATCTCCTTCATTAATTTGACATTCTCACTTTCATAGACTTTGAGTTTGATAGTGAGTTTGTCATTCAATTTAGATAAGTTAAAAGATTCCTTGTACAAATTTTTATAAGCTTGTTGAAGATCTTTATCATCACTTCCTGAGGATTCATCATCAGTGACATTCTCAATCGGCCTTTTTAGGTATGCCATTCATCCTTCAGTTTCGGAAGTCACCATGAAATCAAGAAATTGTTCACTCCCTTCTTCGCCATGAGTCTCGTTGTATCTTTCATCCTTATCAGACTCTGATTCATCATCCCAAGTGATAGCGAAAACTTTCTTCTTCCTTAATCGACTAGGGCATTCTTGAGAAAAGTGGCCAAATCCTTGGCATTCATAGCATTGGACTTTTTCATAGTTCTCTTGTATCTTTCTTTTCTTCTTCTTGGTTGTAGAATTAATTTTGAGTTTATCTGTCTTTGGATTTATGAGTTGATTTCAAAAGATCAAGCTTCTTTTTCAATTTTTTTTTTAAAATTGTTGTACAAAAACATCCATAATCTTGGAATCAATCTCACAATCTTCATTAGAATCCTTTCCAACTCTATGAGCACTACTAAAAGCAATATCGTCTTTTTATTTCTTGTTGAAATTCATATGTGCCTCATAGGTTTGGAGATTTCCAACCAAATGATCTAGCTTAAGATTATCAACATCTTGAGCCTCCTCAATAGCCGTAACTTTTGGTTGGAATCAATCGGCAATGACCTCAAAATTTTTCCCACAATGTTGGATTCCGGTATTTTTCCACCTAAATTGAAGTTGGAATTTACAATGTCTCTTAACTTCGCATAAAATTCATCAAAGGTCTCATTATTTTTCATTGAAAGCTTTCGAAACTAGACATGAGCCTTTGAAGGTTTGAGTGTTTAACAGAAGGAGTGCCCTCATGAATAGTTTGTAAAATATCCCAAGCCTCTTTTGTAACTTCATAATTGCAAATACGACTAAACTCTTCTGGTGTGATGGCGCAAAAGAGAGAATTGATAGCTTCTTGTTCGACTACTATTTTGGTAATCCATTGTGTCCCACTTATCAATTGGTTTGGGAAAGTTACTTCATCAATGGTAATAGTTGGTTCGGTCCACCCACAAATAACGGATTGCCAAACTTTTTCATCAATAGATTTTAAAACGCTTTCATCCGAAGCTTTCCAAAAGGAATAATTAGATCCGTCAAGTAGGGGTGGTCGAATCATAGAATTCCCCTCACGAATTGAATCCATTATCACAAATCAAATAGCAAGATCTCGCTCTAATAGTTTGAAAAAATCGACACAACAATTTAATGTGGAAAAACCACAATTGGAGCGCCTCTAATTGTGATAAACGTGATTTTTTACAAGAATATAGTACTTGACAAATTCTACATATTAAACGGTTTGGATTATCAAAATGGGACCCGTGGTGGGCCCCCATGGGCCCAACAACACCGTCCAGTCCAATCTCGGACTGGACACAAGCTGAACCCAACAAACAAACCCTTAATGATATTGATATGAAGTTCACGAATCCATCGATCACTCTTAAATCATCAAGGAAACACTCAAAAAGCACCCTCAAATATAAAACGCTCTGCATCTTGTTACTCTCTGAAAATCTGGATGGCTACCCTAGAAACAGCAAATAGCGAACAATGCACTTTATAGAGAACATGATCGTGCAGACCGCTGGAGCCCATATTTCACCGTTCGAGCGGTGTGACTAAAGATGGTTCGAAACATATAGGCTGACTGCTCAATTCTCGACATAGTCAGCGAAGTAGCAAACGTGAAAGAATTAAGATCACAAACTCCTCTACAAGGCACAATTCAGCTTGGATTTGCATCTAAACACTCATAGTTTCACTGTAATAAAAGAGCGAATAAAATTGCAACTGAAAGGAGTTTTGTCAAATAGGATTGCAAATAACAAAAACTTAACACATTAATCAAATAGTAAGTTAGTCGGACGATGACAAAGTCTCGAGATTAATTATCAGTCACAAACTCAAATAATTGATTAGAAAGTCTACCATGCCAATTCAAATCTCAAGAGATTAGATCATTAGTCAAAAAGTAAGTTGGTGGGATTTATGACAAAGGCTCATAAATTGATTAGCAATCACAAACTCAAACAATTGATTATAAAGTCTACCATGCCAATTCAGATCTCAAGAGATTAGATCATTAGTTAAATAGTAAGCTGGTCAGTGATGTATGACAAAGACTCGGAGATTATCAATCACAAACTCAAACGATCGATCAGAAAGTCTACCATGCCAATTCAAATCTGAAGAAATTAGATCATTAGTCAAATAGTCAGTTGGTCAGTGACGTATGACAAAGTCTCAAAGATCAGAAACTCAAACCATTGCTCAGAAAGTCTATCTTATCAATTCAGTTCTCAAGGGAATAGATTGTTAGTCAAATAGTAAGTTTTTTAATGACGTATGATGAAGTCTTAGAGAACGATTACCAATTTAGAACTCAAACAATTGATTAGAAAGTCTACCATATCAATTCAATTCTCAATAGATTAGATCAGTAGTCAAATAATAAGGTATACTATGCAATTCAGATATGAACGATGATATTCAATTTTCAAAATTAATCGAACTATGCACAAACTTAACCCGAAGGAACACCCGATTACAAATATAGACCACAATATATAGTTGGGTTATTAAAATAGTTTACTAATTTGTAATTTATTTTTTAAATGTACACTGATTAACTAAAACCCAATTTCATATTTCTTGAGCCAAACGGTCCAAATTTGTCCACAACAGTCACTTTATTTCTTGAGGGTTGTTCTAGTACTACCAACCTTCCATACACATACATCTCATTTAATGTTTTAGATTGACAAATTTGCCCATAACAGTCACTTTCTTTATTGAGAGTTGTTCTAGTACTATCAACCTGCCATACACATGCATCTCATTTAATGTTTAAGATTGACAACCACCAATAAGTCAATTTTTTATTATTTATTTGCTTTCACTTGCTTCTGGCAGTGGACAAAAATTTAAAGAATACTTATAAATTTATTTTTTTAGAGTTTTGTTGTACACATCTTATTAATGGCAACTGCAGATCAAAAAAAACTTTTTGAGTTTCTATATTTTTTTCTTTATGCTCGTGTTCGGTACTGATGTAATCATTCCATCTAGGAACTTGGTGATCTTTCTCTCCCACCAACACCAACACCAACACCAACACCAACTCTATGATGAGGGCAAAACAAACAAACGGATGCAAAAGCAGAGCATTAAGAAACTCAAGAGTTTGCATACGATTACTCATAGATTCCTATCAGCAGAGTTTGCAAACATTCATCTCTGACAAAGGTATGATATCCTTCCAAACACTTTCAGATTTTCCATTTCTTTTACATATATATATATATATATTTATAATAATGTGTTGTATGTTTTTAGATTTTTCATAGATCTACATAGTCAAAACATGGACTCTAAAGATTATGATGGAGATGAAGATGAAGTTGAAGAACCAAGTGCAGCTCCACTTTGGAAATATGTTACAAAAGTTCCTGGTGAAGGATCTAGTGCCAAACCTGAAGGTGGTGGATCAATGAAATTCATTTTCAATTTTGGTTGCAAAATTGTGGCGTATACTGGTTCTTATTCACGAGTTTGACAACACTTAATTGGAAAATTACTAGGCCAACGATATCAAGGGATAGAAGTACGTCCAAAGCTGAGCCAATCTGGGAAGGAATTATTAAAGGAAGAGGAGTTGGCTGCACAAAGAATTTTTGGTGGAAATTTTAAGTCTAGAAAAATTCCCATGCCTTCAAAGACACGACAAACATCTCAGACCACTGGAAAATCTTCAGTCAAGGCTTCAATTGACAAAATGTTTCAAACAACTAGTAGAGAAGAAGTTGATTAGAAGATTGCAAGATGCATTTACGGCAATGGCATTCAATGTTGTGAGGTCACCATTATGGGCAGATATGGTCAATACAAGAAATTGCACTTTTAGCCACTAAATTTTTAGTCGCTAAAAGTCATATTTTAGTCGCCAAAACATTTTCCAGCCTAAATATTTTGGTCAATAGATTTGTCGCGGGAAGATTGTTAGGGAAGGTATTGGTGACTAAAAAATATTTAGTCACCGAAAGTCCTAAAATGAGAATTTTTTAGTCGCCAAATGTAAAGGTATTGTAGACAAAAAAAAAAATTTAGTCGTTGATAGGCTAAATTGGCAGCTAATTTATTAGTCGCCAAAAGCTTAGAATTTAATTTAACATCACATTTTTAGCTACTAAAATTGTTGTCACTAAAACCTGAATGATCTAGGGTGACCAAAGTTTTAGTTGCCAATTTTCTTTTTTTATTCATCTAACTTTTTTTAGCTACTAAATGTTTAGTACCCTAAAGTCTAATTTGTTGTTTAGCTACTAAATAGTTTAGTCGCCAAAAGTCTAATTTTTTTTTGTTTAGCTACTAAATCATTAGTCACCTAAAGTCTTTTTTAAATGGCTACTAAATATTTAGTTGCCTAAAAATTTGTTTCCATTTAATTCTTTTTTAGCTACTAACTATTTAGTTGCTAAAAATATTTAACTCCATTTTTTGGCTACCAATTATTTAGTTGCCAAAAACACCATTTTATTTTATTTTTGTATTTTAATTAATTTGTCCACAACCTGTATGTATCCTCATAGTATAGCAATATAAAAACAAAATAATCGTATATATTATCACCCATTCCACAACATGAATTTCACTTACAACCATCCAACAAAAAAGAATAACTTATAATGTCAAATTCTTTACCATCCAAGTATATATTCCAATTGAAAATAATAATTTCATACATAACAAATAAGCATACAAAGACAATGTCCTTTGTACACAAAAATATATTTACTACTATTCGAAATGGGCATTTGACATGGGTCAAATTACCATGGAAATACGTACCACGACAAAAGGTAATCTATATACCATGGCAATAAATCTTTGTTTGATGTCAAAAGTATTCTGTACCCTGCCAAAAGTTATATATACGATTCATTCAAATTCCACACAAAAAGTAGAGGACGATAAAAAAAAAATGAGATTATTCAAAAGTCTAAATTATCCTCTGTACACAAAAATGGAAGATCCACATGTCTATGCCAAAAGCCATCTACAAAACAAAAATTGTACTCATTAATTCCATATAGCATTTGAACATAATTTCTATGCCAAAAAAAAGTTCTTATATCTGGAAAGGGAAATTTTTTATTTTTTTTTGGCTGAGGTGTAGTTTCATCCTTGCAATCATAATATATTGAAAATGAAATTAACATTATTGAAATGTTAGGAACCTAAATAACGCAAAGTGCACAGGAGTAAAAGTCCAATTACCCCCTAAAAAATGACAATCCATGTAAGGTTGTGCAGCATATTCAATAGTAATAAGAAAAAATTTAGCCCCTAAAAATGACAATCACTATAAGGTTGTGCAGCATATTCAGTAGTATTGACAAAACATTTCTTTCAAAAACAACTTGGCAATGCTTATTTGTCAAACCAGAAGACGATTAAAGGTCAACATTAAGGTTAAATTAGGCCTTTAGATCAGGTATGTTTCTCTTCAGTTTGGGCCTATGTGTGCTAATTACATGCCGTCTGTCTCCACAAATCTTATTTGTCATGAGGAAGCTACCTGTGACATCCACAGAGTGGTTCGGGGGCTACTGTGCATTTTCACCCACTGAACGGTCTTTTTCGACTAAGTTTAAGGCGTTTTTCACTCCAACTCCCAACCTACATGTGCTAATTAAGATGTTTTTTTACTGAGTTGTACACCATAGTTTATGACTGTTTGTTGCCCTCATCTATTTGTGGTTTATATTATTGTTGTCAAATTTGGTGCTATGTAGTTACAATGCAAGCGCAAAAGTTGGCTCCTCCTCATATGATATGCAAAGACATGTTGTTACTTGTGCAGTTCATTAGGAAAAGGGATTTGTGTTAGGCATTCAACATATGACTTATGCTATCTGTGATATTACGATGAAGTTCTAAGTCCATTGTCCATTTGCAAATCATGTTGCTGCAAATTAATTCCAAGTTCACTTGGTTGATTCAACTCAGTCTGAAATCTCAAATGACACTTGGATATCTATGTATTAATGTGTTCGAAAGGAAAAAAATAAAACAAAATAACTATCAACAAGTATCTCTGTTGTTAATTGGTTGATTATATTCAGATTAGATTTTGATATATTAATAATGCCATTCAATTGGATGGGGCTCCTAATTCAATGACTTACCTCATATTCATAGAGCAATCCACACATGTAATATTTTTTTTTTTTTTGCCCAAGCACTTGCCTTGATGGTTCTTCTTGGGTCAATGGCGTTCCTACTTTGGTGGCTACCACTTGTAGATTTACCATCTCATTTGGTCATGACAAAAAAAAAAAAAAAGAAAAGAAGAAGAAAGTATTCACCAAAAGCACAAACAATGACGAAGGAATTTAAAACAACCTTCCTCATTAATATTCATCAAAATTGGTTTTAATGTTCAATACTCACATGTAGCTCACTACATTTGGGGTCAATCCAGTCTCCCATCTTCTTCGACTTGTGTGATTTCTTATAAAATTCAGGCTCATCTACCTGTTAGGTTTGAAATAACAAAATTAAGAATTGGATAAAGTATTATTCAAAATTAAGAACAAGCAGTGATTTGTACATTACTAAATTAACAACTTCTCACCATAAGCGACATTACTATTGGAAATGATCGAGATCCACTTGTATGGTTGAAATGTAGCATACTCCTATTTGCTTTACTAGCTTTTGAGTGCTTTTGACAAAAAATATTTAGTCAAGAAATTTTACATATTAATGCATAATAGAATTTCAATCTTTCCAAGTGAGATTCAAATTTTCAAGCCACATCAATAAGTTGTTTTCAGTCCTCCAAGCTAAGTCCAGTAGGCGGATGACTATTGGGGTCAACATCACATTATTCCTCAAGTTCGAGGAACTCTTGCTTTAGGTTGTATCTGCAATCCCTGTATTTCCAAAGGACAGTAGAATGTCCTATTTGTCCTATTCTATATTTTATAAGCTTTTTTTGTGAAATCCTATTTGTCCTTTGGTCACTATCTCATGTGATCGACAACCCCCCTCCCCCACAATCTGCAATCATTTTTTGGTCATCACTTCTTTTCGAAAACCACCTTCGATGGTCAACAACTACGTTCGCTTTTCTCTTTTAATTATTCCCATTTAATTAAGAGTAAGCACGACTTCATTTGGTTATAACTTAAAAACCTATTGAAGAAAAGAAAAGAAAAAACCTACTTTACTGTATAAGTCTTAATTCATTTGGTAAATCAATTTCTTATAAAAAAAAAAAAAAAAAATTGACAAGTCAGCTTTAAGGTACTCTAAAAAAAACCATTAGGATTGTTAGGTTTTTGTTCTTGGCCATTCCATTTGACAAAACTCCTTTCAGTTGTAATTTAATTCATCTTTTATTTCAGTGAGGCTATGAGTTTTTAGATGTGAATCTATCCCGAATTGTGCCTTGCAGAGAAGTTTGTGATCTTAATTCTATCATGTTTGCCACTTCCCTGACTATGTCGGGGATTGAGTACCGATTACCTCGCGAGGTCGGGAGCGATGCCTGGCGAGTCGAGGCGTGCCTGAAGCAGCAATTGCAGTCAAAGTTGTTTGTCCGCTCAAGCGGCCATTCCTGCGCTCGAGCAGAGATCATGACCTTACAGAAGTTTCATTCGCTTGCAAAAGTATTGGGAGTTTTTTTTTCCTGCCGAACGGCCATTCCTACGCTCGAGCATAGACCCTATTTAGTCACACACGTTTTAGTCAGTCCGCTCGAGCGGCCATTCCTGGACTTGAGCGGAGATCGTGGATCTGTTTTCTATAAATATGTGGTTCTATCAGATATTAGGGTTACGGCTTCCAGATCTTGTTCTTAGGTATTAGGGTTTTCATCTAGAGCTTCGTTGTTTGTTTCCTTTGATATCTGTGAGAGTTTATATCATGAATTGAGTGGATTATATCAAAGGGTTTGTTTACTTTGTTTTATTAAAAAATAGACAGTTGTTCTTCTATGGATTCTGTGAAATTTGGGCCTGAAGCTTTGGTGGATTCTGGAGTTGCTCATCGTTGTGGATTCGACATCGGCGTTATGGAATCAATGTTGGGCAAGACAATTCTGAGGTGAAGACAGGCCTAGAAGAGACACATAGGGGTCGGTTTGATTCGGGCGTGGATTCGCTAGGTAATTGAGAGTGCACTTGTGTAATTCCTTTATGTCTTCTTAGTGGATTGTTTTGTGACTTTTGCCCGTGGTTTTTTTTTTTAAATCACAATTGGAGGTGCTCCAATTGTGATTTTTCCACGTAAAATCATTGTGTTAATTTATCTTTGATTGTTTGATTGGGATTGTTATTTATTGATTAAAATTGATACATAATCACAAATCAATATCTAGAGAAATTTTAAATTTTTCAAGGATAGCCTGAAAGATGAAAATTGTATAAACAAATTAATTTTTTAAACTTTTTAACTGACTTAAAATATATATATATATATATATAACATCATATATTGCTTGTTAATTTGTGATAAAAGTTGCTTGTAAGCTGGATAATGAAAGGTGGAAAAGGGAGAAACCAAGCAACCATGTGACTCTCTTTGACAATAGTTTGGAAACAAAGGAAAGTGTGGTCATAAGGAAACTACTTATGGGTCATAATGTTTTTGTCATTTATATTGAGAGTTTTCTTCATCTTCAAATCAGGTTCACATAAAGGTCAGATCATAAGAGATAGGGGGAATTTATAGAATGGTTATGGGGTAAATTTATGCAAGGTGTCTCAATTTATCTTTTATTAGTTAAAATAATAGAGCTTGTTATTTTGTGTTGACTTTTGAGACAGCTAGACATGTGACACAAAATGAATGATATTGGGCAATACTTCAAGACGAGTAAAATAAAGCAAATAATCTCAAAAGATAGAGAGAATTCATGGGGGGAAAAATAAAACGAATCATGTTATGTTGTGGAATATTTTTGGTTGTGATCATTGATACAGTCCCGTAGTAAAAATGGTTTAGATTGTTCATTGATTATGGGTTTGACATCAAAATTTCTTCTTTGTCAAACCCATAAAACTAAAATCAAACCCATTTTGGACATCAAGAATAAAATAATTTCAAAGAAATCAAACACTTCAACTAAACCCATTTACGAAATCAACACAAACTTAAACTAAAAAAATCATATAAACCTTAGATGAAGTGTGAGAAATGGAGAGAGAGAGAGAGAGAGAGAGAGAAAAACCCGTGATTTCTTGGAATTGGCGGTGGTGATTTGCGGCTGTGGCGATGGCGAAGCGCGACGGTGGGGTGGTGATCGTCTGTAGTGAGCGAGTGTCAGGTTTGGTGGTGACTAGTCTGTGTGTTTGTGAGACAAAATAGAGGCAAAAGATCTATGTGAAACAAAGAGGAGAGGGCGCCAATATTCATACGCTTCCCTCTAACATTTTTTTTCCCACGACTAAATTATGATTTGTTGGCAAATATAACTCAATAATGACAAAGTTTTTTTTGTAGCTGTTTGTGTAATTTGGCTACTAAGTATTGTTTTCGTCGGCAAAAACTAACTATACAATGACTAAATTTTTTTAGTCATTGATGGTTTATATTTCCTGACTAAATTCTTTGGCCGACAGATAGTAACTCAATAAATAAGCTTATATTTTGGTGACTAAAAAGTTTTTGGTCGGCAAACATTTGTGTACATTGACTAAAACCATAATTAGTAGCCTAAAATATAGACAAATGCCAACTAAAATTTTTTTAGTCGCCTATTTGCATTATTTTTAGCGACCAAATTTTTTTTTAATCGCCAATAACTAATATATGGCTACTAAAACATTGCTGACCAATAGAAAAATTAGTCGGTAAAGGCCTGACTTTTGGCGACTAAATTTGTTTTAGTCGCCAAATTTGGTCGCCAAAGGTGCAAATTGTTGTAGTGGGCCTTTTCTATTCTGTATGCACCAAAATGGTACAAGTCCCCCAACTATGAGAAAGTTAGGACTGCTCTTTTGGACAAAGAACAGAAGAATGTGCAACAATCTCTTACTCCCTTGATGCAGGATTGGAGCACTCATGGGATCTCTATAATTTCTGATGGCTAGTCTAATTTAAAAAAATCAACCTCTTATTAACATCATGATTTTCTCTGGAGGTAAAGCCATTTTTATAAATGGACATGATGTTTCTTCCATAGAGAAGACTGGGGCTAATATTGCTGAGCTACTCTTGAGGGCCATTTGTAGCGATCCTGATTTTGACCCGGTCAGCTTGCCGAAGCAAAAATGCAAAATACATTCGAAGTTGCTTGAGCTGCATGTGCGGAAAACAGGGGAGGGCTTGTTTGGCTACTACAATAAATGCAGGTGCGGGAGTTCAAGAACGGGAGAAGCGCCGCACGTGCGGTGGTAGGTGAGTCTGAAATTTTGGTCTTTTCTTCTGTTTAGGCTGAGTGTATCTCACTCTTGTTAGGTCTTTCTCTTTCTAAAAACCCTTTCCTCTCCCTTCTCTCTACATTTCCCTACACCAAATTGGATCAAAACCTTGATTTCTTAAGATCCATTAGAGTTCTGCCATAGGTTCTTCATCAAAGTTGGTCAACTTCTCGAGGGGCTTCGTTGTGTGTGGTGAAGATCGAGTTTCGACACCGTTGATTTTGGGGGTTTCATCTCATTTCTTCTTCAAAACTTGAGGTAGGAATTTTCTTAGAGTTATATATATATATATATATATTTTTGCAAGATCTAGATGATTTTCGAAATCATCTTTCGATAGCTTTGAAAATTGATTGTTGATTCAAGAAGTTGAGCGATTTTGAAAGTGGGTTTGTCTCTTGTTCTTTTAAAATGATCATATGGGTTTTGATCTTTGTTGATTGAAGAATAGATGATTTTGGAAAGTTTTCTTTCAAAAGATTTGAATTGTATAGTTTTGGTGAGAAAACTTAGAATTTGAGAATTTTTTTAAAAGAGACTGAAAATTCATGAATGATATTGTTATATTTATTTTGTGCGTCAAAATAAATGGATGTTTGAAATTTTCTTATTTATATTTATATAAATGATGAATTCGAGGAATATGAAATTGTTGTTCATTTTGGAAATTATTGTTCAAAACGTTGAAGTAGTCTTGAAATGACTAATTGTTGAGGATACTTGAGAAGAGGGAATTGTGTTATTCCTTGGATAATGAATTGGAATAAAAATATTTATATTCATCTTGTGTTATTGGCATATCAATTCATTTGATTACATTAAACTTTGAAAGTTGATTTGAAAACTTGCATTGAGAAAAGAATGTTGAGAAATAAGTTTTCATGGAATGATTTTGGGGTAAATACATTGGTAAGTCTTGATAGGTGGTGTAGATGATATTGAATAAGTTGGCCTGAGAGTCCGGGGTGAAAGACTGAAAACCCATGTAGATAGGTGTCGAGCCTTCCGGTTAATACCGGTAAAAATGACAAATTGGTAGTACTTGTATAGTCTACTTACAGACATCGACCTAGGGATTACCAGAGTCATATTTACCGCTCTTGAAATGAATTGTTAAGTTTTGAAGAATTGAAATTGCATGACATCATTGAGCATGATGGTTTTCAAAGATGAAGATGTGATTTTTTTTCAAAAGAGCATAGCATGACATGTGCATTTCATCTCTTGAGATTTGTATAAAATGTATATACTTTGTTAAGGATTTCCTCTTGGGCTTTATGCTCATCCTCACGGGATTTTGTGCAGGAAAAGTTGTGGTGATGCCTCCTAACTAAAAGCGAGGAAATGTGTGTTGAGAGTATGAGACTCTTATTTTGCTGTGACTCTGTATGTAAGCCAAGGGCTATATGTGTGTGGGTTTGAATAACCGTTTTGTGTAACCAGGCTCAAGCCTTGGAAACTTGTAAACCCTTAGGGGTATTTATTTGTTTATTTAGTTGTTGTTGGATTAATGTATTGTTGCGTGAAGAACTATTACATCATGTAATGTAAGTTTGGAGATTTATATTCAGTTTTTCTTGAAAGAGCCATGATTGTTGTATTATCATTTTGGCTAGAAATTTGGGGCGTTACACCATTAATTATGTTGGCCCTTCTAATATGGTCCAAGTTGTGACAGTTAATGCTTCCAATTACAAGGCTGCAGGTGCGATAATTCAGCGGAAGGATGCCCATATTTTTTGGTTTGGTTGTATGGCTCATACCTTAAATCTGTTGATGAAGGATATAGCTAAAAGTGAGGATTCATTGCTGTCCTTTGTTGATGAGTCTTATAAAAAAAATGCAAGGAATTTGTTAAATACATCAAAAATCACTCCTATTATCGATTACTTGTTCAAGACCTTTTCACCATTGGAGCTTTTCAAAAAAAAAAAAAAAATAAACCAAGTTTGGCCATAATTTTATTGTATTGCAATGACTCGTTAAAGTGAGACCATCATTAATGTCTATTGCTCTAAGCAAGCAATGGGATAACTTGAGGAGGAGTTCATCCTCACCAGAGCAGCATGACATTGTCCAATAAACAATCATGGACAATGACTTTTGGAAAAAAATCAAAAAAAGCCCTCAAGTTACAAAGCATATATATATGATGCTTCGTTTTTTTGATTCTGATAAAGCAATTATTGGGGAGGTTTATGGGCAAATGGACACAATGTTAGGAAATATCAAAGACTCTCTTTTTGATGATCTTGCAATCTGTGATTTGGTTCAACAATTTGTGGTGGCAAGATGGGATCAAATGAATATTCCTCTACATTGCCTTGCATATGTTCCTGTTCCTAAGTACTACAAAAATTCTTGGCTTTCACAGCCAGCTCTTGGTGGTGTGAGTATGAAAAAGCCTTATTTTGATAAAGAGGTGCAAACAGGATATCTTCAAGAAATTGGAAAAATTGTTGTTGACCAAAATGAAGCTTCTTTGATACGCCATCAAATCAACGATTTTGTGAGTAACAAAGGTGTTTTTTCACAACCGCAAGTTGTGAAAGATAGAGCAATCATATGCATTATCATGATGGCATATGTATGGTGGAGCTACTCTTGAATTGTTCTCATTGGCTGTGAAAGTTTTGTCTCAATGTGTAAATACTTCTTGTGCTGAGAGATGTTGGAGTAACTATTCCTACATTCACAATGTGAAAAGGAACAAGTTGAATGTGGATCATGCTGAAAAATTAGTTTTTGTGCACTACAATCATAGGTTATTATTCTCTTCTTTGTTTTATTTGTATTATCTATTAGGTTATAGTTTTTGTATTTATTTTTCTTATTATAATATAATATTTGTTCTTCTCTTGTCAACAAATTATAGGTTGTTGACAAGATATAGGGATGATTATGAGGACTTCAAGACTTGGGATGCCTATCTAGAAGATGCCAACATAGAGGAGGATTTCACTACAATAGAACAAAGGAATAATGTCTCTCTCTCAGCTAGTGAAGAGGATGGTGAAAACAACTTTGATGATGTTAGTGTTCCAAGCCTAGCTTTAACTGTTACTGCCATCTTGCCCACCTCCAAGTATTTAAGAGTCTTCTTCAATGGAGAAAATAGAGAGAGTATAGAGGAGGCTTGAATAGGCATGGGGTAAAAAGCAAAAGAAATGAAGAATCTCTTGCACTTTGGACAAAGAATGAATAAGAAATTGTCTTGGTTTTTGTTTTTGGTAGCAACTCTATCTTTGTGGATTGGTGGTCTTTTGTTGTTTTGTTGGACTTTTGTTTTTTTTGGTGATGCTTAATTTTTTGCCTGACTTGGTGATATATTCTGTCTATCTAATGGGAATTTATAAAATATTTATATTTTGGTAGCAACTCTACTTTTTTCATTTATAACACACACACACACACGTATGTCAATTATTTATTAAAAAAATATATATACATGTATGTCAATTAAAAATAAAAAAAATAATATAGATAAATTAAAAATATAATTAATAAAAGTAATACATAAGCGCTCTTTTCTACGACTCCTCTAAGTGGTCACGTTTCCCCGCTTCGCTCCGTTTCGTGCAACTAATGTCTCTCCACACTCGGTCATAACCCATTTGATTGGTGATAAACTTTCCCACAAAAAAGGAGAACAATCTAGAAGAAGTTTGAATACCAAACATCACAATTCTTTATGAAGCGTTGTGATCATTAACATAATAGAACTTCAAGAATGGTTGTGTCCATTGGCAAAGGACACAACAACATCTACAAATAGATATTTGAGCAAACTATTTGGATAGTATAAATAAGCCAACTAGAATTTGTGTTCATCTTGCTTATGGATTATCGACATTCTTGCGTGATAAACACCCTCATAGGACAATTGATCTATTGTCATTGTTTAGTTAACTCTATTGCACATGCCATGCCAAATGCTTGTTCAGACTATAGGGATATAGTTTGATGCACGTAAATTAGCTTAGGATACCCTACATATTAAAAAAAAAAAAAAAATCAAATCTTCTTATAGATAAGATTGTTTATTTGCGAAAACAAAGAAATTGGCTATTGAGAAATCAAATATTCTTATAGATAGCATGTATCAAAAGATGGAACTTTGATTGTTTTTAAGGAATTGGCTATTGAGAAAATGATGAATTATCCTTGTATAATAGGCTTGATCAATAAATAAAGAAGGAAAATTATATTCATAAATAAAATTCATGCAAAAATCTTGACAACAATAATGTGGTAATGCCATTATTGTAAATAAATGTATCTTTAATGATGCTTTGTTTTAAAGTGAATGGTCCATAATGAGCCACATCTTATGTATGATATTATGTATGAATTTTTTTGTTTGCATAGAGCATTACTCATAAAAGAATGCTGTCAAAACAAGATCTAAATTATTTGAATCTTCTATATTAAATTAGAAATGCCATCCCTTCAACAAATACCATGCTCTTTTACATATACGTTGCGAAGGTCATGCCATGGTATGTTGCTTTTCTTACTGTTTTTGAGCACATAGTCGAAAATGGTTGGACAGGATGTTTTCCAAGAATGAGTGATGTCAGTTGGCTTGCCTACGTTGTGTACTTAACGATTTATCTCTGGATGCATAGGGGATTGCATGATATAAAACTTGTCTGTAAGTATTATCATGCACCACATCACATCTACAAGAAGCAAAACATTCTCTTCCCATTTGCTGATAAATTATACTTTCTATGCTCATTTTAGTTTCCATAATTTTGGTAATAAGGCCTCGTTTGTTAACTAAGAATTTTAGCAAAAAAGTCAAAAAATCACTAAAATAATCAATTCCAAACGAGCCCTAAGTCAAATTATAAGAGGTCAAACCAATATTTCCAAAATCCCAAACTCATTACTCAGCAAAGCCAATTCTCAAGAAAAGCTTAAAAGTTGTGATTGATTCATTGTAAAAATGAAAACATTTCATTCTTGTCATCTATTAAATTTTAGATATGGTAGAAAACTACGCACAATTTAGTCCCCATTCCATTTCGAGCATCCTCATTATCGAAAACTTTTGTCTTTATATCTATCTAAATAAACTAATTCAATTTTGTTTTTGGGTATTAGGTTTGGCGTTCCATCCCTTGGATGGAATATTGCAGGCATTACCACACGTTATAGCACTCTTCCTTGTGCCAACGCATTTGAAAATGCATATATTACTCTTATTTGTGGAAGGCGTGTATGGACAACCAACATTTATGATTGTATCCAGGCTAAACTCTAGCCATTCATGGGTGCTGGCGACCACACCATCCACTCATCACATATTGCCATAACTATGGCCACTTCACGATATGGATGGACTGGATGTTTGAAACTTTTCAACATCATACACATGATGAAGCCAAGAAGATGTGATGTGTTGTGTGTATGTATGTAGTCTTTATTGATAAGTGTGTAAATTGTGTGTTGTGTTCTTAACTAGAGAGTTGGTTTTAGGAAAGAAAACAAGAATTATGGGTTGTTAGGAAAGAAAACAAAAATTATGGGTTACTGGAGAGTATTTTATCATCTCATATTCAATTGTCAGGCTCAGCCTTAGCAAAGCGAGCAAGGCCATGGTTTGGGGCGCCCAAGATTTAAGGGCCCAAAATATATATTTTATATATGTAATACTAAGCATTTCTAATGGTTCATGTCATTTTAGCATTGTCAAAGTTATAATTTGACTAGTTATAGTATCAAATTGTCAAATTATAGCAATCCTGTCACAGTGATGAAATGTTATTTTGGCATGATGTTAACCAATTTTTCCTTTTTTTTATTTTTTATTTTTAAGATGGTGTTTTGGGTTTTGTTTTTTGAGTGGTTCTTTTTGTTGATTTTGTTTTACAATTTGTGAAATTTTTTAAATTTTTTGTAAAAAATTCAAAATTTTAAATCTAACCAGACCATAAAAAAGTTTTTTTAAAAAAAATAATTGAATTTTTTTTTTTCCAATGGTTCACTCATTTCTCTAATTTTTATTTTATTTTATTTTTTCTAATGGGTGAAGACTTTAAATACCTTTAAAACAAATAAAAATAAAAACTATAAATACACTACTGTTGGATAGCCATCTCAATAATTGGTCACTCAACTTTAGCCATTTAATGTCCATCCTTTCAATAGAGAAATGCCCATCCTTCCAACTTTAGCCATTCAATTTTCTTCGGATTATACTTACTTATGCATGTGATTATGTGTTTGATATGAATTTGCATGTTTAAGGGTGAATTATGTGATTTTGGAATATATCATTGAATGTAGGAATATCTGTTGTAATTACAACTTTGAACAAAAATTGAAAGTCTTAGAGGCTAAAACCAAAATCGACTTTATATCGTTTAGCATGATTTTAGATCCTATTGTGAAATTTTGTAAAATTACGATTCGTAATGATTTAATTAAGTTAATTAGCCTATGTATATATGTATATAGCTATTTTGAGTTTGTCATTCTTGAGAACTATTGCTAGAGAGTGAGTTAGAGAGAGAGGAAGATGAGAAGCTAGGGATTTGGAAGATATTCAAGGGGCAAACCCTAGATTTGAGCTAAGGTATGGAAATCTACTTAGAATCTTTATAAATAACTCATCTTTTGCTTGAAATCAAGAGGAATTTGAAGATTCAGCACTTATATGAGTTAGGGTTTTGAGTAATGTAATTATTTGAACTAAATTCAAGAAATGGAACCTTAATCTCTTCAACCTTGTTTGATTTGAGTTTAATCTTGTGAATAATTCATGAAATAAGCTCTAGATTGTTCATACAAGATCATCCATGTTTATATGTATTTTGTCAACATTTGGTGAGATAATTCAAATTTCAAGGTAAATTATTTCTATAAAGTGAGAGACAAATTTCACTTTTTTTGGAAATTAAAATCAAATTTTGGAGTTTTCAAAATTAATTTCTCTCTCATAAGTCTATAAATAGACTCTCACTATTAAGAAAATGACAGACATTTGGCCAAGGTCTTGTAAACTCCTAAATAATCTCAAGACTGTCAAATTCTTTTCTTAAAATTCTCTCTAAAGCTTTTCAAACTTGAAGTGAAGGATTATTAAGCACTCCAAACTTGTGTCAATTCTTTCAAGTTACAAATATAAATTGGATTACATTTTTTTTTTTCAAAGAGATTATTTCAAAACTTGTTCAAGATCAAGCTGTTCAAGCTCTAGATCAAACCTCTTTTCTCCAAGTTTCTCTATTTGAAGACTTGAAGAAAGCCATCAACTTGTCTAGTTCAGCACCAAGCTTCTACTGTTGTTGGATTACAACCTATTTAGGAGATTGAATTAGAGGATTTGTTCTTTAATAATAGAGCAAATTACAGAAAATTGTACTTATTTTTATTCAAATGAATACAATTAATTATTTGTTTATTTATTTCTTGTCTTAATTGCTAGACATGAAATTTGTGTTTACATGGACCAATAATGACATTCCAATGCTTGACAATAATCGCTAATGGCAATAATCGCCAATAATGACATTTTCAATTAGTTTTCATTTTTTTTTTATAAAAATAAGATTTTTTCCTCCTAAAATCTGAGACCAAGTATGGCAAATATTTCATTTTATGTTATTTGATCACAAATATATTGTCATGGAGTTCTAATTCATCGAGCCTAAGCAAAATATTAGATAAGTCTTCTCGTTACTAGCATTGTGTTCTTTTCTTTGGTGTGGAGCAGAGATCCGCAATTAAAAAATAGTGATTTTCTTGATGTGAAATGTGTTGGAGATCACGGATCTCGTTACTAAGCGTTGTGTTCTTTTTCTTCGGCGTGAAATGGAGCATCTCCAATGGTTCATTACTTTTTTCATCAAATCTGAGTGAAAATAGCTGATTTTCTCAATCTATCTGACTAGCGCCAATGGTGTGCACCAAAAGGGAAGGGTCGTCCAGGTTGGTGACGAAGAAGGCTTATGAATATTTTTTTTTCTCCTCTTGATTACTCTTGTCAAAACCTTTTATTTGTTAGTAGACATAGCTAAGTTGTGAAGTGTAACATTTGATTTGCATTCTATCTTGATTTTGATTTTCAAAACAACCCACATGGGTGTTGAAAGGATCAGAATTACAAGCTCAATTGAGTCTTGTTCAAGAAGATCTTAAGAAGGCACAAGAGAAATTGGTTTTGGTTGAGAAAGAAAAAGCTCAGGAAAATAAATAATTAAAAGAAGCCCAAAGATTGGCGGATGAAGCAAATAAGAAACTCATAGAGGCTTTGGTGGCTAAAAAACGAACCGAAGAAAATTCTGAGATTGAAAAGTTCTGGGCTGTTAAAATGGAAGAAGTCGGAATTGAGGCATCTCAGAAGAAGGAAGAGGAGTGGCAGAAAGAGGTTAAGGCTGTGAGGAACCAACATGAAAGATTGGCAGAGAGAGTGAGAGAGTTGTTGGTTGCTGTTGATGGCTACCAAAGAGGATGAGAGATTAGAGGAGAGATTGCTCTTGGAAGATGGATTTCCGTACTTTTGACGCTTTGATTCAAATTTCAAGCTTGAGGGTCATCCGGGGGGTCTAATGGAGGTCGACCTCGAGGTAAAAATCTATACAAAATTTTGCAATATTGGTCATTCGGTGGCTCATTCGGTAGTGAAAATACAACAGTAATTAATAGTGTTTTGGTAAAAGACCCAGCGCATTCTCATTTTGGTGAAACTTTTGGTGAATTCTCAATTTGATATCCATTTAGTGAAACCGTTAGAGTGAGAAAATGTGACTTTTCATCAAATTTCAAATCGATCAGGGGTTTGATGCACCGATTGGAGATGGCCTTATGTGTTCAAATTTGGTGAAATGTGTTGAAATCTATTTTGTGTTGATTTATTCTTGTGGTGAAATATGTGGAGTGAGAATACAGTTGGGGGAAGATGAGGTGGCAAATTTGGCAAAGTCAAATCTTGTGCCAAATTTATGTCACGACTCCAAATTTATTTCTGGAAACATTATCAAAACCTTTAATTCAAATCCGTTTATTAAATAAATTCATAAATACAAATAACCATTACATTTGTGTAATAGTAATATTGTTCTCTCTCCAATACATACAACAATAATACATGCCAATGTTTACATTGAAATACTCATATTTCCCACATTAAAATGAACATCTCTCATTTACATTTTGTCATATAAAAGAAAAAAATCTCCTCAAATCTTCAATCCGGTGTTCTTGACTTCGTTCCTGAAAATGGTTAAATAGATGGAATGAACATGAAGTCTAGTAAGAATCTTCCATGATTCTCAACAATAAGATCTTTAGATAAATGAGATCATGGATGCTAAATACTGATATATACATAATTAATGCGCTCTTTTCATACTCAAAATACAATATATATAGATCATTCCATTCTCATAAAGCAATCCATGAAAACTTTTCAAAGTAAATTCTTTTTTGTTTTTTCAGATCCATCTAGTATAGTTTTCATAAGTTCTTTTCAAGAAACCCTTGTTAACATTTCTTAAAGGTCTAAATATAGAAACGAGTCATTTTACTATAAGTCATAACCAACCATTACCCATTATAATCCACATAAGAAGAATCTACACAATCCCATATGTTCAACTTTACACAATTAAGATTATTCACTTTCTATTATCACAATCACACGCATGCATCTTATTGTGATCATTCCACACAATCCAATTTGAAACCGACTCCATTACCAAGCCACATTATCACACCACACGCTTTTCAGGCATTGCTCGAAGGAATGTGAAACCTCTAAGCGCCACGCTTTGCGATTCTGAAATGGAAGGAATCTGAGAACCTCACGTTTTACCGATCACAAGTGAAAGGAACACGAAACTTAGAACTTCCACATGCCTCAACAGACCACACGCTTTATCGGGCGCTTAATTCGGAAGGAAGTCTAACGTTTATTAAGCACCACGCTTTACTACCACAAGTCAAAAGGAAGCAGACCTTAATCCAATACCACCATCCTCAATTCATCATATTATTCTTTATTACAATTCCAACAAAGCCAATAATATCATTCATCGCTTTTCCATTACACATTAATCCAACAAAACACCTACCAAAAGGAAAAAAATAAAAATAAATAAATAAATAAATAAATAAATAAATAAATAAAATAAATAAATAAATAAATAAATAAATAAATAAATAAATAAAAAGTTCATCTTTAGAAGCATTCACAATTCTTGTGTTCCAATTATCTCTTTACTTTTCCACATTATCATTGAGTGTTCATACACAATTGCACAATATACTAATCATCATAGATCATCCAAGATTATTTGATGTAATTACCAACCTTAATTTCTTTAACATAACCCTCCTTTACAATAATCATTTTTCCCAACTAGTAATTATCATTATTCATACTCATTTTAACCAAACATAAACTTAATTTCATGAATCAAATATCAATTGAAACATTTCTCATATCGACATAAATTACACAACTAGGGTTAGTCACAAATTAGGGCTTTTTACTTCAAGGCATAAAATCTTGTTCTGACAACTTAAAAGTCCTCTACTCCACCTTAATCTGGCATTTAAGTTCTCTATTTTGAAAACCTTAACTTTCTCTACGTGTTTTTATGAAAATCCCTTAAGATGAGGTTTTGATGCAATAGGAATCTACCACCCATCTATTTATAATAAAATATTGAAGAGAAGCAAGGAAAATCCCTACCTCTAGCAAGAAGAGAAGAGACCCGAAATTTCAACTTCCACAAAATAGTGATCCGCTTGGATGGATAGAAAGCCCTCGGTGTGCTCTTTGTTTTGATATAAGGAACATGAGGTAGAAAATTAAGGAAAGGAGATGAAAATCAAGCTTGAAAGCTTGAAACCATCAACAAGGGTGGAAAAGGAGAAGAAGAGAGAGAAAGAACAAGAGAAAATGAAGAAAAGTGGACCACAAAGTGACTTTTAAAGTCATTGATCCGAACAGACGCTTGAGTGCACTATCCTTCGCCGAGTAAAGTACCAAAATGAGAGAGACTACTCGGCGAACCTTCTATTGCTCGGCGTTAAACACAAGGTCTCGAAGTTTGTAGAGCTATTGTGAAAATATCGGGAGTTCGTGATTCTATACTTACGACCATTCCTTTGCTCGAGCGGTCTCATCTACAAACCTATGAGATACTGGGAGCTACAAATCACTGCTCGAGTGACCAAATGACCACTCAAGCGGTCACCCAAAACCAGCTGTTACAATTTAGCCCAAGATATGACATTGCTATATTTTAGGAGATGCAATAACACACCATTGAAGAGGCATTTTTCCTAATTATTGTCATATTTTAGTAATGACAGCTCCAATTAGAGGTGTTTATCGGTCGGTTTGGTTCGGTTTAATACTAAATTTGGAACCAATCCAATTATGATTGATTCTAAGTTTTTGAACTTAGAACTAAACCAATCATGCACTAAAATCAACCCAACCCAAACCAATATAACTCGGATTGGTTCGGGCTGGAACCATAGTTCCACTATATTAAAAATAAGTGAATCAATCAATAATAAATAATTAAAATAAATATGTTTTTAATATTTAAACATAACACAAATAAGGAGTAAAATATTGTTAATACAAATTAAATCCAACTTAAGCTTAAATATAATCAATACAAATTAAATTCATTAATTCAACCAATAAAAATTAAATCAATTGTGAAATCTGACTCAAGCTTCTAGTACTTCATTCTTTTATTTAATAATTCTTGTATAAAAAAATAAATTAGGTTTGATCAAATCCATTGTAATAGAGCAATAAATTGAGATATGTCAATACAAATAAAATTTTAAGAAATATATGTACATATATAAATAGGTTCGGTTTTCGGGTTGTTTTGGTTTAAGCAAGATTTAAATCAAGAACCAACTCAATCTTATCGGTTTGATTATTTGAAGGCCCAAACTAAACCAATACACTCAAAAGTAAGCCAACCCAACCCAAAAAGGTTGATTTGCTTCAATTTTTCGGTTCACTAGGTATTTTGAACACCTCTAACTCCAATGGCGTGCCATTAGAGATGCTTAATAATTCAAAAATGAGGTCCCGCCCGATGGTAATTATTCGGTAGTTTCGAAGTATGGCCACGTGATATTCCATGATAGTATGATTAGTGGAGAAGGTAAAATATTAATTATTTATGTTAAGTGATTGAAGAATATAAAAAAATATAATGAATGGTGAGAGAGTATGACTATGTGGTACTCTGGACTATTGTGTAATTTTTCCCAACGCAATGCTGTTTCAATTTCAAAAGACAATCAAGACAAATTCGGGGCCCCAAAGTATATTATGAAATGTATTGGGTAATTGGGTAAAATTTGTAAATAACAAAAGAGCATTGCTTGCTAGCCTAAATTTGAACTTGGCCCAAATGACTCGAAATTCATCTTCTGGGTCGTCGTGAGAAGATCGACGGCATGATTGACAAAGGTGACAATCATGTAGACAAGTTTACACTTGGTCGCCCAGTGACATTCAAGCAGTCGCTGGGCTGACATCCTGAACACCCATTCAAAGCCATTCGAGCCCTCCTTTTTCAAAGTTACCAAGCATTTTCGATAACAAAAACTCTACCACTTTGTAATTTTAGATAGATTCATGTGTGTCCCTCCCCCAATCTTGTGTTGAAGCTTTGGAAGCAAGAGAGAGAGAGAGAGCAAACGGCGTAGTAAACGGTGGGTTGAAATTTTACAATCGTGTGGTGTCTCTCGGCATTGAATCATCGAATCATCGACGGTGACGGTGAGTCGACTCTTTCACTCTCTCACCATAAATCTAATTATGTGCCCAAATTATTTTTAAAAATTCAACGCTTCTTCTTTTTGATTTGATTTGATTTGAGGACGTTATTTGTTAATCTAGTATCTCCACATTTTTTTAAATTATGAATTTCATTGCTTTAATTTATTAAATTTAATTTCGTAACCCTATTTGTTTTAATCTAATTTTGGTGACATAATTTTTGTTAACTTTATTTCATTTAAAGAATGAGAAATATTTGTACATAATTCTAGAATCTATTCTTAAATAATAAGGGTTATAGATATTTGTATATAATTCTAGAATCTATATGAAATTCTACACCTTAATTAATAAGGTTCTAGATTTGAGTGTAAGATTTCTCAAGGAATAAAAAATAACATTTTCTCAAACTCTCTGTGCCTCCTTTTTAATAAATATTAGCAGTATAAGTACTTTTCATTTTTTTTTTTTCCACTAGTACTTTTCATTTATTCAAAAATTTCCACACTATATATGAAGGATCTTATTTTAATGGGTTGCCTTGGACCTTAAAAAACTCAGGCCGCCCGATCAATTGTAATAAATTAATTCATGAAAAATCGAAGAATTGAAGATGACCTTATAAGTCATTTTGTTTCAAATTGTTGGGTCATCGGGTAGACCATTCTCTATTCTTAGGTTCTAATAAATTTTTAGTTTTATAATTTTTTATATTTCTAAATTTTAAAATAATCTTGTAATTAAAAATGCAATTATCTTTTCAGAAATTAAAAATACATGAAGAAATAAGAATTTGGGAGAGAAGAGAATACTTGCCCAAGATAAGAGGTGTAGAGGATTCTCTATCAATTCTACTTCCAAACAAAAGATATGAGCTGAGAAGAGCAGAGATGAAATAAAACTGTAAAACGGCCAAACCATCCTCTGCTCTCTGAGTTGAGAAGTGAGAGCTGACTATCTATAATCCATGGCTGCCACTCTCTTTCTCTGCTCTTCTTCTTCCTCCATCATCAAACATCCACCATTTCCTCACATCTCTAACCCAATTTCAAACTCTTACATTTCCACTTCACTCTCCTCCTCTACCCCAGTTCTTTAGAAGCCCTAAATCAATCCCTCCTCCACCCTCCAAGTCCTCCCATCCACCTCCACCCCCTACACCATTCAATCCCCAAACCCAGATTATTTGTTATCAGCAGAGCCAATTTTACGCTCCGATGCGGTAATTAAGATGCCCACAGCTCCGTGGATGAAGGGTCCTCTTCTTCTTCATCCTAATCAAGTCTTGGACCTCTCTAAACCAAGAAAGAAGAAGAACAACTTGACCAACGACGAAGAAGAAAATCCCGACCCGTCATTGATTGACAGAGTTAGTGGTGGAAGAAGGAAGAAGGCAATGAAGAAGATTTTCGAAGGCGTCGGGAAACTTCAAGAAACCCTTGGTTCGGAAGAGACCCAGAAAAACCCAGAAGAAATTGGATTTGATTTTTCATTAGGAGAATTGGGGGAAGATGGGAATCCAAAGTTTGGGGAGAAAATGCCGTGGGAAAGCAATGAGAGGGTCGTGTTTAGGAGAACCAAGAAAGAGAAGGTGGTGACTGCTGCTGAAGTGAGTCTTGATGGGGAGTTGCTTGGGAGATTGAGGGGTGAGGCTGCAAGGATGAGGAAGTGGGTCAAGGTTATGAAAGCTGGGGTGACTCACACAGTTATTGATCAGATTCATCAGATTTGGAAGGACAATGAACTTGCCATGGTGAAATTCGATTTGCCACTGTGTCGGAATAAGGATAGGGCTCGAGAAATTGTTGAGGTATGCTTTTTACTTTCTTTTTAGACCCTAAACTATGAATTTTAATTTTCTTGTTACTTGGGAGTTCACGTATAGAGACCTAGGTTCACTTGTACTGGGGCTGCTATAAGATTGTGCATTGCATGGTGAAAGAATTGCTTTATTAATATGTCAATGCGACGCTGTTTTCTTCTTATGAAACCATGTCTGGAATAGCAACTGTTTAGAATTCCTTCTGGTAAAGTGTATGCTAACTCCTGTGGTAATAGCTTTAGGGTCAAGTGCAGCAAGAGCAAAAAGATAAAACATAAAATACACTCAATTTCACGGTCTTTCGGATGCTAAATTGTTTGTATGCTTGTAATTCTGTGCCTAGTTGTTGGAGCTACTTATTACATCAAGATTTCAAGCTTAGTATGCATTTGGAGTTAGTTTGGGCATGCCTGTTTTTCATGTTTAATTTCCTTCTCACTTCAACCATGTCTCCCATTACCCAATCCCACTGTCTCATTTATCTGGTATGCATAGATTTTTAGAGAACTTCAGCTGGTTCAGCAATATCTATTTCTAAGTTGCTTTTATCATCTTTGATTATTGTTTTTCTTGTTTGATTTTAAAGATTTTCTGATGGTTGCTTTCTTAATTTTAACTTATTAATCAGATCAAGACTGGAGGCTTAGTTGTATGGTGCAAGAAAGATGCACTTGTTGTTTATAGAGGATGTAATTATCAGTTCAGATTGAGATCTTTTTCAAAGATGCATTCAGGTTTTGCTAGAGGTCAAACAACTCCTTCCTTGAATATCAGAAATCATCAAATAAAACTCAACATGACTCTTTCTCAAGTAGAATCAGTTGATAATACTGGGGAAGAAATGAAAAGCAGAAACGATGCTGAAATGGCAAATATAATGATAAATGGTTCTTTGTACGAAAGGGAAGCTGATAGATTATTGGATGGCTTGGGACCCCCGCTTCATTGATTGGTGGAGGCCAAAGCCTTTGCCTGTAGATGCAGACTTGCTTCCAGAAGTGGTTCCTGGATTCAAGCCACCATTTAGGCTTTGCCCACCTCATGCTAGAGCGGCTGACAGATGATGAACTGACATACTTGAGGAAGCTTGCTACTTCGCCTTAAGCCGTTTCATTTCGTACTTGGTACTAAACTTTTTCCCATCAGCTAATATAATGTTATCATAAATTTATATGACTTTTATGCTTTTTCTTTGTGCATGATGTCAAATATGCTTTGCTGTGAACAAGTTATGAACATGTGATGGAGACAAGTGGCAGTGTAAAGTCTATAAATGGCGTGGCAATGATGCTTCTAAGGCTCAAGTTTTGATTTGGCATGTGTTGGATGATGCCGGCCCACTTGGGAACTGGAATAAGTTAATTAATTTGAGTCTTTCCTCTATATATATTTATGTTTTAGGGGCAAGGGTATTTTTTGTAATTTGCAGAATTTCTGGAGCGGTCTCAATAATGGAGTCGTGGTTGATCCATGGGTCTTGGTATTAGTTTAATATGTTTATGAGTTTTATTTGACATTATAAGTTTTAGAAGTCAAAGATTTTATAGTAGTTTAGTTTCCTATTTTGGTCCTAGTTGGTTAAGTAAGGCTTTCTAGTCCTATATAAAGCAATCTATTGCTTCTAATAAAAATAACAATCAGAATTTATATAATTTCCAGAGCTTTGAGCCTCTTTGGGGTTTGTGTGATGCAACCCAATCCTAGGTGTGTGATGTCTAAGGGATTCTAGAGTGATTCCTAGTTTTCTTGATCTTTTTCTCTTTTCCTATTCTGTCTCTGTTCACAGATTACTACTTTCAGCCCATGAACAGTCTTTATTTTGTCACCAAATTCTGGTCTCCTTCAGCCCCAAACCATTCATAACCAAATCCTAAACCACCCTTAGCATTATTTCACTAAACCCTAAGTTAGCTTAAACTTGCTTCAAACTTGTGTGCTGCATCAACATGAGTGCTCTAGTGTATACATGTTGCTGTTTAAGTTTCCTTTCGCTAATTTTTTCTTCAATTTTGTTTTGAAGGTAGAAACAGAAAACTTCAGGGCTTGGCTGCTGCTATTTTAAAACTGTGGGAAAATGTCATATAGTGAAGATTGCTGTGAAGTTTGGAATTCTAAATACTAATAATGCACAAATGGCATATGAGCTCAAGGCAAGTTTTATAACTAGAAGCTGTACGTATTTGAGATTCATGGCCTACTAGAAGCCATTTGTTACTCATATTGGACCTGTAATTGTAAGTTATATATGTTTAAAGAGTTCCATAAAAATGTTGCTCACAAATAGGACCCTTTTGAATAGCCTGTGTTTCTTAGATTATTACATTGTTGTAAGAAGTGTTCTGATGGAGACTTACTAAAGTGCTGCTGTCTTACTTCTTCAGTGTCTTACAGGTGGAGTTCTGTTGTTGCGTAACAAGTTCATTATAATACTTTATAGAGGCAAGGACTTTCTTACTGACGGAGTTACAAACCAAGTGGCGGAGAGAGAGAGAAAATGGAGCTTTCAAAATGTCAAATTCAGGAAGAAGTTGCACGCTGGTAAAAGCAATTGAAACTTTTCACATGGCCGATGAATCAGCATGTAAACACTAGCACAAGTGGAAGTTTATCAGAATTCAAGAATATTCAATCAGAATGTGCAAACCTGAAAAATAGAAATGGGGAGGTTGACGTTTTAACTACAGGCTGAAAAAAGAAATACTAAAGAAGTTAAATTGAGAAATCAAGAACCTAAAGCTTTTATTGTAAGATTGAAGCTATTTTAAGTCATTTTCTGTATTCCACTATCGAGAAATTTGTTATGCATTTATATGGCTTTGTGCAGCTTAAAGTGAAGATACGAAGTCAACAATGGAGTTATCAAAACTAAATTCTGCGAGGAGGCCTTCTGAGCAGGATGCAGACCAGGAAATGTTAACACAAGAGGAGAGAGAGAATGCTTTAGGAAAATATGGGATTGAAGATGGACAGCAATTTAGTTCTTGGTAAGCAAGATATTTTATTTCTCTCTATGGATGAATCAAATCCCACCAACTCAAAAATGAGTTTCTGCTTTTTAGTATCAGAATTATTTGTTTGCAAGGATATTTCTCTAGAAATTTCTGTTTGCCTTAGAATTGTTTTCTTTTCATATTTTCATTTTTGTGTGTATTTGTTTGTATGTCTGAAAATGTTTAACGACTGATTGTCCTGCAGGAAGGTGGGGGTGCTTTGATGTGGTGTAATAGAAGGTTTGCACTGCAATTGGAAACACAGAGAAATTGCTAAGGTGATTACAATGATGCAAGAGATTATATTCGGGCAGGTCCTTTATACTGCAAAACACATCTTGAAGTAGAAAGTGGTTGGAATACTAGTTTCACGGTAGACTTAAGCTGAAAGAAGGCCATGCTATCATTATTTCACCGAGGAAAAACTATAGACTTGCCTTTAAATTTGGTGCCCTCCCAAAATCTTCTGGTAGCAAAAGAGAAGCTACCAATTACATAGTGTCTCTTGAAAATGCAGAGGATTGGAGTAAGTAAAGCTCATTCTTGTTTTCTTAATGACATATGTTTATCTTTTGGTTACTGGGATTTGATTGTTCTTATTTTTTCTCTCTGTCTCCAGTCATCACTGAAGTTTTTGCATATAAGAGACAGCAGGAAATCTCTGACTTGAAATGTAAGCTGGTAAGAGCTGAACCTTTCTTCGATAAATAATTTTTAAATTTTATTTTGTATCTTTTCTGAAAAAGTGGAAACACTGCAAGAGATACTGATTATTTATATTTGACATACCAGATATGATTTCCTCCTTGGATTTCATTCATTAGCTGTAAAATTTGCAGGCAGATTTAGAAAAGAGATGGGGAGAATTGATAAAAGAGAATCTGACAAGGTCACATGGAATGGACTCCAAAGAGAACCAATCTTGCATGCGGAATCTCTTACAGATTTGTCTCTTTCTAGTAGAGGAAACAACACAGATATGATAAATCCATATCTAAATATTTTGTTTTGATAAATCCATTTAGAAATGTTTACCTTTACACCAATTTCATAGTATCTTTTTAACTTTTTCATAAAACCATGGGTCCTCAAACGAAAATACATTGCACAACTGCATGATGCAAAGTTCTCTGCTCTGAATTGGCAACTGCCTCCTCTCTCTCTCTCTCTCTATCTCTCTTCATTACAAAATTCAATGGGTAAATTATACTTTTGCACCCTACACTTTTACAATAAAATCTCACTTTGGTCTCTACACACTCAAATTGTGACACTTAACCCCCTACACTTTTTGGTCCAAGTGTCACACTGTCCTATTACTCCACTGTTTGACTGTTTAATTCTGCGGAAGTTAGTCACATGATATGCATGTGATTACTAAATTGGGGAAGGAAATTGACCATATGTCCCGCCAATACAATTATGTGATTGAAACTCAAAAATTTATATCAATTCTAGGGCTAAACCAAAATGCAAATGGTGAACTATTAAGGTTTTGCAAAAAAGTGAGTCAAGTGAATTGAAGGGAATGGAAGACAGAGGTGCGCATTCTGTCGTGGTAAAGCGATAACCTTGCAATATTTTTATAACAAAATTGATTGTCGCTTTGTTTGTGTGTGTGGGTTTTAACAATGAATTTCTTGATTTATCTCTTTTTTTTTTCTTTTTTTTTTTTTTTGTGGTTTTTTGTTCTGGGTGTGGGTTTCTGGAACAATTTCTGGGATCAAATCGTAATTTTTTTGTTTTGATTTTTTTATTTACTACTTTATTGTTTGAAGAAAAATGTGGTCCCCAAAGTGTGTTGGCTAGTTCTTTCCGCCTTGTATTAATGACTTGTAGGTTGTAGTTTAGTCTTATGGATTTGTATAGGAATTTCTGGAAAGGAAAAAGGAAAAAAGTATGTGAAATGTGAATGAAATGTAGCTACATTTCAAACACCTTTTCTTTTTCCTTTTCCAAATCCCTACCCAAATCCATGAACCAAACTTTACACTTTTTAGTTCACAATGGAGATTTGTGGATCGCCAGGGTCCCCTAAACTCATTTGTTTATGAATCATGTTTTAACTAAAATGGTTGGAAGAAAATTTGTTTATGGCTTTGTGGTCTCTAAACTGGTTTCTACAGGGGATGGTTATTGTTTTACTGTTTGAGATTCACCATGGGGTGACTTTGTTTACTCTCCAAGAAAAGATGTACATTGGTGGAAGCATTACTTTAGTTGAAAACATTGTGATCCTTTTTCAAAATTTTCTTTACTTGACTTTAATCATGATGTGAAGAAATTTGGGTATGATGGTTTAATTATTTCACTTCTATAGAATCCATGGGATGGACTTAGATAATGTTTTTAAGGTTGGTAGCAACTGATGCTAATTTGGTTGAAATGATTAAGCTCAAATGCCTCCTAGTAGAGTCATTAAAAGTGTACTTAGAAAAATTGTTCCAATAATGGATTGTTGGGACAACCCAAGTGAAGTCATGTGATGTTTCTCTAGGGAGTAGTGAACCTAGAAGAAGTGATTGAGTCAAATTGAAAGTGATCAAATAGAGGAATTAATTGCTGATAGATGCAAGTGATGTTTCTGTAGATAAGTGTAGATAAGAGTCATGGGATGTTCAGGTTGAAAATGATATTCAAGTGGATGACAGTGAGGGGTCTGAAATGATAGTGTAGTAGATGACAGTGAGGATGTAGCAGATGAGTATACATATGGGACTTTTACAAACATTGAACGCTAGAGGGTGTAGAGCTTTCTGGAGCAAGATGGTGGATAGGAAGAGGTCAAAAAGTATCCAGAGTTTATTTCTCCAGTGATGAGGATATAAGAGGTCAAAAGTATCCAGGAGTTTAATCCTCGACACTTAATGCACCACTATGTTGAACCCAAAAGTGGGCATGTTATTTGTGGGTTCAGCAACAGAATTTAGAGCTGCAGTGAGAGAGTATGCAATAAAGAATGGTAAGAATGTGAAGTTTGTCAGGAATGAGAAAACAAAAGGGGTGAGGGCAGTGTGTAGGGACCCGGATGTAGATGGACAGATATTTTGCTTTTAATATGCAGAACCAGAACATTTTTGCAAGTGAAGACATATAGGAAAGAATATAATTGTGGAAGGGTGTTTCAGTGAACAGGCATCACGAACTCTAGGTGGCTGTCAAAAAGAGTATGGATAGCATTAGGAGAAACCCTAAACTCCCCCAATTGAATCTTTTTCAAGCACAAGTTTAGGAGGATTATGTGGTTGGAGCATCTAGGAGTCATTTATACAGGGGCCAAGAGAAAGGCTTTAGCTCTCATATACTAACAATGAACAATATAATCAACTTTGGGATTACTGTAAAGAGTCAGATCCTTGACAAAACAACCTTATTATCATGAAGTTGACTCCTCCTGAACACCCCTGAGGGACCCTACTTCAATCAATCCCTACCTTTGAGAGAGATTGTACATTTGTTCTTGGAGCTTGCAAGAGGGTTTTGTAACAGGGTGTAGGCCCCTCATTGGTCTAGAAGGTGGATGCTATTTGAAAGCTGGACAAGCTGGACAAACTGGACAAACTGACAGTTACTTATGTTGTAGTAGGAATTGATGACACAACTCAAATGTTCCAGCAGCATACTTGCCCAGTGATGATTGGAGGGAGTGAGACAAAGAGCTTCCTTGGGTTGTGGTTCATTCAGTTGCTCATAGAAGACATTGGCATAGAGAATCAACATGGATGGACATTTATTACATGCAAACAAAAGGTATGTAATATGTCATTAATTTAATATATTGTTATTGTTTTTATATTTGATAATTGATTGTGCTAATTGCAGGGTTTGATTCACCATTGGAGGAGCTTGTGCCACATAAGCTGAAAATCACAGAAACAGAGATCAGTTCAAAGGAGCAGGCATTAAAGGACATAAGTTGTGTAGTGCTTTTGCTATGTCAACCACATTGTCCTACACAAACTTGAAGAAGAAGGATGGACCAAATCAAGGGAATCAAACCCATAAAAGAGGCAGTATCAAGTGGTTGGTAGAAACCCCTGATCACTGGTCCAGGTCACACTCTGTGAAACCTTCCCCAAAAGTGTGACATACTCTTCAGAACATTATGTGTGAGTCATTCAACAAGTTTATTTTAGAGACCAGGAGACTAGCCAATCATAACAATGCCTTGACAGGGGTAAGGTGGCTTGTCGATGAGAAGAATGCAAGTGAGGGACTTAATGAGGCAACATGAGGGTAAATTATGTCCAAAAAATTTCACAGAAAAAGCTGGAGCAAATTGAAAATTGGAAACAGGGGGGTCAAGTTTTCCTATATGTTGTCAGGAGGGGGCCTAAGTTCCAAGTTGATTGTTCAAATGTTGATCAGTGGGTAGTGGATTACCTGGGATGAACTTGCTCACATTCAGAAGGTGGGATTTAAAAGGGTATACCTTTGTGCCTCATGGTGTGCTTTTCTATCTGGGAAACAAGGGTTGAGACACCTGGAAGATCATGTGAATGAATGTTACTGGACAGTGAGACCAATTTAAAGATTTGCTGAAAATATGATACAACCTCTAAATGGTCCTAAATTGTGGTCCAAGACTTTGGATTAGTACCCCCATTTCCCTCCTGTTTATCATAAGCCTCCAGGAAGGCCTCCAACTTGTAGAAGAAGGGACCAGATGAACCTGAAAATCCTACCAAAGTCATGCGGGGGCCTCTATAACTATAGGAGCTGCACAGAATCTACCAAACAGGAGTACCAACTTAAAAACAAAGCCCAAGGTGGAAGAGCTTTAGGGCTATATAAGGAAAAAAGGTGAGTGCATACTTTGTTGTTAATGTTTTTAAATAAATACAACTAAATATATGTTTGATTGGATTCAAATATTTTTTTTACCTTGCTTCTACATAGGCTGGATCAACATCATCCCAAGCATCAGCACCAATGGCAACACCAAGTGGCAACCCAAACACAAACACCAATACTTGGCAACACCAAATCCAGCTTTGGCCATTCCAAAGCGCAGCTTCAGCAATTCCAAGGGCAAGTTCACAAGCATCAAGGAAACTTCT